>OZ037992.1:33050495-33147995 GCA_964035705.1 Porites rus
ACCTAATCCCAAGATCCTAAAAGCTTTCCTAAAAACTATTCCCACCAAAATCAAGCCTACTAGATGCCCAGCAAGAGAAAAAAAAATGAGGCAAGAAACGCGAAAAAAGAGGGGAGGAGAGAAAGCAAAAAGTAAAAGTGAAGACTGCTGTGTCACTTTTAAACCCAAAAACTATGTCGAAATTTTGCTTTCTGCGCATGCCCGAACTTTGCAAGCTGATATTTTGCATCTGGATCAGAAGGCCATGAAGTGTACGACCTGTAAACCGGTTTGTGGTAAGTTTTAGCTCTTTATAGCATGACAGTGACACTCAACTAGCTTCAAAATGCGTTTTTCGGCAAAATCTCCAGGAGCAAAAGGGTTAATAAAAGTGAGAGTCTATTTGCTCTCGCAACTTTTCATCATCTACATGGCCAAGGTTTCTTCCTCGTCAAGGTCCAGGTTTTCTTCCTCATCAAGGTCGAATCCTGTAAAACGTTCATCTTTACTGACTGGAAATTGTTGCCTTATGGCAGTGTATGCACATGCTGGCAAGGGAATCCTTCTGTTTCCCTAGATCCCATACACAAGTCTTGAAAACTCACGATATGAAACAATTCGTAGGAAGCTGGGAGAGACAGCAGAAAGCAATGTATTGTGATCAGATTTTGCTCATGGTAGCTGAGTTAGTTGCACAAGGAGATTAAACTGAAAAATACTTGCAGAAAGGCACATAACTTTGAGAATGTTCGCTTGTTTTGGGTGAGGAGTCACCAGAGGAAAGAGGCAATACTATATATATGCAGTATATTGAGACAACCGAAAATGCAATCTATGCTAACTTCCCTAACCAATCACCGAAACTCAAGGTTATTATTATTATTATGATTTTTGTTTCACTGATCACAAGTCGAGATGTTTTTCGCGAACCTATGCTGAAGCTTCCATAATGATTTAGCCTTAAATTCTACCATTAACTAACCTTTCCTCACTTCCTTTCTGTCTGTACTGTTGTTTGCCTGTCGTCTTGAATTTCCCTGCGGCCAACCTCAGACTCCATTTCTTGAGACAAACGGGATTGAATCCTGGGTGCTGCGTTAAGTACTTTAGGGTAACGTCGGCCCTGATATCTAGAAGGACGAGGTCAGTCTTCCTCGATTCCAGGCAGCCCTCGAGTTCGCTACAGCAATAACATTCACTGATGTTTTGTAAAAAAAGGACACAGCAGTTTCCACACTTGCACCTACAGAACATAAACAGAGCAAATTGACGAGTCAAGGCTGCGTTTGAAAATGCACCAAGATGTACGCTTATAAAAATAACATTCATAGAAACCAATGCTCACCATTGACTGACTTGTGTAGCACCCTGTAATCTCTTAGTTAACTCTTGCTCCTGCTCCTTTTCCTTCTCTATTTCCTGCTCATGTTGAGCTGTACACTCTGCGTCCGCTAGTGGGTCATCTGCAAAGGCAGTCGCTTCATCATCCCTTGTCGGTGGCGAAGCTTTGCGATCGAGATCACTTTCTGCTTCCATCTAATACTCTGAATCAGTGCAGCTTACCGCTGAATCTTCAGAGGACGACATTGCAAAATATGGTTAAATTATAGCTTCTGGTGACCGAAATTTGGCTCGAAAGTTGCTTTTAATTCTTCCACACCATGCAAAGGTGAGATAAGTTGCTTGGCGATGCTTTGCTTGCAGGAATTTCGGTTCCCAAATCTACGTCATATCACATGACAGCCCTGGCACCCGTTCCAGATCCCATGTTGCTCGGTACTGGACCAAATTATCCTCCAATTTAACAGGTCACAGAAAATCGAGGATTTAACCAAATCCAAAAATTTTTTCACAGATACTCCAAAAAGCAAGCACATTCATTTAGGCAAATAAAAAATTTTGGGGTAAGGTGCACTTTAAAGCGTGTTCAGAAAGAAACACAGATTTTTACTTTCTAGCGCTGACAACATTCTTAGATGAAAAATTTTGGCCGCCATTCTAATTTGGAAGCATGTTGGATAGGGTGCTACGTGGCGGGGACTGGGAACTGGTAAAACAGCAAAACAAACTTCAAAAGTACTAAACAGATTACCAAACAAATTACCTGACAACTCGAGTTCTCAGACACTTTCAAAACAAAAATAGGTAGCTGCCGGCCACAATAATTTCCACATTTTTGTTAATTAAAAAATATTCAAACTTCTATGTGGCCGATTTTCTTCATTTAAAAACCAAAATGTTCAGAAAAAATAGGAGAATTTTTTGGCAGTAATTTCAAAGAAAGGAGTGATGTTTGTCAGATCAAGATTTTGAGAGGTCCACTGCAAAAATCATTCCAAAAAGTGAGTTCTTTTTAACTGGAATAATGAAATAACGAAATAAATTGTTTGAGCAGGATTAATGGTCAACACCCGATTTATTTCCCTCCTGATCCCTCCGCCCCCGCCCCCTTTAAAAAAATACCTGGTTGTTGCTGGGCAGCGTTTTCCCGCCTCTGAAGAGAGAACGTACGTTTTTCCACGGGCCGTCCTCTTCCCCGAAATACCATACGTACCATAAACATTTCAACTACAAAATGCAAAAGAGAGAGAATTTTCAGAATTAGGTGAATGGAAACATTTAGAGCTCAAGATGGAAAAGGCAAATGGTACGCAAACTACTACATTATCGACCACGACGCAAGCTATTTCAAGTTCCTCGAAACTTCCACGGCCGCTCGCACGAATACGCCAGAACTGAGCTTCAAATTTCCGAGAAAATCCCACGCAAATTTAAAACAAAGGATAATTGTCAGGCTAAACTTACTGAAAGATGCTAGTGAGTGCTACGAATTCATGTTATTCTTTGAAATAATTTGTCCAAACTTCGGCCTGTTCAGTTGAACTGTTGATGAGCCATGAATCCCGGCTACGAATCCACACCAACGGCGCGTACAACGACAATTGGTGCATTGCAAGTTAAATTTTACCCACCGCCGCTTGAAGACTGTGCTTCTTCCCGAATCAAAAAAAATGCTAGGAGTGTTTCGCCCAAAATGAAGAGATAAGCTATCCCATGTCTATCCCATGGATGAGAGAAAGCCTATCGTCCTCGAGAAGCGCTTGCATGCTGCAGTCCCGGATCGAGCAGTGCTCCTGTCAAAGTAAGATGTCAAACATGTAACAACCTCAAACTGAAAACGAGGTTACGGCTCTCCCCTGCTCCCTAGGGATCCCACGGAACGTAGTGACATAAACTGTTGCGGGAAACGAATATTTCATGATCCATTTTTCTAAAAAAATTATGTAAACTATGCAAAAAATATAAAGACACCTTTTATGATGCAAGACAAATACCTTTTATCAAAAAGAGTCGCCATTCAAAGTTTATAAGAAAACATGAAACCCATCTAGTGGTCAGTGGGTAACCCACCCTAGTGAGTGGGAGTTTGTTCTTTTGTGACACTGTTTCCCGCGCAAGTTTGAAGATGGCGTTGCGAGAAAATGGCGCCCAGTCGTTCAAGAGGCCAGTAAGAAGCACGAAGGCTGCTTTAGTACACTCAGAGGAACTTTTAAAATTGTGCGACAAGCTTCCTAAAGTTCCCAAACGGGTATGTAACCTGTCGTTTACCTTCTGTGATTTGGTTTTGTCTTTTAATTTCGCTGAGATACAAATGATCGTTAATCAATCATGATTACAAAACTTCGTAGCCTGTGTACAGCCGCCCGGCTGCACACAGGCTAATCTTACAAGTTTCATTCAGGCTCTAACATAAGCTTTTAAAATTTCTCATACTCACAGGCATCGTTAACGCATTCTCTCATCAAAGCTTATGGACTTCTCGAAAATATCAGGTACTCTGATTACAATTTAATTTCGTGTATTTACTCCTGAAGGTTAAGCCAAATCACAGCCAAAATTTTAATAAGACCAAAGGGAATTAATCTGTTGACCTCTGAATTATTTCTATGAATAAAAAAGTTTTTTTCCTGAATAAAAAGATCAATTGATTCAACTCCATACTATCATTAAATTTTATCAGTTAACTATTTGATTTTAATTTGTGTAAACAACAAAAGTTAACCACTTCAATTTTATAGCGTACCTGCAAAGGAGAGCAGGTAAACTTGTGTTTAAAATTTATTTTGTACCTGGTTGGTTATCAGTTTTGTCAGATCGTACTTGAACTGTAAGTCAATGGCATCACAGGTGTCTAGTCTAACTTCAACCACCTGATTTAAACTATGGTACATTATTTTTCGTTTAACAACACTTGATTGATACAAAAAAACTCTTTATATCTCTGACAGAATTATTCAGCCTAGGAGGGCAACAGTTCATGAGCTTTCTGCATTTCACTCTATGGATTACATAGAGTGCTTGCAAAAGTTAACAAATTGTGATGATTGTGAAGAGATGGAGGAGACAGCTTCAGATTATGGCTTAGGTTTGTTTAATATCATGATCTTGGAGATGTAATGGGAGTGACTTAAGTTAACAGGTCATTATTGGTAAAGTGCCTCCCAATCACATCATTCCCGTAGACAAGAAACTTTGTACCATTGTGTATTCATTCACTGATCTACACTTAGGTATCCAGTAACATATACTACTGAGTGTAACCCTTTTTTAGACAAGAATCCGAATTTAGGGGGGCAGGTACTTTTTGCTACAGAAAGCTGGATAAGCTCGAGCCATGTGTGCTCCATGGCTGTTTACATTGTATTGTCCTTTTACCTAATGTTATTAGTGGTATTTAATTAATTAGTAAAAATATTATGTTGTAGGTAGAAATTAAATTCAGGTTGAATTTGATTTTTAGAGATAGAAATAAGAACCTGTAAAATCAAATTTTAAGCTAAACAGGTTCTTCATGGTTCTTACAATCTTGAAAAGGTCTGGAATTTTATCAGTCATCTTGAAAAGTCCTTGAATTCGGTAAAGGTCCTCCTTGAAGAGTATTCGATTTCTTTATTAGGTCTTGAAAAGTCCTTGAATTTCTCTACTTTCTGTACTTCAATTACAATTGCAAGTCGTACCCAGTGACCATTGTCATTTTGCAAGTTTTGTTATGGAAAGTAATATAAATATAATAATGTGAACTGATGAACCATGGCTGAGAAAGGAAAAATTCTCAAATGACTCCATTGTGTGTTTTAGGCAGTAAGGTGTTCAAAAGGTGGTCAAAGAAGGCCAAGTAAATGAAGAAATCTCAGTAAACCTGGAAAACTGTAATTTGTCCTTGAAAAGTCCTTAAAAAGTCCTTAAATTCTTTTGTCTGAAAGTGTACAAACCATGTTCTTGTATTAAGAGGGGGTATAACTGGCAAATTTTAACCTAACAGGTTTTTGAAAACCAGCTACAATACTAGTCACAAATCATTTAATCAGGAGCCATTTGTCTTGAATTTTCTCCAAATTTCTTACATTCACTCCTGACACCTTCGTTCTCAGTCAAATGTACCCCTCTCCTTCCCCAATGTTGAGCCACGCCTATTTTGGAGCACTGAGACGACTGTTACACCCAAATCAACATTGGGGAAGGGGAAAATCACATAAGTGTTTCAAGATTTGTGACAAGTATTGTAGGTTCTTGTTCACAGGTTTTTACTGTATTTTACTGTGATGTCACTTCCTTTAGGTTTTGATTGTCCAGTGTTTGATGACTTATTTAACTGTGTGTGCAATGTGGCTGGAGCTACTTTGGCTGCCACAGAAATGCTGAATAAAAGGGAGTGCAATATAGCAATTAATTGGCAGGGTGGCTGGCATCATGCACAGAGGTACGATTTCTTTTAATGTTCCACATGTTGATTTAATATTATTTAAAAATAATAACTGATACCATTGAACACAGTTCAAACTTTTCTTTCTTTCTCGTGATTGTCCCAAACCAATGCTCATAAAAAATCCCAAAGTTAATTCTGTAAAACTCTGCATCGAACTCCCGATAACTCGAACCTTTTTCAATTTCCCTAGAGGGTTCAAGTTATCAGACATTGACTGTATATACAGTGCTGACAGATACATTGTCTTTCCAGGCATGAAGCAGCTGGTTTCTGCTACATCAATGATGTTGTGTTAGGTATTCTTAAGCTACGTGAGAAGTTTGATCGAATTCTTTACGTTGACATTGATCTGCACCATGGAGATGGTTAGTGCCTGTCTTTACCTTTAACGTCCAAGAATTCTAAAATGTTTTTTGCTCTGTAAATGCATGGAGTTGACTAAGACTAGTGATTTATTTTTGCTATAATTTTAGAAAGCAAGAGACCTGATGGGAACTACAATAAGCAACAAAATTGTTAAGACATGTCCCTCAAATGGCCGAAGTATCTTCTGAGAACAAAACAATTCACACCCCTCCCCCCTACTCCCCTCCACTCAAAGCTGGGGTGTTTGTTTTTTCCTACAGGTAGCACAAACCGCGACACAATATTGCATGGAAGGGGTGGGATAGGGAAAGTTTAAGGTAAAGGTCAAAAAGGCCCCTTGGGGCAAAGTGTCTTAACTAATTTTGTTGGTGACTGTAGATCTCAATATCAGAAACTTTGAGAGCCTAGTTTGTTCCCTCCCAAAATAGCAACCAAAAAGTGAAAATAAAAGAAATAAATCATAATTATTGTGAACTTGGTCCAAAAGGATAAAACAATATTACTGTAATATTCCTTTGCTTCTGGTAGGTGTTGAAGATGCTTTTTCTTTTACTTCCAAAGTGATGTCTGTGTCATTTCATAAATATTCTCCAGGATTTTTCCCTGGTAAGTATTTGCACTTTTTACCATGCTTTCAGTTACCTGGTACCTAGTTTTCCTTGACCTCTTTATTGTTGTGGGGGGCCGGCCCAAACATTTAAGGCTTAAAATTAGTTACCAAAGGCCGCCGGGTGCTGCTGGCATGTTTTCCTTAAAAAATTATATGCTAAAAAGGGAGCAACATTCACTGCGAAAATTATGGCTCTTAGAATCGTACAGTATGTCACATTTTTATTAACAACTTAAAGGAACATTGATACTATTGATTTGCAGGTACTGGTTCCTGTTTAGATGTCGGGGAAGGAAAAGGAAAATATTACTCACTCAACATACCTCTTAAGGATGGAATAAGAGATAAGCCCTTTACAGAACTGTTTTTCAAGTGAGTACCATGTATTATTTAAGAAAATGGTTAACTATTACAGTCAACTCTCCCTAAGACAGACACCTTTGGGACCAGTACTATGTGTCTGCCTTAGAGAGAAGTCCGTCTTATAGAGAGTCAAATAAGGGGAGTAAAGAAAAGCAGGGACCTAGGTGGCCGTTTTACAGAGGTGTCCATCTTATAGAGGTGTCCATCAAGAGATGGTTGACTGTACTATTATTAATAGTTTTTATTTCTTGTGAGAATTTTAAGAAGACATTGATTTCCTCTACACCACTCTCTATATATTTTCAAGGCAACTAATGAGCTTGAAATCCCTTTGATAATCAAAACAGAATTTTTAATTTTTATCTTCAGTGGTGTTCAGTTACCAGTACCTCTTCTTCATGACCTTTATTTTTGGTTCAACAGTAAATTGTTCAGGGAATTGAATGTTGGTCAACAAAAAGCCTGAAAGGCCATGGACCACTGCATCTTAATACACCCACAGAGGTGCAAAATGGTACTGACTAAAGCGGAGTTAACTCTAAGAGTGCCTAAGGCCCCTTTTCCTAATTTTTAAGAAAAGTAATGAACAGAACTTAAAGAAATTTCACTCTGAGATAAAAATAGTTCAGTCAGTTCTTCTTCATGGTTAGCCCACTAATCTCCAATGGCTTCTTTTTCTGTACACAAAAGGTATTATTGTCATCTTTAGGTTGAAATTAACAATGGTTGTTGGTTGAAATGGTTGAAATATTCTCTTTTTCAGGGTTATGTCAGAGGTAAGGACAAGATTTAAACCAAGTGCAGTTGTTTGTCAGTGTGGAGTTGATACACTTGCCGGTGATCCTATGGCATCCTTTAATCTCACCCAACAAAGCATTGGAGAGTGTGTTAAATACCTCATGAACTGGAACTTGCCTCTTCTGCTTCTTGGTGGGGGTAAGTTGTGAGCAATTAACCCTAAGACTCAACAGGGATCAAGTTTATCAGTTTTGGACAAGCAGCTCTCTCATTTTGCTTGCCTTCCAGGGCCATTCCTTGCTTGTTGCCATTGTCGATTGATTTAGTTATACAAGGTGACTTGCTCAGACCCTTGAGGTCAAGTGAGGCAAGTGAGCTTCAGACGTTACTTATTTGCCCAGCAAGAAAATCAGATCAATTTAGGTGTCTGGGAAACTCCCCACCTACCCCTTCCCTAAATCAACTCAACCAACATTTACGTCTCCTTTGGGGTAAAATATTGGGTTAGGGGAGGGGTAGGTAGGAAGTTTCCCAGAAACCTAAATTGATCCAGAAAATCTACCAGTACTTGTCCCAGATGACCAGACAGGAATTTTTTTCAAGACCTTCTCATGTTTTTTAAACCATAAAATACATGTATAAAAACTACAAATTGTATTTTTTATAGGGGAATGAAGCAAATGAAGGGAATTGTTAATCCCTAAATCTCAATGTGATTTCTTTTGTTTTATTCCCCTCAGCCTTAGATAATTCAAAAGTGGCCTACTTGTTTTTCCCTTTCAACAAGTACTCCTTGCAAGATTTTTGGTGTTGTATCAGAACTAATAGTGCCAGTTGTCATGAGAAAGGAATAGCAGAAATGTCAATAGAATATCTCCTCTACTTAAGGCTAAAGGATTAGCACTTAAATACATCATTCAACATTTTGTCCTGCACAATTTATTGACATGGAAAAATAAATATCCTACAGTAACACAGGTGAGATCAGGGATCAAGAAAGTTAACATTGACAGGGTTTGCAAATTTTATTGGTGAGTGGAGTCACTGTGACTTCTGCTTCACAAATTTTGGAGTCATTTTGGAATATTTGGAGTCAAGATCACAACGACAAAAGCCACTTTCAGACTTTCCAGCATGTGGTCCTGGCATGTATCTACTAGCATGAGGAATACACGAAGTAGCTGTGGCGGTCCACTGACCTGGAAAGCTCAAATCCCCTTTGATCGTAATTTACTCTCTTCCTGCTTTGTCGTGCAGTATAATTCTTTAATTTTGATGATTTAATTAAGGTTTACAACGTTTACAATTAACGTAAATTGTATTTGTTGCGATAAAGGTAAGGACAAAACTGACTGTTTGTTACCAAAAATTTCTGGAGTCGAAGTGGCTCCCTGTTTGTTACCGAAAATTTCTGGAGTCGAAGTGACTCCCTCCGTAAACTCTGTGGAGTCATCTGAACAATTTTGGCGTAAAATACGCCAAATTTGGCGTATTTGCGAACCCTAATTGATCTTTCAGTGAGTGTATCTAGCAATATTCATTTGGTGATGTCCCACTTTTAGGAGGGTACAATGTGCAAAATGCTGCAAGGTGTTGGACATACTTGACTGGCTTGGTTCTTAATCAGCAACTCCCCCTTGACATTCCAGAACATGAGGTAAAATAGAACTATCTCATATCATAACTACACGGTATAACAAAATTCTTCCATCTGAATAGTCAGGATGGTATTACTGAATGAATACCACCCACATAGAAGAATTAGCAGATTAAGAGCCCTTCAGATGGAAATATGGCCAATAAAAGCACCTTATTATTTTGTAAAAAACAAATCGTCTCGAAAAATATAGGCGGTTCATCAAGAAATTCATTTATGGAATTTAATTATAGAGAAACAAAGTGTTTTCTGTCACTACACAAAATTTTGGCTACAAGGATGGGTCTTCAATTTACAAAATCTCTGCTGGTCAAGACCTTGTTTACATATTGGTAGTCCAAACTCCACTGTGGAACGTGACCTGTATTCTAGACATGCCAACAAAATCTTTTAAGATATACAGATCAAATAGGACTTGAATGACTCCTGTTACTATCAATAATTATTGTTCCCAACAGCTTCCCAAACCAGAGAGTTTTTATAGATATCCTCTTTTTACCTGCACATGAATCTTTTATTTTGCAGTATTTCTTATCATATGGACCAGCATATCAGCTTGATATTCCCCCTTCACAGAGACAAGATATGAACACACCAGAAGACCTTGCCAATGTCTTAAACACTGTAACAGGTAATTAAACATACTGACACCTTGTGGCTTTACTTTATTTTGCCTTTTTTTCAGACAAAAATTATTAAAGATCATCTTAAAACAGAACATCCTTTCTCTTTTTTGTAGGTAATCTTCAGAAGATCATCTGAAAGTTTTAACCAAGCATCACTACCATCTTATGATGGATTTTTTGAGTTTCTTTTGAGTATTGCCCTTCTCAAAGAATGAAAGTAAGGTGGTACTTAAGGCAGTTTTATCAGCAATTATTAATGGAGCATGTCACAGGTTAAGCTCAGTTTCCTCCGTCTCCTGTATCAAGTGCGAGTTTCCCACAAACAGAAGCTTGAATCAAGCCTAGTTTTTTAATTGTAGGTGCTAATACTTTAGTAGCTGGGCCAAGCAAAAGAAGAGTGAGCTCAGGAAATAGGGAGTTGGATCAACTTTAAGCATTTAGTAATACTCTTTTTGCTTGTTCAAACTAAAGCCTCAAATGGACTATTCTATATACACTAACTACTTGCATCAAAATTCTTTTTTTACTTTATGTAAAATCTCACGCAATTATGTTTCATGAGATTTTGTGATCCACATTAGTCTTTAGTATTTCCAAAAAATACACCATCACAGTAAATACATGTTCATCCTTTTTTCCTTGTGCATATATTAGTAACTTTGCTTTTATATTATAAAATTATTATATATTCACAGACAATTAGTTACTCATTGTACTTATTAATTACAGTGAATAATAATTTTATTGCGGTATGTTAAAAGAACTTAAATTACGGCCTCAAAGATTGTGCTATCACCAAATTCATTTAAGTTAATAAGTGCTCTAAAGAAAAAATATATATTTGTTCTTTGAAAATACTAAAATATTTTTAATAACCCAGTAATTTACACTATTTATTGATTGAGATGTATAAGTTTGAAAAAAAAATTATTTCAAAACATTCAGTACATATTATAGTTTTGTCACATTTAAACAAGAACTTATGTGCTCCTAGGTGCAATGTGGCATGTCAAAATAAAATCTGAATTTCGCTTTTGTTTTTTTTTCTTTTTTTTTTTTTGTAGCTTTTTTGCTTGTTCGTTTGTGAGAACATTTTTATAATAAATTTCACAAATGAGTTTCTGTTTTCTGGGTTATATGTATAACATATGTTGCAGTTAATTTTTTATCTCAGTTAATTTTTGTTTTTCCTTTGTTTTAAATTCATTAGCATAAATTACCATACCTAAAAACAATTGCAAAGTAAAAATTAACTGAAATAAGAAATTGACTTTAACATAATATCTAATGTATACTGCAAAACTTGAACGTAGTTTTTCAAGTGGAATGGTTATGACACCCGTTAGACTCCTCTGTTATAATGTTTTTGTTAGCTTTTCTGGACCTGGCTGTGCACAATGTTCAATAACATTCCTATCATTTTGAACTTACTGACCAATGGAAACGTCACGTTAGTTTATTCAGTCACAATTTGTGAACTAAAAACAAAGGATTGTGCATGGTCAGTGAGCTTCCAACATAAACTACAGCATTGTTGTTTTCAACTTTGATGTTTGCTGATTTCATAACCAGTCTCCTGTACTAACTATGACTTGACACAGTTTTAGATTTCCCTTAACAAGATTGTGTCAAATAAAAGATCATGCAGGCTGAAAAACAGCAATTTTTTTATTAAAGGTAAACATATGAAAATTTCCTTGTGTCGACATCCCAAGATTTCAATATGGACATAAAAAATTTACATCCAGCCTCAAAATTATTTATTGACAAAAATATTAAATACATCTGTAAAAAAAATAGCAGAAGCAAATTCACCCTGTACAGTTACGCATGTATAATATGAAAAATAGTACAAAATATACTTCAAGGAAACATGATCAAAAGAGAAACAAAATGTTGGAGAATTGATCATCAAATTTCAAGCTGAGATAAATAGCAATTTTAAAAACAAGTTCCTAATTCTCTATCTAGTTCTATACAAATATTTAAACACTGTGTCATCCATGTATCCCGGGGAGTTGTAGAACAGGTGATAATGGATTTGCTGGTTGCCAACAATCAAGATTTTTAACCTCATCAATTTCTTGTTTTCTAAGCTTCCTTCTCTCCTTTTCTTCAAATGAGACTCTAAAATAAACAATATTGGGTAAAACAAGAATGATTTATATCCATTATTGACCAAGCCCAAAGTCAAGATGGCTGTATATTGACTTTTTTGTGTTATTATTGACTGAGGCAAAGTCAAGATCAATAAAAACACAAAATAAAACGTAGTCTGCTACACAGCCGTTTTTAGTGTCATCATGCAACGCTCCTCCCCACTGAAGGAGCATTGCGTGACAACACTAAACACGGCTATGTGGCTCTAAATAAAACGAGGCCAATGTACAACCCTGACTGAACAAGCTTGGTCAACAAGAAATATTATTTATTAATATGGCTATAAAACAAGAACTTTTTCAAACAAGGCCCAATGTGGGAAATCCCTAGCAGTTAAGATGGGCCTGCCAATCAGAATGCGAGATTTGCTTCGTTGACTTGCCCACTCCCGGATTCAGCCATTAACCCTTTAACTCTAAGATCAAAATTCCCATTTGTTGCCCCTTCTAGAGGGGAGAAGTTGATAAAATATCCAGCAAATTCATCTTGTGTGATCATGTCTGTAATTCTCATGACCACTGACTGTTTTACAAAGCATTGACATTAGGGCTTAGGGCTTAGGGCTTAAGGGGTTATGTAAAAGACAACATTGAATAGCAATATTTTAACTCTCATTTTTTGAACAGTTTTCATTTAAGTTGTGCCATTCCAGGGAATGTACGCACGAAGAAACAAATGTAGTTTTGTGATTAACTTCAATTTCATAGTTGTACACTCTGGAAAAGGTCTTTATTGTTATTAGTCATCTTGAAAAGTCCTTGACTGAGTACTTGATTTCTTTATTAGGTATGAAAAGTCCTTGAATTTCTCTACTTTCTTATTTCTGTTTCTTTATTTCAAATGCTATTTCTGTACTTCAGATACAACTGCAAGTCATACCCAGTGACTATTGTCATTTTGTTGAGTGTTGTTACGGAAAGCAGTATAAAAATAAAAATGTAAACTGATCAACCGTGGCTGAGAAAGGAAAAATCACAAATGACTCTGCAGAGTGTTTTAGCCAGTAGGGTGTTTAAAAGGGGGTCAAAGAAAGCAGAGTTACTGAAGAAATCTTAGACCTTGAAAACTGTCATTTGTCCTTGAAAAGTTCTTTAAAAGTCCTTGAGTTTTGTTTGTCTGAAATTGTACAAACCATGACTCTGGAAGAAGACCCCGAGACATTGAGTTGACAAATGAAATTAGGCTCTGCTGGTAGGCAGCATGCAAAGAAAGAAGTGTCCAATAACCTGGGGCATATGGATTTTGATATCGGGCTGGTGATGGTGGTGATTAAATCACAGCAGAACTGTAATCAAACCTGCTCATCAAAATTCATTCAGGCTACATGTAGTCGAATGACTTTTGTGCTAGTAAATGTCGTACAGCTTGCCCAAAAGGCAGAGCCTTTCTTTTTTCTTTTACCCAAAAGGCAAGCTGTAAAAATTTCCTTCTTTGCATACTGGTAGGATGGTGGTTATCTACACCACACTTCGTATTGTAAAGTTTGGTAGAGTTGTTGTAGAGTTTATGAAAGTGTAAAATTTTGCATCCAAAGTCCATTAAAGCTTCAAAAATTCAGCCCCTACTTTGAAACAACAAAAAGGTCTCCAAAATTTAAATTACCTGGGTCTCATAGGCAGATCCTGGAGAGGAACGAAGGTATCTGGTACATACTTTAGAGATCCCCTACAAACACAACAAAAAAAGATGTCAAATCATTGATTTGTAGAATCATACTTATTGAACATCCATGGATACATAGAAACATCAAATGATGTTACTTCTAATTATTTTTTCTCATTTTAACAATGCTTTTACAAGCACAATTCATTACACTGAACTTTATATCACCAGGAAAAGAGGCACATTAAATAAACATCTTAGTAAGTGGGAAAAGTTAATCAATATCATGTGATCTCATTAACAATTGAATATTGTACATAAATATTAAGATAATGTACATTCTATCAACTTAGACATTGTCTGCTGCACTATTTTTTTGTTTTTACTTTTTGTTTTGTTTGTTCTTTTTTTTCCTTTTTACATTAGGCAGCGTGCAAAGAAAGTAGTGTCCGATAGCCCGGAGCAAGTGGATTTTGCTATTGGGCTAGTGAATTCTGTATTTTGAGGAATTCAACTTACAGAAGAACCCAAAAAATTTGGGGGGCTAGTAAATGCTAGCTTCAGCTTGCCCAAATGGCAAGCTGTAAAAATGACTTTCTTTGCACCCTGTTAAGTGTACTTTGTAAGACACTGAGACGTTTGTAAATCTAATTTAAGTAAAAAAATGTGAAATTACCTGTTACAATAAAACTTCTTGTATTGCATGTATTAAAGCAAACACCCTCAAGGAAACCTCTAGTGTCCACTAAATGCAGATTTTAATATGGTACTTGTATATAGATGATGCCTTATAAGGTGTCAAATACCATTCATAAATGAACAGTGCAAATAATATTTGGGATGCTCCAAGGAGAGACTGATGCTATATTAAACAAATGAAAATCTATTGTAGTTGTGGATGACTATAGACTTTGTTTCCTATGTAATTAACAGCACAGCATTGTGGTCAATCTCGTACCCAGATCTCCCATGGCCAAGGGAAAGGGAGATCTCACTTTTCAGCATAAGGCAGAGTGAGATCTGGGTACAAGCTTAAGATTACATTGTGGCAATGGAACCTGGAGGTCCTTTCAAAGCCAAACAAGGAAATGTTGAAGTCTATGATTGGATTTCCTGACATTTTATTGTTACATTAGGAGAGTTGCCATTAACAATAGATGGATAGTTCTTGCCCAGTTTTACTGATGAATGAGAAAAAAATAATAAGTTCTTACCCAAAGTTAATAACCGGTCTTGTGCTGCCATGTTTGTGGAAATCCGGCGAATATTCTGGCACCTGATAACTCTTGTCTCCCAGTGATGTGGCTGGAATGCCATTTCTCTGGTTATATACTAAATCAAGAACATTGTAAAATACAGGTAACATTATTAGTGACAAATTTAGATGTAGATTCTATTTTGTCTTCACTACATGTACTTTTCCTCAACCTTAGAGAGAGAAATAGTCATCCTAACCCTTCATTACTGTACATAATCCCCACCCCAATAAACTAAGGGTTTTGAGTCTCTACAATACCTCAATATGGATCATAAATAATAACAAAAAGAAGAATAATTATTAACAAATTTTAATCAGTAAATAATAATTATAATAAAAAATTTTAATTGTTTTTTATACCTTCTTTTTTAGCTCCAACAGACATTCTTAAAGAAATTTCTAGTGGTCTCCTGGCATAAATTTTCTCAAAATCATCATAAGTGTCATACTCAATCTGGGTCCGGTGTCGTATAGGCCTCTCTTCCAGCAATTCTTTCTGGAATGGTACTGATCTTGGTGCTATCTCAGGAGCCTGAAAAGCTTAAAAAAGGACACAACAAGTAAATTTTGCTTTCATTTCAAAAAAAGCAAGTCAATAAACATAGAATATCAAACTTGGGTCACAAAAAGTTCAAAGAGCCAAAGCGTAATGTGTTGGTCTCTCACTTTTTATTTATAGGTCATGTTGACCAGTACTTCCCAGTAATGCAGTTCTTGATATTGACTATTCTACAGTTAAGCTTAACCTTAAAAGTGATACGTCTAAAGCAAGCCGCCTGGTTAGCTCAGTTGGGAGAGCGCCGGTCTGCTGAGCAGGAGGTCACAGGTTCGAACCCTGGCCGGACCAACACTCAGGGTCTTTAAATAACTGAAAAGAAAGTGCTGCCTTTGTAATGACATCTGCAAATGGTTAGACTTTCTAGTCTTCTCGCATAAGGACGAAAAACTTTAGGTCCTGTCTCACAGCACTTACACTTATCTGGTTCTTGTGGGACTTAAAAGAACCCACATCACTGTTCGAAAAGAGTAGGACATAGACCCCGGTGTTGTGGTCAACCTTCACACATCATTCACATCATGGTTTGGGTGGGTACAGTAAGCTCACAAATGGACTGAGAGCGGCTGCCAGTGGCGCCTTTGTATGCTGACATCCAAGCTTGTACATTTCTGTTCACACGTTCTGTAAGAGGGCACGTCTGTTGTCCTCTCAACCACGACTCTTCATTTCTTCACTCTTCATTTCATTTCATTCAAGCGAAGATTTCTCACCTTTACTTGTAAAGTTTCCTAATTTTAAGCTCTTTAATTTCCAGCTGTGTTAATGGATATTCACTAACAGGCCCTGGTTGTTCAAAAGTTGGATAGTGCTATCCACCGGATGAATCGCTATCCAGTGGAAAAGTATTATGAAAACTAACTGCGTTATCCACTGGATAGTGATTTATGCAGTAGATAGGGCTATTCACCTACAACCGGGGCCTGGGGCCCGTTTCTCAAAAGTCCAGGTAACTTTTCGGGTCCGAAATCAAATATTCAAATCGAATATAAAGAATAAGGGCGCGGGTCCTGGCTAGCAAACTACTCCATTTTGTTTCATTAACTGACAGTTTTATCGTGTTGGATGCAAAACTTTTGAAACCTCGATCTTTAATATATTAAACGGAGACACCTTACCGGACCCGTTAATTATCGGGACTTTCGAGAAACGGGCCCCTGGTCTTTATCAAAACTTTAAGAAACAGGAAAAGTTTCTCTTCCAAACCAAACCCAAAGAACTTTCAGTGTGTAGCTGTGTTTTTCGTTGTTTTGTTTTGTTTTTGCCAGCAATTTACAATACAAGAGGTAAGATATGGACATTATAACAGGGCAGTGAGCCACACTAAACATTCCAAGGATCTCGAGAATCAAAATAATGAATCACACAACTACCTTGTTCCCTCAGTGAACTGTTGCTGTCATTTGTACTGTAATGTGCTGGCACTTGCAATAGTCCTTGCTTTGGCACAGAGTATGTATGCGGTGAAGTATCCTCCAGAGAAGCACATCGGAGACTAGAAAACCAGTCAAGCCCGTTGCCACCTCTAAATAAAAGCATTGGTAACAAAGAATTTCTATGAGGTTTTCAATAGGCCAATCTTTGCTGATATCAAAACAATAGGAACACTTCTGTTCTCATTTAAGTTAACCCATAGAGATCCCTGTTGAAAAGACCAAGATCTTGGGAACTGAGCCATCTCTTTCTCTCATGAACAGATCAAAATTTTTACAAAGAATCTAGGGTTAAGTCATGCATGCAAGATCTCTGAACCGGGACCAGCTTAGCAAATTGGGTTCATACAAAAAGGCCCAGATGCTCTGACTCAATTTTGATGCTACATCAGCCATTAAAACCAAAGGATGATTTCTTACTAATTTTATTTTGTTGTGCCAAACTTCTGGTCACTGTTCATGATAATCAGAATGTTAGCATTCATGTTCCTCAAGAATGTTATTAGCTCAATTCCAAAAGAGTTGCCACTTTAGAGAGTTCCAATCATAAGAAGTTACATGTAGGTACCCAATTGGTGTAGTCCTTGATTGGACGGTTATTTACAATACCTAATGTTTCCAAGACCTACATGTACATGTAGAGCAGTAGTCGTTATAAGAGTCAGTAAATGGTTACAAAGAAAGTTGGCTGAGTCCCCGGGGGGGGGGGGGGGGTACTCCCTTATAAGGGCTTAATGGGGACATGTGGCCAGCCAGGGTATGTTTTTCGGGATTTTTGTCTTAAACAGGGTATCGAATTTATCATTTTTTATCTTAATCAGGGTATCAAAAATCGGAATTCTGTATTAAACAGGGTAGGAAAATCAGCAATATTTGTCTTAAACAGGGTCAGGGTATGAGGGGCCGCGCCGCACCTCCCCACCCAGGGATATATCGAGTATCCCCCAGGAGCTGAGTCCTACTCACTTCACTGTGTTGTCAAGTCTGTCTGGTACCGACAAAGCATTTCTGGGATGAGGTCTCCATTGTGGCTCTCCTATTGACTTGCTTCCAAATCCATCCTTGTAATATGGTTTGATAATTGGGCGTAAAATATGTGTGTCGAAGCCTGTTCACAGAACAAACACACAATGAAGAAATATTCTCTGAGTTAATATTCACAGCTGAAGAAGTAATGGATTTTAAAGCCACAAATCAAATCAACCCCAAAAGGTATTAGAACCCATGATCATGTCTTAGTCAGCACTGCACCCACTTTTGTTTGCATTTTACTGCCGCTTTTTCCTGTTGCTTGCGAACTGTTCTAATTAGAATTTCTAATTGGTCATATAACTATTCTGTAATACATAGCAAACAACTTGCAACGTTAAACTATTTATACACGTGTACAACGTTTGCATTTGGTAATGAAGGTAAGCAATCATTAAAACATTTTTTTTAGACGTATAAAACGTTATTTGCCTGCAAAATACGAGAGAAGTAAAGTAGAAACTAATGCACCCAGGGAGGGTTGCGTCCAGCATACTGAGTGTCAAAAGCTTCCCAAAACTCTGCTAATAACTTCTAATATGACCTTGAGAATTTATTTCACGAATTAACAGTCTGTGGGATGAAAATTCCGATGCGTAATTAAGCTTAATCTTGTCTTCTAATCACGATGATTAAGCTAAAAGGGCTCATCCTCGGTGTAAAAACCTGTGAACAGCTATCAAAGCTTTTTGCAGTGCGATATACAGTTTCATTTTGCATTTTTAATCCGTCTAAAAGGCTTACTGTTTTGCGTGGAGAAAAATTTAAGACATTTAATGCAAGTTTTTACCTTGAGAATCCGAAGGGTGAAGCACCTCCGCCATATTTGTTGTTTTTGGTATTCCACGTGTTTGGCGTCTCTCACCATGGCAACAAGCTGAAGAAGCGCTGTACGTGAGAATTTGTTAATTTTGGGGTGTTTTCCTCTCTTTTTTCTTCTCATTTTTTGTTAATTAAACTTTCTGTTTTTGATTTACCAAAAGATAGTGTGAAACAATATCCTAATGTTACCTTAAAATGGTAAAAGAGCAATTTTCTTTATCATTTCTTTTTTCGCACCAGGTGCACCCATGCGATATTGGCCGAGAGAGCCTGAGTTCCATCCTCAAAATTTTTTGAATGGATCGAATGAATACACTTCCGATGTAAAGGAAAGTGTGAGCGTTGGTTTGCGAGCAAACACCTTTAAAATGCGATCTAGCAGCAGCGGAACGACAGGAATAAAAAGAAAGGCTTCTTGCCTTGAAGACGGAGAGTCTTCAATTTCAACAAATACAAACTCATTGTCGAGCTCGCGAAGAGCTTTCATTAGAGCTTCGAATCGTGGAACGCTGAAACGCGCAGGGCCGTATTTACTCGGTCCTAGATTGGGCAATTCACCAGTGCGAAGCATCGTTCAGTGTTTAGCGAAAAAGGATGGTACAGATGACTTTTACTCGATCAAAATTCTTACGCTAGCGGACGCCGGCCGCGAGAGCCAAGACGATAAACAAGGAAAAATGTTGCTTCATACCGAGTATTCACTTCTCTCACTTTTACACGATCAAGATGGCGTCGTTCACCACCATGGACTTTTCAAAGACGAATACTACGAGGAAATTCCCCTTGAGAAAGATTCTTCTTCTACTACAACGGTTCATCGATCTCAACAAAATTCTGTTGCGAGACAATATCGTATTCGACATCGTCTATGTTTGGTTTTGGATTGTCTTTGTGCGCACGACTTTAGCTCAGATACAGCAGATTTGATTAACCTTCAACATTACGTGATCAGAGAGAAACGATTGTCCGAAAGAGAGACAATTATCATTTTTCACGACATTGTCAGAGTGGTAGAATGCTTGCATAAGGTGAGGCTAAATAAATGAAGTTACCGACTGATATCTTTAGGAAATTTGGTTGAAAACCCTGCTGATTAAATTACAGCTTTTAAGTTAAAATATTGCTGTGTTGGTTGTGATTCTGTTTTAATCTTTTTACCGTCGAAATTCTTGGTCAAAATTTCAGCTTAGTTTTCACTTTAGGAACCTTACATTTTTGAGCATTACAAATTCTTCTGCTTTTCTGTACTACGGGTCTACGGGAACGTAGGTCACTAGTGATTTCAAAGGAATAATCGTTTTCGCGTGGGTGTCGATTTCCATCATGTAAGTTATTCTAATCACGGATTGACCTCAGCTCTTTGAGTTTCAGTCGAAAAATGTTTACCACATTCTCAGATTACAGGGAAGTTTAATGTAAAAAATATCATGTTATTGACCAGCTATAAAAATATCGGACGGTTTTCAAGATTTTTGAGAGCGGATATTCTTAAAATTTTCTTTCGTGGGCGTAAGTAACAAACTTCAAAGCAGGAAATCTATGAGTGTCTCGTTTAACAGGTTACACGCCTACACTGTAGTTAACGTAGTTAAGTCTGTTTGGAGTTCAGTGATCTAAATACGTGGGCAGAAAAGATTTTGCCGTGATCAAAGCTACAATTTCCTTCCTTGTTTATCTCGCTGTGTGTGTCTTTTCTGGCATAACTTAAAAATTCCTGTGTATTAAACATGAATATTTTTTAGTATGTCGTGTGATTTATTTCATAAATTCCACTGCCAGTAAGAATAAAAATAATACAAAGGTCACTATTCTCTTTTCAAAATTTCAAAGAATATTATAGAAAAAGAAGAAAAGTATAACTCTAGCCGCCCATGGATGGCTATGCTGTTGCTTTTCCCCTCATTTCTAAGACTGCCTCACTGTGGCCTGGTACAATGGTTTCGAAAAAATGTGGCTGTCACATTTTCATTTGGACGAAAAATGTGACCGTTGCGTCAGATATCACTTTCCTTACATTCAAAGTGGATTGTCACAATCACGATAATTCATGTGATATTCCTCAAAAACCAGTTATTGTTATCCATTGAGTTATTCCTTTATTTTGCTAAAGGGCGGTAATTCAGCAATTTCTTCTTTACAAAACATGTGAAATTTTTTTGCCACTACCTCCAGCTCTACCAAAACCGCTGAGATGCAATCTCGTTCCCAGGACTTCTCGCTTCCCACCTCCTTTTCTGGCAGTATCTTTTGCCATAGGCCATTTGCACTAAGAGGCATGTGACACCGTTTTTATGAAAATAAAAGTTATATGATTTTGCCTTCGAAAAACGATTAGTGGGTCATATCTTAAACAAAGTAATGGTGATTTGGTTTTTCAAACCCGCACCATCTTCTTAAAATGAATAAGTTCGTAAATGGTCATGTGACCAAAATGTGATTTTTAAAATATTTAATTACCTCTCTCTGAACACAAATTTTGCACTTAAACTTCAAGGAAAATGTTGAAAAGATGATGTCATAACGTTTACAGCACATTTGAGCGTAACTATGAAACATTGAACAAGATATAAGCAAGAAGTAGTTTTGGCCACCATGTTGGAGTGCAAGAGCATGCCCTCCAACGTGGCGGCCAATACAAATCATACTAGTTTGCAGAAAAATCAAAGTGCCACAAAATATTTCCCTAAAATGCGTTTTCTCTCAAATTTCGGGTGTAAGATAATTTTTGTGTGCTCTAACAATTTTTAGCATCAGCAAGATTCCAACGCATTGTTTAAAGGAAGCATTGGTCACGTGACCTCTTAGTGCAAGTGGCCTATTGACATCATTTTACTGGATGTTGCTGATGTCTTCCAGATTTGGTAAATGCTAGCTGGTTATGAAGAATAGCTGAAGAATTTGAGACATATTTTGATTGAAATAGAAGAAATACAAATTAATAGCTAAATAGACAAAGTAGTTAAACAAGAGACTGTTGAAATACACTGGAGAAAGTGTTACTTGTGTAGTCGCAGTGTTGTGTCTGACTGTCAATTTCCTTAGTGTTTAGAAACCAAAGCAAATTATTGTTATTTATTAACTATTCATGATGATTGCAGAGGAATATTGTCCACAGAGACTTAAAGCTTGGAAACATTGTTCTGAATAGGAGGTAAATCATTATTTATTTGTTACTTTAGTAGGAGTAATTATATGTAATACATAGCAGTAGGTGAAGACCTGCCAACCCCTAATAAAGGAAAATCTGGAGACTTAAGAAACAAAGTCGGGAGATTTCACAAAAAGTAGTGTGATTCCATTATTTTTGTTCCTGATCTACATTAAACAAACCCTTTTTCCATTGAGAGGGAATTAGCTGTTTATTTAAATATCAAATTGCTTTGAATATTTATGGTCCCTCTTCTGACAAGATGTTGCCACCTTTTCTATGATGACTCTGAGAGGCTAGGGATGAGGCCATCACTAGGATGAAACTTACAGCAAGGGACTGTTTCTTCTGGATGATCCAATTTCATGGCCAAAATGTTAGAAAAAGTAGCATTTCATTTCAAACTTATTTCCCCAAAAACCGTGAGATTGGGAGTCTTGTCATGAGGCCATGAGAAAAGTTGAACTAGAAATATCTTGCGAAGTTGTGATGTTTCAGCAATATGAATAAATTGAAACCAGCCAATGGGCAAAAAATAAGGAAAAAAAAAAACAACCAAAAAAATGGGAAAAAAACTTTCCTCGGCCAGGAGTTGAACCCCGGACCTTAGACATATAAGGTCATCCCTTGTCTACTGAGCAATGCCACCAAATGTTAAAAGTATGCAGTGGACTCGGTGGAGGTCGTGTTGCTTGGAAACCTCAATGCAATTCGAGGTCATGCACAATCGATGACGTCACTGCGACTACCAACTGAAGTCAAGATATATAAATATCTATAAAGCTGACTTGCTTTTCTGCCTCACTGTGAGATCCAAGCATGTTCCACAGGAGATGCAAATTTTGACAAAATTATTAACTCACTCGCTTTGTGAGGAAAAATGGAGAGACTCACAGCAAAACTGTGAGAGCTGGCAGGTCTGTAGGAGTCGAAAGCAAAGTAGATAACAGCAGAGTAAAGGAAGAGATGGCATTTTGTACTACTGTACACCCTTGCATTTGTAGCCTACGTGGCAGACATAATTTAACCTTGGTTAGTGACATCTGTGAAGCAGCACCGAAATCCTTGTTTGGGGCCCCCAATGGACTCAACAAGTTACCAGAAATACATTTCATATTTCCCTTCAACCTGATCGGCAAATTGACAATGGCATTTTTTAACAGGCCAGTCATGGTACGTACTTACATCCTGGTACACAGCAGGGGGCCCAAAACAACGATTTCGGCACTGTTTGCAGACAGACTTCATAACCAGAGTTTAGTTTCTTCTGTGGTACAGGCTATTGCATTTGTAGTTCTGTTTGAAATTCTACCATGATTATATTGGTTTTTAACTAAAATGACTATATTTTCCCTCCAGGACAAAGAGAATAACAATCACAAACTTTTGTCTGGGGAAACATCTCATAAGAGACAATGATTTGTTGAAAGATCAAAGAGGAAGCCCAGCGTATATCAGTCCCGATGTCTTAAGTGGTAAGTAATACCTTACCTTTTCAAACTCCTTTTAACCCTTAAAAGTCTCAAGAGCAAGCAATATCAATTTTCTCCTTGAACAATATCAATGAATACCCAATAAGAGAATATGTTTTTAGAATTATTCATAAAATGATCACTAAAGGGAAAATGGTTTCATCTTTTAACAAATTCTCTCCACTAATTTTATAATTGAGGCTTAAAGGCTTTAGAATATTTGTTGTTTTATACCCCTCAGCCTTAGAGCCAGTTTGAATGTACAGTGAAACCTAAATATCATGAACCTTTATGATGTCCTTGGTGTAACGAACAATAAATTTCTTTTTTACCCCAGTAATAGTAAAATACATGGAAAAAAACGTTGGTTTAACAGATCCTTGTTACAGCACATTTTGCCAGTCCAATGGCACTTCGTTATATTGCGGTTCCACTGTAATACAATAAACACCTGCATGTAAGACTCGATGATTTCAGAGCTTAGGCTGATCAAGTTCTTGGTGCTTAATGGGAAATCAGCCTGAAAATGTTCTCCAAATTTGAATCCTCGAGATAAGTGGTTGTTTGCCTTGGGCCTGTTTCTTGAAATTCCCACTAACTTTTCAATTTTGATAATGTCAAAGTTATATTTTAAAGTTAAAACCTAAAGAACAGTAGTATGGTTTTCAGGTCACAAATCAGTCCACTTTGTTTTGCTAACAAACAGTATTATTTTCAAAAGAATTTATAGACCTTTCTTGTGTTATAACACTCCAGGTTGAGGCTTGAGTGGACAAATTCCTACAGATCACTTTATTTTGTCACCCTATACCTCAAGCATAAAAGGGCTTTGAAGATCTGCAATGATCTTTGACATATTAAATAAAAGTGGCTTTCTAGGCAAGGTTGTCTTTCAAGAAATCTAGATCTGGGTAATGCTTTTGATCAAAAAAAGGTAAAGGCGTACACAAGCCAAAGGCCCAAATGGCCGGAGCTCATTCCGGTTTCATAAGCATGAAGCATGCATAGGAGTATTGCTTCTCCTCCTTGGACAGGATGCTAGTCCACCGTGGGGTTACCCCCCAGGAGTATGTCGCCGGTACCCATTTATACACCTGGGTGAAGAGAGACATAGTGGAGTATAGTTCCTTATCTAAGGAAACAACGCGACGGGTGAGGCTTGAACCCTGGACCTCCAGAAACTTGGTTTAAGGTGTTAACTGCTTGGCCACACATGCCTTCAGTGCTTCTGATTGGCTGAAGCAAATTTCCCTTACGGCATGACCAATGAAAAGCACTACCGACAAAAGTAGATCTGTGTAGTGATGCGTCTTCAGCATGAAATTTCTGCGCTTGTTCCTTAGGCGTCATTTTTGCAAGGAAACCAGTGGTGGCTTAGCCAAATGTCGGCTGTTTTCTCAGACTATCAAAAATCAGTCCTTTGGTTAGTGATGTGCAAGTGCCATGCCAGGCTTATATATAAAATTCAATTTGAGACTCAGGAAATTATTATTTTTGTTGTCTTTGTTTCATGTAGGAGCTCCATATTCAGGGAAAGCTAGTGATATGTGGGCTCTGGGAGTTGTTTTGTACACGATGCTGTATGGACAATTTCCTTTCTATGACAGCATTCCTCATGAGCTGTTCAGAAAGATTAAAACTGCAGAGTTCCTTCTACCAAAGTAAGTTTTAAAATCGCAGCTAATTCCAAGCGGTGACTTAACTGCTACAATAGTCGTCACATTTATTGGCTGTCAACACTTGTCATATGACATCCTCTGTAATGGTGATTTACATAAATTATTACTCATTTGCGGGAAAGCGATTTTAACACATTAAGGAAGGACAGCAAAAAGTACACACAAGGAACAGATAGATTAGTCGTTAGAGAATTCGAAGACGTGATATGATAAATCGCCCGCTTTCACCCAGGTTTCAGCAAAATTTTTTAGAGTATAGCAGTCTTATTTTCAAGAAGAACCTGAGCAAAACTTCAAAGTGGACTTTCAAGTGAGTTTGTACCAAGATTTCTGGATGTGAACGCCAAGGTTGAACAAGCTCAAAAATTAGTTACAAGTACCTAGCCTCATATTGCTGGAAGTCGTTTAGAATAGTCGTATTCTGAGATAGAGAAATATTTGGAGTGCACATTTTATGGCCTTAAAATTTTCTTTTTTATTAGCTGGACTTCACTTAGCCAACAGAGGATATCCTCTCAAGCCTTAGCAATTTAATGCTATAAATTAGGTGAATTGGCTGTAACATTGTGCAGTGTGGATTTTTTATTGACATTGTGTTCTCGAACTTGTGTTTCAGTGATGGACGTGTCTCAGATAATACCAAATCATTGATTGGTCTGTTGTTGATGCTTGATCCCCAGAAGAGGCTTACAGCATCTGGCGTGCTTGATTTTCTGAGAAATACCATGACTGCTTGGTGAGTGTAACACTGCAGATAACTAAAATACTGTAAATCCTCTATTAAGCTATTCCCTCCCAGAAGAAGAAAGTTATTATGCCCCTCTTCCCCATCACTTTTAAGCATTCCCTCCCCTACCCCCTGAGACATTTCATGTGCACTGATCCGGTATAGTTTAACCGCGTGCTAGACGGTCGGATTCGTTTTTTATCTGTGGCTCCATTGACCTCTATCTTCATTTGCGTGACCTTTTCCGCTGTGTGTCCTGTTTCTTTATGGAGAATTAGTACCATCGTCTTCACTATTAGATAAGCCCCCCCTTTCTAAAAAACCCCTTCCCTCAAACGCTCAAACGTGCTTGAAATAAATTACCCTCCCCTGAATGCTTAGTTGAAACTTCTACGCGAGAACCTAGAAATTTTGGGTAGTTTACTTTGCTAAAAGTACTGTATATTTTGATGTCTACTGGGAATGTGAGCTAGTGGTTCTTATTTTGTTCAGAGCAAAAGATCCTTGTTGCTGGTCAAACAATCATTTACCCTAACCTATCTTGTTGGCTTGTACCACCGCAGTATTTTAAGCGGTTTTTTCTACTGTTGCCGAAAAAAGAGTGCACCAAGGACTTTTGATTACAACATTCAAAAATGTGACCAGCCTTCAAAAGGCATTTACCTCCGCAGTCCCTTCATTGTTCCGTTCAAGAGTAGTCTCCAACGTAGCCGCTCGGGCCGGAGTCACGCAATGTTGTTGAGCACTGCGTGACTCCTGCCCGGACGGCTGCGAAGGAGACTAGTTCAAGAGTCACACTTGGCAGATATTCCAACTTATTCAGAGAAGTTGTATACCGTATATGAACAGGAAACACTTCTGCCCATGTTTAGTGGAATTTCAATTCTGTGATCATTTCCCTTGTCATCGATAGGTATTTGTCAACCACAATAAGCGAGCCTGCTCAAGTTGTACCAGACACAGACGAAGAGTCGTCAACGGAGAAGAAGAAAGGAGCATTTGAAAGTTCATCAAGACAAAGACCGCCGGAACTTGAACTCCGTTTAACTAAATTTCGTGAAACCATGACAACCAAAGAACCTAGGGTCACGCTGCTCACACGTGACAGTCTCACACAGCCACCAATACGACGAATCTCCGAAGATGCCCGACCTTTGACGGCTGCCGAAATTCTTGCTCATCGCCATCTCCTTTAGCTTTTCCTGTTTTTCCAGCAATTGTCAAAGCAGAATTTTTGTGTTCAGTGCACTGTATTTTCTGTGGTCATTGGCAAAATACTATAGCTTAATTTTTTTGACAAATGATAGGTGTTCAAACGGAAAAACTTTGATGATGAAATTAAGAACGTTTCCTTTGTTAGCCTATAGCTAGGAAGAATGTTTATTTGGTTACTGTCAAGGGTACCCCCTCATATTCTATTAAGTACAGTTGTAATTCATTATTTATAGACTGAATCCGTTGGCCGTCGCTAACTTTGTCGTTTGTTAGTGCTATTTTGTGTGATTACTCGGTGGCGATATCCTTATAGCCTTCGCTGCAGACACTCTAAACCTTCTACTGAGTGGGCCGGCTGCAACCCAGGCTATATCCTTACTGTGTTTGTATTGTATATAGGGCTAAATCCTTTTTTCTGTCTATGGGCGGCAAGGGCTGTCTTTGTTGTTATCTACCCTTTTGTGCTGTTGGCAACCGTCTGCCATATGCTCTGCGTATGTTGTTGTCTTGTACCTCATGGTCTTTCATGGTTTTTGCGTTTTACAGTGATCTCGTTATTATCTAACTAAATTTCCTTACTTAATACCGTGATATCTTTACAGTGTTCCTTCTAAGAATTTATGCATTTCAAGAGAAAACCTGGGGAAATCTTAGGTGTAGTCTCATAATCTCACTTCACATTGTGAGTGGATATTACGACTATTGTATATATTGGTCGCAAATGACGTTCGCTTTGTCAGTCGTGCTCATATTGAGCCTATATTGACTAGTTTTTGTTAGTAGCGAACAAAGATGATCGTGACCCAGATGTCAAAGAACCGTCGTAAGAAGTCAGTCTGGTTGGGACCTTTTGTGCTCAGTTTCGACAACTGTCGTTGTTTTTCGCGTTTTGAAGCCTTATGTTACTGGCTGTTGCAGTACTTAATTGATTTTCAATCGAACTGTTTCACAAAAGAAAACGCACGAAAGCACTATGCATGAACATGGGCCGCGCCTTGTATTTTCGGTGCTTTGGTGTGTTGTTTACAGTAGTAGATATGGTAAGGAATTATTTCTCATTTTCAGGCTTATCATAGTCAAGTATGAAACAGCCTTATTGTTGGAATGAATGCTAGCGTTTGTCCTCCTATTCCTTCGCTTTGCTTTTGCGCGTTTGGCTTCTCTCGCTAGCTGGACCAATCAAACTCTCTTCAAGTTTCAACGGTACATAATTGGCTCAGTCTTGTTGCCGGGACATACGGCGTTTGTAGCCGGAGGTAAACCGGTAATATCGTCTTTCTGCTTTCGCTACTCAAAAAAAGCGTTCATGAATTGTATAATGGTATCAAATGTAGAGATTTACACTACTACTGGTGTCTTGTATTATTTACGCTGGCGTGTGCAAGATTAAAACGTCAGTAGAAATTATATTGTTATAAGAGCTATTATACAATAAATATTTATTTCATTGTTCAACTTTCGTTTTGTACCATTAAATGGATGAGGGAGTTTGGACTAGTTTGACCATTTTGCATTGCAGCCTTTCACTTTTCGCATACAGTTCATTTAATTTGCTGGAAAGAAAGCCTTAGAAATTCAAAGTTTGATCAATTCACGCTCACGCATTCTATTCTTTTTTTAAACTTTTTGGAGGGACATCTGGGAGTAGGGAGTAAGTCAGCACATAATTTAATTGTCCGCGAATTTCTGTAATCGTCCATCGTTCTGCTAGTGATAAGCTAGTCGTTGATTCACTCGTCTTGCTTGTTTTTGGACTGAGTCTCATTCTACCAAAGAGAGAGATTTGTGAACTCGTGTCTGGCAAACTCTCTAAGTGTTTATGTATACACAAATATACGCACCTTTTAACTTCATCTGCGCTACACGAGTGTCTTTTGGTCCACAACTTTCAAAACAGCTGCGCCACAGAATGTCACTGATAACACGTAACGCAAAAGAGTATCGAAGTATCACTGTACAATAAATGTCACAAAATCTATCTAATCGATCCCTTCGGGATTTTCTGTTTTACGTCTTTCTAACCATCTTTTACTTGCGGGGGCGAACAATAGAAACGTCATCATTATCCAACGATTCCATGCGGTCCCTGATCAAGCAAATCGAGAGTTTTTCTGGAATACTGACTGTATATTTCAACTGTAAGTACTTTCCGTAATATATGCGCGAGCTACTGGAATGCCTCTTCGGGATTTCGCCTTCTGGGCGAAATCCCTGCGAGGGCAGTAATTAGCCAAAGGTGAGTTCAAATTGTCATCGTGAGCTCATTTGCATACATTTTCTTGTTTGCCTAAGCCCGTCATGGCCAAATTCGTTCCAGTATCGCGCGTTTTGAAAACTGCGAGGGGTTTTTGGGTTTTTCTGTTCCGTCAATCATTTTTTTTAGTGGGGGCGTGGTTAATGCAAATCACAACGTAACACGCTAGCCCAGCTTTGCAAGCAGAAACGGAACTAACCTGAGATCAGGCTCTATTTTCGTTTCGCTTTGAAAATTACATTCCGGCGGGCAAGGCGAAACGAGTGAAATTATTCTTATTCTTGAAACGAGTGAAATGTCCGCCATCTTTTCTTTTCACACCTCGTCCCCAGGTCTTCTCGGTTAACGGTGCATTAACCTGCAAGAACGCTGCATTTTTGATGTCATTTCCTCGTTAAACACAAAATTCTTTCAAATTTGGTCATCAGTAACTGGTTATGGTGAATTATGCGTGTGCTTTTAGCCAATCAGAATCGGGGAAATATTTTGAATGAATAATGACTATTTTTAAGTGGTTAAATGCTTAAAAAAGTTGCCTTTCGAATCACCTGTTGAAGAAGAATGTTTTGTCTTCGGACTGGGCTGTTAAAAAAACAGTGTAATATTACTCCGGAATCAGCCTCGACATCTTTAAAAAGGTTAAAGCTTAAGGTTAATGGACTATTTCCTGTAATATTAATCCATGGAATTGTAGCCATCATAACTAATTGATGTTGATAAGTGGGTACTGATTGCCAAAATGTCCTGATTTGCAGGCAGACTCATTCAATTCTTTATCTGTACATAGGAACACCAGAGAGACTAGGTCATCTTGATATAAACTGTGTGATGCCACTTTTACAGCATCCTCGGAGACCCAGGGGCAGATAAAGGGGGCGAGGGAAAGTCTAAACGGGCGGAAAAATATATATGGAACGAAGAAAAGTAAAGAACGGCGAGAAGAGCTGTTCTCGCCGTTCTATACTTTTCTTCGTGCCACATTCTTCCGCCCGTTTAGACTTTCCCTCGTCCCCACTATCTGCCCCTGGGTCTCCGAGGATGCTTTTACAGCAGAAAATGACGCAGTGTTTTTCTACTACTCTGAAGACGGTGTGACAAATTAAAAGACCTCAAATTTTGGTAAAAAGAACGTTGCTTGATATGCCTAAATTCCCCGAGTCAGGGGGGGCCCTATTGCAGGTGAATCCTACTGACCGGTGTTATTAGGGTTAGATGGAGACACTCTGGCCATATGTACATGAAGAAGCCTTAGAGACAGATCTGGTTCTCATTAGGTAGAGAGAGACATGATGTCGCTTCTTAATTTTTTTTATTGAGGGGTCATATAGTTTATCGTTAATTCACATTCATTGCCTTTTTGTTTTGAAACGCATTCTTCAATACAATGCGTTTAAGTAAAGAGACACAAGTCAGAATTTATCAGTTTTCCCCTTTGGAGTCTACAGGTGAGTCTATTTCTTTTGTTTTATTATTTTGATCTATTTTCTTTTCCCGCTTTCCCCCCTTATTATTTGACTGGTATCAGTCTGACTTTCTTACGACCTACAAGCGTCACTAAACCCTCATCGCGTTAGTTTTGCGGACCATCCATAAATGTTCTTTGATACTCCTACTAATCTTGCTTTGTTTTCTTTTTAGATTACAAGTCTTTGAGGTGAGGTTTATCTTTGTCGCTCTATGTTGTTTCAATATACATGTTTGTATGTTTGTCTGTTTGGATTTGGATTTGTAGTGTCAAAAACATATCCCAAGCTCCTGTGCTACATCACTGGGATCCGGATTTAGCGTTTTAATACAGTCACTTCGATCTTAAGATAATAAACCGATTCCTTTCCTTCTCAGAACGGTATCTTTATTTGATGCTCAATTTAATGCCCACAGAGATAACTGATTCGTGTTTTCTTTCAGACTGTAATTTTATGGAAACGAGTGGGCTTGTTACTTCTTATATTTGAGTAATGTTTGCCAGTTATCTAGACTGATATTGGACATATTGAGATTGCAAGGAATAACTCTGCCCTATGTTTATAATGAGTGCTTTTTCTACTGTAGTTCTCTACGTAGACTTTGTGTTTCTTTTCAGTACTTGACCTTTGTGGGTTTTTTTGTCATAGTAGCTCGTAGCTCTTAACTTTCTAGGCTCCGAACCTCGCAACTTAATGAAAACTCAGGGAAACCTTCACTGTTTCCTTTCTACAACTTGACTATGGTGGCATTTCCTTCTTTCCTCAAGCTGTGTCTATAGAGTATCTAGTTTTGTTTTCCTTTCAGTCTAAGTTAAGTATATTTAGGGCAAGCGGCGGGTGCTGAAATCGGATGATAAATCTTGGGTGCAAACCTACAACCACACTATTTAACCTCACAGTAAATCTTATTCTCAACCCTTGTCACGAACCAAGCAAACTGTACAGACACAAAACAAAGACGAAATGTTTGACCTTATTTTATTGCTTACGTTCCCTTGTCAGACGAGATGATTACGCAAAGCTAGTAAAGGTAACCGTGGGAGTCATTACGCAGTACAATAGTTCATCTGTTTCACTTTTTCCTTGCAAGTCTGAAAGACGGAGTAAAATAATAGGGAGTTTAAGATGCTAAAATTGCGACCGTAACGAGATCGTCAAAAAAGCAATAGGTTGAAGGGGCAAAACAACAACTCTGCACGTACAGCACGCTTTTTTGTACATTCTTTGCCGTCGCTGCATGCACGACTACAGCTGTACGACTTGAAAATGCCTATTAAAAAATAATTTCACGTTTTATGAAGGAAAAGAAGGAGCGACGACGAAAGTTTCTTTCTCTTTCTGAACTTGCATATGATTGGAAGGAATTCGCCTCCAGATGTAGTTCGCTTGCATTTGACAAAGTAAGCGAATTGGAATAATCGTAATAGAGACTGAAAGAACGCAAATTCACTTTTTAAGCGACATTTTCGCGGCCGTAGCCGTCGTGGTATCTTAAACTCCCTCATACAACTTAATTCGGGGCATAACATGCAACAGTTGGGCTTTTAGCCTTGCCCAGTTCCTGTTCCAATCTTCACCCGGGTACTTCTTTCCAGTTTTTACTCGTCAGTTAGTCGGTATTTATTAACTTACAAAGTTTCGTATTTATTGTACGGAGAGCACACAAAACAATTCACAGTGTATGTAAACTGAAGAGCTGGCAAGTGCAAATTTTTTCCAGTTATCCGAAACGGTTTCAGATAAATGAAGTTCTTATCTTCTTAAATGTTTTACGTGCGACGAAATTGCTTTGCCAAATGGCGCATTCAACCTAGCATTTCCTGTTTGGCAAAGGCATAAAACTCAGTAAGCGCCAAAAAGTTAAAGTATCAAACAGGTTACTGAATGATCAATCAAGTCCTAGCTTTCTTTTGGAATTTTCTAGCGCGAATTTCGTACTTTTGAACGCTATCAAACGTTGCCCATGCCCCATTACGACTTAAACGTTCGTTATTAAACTTTGACGTTTGTTTACAACACTTCTTAATGTAGCCCCAGGGCTAAAGACGGTACCTTTTTGTTAAGTTAAAGCCAATGTAGGCGCTTGGTGTCTTCACCTGTCACGATTTACGTCTTGAACATTCTGAGTTGATTCAATCGGTTTTATCACCAGTATTGTATTGGGGTCTGTTGTAATTAACGTTTAGATTAGCGCCATTTTTCGTATATTACGTCTCTTCAGGAGCCCGGGCTCCTGATCTGTATTTACCTGTATTTACCCGGTAGTAGCGAGGATGTGAGATTTATGACATTTACCCAAAGAGAAGATTCCAACTGGCGACTTGTTTTGACTAATACGCTCTTCTCACATATGGTAATATGCCCGTCTAACCTCGTTTACGGGTAAAAATTCTTTTTAAATTCAAATACGAAAACGTTGTCTGATTAGCATTTCAAAGGATTTTTTACTCAAAAACGAGGTTAGACGGGCATATTACCATACGTGAGAAGAGCGTATTCTGAATTCTTAATTACAAGAGCATTAAATAATTGAGAAGTATAAAGGCAGTTTGTGATTTCAGTATCGAGCTCTTGTCATTTGTTTTTAATATCCAAGAATAATTAGATAACTCCTGTACCCTTTTTAAATATATTTTTGCCGACATTTATCTTTCCTCTCCGGCCAAACGTGTTATCTGATGTATTTTTTGATAATAAGGCAAATTTGCCGCTCAGATTTAATTATAAGGTCTACAGTATTTGATAAATTTTATCCATACTTCCAACAGAAAGACAGTGAAGAACTATAATCGGAAGTCTTTTGAGGTCCAAAAATGCTCATTGACGTCTCATGCATTTCCAGGCACAATTTCTTAGCATTTAGCGTTATTATGGAAGAACTATAATTTACAATACACCTTTATCATGCATCTCTATGAAGGATTATCAATGAGTTAACTTCACCTCTGTTTACACTGGTTGATTATGGTGTGAATGTCTGTAAAATCGATTTCAGGTTTTAAAAATCAGTATTCAACCGAATTTCCTTTGTTTCAAAATTCTGGTTTAACCTGAGATCAGATTCCACCTACAACATATTAAATATCGCTCTGAAAAAGAAAAAAGAACACATGGATAATACATTGACGGAAAGGTCAGTTTGTAAACCACACAACATTGGCACAACATTGGGCAAAATTGGCTTTATCTTCTAAATGATATACACTAAACAAATTAAAGTTTATATTAAAACAAAGTACCAAGCACGCCTTAAATGGCTGTGCGCAAAGCGATAAACCTTTTTACTAGGTCTTTTTATGGCTTTCATTTAGCGGTCCTCTAACCAAATCACAACCGTCGTGACTAAAATCACCAGTTGTAAGGAAGTGCAGATTTAATAGCGGAGCTGTGAGCTTGATGGTAAGTGCTATGCCCCTTCCTAGAGGAGTAGACTGATTCTTAGCGTTTCACCATTCTACACCATAGCTTTTGACTGTACACTTATACCAAGGAAATTTTTACTGAAGGTTTGCATTTAATCTAGCTGTCTTCACTATATTATAAACCATACTTTTTAATTTTTGCTTAATCATGTGACAGGTCATTCTCGCAAGATCTTGCGAGATCTCACAAGTATCGAGTTTTCAAGTGACAAGGGAGAACTTGGTTTTGAATTGTAGGCGTTTACTATTAGATGGAGTCTTGCTTTGCGACGTTGTTAATAGTTCACGGTATAGCCGTGCTTGGGTGGTTCCATAGTAAAACAAACTCTTACCCCAAGAGAGGATGATTTCGTCCCGGGGGGTACTCCTGGGAATTCTTGGTATGGGTGTGCCGCCCTTTAATTCTCTGCAAATCCTCACCCTATTCCTGCCAAAAAAATGTCTTTTTTCTACACCAGTTTTTAGACATGGCCCCTAAATCCATGCCCGTTTTCGGAACAGGCCACTGAGAAATTATGTCATCATTACTTAGATTGTAAACAACGCAAAAAATATGTCCTTTGGGGGCGGGACATACCTATAAGGCTTATACAAGGTAGTAACCCCGGATTTCGTGAGTTTACTTTAAATGACATTTCTACTTTTAAGAGCAATTCTACCAAATCGCACTTCACTTCCAAGATGTAATTTTATGGTATTCAAGTTTTTTCTTAAAAAAAGTACCTTGTTTTAATACTCCCTAGTACTAGAAGTTTTTGCCGGAAAACTTCCACTATTTTTAAAGTACGTTTTTCTGTGACAAGTTCAGAGTTGGCTTAAAATCAATGCATCTGGTCGCATGAAGTATGTTATTTACAGGTTATCATCTCTCTAGAAAAGGGGGAAATTGAACGCGCGACAGAAAGGCAATATTTCTAAACCACTTGACAAGCCTTATCAAAAAAATATATATAAAAGTAAAAATAATCTGAGGTTATTAGAGTGGCAGTAACTTTTATCCAAAAAAAAGTTGTCCCTATATGGTGTCGGTAATACAGGTGCGCTAATACATTTGCTTTTTAAATTTATCTACTAATGTCTGCGCAATTGAAACAAAAAGAACTGATGGAACTGTAATTAACTTTTGCTGAAGAATTTCATTGTTATACACCATATACCGTACGGAAAAGTCGATTTTAATTACGATGGTCCATTCCATAAGTAGAACTGCATACACACTGTGGTACGAGATATTGTTTTAAAAAATAACAATATGTATATATACATAAAATCAGTTATGAGTTTCTGATAATATAAATGATAATTGTTCCATCGTAAATTCAGCTTGTGTGTCAATTCAAGTAGTATAGAATAATACAATGTGAACCAATCTGTCGCAAATATAAAACAGCGAAAAACTAAGAGGCAACTGAAACTAGAATAAGATTATCCGGGATGCCACCTCATCAATGAACAAGAACTAATGCCCTGGAAAAATATCACAGGTCACCTTGTTATGTTGCACATATCTCAGTCAATCATTGCGTTGCTTTTATTCTGTTTTATTTGGACTTAAGTAAGGGACAAAACAATTGTTGTTTACATTCAGACGGTGAAGAGTTCAGTCGGCGTCCAAATCCTCCAAGTACTGATAAACTTACATATCTCTTCTAGAACCCTTGATCAACGTAAAAAAAGAAAGACCCTATTGCTGTTCTCTGAATTTTACAGGCTCAGATTGTCCTATTAAAAGCACAAATGTATGTCTCAGGGATCTAAACCGATATTTCGTGCCGATAATTAAAAACTATTTGCAAACGAGAAGCATTTTTAAGCGCTATTTTCGATTTCCGGGTACAAACTGGGAAAAATAAGGCAACTTTAATTCGAGTCGCTTCTTTTGCTAAAAATACTATTTTTTGTTAAAAACAAACTTGATGAATTTTTTAAGAGCCAGTCGAAATGGGCTATACAGTTTTATCTAAGGCCTATTTTTGTGGCTCAATTTTGAAAATAATTTCGCAAGTGTAGAGTATTGCTACGAAATTGATCGCCATCGAGATGTAAAGTGCTATGGTTTTGGTACTTAATTATAAATAGACCGGACATTGCAAACCAGAGATTAGGCTTGTAATGACATTATAGAATTGTAGATAAGGCAATAGAACCTCGATTTTGAGAACAAAGACATGCAGCTTCCGTATGATGACAGGGTATTCATGCCAAAGAACCGGTCACGTTCAATACTTTGTCAGAAATGAATACTCATAGTACGGCCTGACAACTTGATATAAACTTGGAGACTAGCTATTGTTTAATAAAAAGACTGTGCGTGTCAAGAAAAAGAAAAGAGAAATCGACAAAGCTAACATTGACTGAAGAAAAATAGAAGTACAAATATGAAGGCACTGAATCGACGCGCAAACATTGAATTGATTGGTCCGATCACGTTGCAATCTTTTGGTCCAAGCGGCTTTTGAAGCTAAATCAAATCAAATCCAATTTCGCCTGGGAGTTGAACTGAACTAAACGGGACCATTTTGGTCTTAAAAACACAGTAAGATGTGATAGTTCTCAATGGCTGATGAGAAAACCTTTTGTTTGCCTATATATCGGACTATATAGGTGTTGTTTAGCAGCGTCAGTGATGAGTGTATTTTTAAAGAATTTCTTTATAGAAATTGCACTTCAAGGCAAAGATCTGACATTAATTCAGACAATTAATTCTCTCGGTTATTCTTAAAACTCCTTGGCGCTTATCCAATTTGTAAACGCTCGATGAGATTTTGGCTTCCCGGCAACTGATGATCACACAGAATTAAAACTCGCCGCTAATTTTTTACCAAACAGCCAAGACCAGTGTCTTAGGTTCATTAGCTTTTTGGAGCTTTCATTACAAATTCTTTTTTTTTTTTGTAGGTGCTTTGTTTTCATTTCGGTTTAGTGAAAACTATTGCTGATTAAAATTCTGATGCGCGCACTAAACTCATTGTCTGTATTAGAGACAGGTGGTGTGGTGAACACAGGTTTACAAGAGACCCCCAAGGCTACATTACAACATCCTGAGGAACTACTGTGCAGCTCTGGGTTTCTTTAACTTCAAAACCTAATTTACTATTTTCTGTTTCATCATATAGCGAGAAATCCAAGGATAGATCAGCGCATTGGTAAAATTATATTTATGGAGCAGGAATGGCATTTGAGTTACTACAAAAGGGAGTTGTTTTGAAACTGGTAGGTTATAGGATTATTTTATATACAGCCAAGGTTGAAGTTTTTAAATGTTGTACATTGTGAACCGACAACGATAATGCTGAGTTTATTTTCTTCTCTTCAGGTTATTTGCTTGTTTCTCAGCACGTTTGGTCGCTGTACCCAAGGTAAAATTGTAAGAAGTTTTTAACAGTTTCTCAAACAATTCCGTTCCAATCAGAATATTTTTTGTTTTTAGCTTTTCTGAATTAATGAACATAGCAGTTTTTTCATAGACGTTAAAATATATAAGGTATTTTCGTTCTGGAATTTCCTGAATGTGCATTTTTGGCGAAAGAAGCCATCGGGTGTATTGGGAAGTGTGAAGGACAATGTTTGGATGGATCGACTAAAGGATAAGGAAATTTTATATGAATATTATGTTGCACCATCCGTGTAGATATGGGGTCTTATATACAAACATTAACACGAGGGTTGAAAGTTATCCTTCGTTCATAGGTAATTGCTGAGATTGTTTCTTTTCTCTTGTAGCGTTAATCCTAAAAATGAGTCAAAACTCTTAAATTAATCGACAAGGAAATATTCATTGTGCCTTTGACAAAAATTATGCGTCGCGGTGGTGGTTGGTTTCAAGGTGTTAAACCATTGAATTTGAACGCCATATCAAGGTTTGCCGCTTATTATCGCTAAGAAAAAGGTTTAATTTAGTTTGAAAAGATTTCCCGTGTAGGTTAATCTCCCTTGTTTACGAACCAACTGTGAAGTAAAATGAGGCAACCGCTGAAAGAAGTGCGCTGAAAAGCTATTAAGAAAAAGACAATTTGAAATTCAACATGTCCAAAATATGTTCAATGAATGTAGACACGTTTCGCTGTGGTAAGCGTGGGTGAAAATTCTTGTTTTTTTGTTCGAAGGCGGAGTATATTGCTGTTCGTTGTTAAAGCATCTTGCTGCGAATTCTTTATTCATTTGTCTCGACCAATAAAAACGCACTTCAAGTAAATAAGAGGGCATGGAGAGAATCAATCAATGTCTCCGATGTGTTTCAATTTAGTGTTTGCAATTTGCTTTGCCCATGTGGAATTTGTTGAAAATTAAACGCCATTCTCTAATAAGGAAGGCGTCTAAGAGGATTAGCAACATTTTACTAGGAAATATATAATTGATAATTGTGAATGGAAAGACTGTAAAGAGTGGAACGCTTCGGAAGTACTTACTAAAAGTCGTCTACTGAGGACAAGGTTGTTCTGGAAGGTTCAAACAAACCAGTGTTGATAGAGGTACAAGCTGTCGCCATCTATTTTTAGAGTATCGGTCGTTATTAATTAGTTTCCTTGAAAACCTTCGTACGGTATATTCACCGATTCAAAATGCCGACTGCAATGTTGCAAGAGGATTATAATAAATATTTCTCCTAAAAGTTATAGTGATTCAGTTCAATATCAGTCAACAACAGTCGGAATTTACCACCGGTCTAATATTACTGGGTATGAAATATCGAGTGATGTAAAAGGTTTTTTGAAATTCGTAAACAAAAAGTAAAGGTTGATATTTTAGATTGTATGTTTAAGACGACAACTTTCTTTTCTGAGGCCCTTTTCCCGGAATAGCCTAAAACGTTTCTTCCGGGAGTTTTGTTTGAAAATCAGATTCGGCGTAGATGGTGGCGTTGGTTATTGACCGCAAACCGTTCTCGGTTATTTCGACAAACTCGCAACAAACACTGATAAACAATGGGCCTATATGAAAAATATCTCTCCGGGACCGAAATCTTATCGCGAGAGTGGAGGAACGGCCCCCTGGCTAAACAGTCATATCTTTAGTGGGTGATATCAAGAAGATAAACATTGTACGTAGCGTGAGGCCGGATAAGGTATTCGTATCACAAATTGTAAGTGAAACGGATTTTTATCACATTCGAGTTGGTTTTTCTTCTAGGCCATTCGCGTCCACTTTTAATCATTTATAAGGTAGAGAATTATGTTAGGAAGACAAAACATATTGTGCTTTATTTTGTTTTTTTTTTTTAATAACGAAAAGTAAGAGATTTTTTAATGAAGCTAGCAAAGATCTTTGAGTGTTTTGACTTTCTAATTGACGACGGGAAAACGAGTGTCATAAGCAATGATTTGAATTAATTAAGCCAAGAGCAAGTGAGACTTGAGGAGATATAGACTTCAAGTGGAAATAAGACACTATATGGTCCTATATGGTTCGTTTTCTTAGATTTAACGGCATAAATATTTTCCGTATAAAAAGAAAAGTTTTAAAAAGTGCGTCGCAATTTTAAAAACTCAGATGTCCATCAAGTTGTCATGTGTTCTATGACTGGATCGCAGGTATGGCGAATTGAAAACTATTTTGACAGTTTTTGTCGACCTTAGAATCGTTTCGAAAGGCGGGTCCTACAAACCACTCATCTTATCAATTTACCAGATTAAAAAGGTTCAATTAAGGGAAAGAAAAATAATTTAAACAGTTACAAAAAAAGTGCGTTAAAAAACAGAAGAAGGCGACAGGATAATCAGCCATGCGACAATATTTTGGTGTTTTAAGAAAAAACATCGATTGACGTTAATTACTTTCATTTCAAATTAAAAAAAAAAATTAGGCAATACAGTTTTATGCTTTTAACAATATGTTGTGAAGTATTTTGAAAGTTATTTTTAAGAATTGTCTCATTTTTCTTTCATTAAGTTGGTCAAGGGTGGTCTTGATTTTGTCTACTGATAAGTGTTTTCCTGTTTTGATCTTTTTTTTTTACTTGTACTTGAATTTATGCTTAGCTCGCGAATTTACTCAATGCCATTTTAGGAATATTCTTCGCTTGCCACTGTCTTACCATTTCCAGACGTTAGTTTTTCATAAGTGTTTGTGATGTTAGAGCTGACCTTGGTTCATTACGTCTCGTTGAAGTTCCTGTTTGGGTATGCTAACCAGCTTTTTAGCTTTTCATTCCGTTTGGTTTGTAGCTTGTTGGCGATCACAATCATGCAGGTTCAGTTATACCAAATCTTTTACCCACACCGAGTTTAACTTGTTTTTTATTCCCCCGGTCAGCTAACCCAAACAAGTCCAGCTCTGGCTATAAAAACCGCTGCTATACTTGAACTAGTTAGTAAAGATTGAGTAGCGAAGATTGGATGCAGAAGACAAAGAAGAATAAAGACCAAGATGTAAACTAGATTCCTGGTACCTCATCGTGTAGCGAGCGAGTTGCTCTAACACACCTCAACAAATAATACAAAGCAGATTTTTTTTGTCACTCTCAGTCGAGAGAAGGGCCCAGTAGCTATAGCATTTTCCAACGGCAAGTGCTCTTTAACCTTTTCACTATCAGACCATGTACTAATGACGCGATTATTTAAATCTGTGGATGAGATGCTATGGAGTTAACATTCAAGTGAAACCTCTGTGACAGAACTTTTGATTAGTACTATTTATTTCCTGGGATTGACGTTTTGTGAATGTTTTGTTCAAGCCAATATTATGAGTGAAAGGTTTGTTGTGAAGTATTTTGAAAGTTATTTTTAAGACGGGTCTATCTTATCTTTTAAGTTTAGTTTTTGTTTCATGAAGTCTTGTTTTTGTCCACGTACTGTTTTCCTGTTTTGATCTTTTGTTTTTACTTGTACTTGAATTCATGCTCAGCTCGCGAATTTACTTATTGCCGTATTAGGAGTGTTATTCGCTTGGCATTGTCCGATGTTAGTTTTTTACAGGGGGTCGTGTTTGTTGTGTTAGAGCTGACCTTCGTTCTTTGGTACTTGTCAGAGTTGCGGCTGTGCGTAGGCTAATATATTCCCTAACAATAGCAAACCTGTTGCAATGTTAGCGATAAGATATACAATAGAAACTCTTCCGGTCAGCTAACCTAAACATGTCCAGCTTTGGCTATTAAAACCGCTACTATACTTGAACTAGGAAGTAGGAGAATTAGGAAGAGTAGGAGAAGTAGAGTAAAAGTAGAGAAGTTGTAAGCAGATTAAGAAGAATAAAAGCAAGATGTAAATCAGATTCCTGGTACCTCGTCGTGTAGCAAGCGAGTTGCTCGAACACACCCCCCACAGGTTTAACGAAACAAGAACAGCGCAGTGGTAAGGGCATTCTCCTCCCCCACAAATATGGCCTGGGTCCGAATCAATTTGTTTGGTGTTGTTTCTCGTCCCCGCTCCGAGAGGTTCTTTTCTGCTTTCCTGAAAGCCAAAAATTCAAATTCTGATTCGGTTTGGAACACACTTAAACTGAGAGTTCCTTAGTGTTATTGGGCATAGAAATTTAATACAGTTTTTTTAGCGGAGCTCTGGTGCGCGAAGCGCGCCTGCGGAGCACCATGGGTAAGTATATCTACCCATCCCAGAAAATTTGGTAATCAAGTGACCGTACACCGCCCGCCCGTCCGTCCGCACCACAGGGCAACCAATGTTCAATCTCTCACCTTCTAGCTAGTTTGGGAGCACAGGAAGACTGATATTGCAGACATATTGCACATCAATGATGTGATCAATTGACAGCTGTCAAAACAGGGTATCCGCTTACCAGTATCACCTGACCGTATCGAGGGCTCAGGTGTCGACCCATCGAGGTCGAATATCTTTTTGAAGTTATCCGCTGACAAGTTACTAGATTTCAAATGATTGCAGGCTCAAGTTTAATTTTTTTAATTCATATGAAATATGTTGTGTTTTTTTTATGTGGCGCACAATTAAAATGCCAGTTGCTTTATCCCGTCTTGGCTGTAAATGACTACCATGATAAATAATTATCATCTCTAACAAACCAGCTCAGAAGTAAAACGTGTTTTTTAATCATAATTTCATTGGTGGCGTACAGTTCAGTTATCGCCAATGTCGCGCGGATTTTAGACTGCAAAACAGTCGGGTTTTTTTCCCAAAATTGGTTTAGAGTAGGGTAGGAGCAGCGTAAGAGCAAGCGCGTGAGCCTCACATGCCCGAATACGTAGGGCAGGTGAGGTGAGAGAAAAAAAACCGACTGTCCGTTTTCCATATAATGAGTTCGTTCTGACCAGGGGGTTCAAAAATGTCGTCGAGCTGTCAAAAATCTATTCACAACTCCGTCCTCTTTGTAAATTTGATGCATCCGGTGATTGATTTCGCGAGAGAATAGCGAAAGCAGTCTTGAACGTTGTTTTCGTATACAATGAACGGTGTTTTCTGGAAGATCAAGCATGAGTCGATGGAAGTGGCAGTACGCCGACAAAGCCTGTTTCTGCTTCTCGGAGAGGGAGAAAGCCGAGCTGAGCGCTTCAGATAATTATAGAATGTGCAGCTGTTGTTTCAAAACACAGTTCGGCAATTTTAAGAGTGGATGGATACATGTGGATAAAATATGTTTGTTGCCCCTACTAGTACTAGAAAAAGGTGAAACGTTACCAAAATTGGCCAACCTTCTGATAAACGAACTTTTCGTTGTCCAGTCGACGAAGGAGAATCTTCCTCCACAAAGGTGGAAACTGCGCTGCGATTCTCTCGCAACTGAACACGCCAACGGACAATGAATTCATCACGGTAGGGAACATCACAAATGACTTGTTGCAAACATAACTTGACCGTTTGCTAAGAGCTTGCATCAAAATTTAGCCAATGGGAATTGCCCGTGGCTGGGAGAAGCGGGCAATTCGAACGAATATATCTTATTCAAAACGGACAGTTTGTATTTTTAGCGTCTCTCCCCAGTCTTGCTCTCCGTTTTCAGCTTTTGTTTAACTGTTCGTGCGTACAGTGTACTTGAATACGCAAAATACGGACTGTTTTGCAGTCTACGCGGATTTTAACAGGCCGTTTTTACACCGTTTGCTTTAGAGTCTCAGGTCGCTTTTCCCTTTAGACCTGAAGCATATTAAAATCTGACCAATAACGTGTTAAAATGGAAGAAGATCAGCTGTTTCACATATACCGATTCCGTGTCTGTTAACTTATTATGACTTATCAACCTACAGATAAGAAATGCAGTATAACTTCTCTTCTCGGATTAAGCGTCCACCGTGTCTACATTTCTGTTCGTGTTAAAACGGTTTCAAAACAGGTGGAAAGGAAATGGGGGTGGGGGGAGTCTTGGCAGCGAGGCCTGTAACCGAGTTTACATGATCGGCCCAGTTAAGAAATTTGGCCTAGTGAGACTGAGTACCAATCTTTCCTTCAAAACAAATATGGCGGAGAAAGCAGACATGGAAAAATAAATAGTGACTTCACAGTCAAAGTCAATAATACACCCTTAGAAAGAGTAATTAAACATAAATCCCTTGGAGTTCAAATTGATGAATCTTTGAACTGGCGCCCACACATTCATACCATTTCAAAGAAAATATCCGCTGGTATTGCTATCTTAAGGCGTGTAAGTCATTTTATACCATTTGATACTAGAGTGAACATGTACAATGCACTGGTAATGCCATATTTTAATTACTGTGGTGCCGTTTGGGGTAATATCAATAAGGGACTAGCAGACAAACTTCAAAAGCTGCAGAATAGGGCTGCTAGAATTCTCACCTTTTCTAACTATGACGTTCGCTCAAGTGTTTGGTTGGATGAGCTTGGCTGGGAAAGGCTAGAATATGCAAGACTTAAACAGTTGGCTGTGACAATGTATAAAATCCATAATAATCTTTCCCCATCGTATCTGAGGCGGATCTTTACCAACACCTCAAATGTACATTCACACAATCTTAGAAATTCTGAGCTAAATTATTATGTCCCCAGACCCAAAACTGAGTCTGCAAAAAGGAGCCTACAGTACAGAGGATCTGTTCTGTGGAACAAGATTCCCTCAGAGATTAGAAAACTGCCTAGTTTAAATGTTTTTAAAACTTCAATTCATGGGAAAGATTTTTCTAATACACCATGACCCATTGTAACTCTTATTATTCATAATGTAAGTTTTTGTATTTTTAACATTATAGTCAATAGTTCTTTAGTCTTTTAGTCTTAGTATTTTAGTCTAAGTTAAACACGATTCCTAGGAAGACCATGTAAAATGATACGATTTCGTGTATAAATAAAGATTGATGATGATGATGATGATGATGATGATGAAGGACGATGAGTTTTTGTTAAGTTTTAAGTTTTCCCGCGTCCAAACATTAAGAAAAGGTTTTCTTGAACTTTTTTAATGGAATTTCTGGACATCAGCAGGAATGATATATGAACAGTTCATGGGTGACTTCACTTTTCGTGATTCGGCATCTCGGCAAGTTCAGTTTATATTTTATCCATATTTTATAAGCTCCGTGAATTTTACGAACGACCACCCTGCCCTATCTCTTATATTTTCCCGTTAACAGCGGTTTAAGACTCTCTTCCTTATCCTAAACACATGCTAGGAGCACACTACATTAGTATAAGTCTTGCAACAATCCTATGTGAATGTTCAAATAACCAATTTTCTACTTCGTTGTTCGTAAGTTTGTTTGTACGCTGGGAGCCACAACAAATATTTATGGGCTTAAAGGACTGAAGTACAAGAAAAAGAAAAAAGAAAATTGAATGTTTTGCAAAGTTTATCAAGAGAATCAAAAGGAGCTTGAAAAATGTACAACTTCAATTGTTTGTGTAAGTTATGAATCTGATTTACAACCAAAATAAACAAGGTAAAATTGATTTTTTTATCAACCATCAAAGGAAGTTATTGTCCCTTGAGCCCAATTTCCTCAGCAGTTCTTTCAACGATACCACCCTTGGCTCATTGGGCCTAGATGGGTATGTGCAGCTGATTTAGGGTGGTGACCATTTCACCCTTTAGACTTTCGAACAGGTCGTCTGTTTGGGCTGTAAAGGTTGGTGAAGAGCGGTCTATAGTTTCACTTTTGTTACCACCGTTTTTTCCCCAAGTTACTTCCATGTTTCCAAGTTTAAAAGCTAACTGAATTATGTATGCTAAATGAAATGAATCAGATTATAAAGGTCTCTTTGCTTAAAAGGGTAGGGAAATGAACAATATGTCCTATTACACATACCAAACCCAGGGAGGTGATCTCACATTTTAATACCCTTTTACCACTTGTTGTAACAGCAAAGTCAGTGAAGGTTTATGGTCTCTAAGAAGTGTTTTTGCCTGCCTCAACACAAGCTTCTAACTGTTATTGTTGACTACAAATAATATTATGTTGATGATCATTTTACATTATTTTTCCAAGGGATCCTATGGTGTTTTTCATATCTACTAGAGAGGGTTTGATTTCATTAATGACATTTTTATACAGACACAAACTAACCTGGAACGTTGATGTCCAAAGGTGTAAAAAGTTATATGCAACTCTATGGCAAAAACTGATCAGACTGATGGCAGTGGCCAAAGAAAAGACAAAAATAGAAATGTCACCATTTTCCTGAAATTATAAATTTCCTTTGAAACATATTTAGCCAAATGTGGTCCTGGTCAAAACATGTCAACTTGAACATTTATTTTCTGCACTTAGCTAATCTTTTTTAAACCATAATTTTGTTCCAAGGGGTAGTGTAGTTTTTGGAATTTATACCTTTTCCCTCTCTGTTGGCAACAAAACACACTTGAATGAGGACTCAAACTGAAGGCAGTGTAATAACTGCTGTCATGAAAAGAGAATTCCAAACAAAAAAAATAATTTCCCTTTCATTTCAAATCGCAGGAAGATAAGAACTTAAGCATATCAACATGTGCAAAATCAAGAGAGAATGATCTCTTGGCAAAATTTATTTAGCTTCTAGTACATAAAGAAATACATGGACTACGAGATTTGACCATGCCGCTCAATCATCCAACGCAACTCTCAGATTAAATAAGGTCACAGATCTGTAACTCAAATAATTAGCACTTTTTACAATAATGTTGTTGGCGGCATTTTACAAAGAAGATTAGAAAGAAAGGAAACGCGTACATGTATTAGTTCTTATGCCGAGAAATCAAAAGCAATTAGACTTAGCGATCAAGCAATACATGCAGAACAAGGTCCTTAAACTGCTTGCCCTCAGATTAAATGTATGCAGATGAAAAACGGTAGACAGCAAATATTTAGGGAAATCGAACTTCTACATTTCGTTAAGTTTTATGACATGTTCGTGAAAAATACTTTCATTTCACTCTCACAGAGAGATCAGAGTAGGATTATGACCTGTTAAACTGCAATATAGAATTTTTTCTCAGAAATTGTTTTCCAACCGCCTACTCCCATTGTCACCAATGAATCGAATCTAAAGTAAGCGCTGAAGTTATCTGAAAATCAGATTCCCTCTCTGGTCTCTGGCAGGATTTGTTTCTCGGTAGTCCCGAATTCGATCCCTCAGCCACGCTTGTAAACAGCCTATTGGTTGCCTTCTAAAAGCTGTGGTTTTTAACAGTGTCAAGTTCCATTGAGAGTATTTGTTCCTCGCGAAGTGAGGTTTTTAATTTTTTCGGAATTCATACCGCGCGTGCAACGAGCGTGATCGTTCAGCAAGGTAGAAACATGAGTTGGCTCAGTATCTGGTTGGTGTCCTTAATTACCTAGCAACAAAAGGCGAAAAAAAAAACCTCGACAAATAATATAGCCCGATTTATTTTGCAGAGTCTACCTGGTAGGCAAGTGACCCGAAATCGAGTCTCGAGGGATGAATTGTTTGTTTTTATTTGTTGTTTGTTTAGCCTGAGAAAACAGCCGACATTTCGCGACGCCACCACTGGTTTTCCCGCGAAATAACGTCTGAGACATAGTGATGGCGCATCGCTACCCAGATCACATCCTCGGAGACCCAGGGGCAGTTAGCCGGGTCGATAAAATGTTCGTGGTGAAAGTTTACTGTAAGATCGAGACGAGCCCCTGGGCACTTACTCTTACCGAACCAGTTCCAGAAGCGTTTGAATTGCCTGCTTCTGATTGGCCAGAAAAAAATTTTTCTGGCCAATCAGCGAAGAGAAGCTTCCGGGTGACTCTCGTGTTTTCTTACACGACGTAGTTTTCCTCATCGATCGCCATAGTTGCGTAGCGCGTTTAACGGGGAAAGTTTCTCGAGGAAAGTTTCAGAACATAATGTTAACAACCCGCAAAAATTACAACCTTTAGCACGGCTACAAGAAACAAACACTCTCCGATGAATTTTTAGGGCGGATCTTTCCAAGGTATCGTAAATTTTTCTTGATGATACGATACGCGATGCATGACTTCCACTTTATTCCACACCTTAATTTGCTCACATTGTCTAGTATACAACGCCAAGCTTACATTTTAGATGTCCATGTTCGTTGCACGTCTTCTGAAACTTTCTGCAGCGTGAAAATTTCCGTTGCACGGGCCACGCAACTCCGTCGATTGATCGTGGGAAATGCCGGCTAGTTTCAGTGCCTTCTTCTTGCTTTCGCTCCAAACTCCTTTCGAAACTTTTAAGCTTAAACGCTTACAGCAGTTAACCGTACGAATTCTGCCGAAGTTGATAGTAGTGTTAACTTAAGATTCGAGGGAGACCTCCAGCAAGCGCTTGGAGAAGGCTTGTCTTTGTTTCCTGTGGTACAGTTCAAAGCGAAGCAAAGATTTATTATTGAGAAGATTGTGGAAATAAGAGATGTTTTTGGGCAGTTGATAGAGGAGTCTAACCTTCCAAATGTTCCCTATAAGCTACGGGGTTTAAAAATCTTTAGATGCTAAAGGTTGTGAATTCCCTAGTAATCCATTGGTCACAGTGATTTCACTTCTTATGTCAGTTGTTGAGGAACAGGTAAAGTACTCGAGGTCACTAGGAATTCAGGCCGCTTACTTAGGGGAAAGCAAAACGAAAGATCCAGAAACATTGAATGGATAGGGAGTGTTTTCTTTGTTGTACGGAAGCCTGGAATCATTAACCTGGGACAAGAAATTCAGGGCAATGTTCTCTAAGGAGTTTTACCAGAAGAATCCTGTGGCAGGTACATACAGCTGTTCATTGGTAAGTATGCTGATTTGTTCACTAGTAAGGGTGCTACACTGAACTCATTGTGGGGAGTTCTGAAGGGGTAAAATGGGATGTTGTTGCTCTGGGAAAATGGGATTTAAGTCACTGGCAGGGGGATTCTATCACTGAGAATGGGAAAAAATGCAAAAAATGGGAATTGAGGGTTAAACAGTTTCAATGGAATTGATATCCCCCCTTTAGGACCCTCATTATACTTAACAGTAGATCTGGCTTTTATTCAAGGATGCTCAGTAATCTTATGTCTAAAAGCTGACAGACACTTCACAAGTCTAGAATTATCATGTTTTTTGTCACCACTTATTGACAATTGAAAGCTGATGTAGTAAGCCTTGCGACTACTTAAGATAATAGTGCAATTGAGTATTTACCTATTATAAATGGAAAAACATCCCATAATACAGAACTACAGATGCCATTACATTAATTTTATTCTTAAGCTGTTGAGATTTTTTTTTAATTTATCAGTATGGGAGTTCACATGTCTTCTTATAATACTGCTTGAGTTATGTAAATACTAGGGAGCTGTAATATTTTATTTTATTTGAATTTGTTAATAAACGTTTACACTGGGGTATTTGTTGGTGATTCTTTCTGTCCCAAAGGGTTTGTTTTACTAGGTGGCCAACAAGTATACTTAAGTATATTATTTGAAAACTGTCTAGAAAAATGGGGTGCGCATTGTATTTGGGTGTACATTATACAGAAGTAAATATGGTATACCTACACATAACATACAAAAGCTGTTTTCCAACACTCTCTGGAAAAAAAGGGAACTGTGCTGAAATTGTCACTTGCTGTTTTCGATAATTCTAAAAGTCTTTCTTCTTTTAGATTTTATTAGGTGTACAACCTACAGAAGAGAAAAAAATCCTTCCTTTTTTGATGACAGTAATGAAAACAGCAGAATCATTCCAAGCCACTAATTTTGCAACATCAGTGCCAAAGACTGTTAGTCTGCTTGAAGAAAATCAAGATGATCTGAGACAGGAATTTCAAGAATCAAATCTTCAGTGCTTGTATTCTAGAATTTGTATTCTCTGTTTGTCTTCTACAGGAAACAATATTATTGATAATTTTAATAAATTATGTTCTGTGGAAAGTATTTTAGAGACACTGTGTGGAATGGTGACCATGCAATGAAGATTTTTACCTTTCTAAAGAGGGTGTTTAAAGATTTAAAAATAATTATCAATGAAGAATATTGTCAGATGAGGAGAATGATGATAGGAAGTTATGAAATATCAAACAAATGCACCAAAGGAAAATTGTTAATATTGCAGCATTATTCTTTCAAAATAAGTCCAATCTTGTACCATCAATTGCAAGGGAGTTAAAACAATGGCACTGTGGATGTGTTTGAGGGGGTCAGTAAGGGGTAACATCAAGCCAATCATAGATAAATAGTTTGGCAAAAGATCACATATCATGTGAAATTACTTTTATACATGTATTTGTTAAAAGATATCTTGTAATAAAAATTCATTTCTACTATATTAGCCATAATGCTAATCACAGTGAAGATTAACCCAGGTTCTCTTATGCGGTTTAGTAAGCCAGAGACCCAGTTCCTTGAAATCAAGAGCTGAAGTTGGATCTTTGGAAAGTGTCCCTATTCCTTGGTCTCTTCTCCCTGGAATTTCCTTAAGAGCGTTCACTTCTTGTAAAGTTTTAGTGAGTACAAAAATGTCTCTATAGACATCCCACCCTTTCACGATTTCTCAACTCTATACCTACACGTGTCACACACTGCGCGTTTATCGCCCTCCAAAACACTCACACCAACCACTTTCAGACATTTTCGGAAACTCAACTCTATTTTTTTTTCTTCGCTTATCCATAAAACAAACGCACACAGCCTGCAAAAATGGACCTCACTTAACAAGTCAGGATTCAGCACATAATCGGACCGAGATTTCGAACTAAACACAACGGCTGTAATTAAAATACGTACTAGTACGTAGGGTTCGTGCGCTGCAGCAAGCCAGCCATTCCCACGATCAATCGACGTAGTTGCGTGGCCCGTGCAACGGAAATTTTCACGCTGCAGAAAGTTTCAGAAGACGTGCAACGAACATGGACATCTAAAATGTAAGCTTGGCGTTGTATACTAGACAATGTGAGCAAATTAAGGTGTGGAATAAAGTGGAAGTCATGCATCGCGTATCGTATCATCAAGAAAAATTTACGATACCTTGGAAAGATCCGCCCTAAAAATTCATCGGAGAGTGTTTGTTTCTTGTAGCCGTGCTAAAGGTTGTAATTTTTGCGGGTTGTTAACATTATGTTCTGAAACTTTCCTCGAGAAACTTTCCCCGTTAAACGCGCTACGCAACTATGGCGATCGATGAGGAAAACTACGTCGTGTAAGAAAACACGAGAGTCACCCGGAAGCTTCTCTTCGCTGATTGGCCAGAAAAATTTTTTTCTGGCCAATCAGAAGCAGGCAATTCAAACGCTTCTGGAACTGGTTCGGTAAGAGTAAGTGCCCAGGGGCTCGTCTCGATCTTACAGTAAACTTTCACCACGAACATTTTATCGACCCGGCTAACTGCCCCTGGGTCTCCGAGGATGCCCAGATCACGGTAGTGCTTCTGATTGGTCGTGCCGCGTTCAGCCAATCAGAAGGACTACCCAGATCTGAGTAGTGACGCGTCATTAGTATGGAATTTCTGCGCTCGTTTCTCAGTTGTCATTTTGCGAGAAAACCAGTTGTGGCGTCGCGAATTGCCAGTTGTTTTCTCCGCCTATTGCCGGTTTGTTATTTGTTCAATTTTTTTTCATAATTTTTCCCTTTACTTGAGCTACCGAGGGTTTTGCGATACAAATGTTTCTAGTTTATGATTAATTGAGTTGAATGCTATAAACAAGCTAGAGTAGGCAGGCTAAGTGCTTTTCCATTATAATTAAAGATTATTTTTGCAGTTACATTCTTAACATCACATTTGTCCTTGCAAACGGTTTGAATAACCCTTCGCGCTTTACCCATATCAAGGAATGGTTCTGTAGGATTAAACATAAGACAAAGGAGCTATGGTATTGGTAGAAACAACAACGAACGTAAAAGATACCAATTTTATCTCACAAAAGGAATTACTAATGCACGGATATTAAAGGTGTCTATCAAAAACGATAATTTTCAAGGCTATTTGACCCAGACCTAACCATAACATATTTAGAGTGATCAATTTGCTTATTCAGCTCAATTAGATATAGTTAATCGATAAGTCTCGTGATTTGATCGACCGGGCTAAGTCCAACCTGCCACTTTGTTAGATACCTAAAGATGAAGTATCATTCTGAGCAACGTTTCGAACAAATTTTGCCAGTCCCTCGATGACCATGGTATCTAAATTGCAAGTCATTCTCGTTGATATGCAGTTCCCACTCGGTGGGTTCTAATTTGGAAAGTTGTAGGTAGAGATAGTAGTTAGTGATGTGGTAGATATTTAGCACTATGCAAATAGCCCACGCTCAATATATTTTTTTTAAAATTCTAACATGACTCCAAGTCTTTCTGCTCATTTTCTCTATGTTTGGTTTGTTTTTTTTTTCTCTGCTCAAGTCTCTTCTGGGAATCGCGAGACAACGGAGTAGTGAAAAATTTGCAATTTAGTGCCTAAAGCCTCGGAGTCATTTTAGAATTTTAATGTAACGGACGTTTGCTTTGTAATTTGCGTTGCTTTTGAGGTGAACTGACACCAATTTTAACATTTTGTCTAGTCACCTCGCACCACGGTTTCTTCTGGTATATTTACTAGATATTTCAGGAAAAAACGACCTCCTCAAGTTCTCTATCATGCGACGTATCCGAAAACTAACCTACCAAGACATATTATGAGGAAAGAAAATTCTTCTAAGAGATAAAAATGCAAATACAATTCTTAGTGAAATATCAATAACCCTCATCATAACAACTCTAGGAGACATCTTACATTTTCCCTTATTTTTCATATAGAAAAAGTGAATTCAATGTTATTTACAAAAGCAAGCGGATTCTTCCATCTGATTAAGGCTGGCTCCTTTTATAAGGATATCTAACATGCTGGTTAGTTGGATAGTGCAGAACTTTAATGCATTGGCGAGAGCACTCGCCTCATACCAATCCAGCCCGAGTCCCGGCATCAACGAGTTTCTCGTTGGTTCCGTAGCAGGATAAGCTCAGTCGGTAGAGTGCTTAACTGCAGAGCGATAGGCCGTGAGTTCGATTCCCGGTGCCGGACTGAGAAATGAAAAAGGCACTTCGGATCCCTTTGCACTGCGAGACCTTCGCGTGGCTCGGATGACCACGTAAAATAGCGGTCCCGTTTCCAGTTAGAGACGTAAAACTAGTGTCTCCAATTAGTACTTTCGTGTTAAATACCACATGGTACCAACTGATGTCACGTTAAAGAAGTGGTTTTCTCGTTGTTTTGGTTCTCTTTCGTGATAACGAATTCCAAGAATCTGAAATCAGGAATCTAATATTGGATTTTCTCAAATGATGATAACAAGACATTTTTACATGCGAAACGTTGAAATGTTTAACATTGTTTCTTTGTTTCAGCATTGGAGATTCCCGATGATGGAGTTACTCCAGACAGCAAAATCACTTGCGAAAATGATCGTCTTAAACTAAACTGTGGAAACTCCAGCATGGGACTGGTCATATTCTCTGCACAATTTGGGCGAACAGAACCTGGCCATGTGATTTGCCCGTACAATGGGGATAAGAATGATGAGAACTATAACTGTGGCGAGAAAGACGTCACTGAGGAGCTTAAAGGCATGTGTGCAGAGAAAAGCAAGTGTAAAGTGAGAGTCAAAAGTGCTCTGTTTGGGAATCCTTGTCCGTATACCGCGCACCCTTATCTTAACTTGGTGTATGCCTGTGGTAAGTGTGTGTGAGTTGAGTCACTTTATTATGACAAATGCGACTAATCTCCACCATTAGGAAAGCGTTTTTGCCCCGAGGGGTAATCAACAAAGTTTTAAACGAGGAGGCTTCGCCCCGAGATCCAACTCCTTACCCTTTTATATACCATTTTTGACAAAAGGTACACCTTTAACATACCTAGTTAATAACTTTGCATTCCTTTTAAATGCTGTAAATTCACCGTCTTTGAAATAAGAATATATCAACACACCAGAACTTGTCCTCGACTTTTTCAAAGCCATAAAATGCATCTGTAAAACATTTTGGGCCTTTTTACAGACCGAAATGACATATTTATCTTCCCTTTCACATAACATTATATACCTATTTGCAGCGGTTATTAAGCAGTTAATGCACCGTCTTTAAAATAAAAATGGAAAAAATAAAAATATTTTCCTTCTATATTTTCGCTAATTAGCCTTCTTCACCTCGATTTCACCGGCAGAATTCTAAAGAAATTTAACCTTGAAATGATGCACCGTGCGCAGATAAAAGTATAACAAAATTTGGGGCCTTTTTGGAGTAAGGTGTACGAGTTCCTGTCAAATACCTTCTTTGGGTTATCGTACAAGTTCAGAAGTAGGTTTTAAGCACAGTTTTTGTCGCAGGACCAAGAAACGAAATGTACGTGAATTTCCTTTGAATTCCAAGTTTCGCATTGTTCAGAATTAAGAACATAATTATAAGAGCAACTTCTTGAAAGGTTTGCCGGACGATTTTACTTGCCTCGGAGTCAAATCTAAGCGGTTTTTGGAGTTTCTGTTAGTTTTTCCTTGTCATATTTTCAGTGCTGATGGCTCTTTCATATTCAAGACACGTTTGCAGGCTGATCTCTTTTCCGTCTCTTTTCCCTTGAAGTTCATAATCTCAATCTTTCATATTTCGTATCGTCAATATCTTTCTCTATGTGATTAAGCAAATATAAGGAAATAATTCCACGCATTTGATATTTCACAATCCATAAACCTCAGAAAGAAGGGATTCAAGCTTTCGGCGCAACAATTTATTGGATCGTTAGGGTGATTAGTTATTGGTGTTACTGGTTGTTTTTGTATGCCATTGACCAATCAAAACTGATGCTTGTTTACCCAAACAACACCAGAAAATGTGGCGCCGAGGGCTTATACAAATACAAAAAATGTATTTCTTTTTTTTATTATTTATCCTTCTTCAAGAATTGCAGAAAAGAAAAAAACCCTCTTTGTACACGTCATCAAGTACTATTATCATGGCAAAGAGCACTCCGATAAGCACATTAACAACGAACACGTTACCATCAACAACCTCAATTGAAAGCTTCTCATCGATAATGATTACCTCAACTGTCAACATCGCGGCTACCCCAAGCACCCTACTATCGTCTCGAGAACATGTTACAGTTCACACCACCACTACTGAACCAAACGATTCAAGAGTCAAGGCGGTAAATACTCTTCAGGTGGAACAAGTTGTTTCTACAGCAAAATCCGAGGTTGGATCTCTTGGCATTTCTGGCACACTTTTTGTTTGGTTTTTGTTCTTGCAAGGTATAAATACCTCATTACCTTAGTTATCTACCCAGCAGAAGCAAATGCATGTACGGTTCAAGGTGATCCTCGGGTTATACTGAATGATTTCAACCAACGTCATTAAGTTTGCGTATCAATTTACCTTTCTTAACAACTATTCAATGGAATTGTCTTAATTTTATGTCCAGGACTCCATCCATCCATCCATCGATGCAAGCATGCATACATGCATCTATTTCATGTCCATGCATCCATGCATCGATGCATTGATGCATCCATCCCATACATACATCCATGCATCCACGCATATATCCATGCACTCGTCCACCCTTCCATTTATCCATCCATCCATCCATCAATCTATCCATCCACCCTGCATCCATCCATTTATTCACTCAAAAGAAAAATTACATCCAGTACGCTTTAAGTTCTTTAGTTCTATTTAATCTTTTGGATGGTAACTTACGGACCCAAAAAGTTATTTCAGCCCATTGTAGCGAAATGTGTGACTCAAATTTCAGTGGAAGAGCCCTATCAAATATTCATGTCAGGCCACTCTGGAACTCATTCCAGCCGTTTGGTCTAAGTAAGCCCAAGTAAATTGGACTGTAATGGTCCTAAGTTCTAATTCAAATTAGAGCGTAACGAGGAACTGTATCTGATTCACGGACACGACACCAAAACCACAGTTTGGATAATTTTTTGGAATTGACCGTGTAGTGGCATTTTTTTCGTAGATCACTCTTCGGATTGTATCACCGTATTTTTTGCCACAGTTGCTGGCGCCCTCAGTTTGGCCCTGATTGTTGGTGTTTTTGTGTATTATCGACAACACGAGAATAAGCATCAGCTAAATGTCAAGGAGGAACCAAAACTGAGCGGATATGGGACAAACGAATCAAAGACTTTAGAGGAAGCAACCAATTCCTTTCTTCTTGGGCCCATTAAGACCCCACCTGCTCCTGAATACGTTTTGGAAGGTTACAACTGGGATCCTGAAAGCACATCGTCTCATAAGAGTGTTCGCAATGGATCGATCAGTAGGCACTACAATGTCAAAGATGTCGGCTCCAAAAATGTTGGTCCAAGGGAAGTTAATGGGCACAACCGGTTAGTTTACACACGTCTTTGGATGAAATATGTTTACTGTTGTAATTAAAGCCTGTTAATTCACGATTCAGGAAAGGTGACAGAGCAGTGATGTGCATTTGATGTGCATTTCTCGGCCAATTGATTGGTTCGTACTGTTCTGACAACGTAATCAGATTGGTAGACTTGTTATTGCAAACCCCTCTGAAAAACCAGTCCGAGTAGGGCTGAGGGCAAGTTGCTTTAGACCTATTTTGTGTTGTTTGGAAGTAAGAGACCTGAAAAATAAAAATTCGCAGGAAAACAATTCATGCCAAAAAACAAAACATGTTTGGTTGATATGACTGACGTCTGAAAGTTAAAATACCTACAAACGTTTCATTGTATAGAAATAAAGCTTTTGGGTATTTTTTTTTTTAATTTTTAGAAGTGCACAATATTTTAAAATCTAGTAACCAAGTTTACGATAAGGAAGAACAATTGCTCTCATCTCAATTTTCGAAAGCTGTAAAAGTCACGAGTCAGCGGACTTCCTTTTTAGGGATCTCTGTGCATGTGCACAATTTTACAGAAAAAAGCTTTTCAAAGCAACGTTCATCGCGGCTATTCTGATTGTATGGTAGTGCGCAACTTCCATTTATTTTGCTACTTGAAAGCACAATAAGTCCGTTCCGAGGACGTATTACCTGACGATCAGTGGCCAGTCTGAGTATCCTCATGCTAGAATAGTTCCAAACAACTCCCCCAAAATCGGTTTGAGGACACGAGGGTGGCCTGCCTTCCATTTAAGTAATCCCATTCACGATCCCATTCGCAGCAAATCAAAACCACGCATTTTTATTTTGCATTGCATGTAATTGCACCTTTAATTTATCATTTTGCCTCATTTTTTCCAGCTACTGCAATGTGAAAAATGGATACACGATGTGACACCTTACAATTCACCGTGGAATCCTTATAGCCACATTCACCTCAACAACGCACATTCAGTTCACATTTAAAACCATTTAAAGATCGTAAAATGTCATCGCTATGTGTAAACCATCAAGTATCTTTCAAGATGAATGCGTGAAGGTCCGAAAGTTTTAAGTGATCACCCCCTGAGGTTACCCGAGGGATGAAGGCGTCTTAAAAAAACCTTTAGTGGATTAGTGAATGAATTCAATTATGATCAATTGACGACTGCCTTACAGCATAAAATTGTAGGGTACTGTATAATTTTTTACGCAAAAAAGAAAGACCCAGTGTGCCCTTGATCAAGATAATATGAGCGCAATGTCACTCCTATTTTTGCCCGACAGTCTGAAGAACATAAGTTTCCAATAACCAAACGTCTCACAATATTAAATAACATTAACAAAATCCTCGACAGGGCGGTGGTTCAGGAGGTTTATGATAGTTTGTGAGCGAGTCTTGTTTTAAATGCTAATATCCTGGGCTTGCTTGCTAAAAGTAGGGTTGTTGTTAAATTAAAATTAGAAACCATTTTCAAAGAAATAACTCTAAATTCTGTCTGCAAACATAACTTAAAAGCGACAGACGATAAATAGTCATGAACCCAGTTTTCCTACAACCTGGACCAGAAACCAAAGCTGCCCTTGGAACCGACCATTATGTAATAAGATAGAAGTTTTTTCCTTCTTTTTCTTCAGACTGTCGTTAGAAGCCTCTGATTATTATCCAAGTTTTGATGCAACTATTGTTCGAGTTCAAAGACCAGATGGTACCATTGTATCTTTTAAGCCATACTGTAACACTAACGAATCCCCTAAAAAAGGAGGAGGAGGGAGGAACGTCGATGCGGAAGAATATTGGAAAGCAAAAAAGATAAAGGAGAAAGAATCTGATGAAGCGTTCCTTTATTAAAATTGTCAGTTACCTTTCCTCGTTTAAAGGTATCGGTCATATTAACAGAAATGATACCGTAAAATCCCAGATATAAGCCACCCGATTATATGCCCATACAGGAGCCGATTAGTAGTTAGTATTGGTAATCGGCTCCTGGTACATATATTGGTAAACAATCATTTTATTCCATTTTTTACCCTCCCCGGGTACAGCATCATTTATTTATTGCCAAAAAAAACCTGCTTATTACGGTTATAAGCCTATCTAGGTACAAGCCCATCTATATATCTTGTGTTTTTTATGTTTCGGTTAAAGGTGTAGTTAGAGTTTTTAATTTTATCCTTTAAGTGAAATGAGTACGTCTGGTGGTCTGCCTGTTCCTAATATTTTTTACGGTTATTTCGTTGATAATTTCCCCTCGGACATAAGCTCCTCTGAGTAAAACCCCAGCCAGAAGTTTGTCACTAAATTGAACAAATCCATTGATTATAACCGGGATTTTGCGGTATCATTTATAGTCTGTCTGCAGTTTTTGATCAGAAATAAAAGTGATGGATATTTTGAAATAACAGGAACTATAGCCTTTTTGCATGTTAACGTCAGACTTGCTAATTCATATTTAACTAAGGCCTCTTATTAAAGACATTTCTCAACTCACTTTCCATTGAGAGGTACTCTAGAGGTCAGAGGGTGTCGGCCCTTAACTTTTTCTGAGTCCTTCCTTTGATTTGGTGCAAAGTATGAGCTGAAAAGTACATAATTGTGACAATCAAGGGGCCTTACAGGCCAATTCCGAAATTTTCGGAAGTGAAAGAAGGCCTTCTGTGGCTGGTGGGTCATTGCCATGCATGAGCACCATGAAGTTCCCCTGGCAACGTCTTAATATGCGAAACAACACAAGAAGAGATGAATGTGATGTCACCGTCATCTGCATCTGGTGGGGCATTGCTATCGACAGCCTGAACCACCTGTCATCGAGGTAATGGTGAGGATCCAACACATGGCAGACGAGATTCTGGAAGGCCTGCAAAGGGGTTGGATTTTATTTTACCATCGTTTGCGGCTGGAGAGGCATTGACATCAGGACCCTAAACTACCCGCCAACAAGGAAATAGTATGGGACCGAACACATGGCAGATGAGATTCTGGAAGGCGTACAAAAGGGTTGCATGTCATTCTAATAGAAGATGGAGAGGTGGACTTTAGTAAAGAGTGTGCCAAGTGTGACGCGTCAGACACAGGGCCCTTCTTAGATCTGAGTTGGAGTCGATGAATGATTAAAACGAATTCTGTGTAGTTGTCGGAAAGATTAGAAATTAAACTGTTCCTCAGCCCCTACCCATCTCAGTAAGAATTCAAACTATCTTAGGTTTATCTCACTGATCATGAGTTAAGAAAGGTCCTTTAACAGAGGCTTAAGTCTCCGCTCTCGGAATTCACTGTTTTGAAACTTGCAATTTTTAGGTGACCAAGTCAAACGTCGACGACTTCACGTGTGACGAATCTAATGGTAACAAGCAAAATGATAGTTCTTGCTGTTCTTTCTTATTAACATTGGGTTCGTCACATGGGAATTACATATTTCGAATGTGAGGCAAATGAGCGAGAACGATAAAAATGACTAATTTGTATTTGATTCGGCGCATTTGAAGTTCTGCATTTAAAACAAGTCTACAGTTAAACGAGGTTTGGCAGTGACATTTGCTGGTAACGTTTTGACATCTAAAAGGACAATTGTGGACCGAAGCCGGGAGATCAATGATTTTTGACGTAAGAAATACAATAATTGCAAATGTAGTTTTAGCAAATAATTTATGCATGTCTCTTATTAGAAATTAGAGAGTTTTGAAGGAGCAGTCTATTGTAGCTACCTTACAGAACGTTTGCCTTTACAAAAGTATGTATTTTACGGGAACAATAGATGATGAAAATAAGCTTTTGAACATTAATGATGCAACTGATACCCACGAAAAAGGTTAACCTTGACAGGCGTTTATTTTGGTGTCTACACGGTAATTTTCAGGGAGTTATAATAACTCCTCTAGTGGGGCTAATTTAACTCCCAACAGTGGAGTTTTTTTGAGGGAGTTATTTTAACTCCAAAAAGGATAAAAACAACCCATGTAAGGAGTAAAGTAACCCCATTTCGGAGTGATTTTAACTCCAGAGTGGGAGTAAAAAGAACTCTTTTTCAGGAGTGAAAATGACCCCAAATTCGGAGTTAAATTAGGAGTTAAAATCACCCCCAAAAAGGGGTTATCCTGTACCTAAAATTTTTACTCCATTTTGGAGTTATAATAACTCCCTAAAATAACGGTGTGGTTTAAAATTTATGACGTTGATGAAATCATAAATTTGAAACTGCAGTTATTAATGTTTTATAATATATATATATTTTTAATTTTCAAAATTGCAAACATCTTGTTTTTCCTCAAATATCCAACAAATAGTCAAGGCATTCAAAAACCATCTGCCCAACACTGAAATGACATTGAAATAATGAAACGAGTGCAGAACGTTTTTCTTTTTGTTTTCGTTCGTCCGAGCAATATCTCTGTAAAAATTTTTAACGCACTGCAAAATAATATTAAAACAATACCTGATCAAGACAGATATATTGCGCTATTTCTTCGTGTGATGCACAACAGGCAAATGACTCAAAGCAAAGATTGTTTCTATTTTTATATGTAACTGAATGAAAATTAGAGACCATCAAGCTCAGTATACTACAGTTGTTGTATCTTGATTAGTTATTCTCATTAACTACTGTTTAAATATGTTCATTGCTATACTAAAAAAAATCTTACTTGTTATTTTACAATGTTTAATTTTCTTGTTTTGTTTTGTTATTCTTAGGTGTGATTGTTAAATTCTTACAGAAAATATGTGTACCGGATTTGGTACAATTTTTAGAATAAAACTCATTGTTATCGATCATTATTTAACGTTTTTAGAATGGTTCCGTTACATGAAGAAAACTGCATCAGCTGCTATTCACCCTCTTTTGTTTTTCAACATTGCGTGTTTACATTTGTGACATCAATAATGTTCCAAGCTTTTTAGGGATGCTTCGTTTCGAATTAGCTGCTATTTTTATATCAACCAAAGGCTTTTTTTCGCTGTTGAAGAGAACGGAGAAACTCTGAAAAATGTCAAATATACCATTATGTCTGGAAGGAGATTACTTTTAGGACTCTTCCAAAGCCAGTTAAAAACAAGAAGAAAACCGCACCGAGATAAATTTGGCGAAAACTTCTAAGACTGTCTCTAAAGACAGAGAAAATTTGGCCAATAACAACCTCGTTCCCAAGTTTCTCTCATACCCGTCCCTACAGAGCGATAGAGAACCTGGGAACGAAGTTGGGCCAATAACTGAGCGAAGCGGCCCCAATAACGATCCCAGAAACAATTTTTAAATCCTTTTTTGCCGCCAAAAGCCGGCACTTTTCGCTACTAGTGGGCTATAACATATAGCCTAGTAGTTGCTCAACCAATCAGAACGTAGCATTGATAATAGACCAGTAGTTGGATTTTACTAAAACGTATTATCTTTCCTGGGGAAAATAAGAAACGTAAAGTATCTACCTACGGAAGGTCCGAAATTTTTCCGAAGAAGATCTTTCCGATCCCCGAACCAATCCCGATGTATCCGGCTACACTTCTGTTCTCGTTTCTTAATTGGCGAATTGATAGTCTGGTAAGGGTTATTTGGCATTTGACAGCATAATTTCTCTCCTACCGCGCGAAGCATTTTCCACGAAATGAAGTTGATTTGTTGCAAACAATTAAAAGATCGTCATATTCTGTACATATCTTATGCTTCCTTGGCCAAATTTCCACTGAATGGTGAATGAAATCCTACTAAATAAATCAAGAACGTTTGACCGAGGTGGATCATGAACGCGTCTTTCATTCACCCCATACTCCGAGCGGAAATTTCTTGCGGTGGGCTTGTTTTTAATTAGTACATGAACAATTTGATTTGTCTTCCTCTCTCTGTTTGTTTAACTATAAACGTCTGCGCCTGAAAATAGTCAAGGATCGAGACAAATATAAGGGGATCGATCGTTATATCCGGAACAAAACAACCCAAGAAAGATCATATCGCCAAAATATGAAATAATCAATAGATTAAAACTAGCTTGGCCCTGCGAAACAAGACGACAAGAGCAGTCTTCAATGGCAATGAGCGCAATAAATCCAATATATAGCTGCAACAAAGGTTAAACAAGGAATGACGCGGAAGAAAAAGCGAATCGCAGTAAGTATCTTGGTCGACTATTGTTTTCTTTTTAACTCTTAAGTTCTGCCTACAAAACCTAAAATACGATATCGAAGAAAAATGTCATTTTTCATCTGCTCGCATCCTAACTAAGTTTAAACGGGTTTCTTTATAAATAAAATGAAAAAAGGAGAAGAAAGAAAAACACGTATGTTCATGAACGTGAAATCTGCTAAGTACTATCAGTAGTGCGAGTACTAAATCAAAATTCATGACAAATCAATCTTTGACTGTTTTTAAGGGGAAAAACATATGAAAACATATGTTATTTCCCTAGTGAATTATTTCCACCTAACCTGTGGTTCTCGTAACGCATCATAATAAAAGGGGATGTTTTGCAGACGGGTCGGGTTTTGTAAACAGTGCAATCAAATCCCAGCATGGCTTAATTTCTCTACTTTTTTGGATGTAAATTATTTAAAAAGACTCCTCTTTTCTGGGGATTTGTATATTGAGCTGATAACGACAAGTTTCGTTTATGAAATAACGGCAAGGTAAATTCTAGCTCGAAGCGGAAATTAAACGGTCTGTTTGCAATTCAAAGAAGACGATACCAGGGGCTAGCTTGCTTTATTCTTGCGCCCACGGTTTTTTCATAGACTATTTTTAGATCTATCTTGCCTTGAGTTTAGGAGATCTCTTGAATCCCAGAAGCCAGTCAGCAAAATGATATCGTTGAAGCTTAATGACGTGTTCTTCTCTTTTTTTCATCCACGGCATCCTTGCTAGTGCTGCTTAAATAGAAGTGTCCGCTAAATAGAAAATACGGGACGAAACTCATGAGACTCACTCAAAATCGTGTTTCAAAGAATGATAAAGCTACGGATGTGCACATACAGGAACCAGAACTTTCATTTTCCCAGGAAAATATCTTTATAAACAATCTAGTCTAAAAAGCCGCGCTGACATAAGTGGCAATTGTTCGATGAGGCTGTGTATGATTTGAAGAATTAGACAGATCGGTAGAGTCGGATGACACCCTCTGAGATCTGCCTTAATTTTTATAATTATTATTCGAAAGCCGATTACATAACTGTTTTTTTCAGACTTAACATATTTATCTCGATCGATCGATGAAACCTCCCGTCTTCATTTGTCTGTTCCTCAGAAAATCATTATACTTCTCTAGGAAACTGCCCACCCACCCCTCCCCTAAGCCAACATTAACACTTACTTCCCACTTAGGGCAACATGTTGGCTTAGAAAACGAAACGTATAAAGACCCAATTCCAATTCATATATAGGGACGTTAAGTTTGGCAGTTATTCTTTAAAAATAGCAGTTATCATCCATGATCGAGCGGTACTGTTTCTGTTCTGGCTTGGTTTTAACGTTATTTACAAACGTTTTCCAAATTTTGTCAACGCTAGCTAACTATGGAGAATCAGCCGGGAGATTTAAACCAATCAGAAACGGAGAAACATTTTTATTGTGCATGTGTGGTAGGAACCTAAATTTGTGCTAACTAATTTATGTTAGATCCTGTTTAGGCTAAAATTGGGAAAAGGCAGATTCTTACTTACGGGTTTTAACTGTATTACACTTAGTAATTGCTCCCTAAAGAAATGGGTAACTACCAAGTTTACAAACGGAAACAGCAACAACTAAATGGAAAAGAGATACTACAAAATGGTTTTAAGTTCAATGACTGGCCACGATTGGGAGTTTGTCCTGCACAACACTTTTATGCCCTGAAATCTTTAGTTTGTTTTCTTAAGGGTAGATGAAAGGGATTTCTGCAAAGCATCTTTGGGTTTGGTTTGGGGGCCACCAGTAAAATATTCTTAAAACTGCAAATTCTCATAGCCGCTTTCCCTACCTTCTAAATTATGAAGGTTCCTTAGCTCGACAGTTGAAGTTCGGGAGCATCATGGCAGCCCATATCGTCCTTTGTTAGGCACTGAGTTTAGGTATAGCGTACGAGTAAGCTCACTAGTGCGAGTTCGGGGAAACCACCGCCAAAATGTTCACCAAAATTGTACAAATGAACCTGCTCGCAGTCGTCCCATTTTAGAGAATCCGGGAAATTTGTGCTTGTGGAAATCGAAATCCTGGGCTTTGGAATCAGGAAAGCAGTTCAAGCAATCCAGAATTCCACTAACGATTAGAATCCGGAATCCAAGTTCCACTAACAAAGACCTGTACTGGGAATCCGGAGTCCACTGCGTTGAATCCAGTAGTCAAGACTTTCATGGATTCCCGTACATGGGGCGATCGTAGGCTAGTTCAGGTACGTATCATAAATCAGGGGCGAATCTAGGGGGAGGGTGCAGGGGGTGCGCACCTCCCCCTCCTGAGATGACCTGCGGCTTTCTAATACAACTAATATTCTGCAAAAAACCTTTGTGGTTTATTGGAGCTGAAGTAAAACAGGAGACGAGGTTGAAGAATTTATGTTGTACGCCGTAAAAATGATAGTTCCCTAGTGGTGCACCCCCCACTGACAGAAATCCTGGATCCTACCCTTAAACCTTTAAATGTAAACAATGCTATGTCTTAAAATTGGTTCGGTTACTCTTTTTCCTTTTGATGCAGATGACAACTGAAAGGCTTTGCAGGTCTAGGAATATGTCGGCAGCTGCTATACCTGCAGGTTGTTATTGTTCAAAATGAAAGCGAACGGACGGATATTGATTACATTGAAAGTTTTTGGTTAAAGCACTTAGGTTTGAATAAAACAATTACCAATGTTTTGTCAGGAAAGAAGCGAACAAAGGAAAACAAATAAAAACACGCTAAATTTTTCAAACTCATTTAGCAGTTAAATGAAATAAAGGAAATATTACTCCCGTGAATGAAGAAGAGGCCAAAGCTGCGTAAGCCTCGGCAGAAATATATCGTAACGCAATTCCCATATAACTAACTAACACTTATGACAAAGAATTTTTTTTTTCGAATTGACAGACCATACGATTTCTCATATCGTAGTAAAATATATAATGGAATTACCCGTGTCTATAATGGTCCGTGCACGGTTCGGCCAACCCTTTTTTTAAATTTTCTGTCCAATGTTGAACAAACAGAAAGATATGAAATTGACATCTTTTTCGATTGATTCGTTTACAATGTTACAAGTGTCTTAATTGCTTTTGCTTTAAAAGCACCCTTTTTATCGAAATTTTATAATATGACGGCGCCAAAGAATTTTTGCACTTAAAAATAATGGTAAAATCTCAAAAAATTGCCAAAATTCCAGAACACCTTGTTTCTTTTCTTGAATCCATAAATCTTATCTCTCCATAAAAAAAATTACTCAATATCTTCTTTTTACTGTTTTATGCTATTTTTTTTCCAAAAAAGGATAAACAAAATTTGACTTCCGTTTTATCGTTTTTTGCTTTTTCGAAAGAAGAAGCACAAAAAACGAAAAACAAAATTCGACTTCCGTTTTATCGTTTTTTCTTTTATGTACAAACAAACACAAAAAACGGAAAAACGAAAAATGACTTCCGTTTTATCGTTTTTCCTTTTATGAACGAGAAAACACAAAAACGGAAAAACAAAAATCGACTTCCGTTTTATCGTTTTTCCTTTTATCTACAAACAAACACATAAAACGGAAAAACAAAAATCGACTTCCCTTTTATCGTTTCTTGGTTTTTCAAAGAACAGAAACAAAAAACGGGAAAACGTAAGCCGACTTCCATTTTAACGTGTTTCGTTTTATGAACGACCAAACACCAAAAACGGTAAAATGATAATTGACTTGCCTTTTCGTTGCCACTTAGGGCAGCCGACAATGTTGCTGCGCATGCGTTACTTGAAACGAATGCCACTCTTACCGGCTCAGAGTCCGCGATAGGTCTGTTCCGTAGGACGGGCTGATCTGTCAGTAAGAGAACGACAGGCCTCCTGGCAACCACCCGCTATAAGGCTAGCCCAATCGATTTTGAAACGTAAATTTCCCTCCGTAGATAAGCCCCTCCGAATATAAGCCCCTCCAAAAATAAGCCCCCTCAAAAAGGGCCTTTGAAAAATATAAGCCCCCGGGCTTAGTTTTTTCTACGATATTACACACTACCTGAATCTAATATTATGAAGGGAAGCTACAATCACCTCAGTAACCGCAGGTAACCACATTATGAATATCAACATAACGCCGTATGCCATTCGTAGCACAAAATCGCCTGACACTCCTTTCAGATAGTCCATTCACTGCTGGATGCTGTTGTCTTAAAAGATCAGCTACTTCTTTTGTGTTTTGCCTTGCTCTTCAACAAACTCCTTCACGCAGCGAGCAGTAACTACGTTTTCCATCCCCGCCATTTTTGAAGGACCCGCGAAAAAAGACGCATACCACGGTTATAAAAACTGCTGACCAACAACACCTAGACGAGTTTCCGAAAGGAACCACCAACCCCCACTCAAACCCCTCCCCGCCTCCCTCCTCGACCCCTCCCTGTGCCAGCCCTTTGTTCACTTAAACAGCCAGAGAAAACGAAAAAAAAAGACAAACGAAAAAGTAGGTTATATCCAGTTCTTTTTTACATTGATTGGTCGTACTTACAAAGAAAAACGATAGAACGGAAGTCAGTTTCCGTTGTATGTTTTTGTGTGTTTTAGTACATAAAAGGAAAAACGATAAAACGGAAGTCATTTTTCGTTTTTCCGTTTTTGTGTTTGTACATAAAAGGAAAAACGATAAAGCGGAAGTCGAATTTCGTTTTTCGTTTTTTGTGTTTCTTCTTTCGAAAAAACAAAAAACGATAAAACGGAAGTCAAATTTTGTTTATCTTTTTTTTGGAAAAAGATAGCATAAAACAGTAAAAAGAAGATATTGAGTAATTTTTGTTATGGAGAGATAAGATTTATGGATTCAAGAAAAGAAACAAGGTGTTCTGGAATTTTGGCAATTTTTTGAGATTTTACCATTATTTTTAAGTGCAAAAATTCTTTGGCGCCGTCATATTATAAAATTTCGATAAAAAGGGTGCTTTTAAAGCAAAAGCAATTTAGACACTTCTAACATTGTAAACGAATCAATCGAAAAAGATGTCAATTTCATATCTTTCTGTTTGTTCAACATTGGACAGAAAATTTAAAAAAAGGGTTGGCCGAACCGTGCACGGACCTATAATGACTAAAGTGTAAAAGTGTTAAAATATTTGTTAACCTATAGAAATTCTAAACTAAGAAGACTACGATTTCCACACTTAGGATCCGCTACTTTTATTTTATTTTCAAACTCGTATAAACACCGGCTTTCACATGCTATGGAAAAAATGGAAACTCTTTTTTTTCACTTTTATTGCAGTTAGTAACACCTGTAGAAAATTGAACCATCTCTATTGATTAGAAGCTTTTTTTTGATCGTGCAACCTTAACTAATGAATAAATGGTTATTTCCCATAAGGTCAACAGCATAAATAGCTAAAGCCTTTTTTCTTCAAAACGCCATGATGGTACGTAAATCGTACCAAGAGAGAATGGTCTTACTTATTTAATGAATAATTAAGGATCTAGATTGAAGTTGTTTTTAGCTTAAGTAATTTTTTTCTGATGGAAAAGGACTAATTGCTCCGACAGAGTCTCAGTATGAAGAGGGTTAAACGCCATTTGAAAAAGACTCAATATAATGTAATTGAACTTAATAAAAAAATCTGACTCAGCATGCTTTCAAAGACAATTTACTTCTTAATTGAAAGATGTTTACTCGAAAGCTTATAGCGTCCAGCCAAAACAGAACCACTGCGTTAAGCAGTTTACCTCGTTTCTTTAATTATAAGTATTGCATGTACTGTGAAACAATGCGGTCATTAAAAAGGAACGAGAGTGTTTCACTGGAAGAAGACTGGTGTTACTATATGCGCCTTTCATATCAGGAAAATATAATAAGGAAAATGCTTAGATGTGGAACACTTTAATATAAAGAAAAACAGCCCTTAATTTAAGGAAAATGACAACTCTTTGAAATAAGGAAAAGTAAGTCTTGCTTTAAATGATTGTTAAGCTTGATAGTGTAGTTGTAAATTCGAAATTGCTCTGAAGCAGTAGAATTATCTGTGCATAGCCTCGTATAATCGGAGCAACGTCGACATCTGGAATTTACTTATATTTGTAAAATGGCAATTAAAGGTAGCCCCTGTTGATTGGATTGTTTATTGTGTTCAAGTAATTTATCCTGCAGAAATGAATACGAGTTTTAATACATGATTCTATTCTTTATTTTATGGTCTTAAAAGTTTGTGGCTCATAAACTAATTTTTTAAAAAGGGCGTATAGCAAAGTTTGGTTAAACGTATTTTGCTTACCTAGCGGCATGCCAATGAGCGCAGCTTTTAACCGAATCCTATTATCAGAAGCTTTCATTCAGACAAAGGGGTGGGTCGAAACCCCATTTTTCTACCATAACACCAAGAAGCTAGAAGTTTACAAAATATAGCACTATACATATTTAGACAATTAAGGGGCATTCAAATCAGGAAAAACATTGACAGCCCGTGTAACTATAGTATTGTCTTTGAAATAGCGCACAAGACTCATACGGTTTCTTTAAAGAAACGACATCATGTGCAGACGTCAAATAGATCTCCAGTCGAATCTAAAACTTGAGTAAACACTGCTTAAATAATTACCGCTCCCTTTGGTGTATTTATGTCAGTGGAGGGAATTTTCAGAGAGCTATTTTCATAATTTGTCATATCGGTAAATATCCAATTGGTTAAATTTCAGGTTGATTATGATTGTAATATTGATTCTCGTATTCCTATGCTGAAAATGATAATTTCAGCTCACGAATTTAAAAAATGGCCGCAAGCAGCTCTTTAGTCGGCGTTTATAAGATTCTAAAATTCGAGAACGTTTTAAGAAAGCAATGAGAGGTGGTCTCTAGTACCAATGCAAACGTTCATTAGAAGTGAGCTTCGACGATTGCGTAGGTTGTTACAGCATTTAGTATTCAGGTTGAATATAAGCAAAATTTATTATGATAAACTTTACATACTTAAGCTTTACCTGCAAGTATATATCTTTTACATCTAGAATACCGATAGCAAAGTTCTTGTCTAAACGATATTGCTACCTGATCTAAGGTAGTGTTGTCTCAAGCGAATGCCATTTTTCTCTGAACTGATCTGTCGTTGATGATGATCAATGTACCTTGTTAAATTACTGCATGAAACAGATTTATCATACAGTTCTATTTCTTGACACTTAAATTATAAATAAGTGGTTGAAATTATCGCAACTTATATTGTTTCAGAACAATTTTGAAGAGAATTTTTCATTCTTTAGTTCTCTAAAACAGGGGCTACATAGACGACCTTAGCCGACAAAGAATCTTATAGACCTGTCGTCTCAAAAAATCAAAAACAAACAAACAAAAAAAGAAATACAATACTTGTTGATGGTTTGTTTCTCCTGATCTCTCCTTAATCCTTAGTTCAAGCTAAGGTTTGGGTTTAATTCTAAGAGTTCCAATTTCCTCCTAAGGAAAAGAGACCTCTTTATTAGGGTTATAAAATAAAATACACGGCTTAACCTTTACGTTTCAAATTCTAAACATAACAGTTTTTGTCAATTTGGAAAACATGGCAATCCGGACTGACTGCCTGATACTCGATACAAAGAAAAATTTAATTTTGCTCCCTGAAGTTCATATCTGTAAACTTCACCCGTAGGTCAATTATTAAAAGCAGAAAAACAATTTCCTCGTAAAGTACTTAAATTGATCGGAATAAAGCCGTATATCAAGATGAAAAAAAAAATGATGAAATAAAAAGAAACTAGTGAAGAAAGACACCTGAGTTGTTCTATTTCATCAGAGATGGAGTGGAAGAGAAAAGTTGGAAATGTATCAGCTACTTCATTTAACAAAAATTGAATGTTTAATTAGAATGGGTTCTTCAATAAATCTTGTTAGTCCTTCATTCACCGGCATGGTAGTTCTAGGTGCAGTTTGAAAAACCTCTAAGTGCAGACAAGTTATTAGAAATTTCGGTCGATATTACTTTTGTGTTCAGCAAAACTTGCATCTTTTAACGCACAAGATTCTATAAAGCCAAAGTGTTATGTTAAGTTATTTTTTACTACGAAGAATTAAACTGATTATCACTAAAAAGCTTTCATATGTTTTTTCTTTTCAAAGAACTGTGTGGAAAAATAATTTGAAGCGGTCATTGGAACTTTAGTGCTCTATCTTGATTTCTTAGAACAGAATACTAAGCGTCACGTCACTATTTAGAGTTTCAGACATTTTGCATAATTTTTTAAAAATAAATATCGAGCTACGATGAACGGGTCTGATGTTCCAAATTATTCACAAATATGTGTGAACATATCCTTCTTCAGAGTATCCTTTTTGAGTTGTCGACGTTGACGATTGAAACGGACACGCGAAGTGCTTCAGTTTCTTTGTAGTTTTCTCAATTCAAGTTTTCTTCAAATGTAAATTTGTAAAATTTGGTCCAGTGTGAGTAATTTAATTTGTCTGCCTTTTCTGCAGCTCTATTGGCCTTTGCAAACTGTTTATAGTTGACAACACTTGACTATAATTATGGCTTGGTAACCTATTTCCATATTAGGCCGACAGGTGATTGGCAGGCAGGTGGTACCGCATGTAACTTAAATAAAATTTGTGCAGAACTCCAGAAATCATTCACAAAGTTTGTCTTGAAATTTAGCCTGGTTTTAGCACTTTACTCATATCGTTTGCGTTAAGCCCGAGTAGATGCGCTCCCTTCCTAAAGAGTTAATTGCAGTTTAGTGCGTAAAAGGAACCACCAACTGTAAAACGTTTATCGGCTAACACTAAGTCGAATAAAATGCGACTCAACGTACTAAGAGCACTTCACGTCACCTGACAGCACGGCCTACTAAAGGGGCATTAAAATTAATGAAAATCGCTATAAACTTCGCGTTCCCGGACTGGCAGGTTAATTTGAGTAACAATGATATCAACAACTCGCAAAAACTCGGCCATGAAAATCTTGTAATCGAATTATAACTTGGCAGCGAAGAATACTTTGCATCAAGGAGACAGCACACAGGTCTATCGTTCACTCTACGCGGTATGCGAATTTTCAGTCACTTTGCGGCTTTCGCGAAGGTAAGTGCATGAATGATGTCCGATTTAAATGCAAACTTATACTGTATACCTAATCTGTTCAAATCTCCTTGTTTTTATCCCTCTTAGATTAGCCTAGTGATCCTGGTGCTAAAGCTGACCATTACGGTCAACAATGGCGGTAAGTCCAGTTTATGTTATTCATATTCGTTATCCCCTCCAAGCGATACGGGTTGTTTGTGGTTGCAGAAGCGATGGAGAAATATGTCGTTTGTCAGCTTTTCCATTCTCCCACAGTCAGCTGATATGTTGTTGGTTCTGGGTATTCTCTGGTTTCTCCCTGACTTTGACGAATGGAGTCGATAAAAAAATGAATGAGAGGGAAATCGCTGTCTTGTGGTAAGACTTACCACCTTGAAAATCACTATGTTCCATTAAGCAATTATAAAAACCAGCGCTTTTTCATTGTAAGTTATTAGTGTTAAGGTAGTGATGGTACACGAATAAAATTATAAAAAAGTCAAGAATGGCAGAAACAAAGAAATAACAAAAAACGTTTTCGAAGGCGTTTGCGGTGCCCAAAAATTTATTTTAATTCTTTGATTTACTTTTCGTCCCTGACCACAAATGCTAACTTGTGGCAACAGAATTCCTCATTACCTGAATTCGCCAGTATCGTTAGGGAGATTCTAAATTTTAATGCAAGGAAATGTCTCGACAGTCTTCTTTTTGAAAGAATGGTAGTTAAATTTTTAATTTTCGTATTGCCTACATCTTTTCCAAATTTTTGCATTGAAAAGGCACGCGGTTATACAACGAAGCCAAAAACACCTATTGGTAAAACAGTATCACCGCGGTTCGATTTCCACAGCATAAATACAAACAAACGTTTGCATTGCAAAATAAGAATCATGAGGCGATGTAACAATTATAGTTTCTTCTGGACTCAAATTGTTTCAAAGAAATTGGAACCCCTGGACGAGCGTTTCGAAACGGGGTGCACGTTACTTTATTACAAAATAGAAGAATAAAAGAAAGCCAAAATTGAATATCTTAAGTTTCTATCGCAGTGGTGCGCATGTTATTACAAATAATTGGCTATCGTTGTGCTGTTTTCATTAACACTTACAATTACCACGCTTCTGGGGAGTTTCCTTGACAAGAAACTGAAATAATTAAGTAGCATTTGTAAACAGGATTATGTGTCGGCTCAGGAATTGACAAAGCAGTACGACTTGTCACATATCTGTTAATTATAACTAATTAAAAAACTTTCTTTCTTTTACTATACCCCTGCTGTAAGGTAATTTTTTCTTGGGAATAATTTTATCTACCTCAGGCAAAAAGTATGCCTTATCCTCTCTTTATGAGATTTCGACAAAACTGCCAAGATTGGTTGTGATAACTAAGCAAAAAGAAAACATTATTTATTATTAAGATATATACATTTTCTAAATAAGTAATGTTGGAAAGGGATTTGTCTTTTTGATCTGTCATATGAAAGCTTAAGATCTATTGCTGAAGCTTGTTTTAATAACTCAACTCAATCTGAATTATAGTTTCGTTCACTTGAAAATCTCAGTAGGAGTAATGTTGAGATGCTATTCGCGCAACATTCTCCCACTCAACCCCTCACAGCCTACAACAGTAATAAGGTTTTGTCATCATATATTTTTCATGGTAAAGTATTGCAAACCTTAACCTACAAGTAAAATTTTTAGGTTGCTAGAATACCCAATAAGCTTTATAAATTATGAATGACGGTCTAGAGTCTTCCCGTTCTCGAAGTCTCCGAGCAAAGATCATGTAAAAAAGCAATCTAATTGCCATGTCGGTAGTCGATTGTAGCAAACTAATTACTTCGATAATGTATAGTGTGTTCTAAAACATGATGAATGAATGCCTTGGGGTTAGAAACACAAATAAGGACAAAAGAAAATGATAAAATTTTGAAAACAAAAACGTCAGAGATAACATGTCAGAACCGTCTTTATTGATGAGTCCTATTCAAGAAATGTGTTAAGTTTGTTTATATACTTCTTGCTTTGGGCCATCTTCTACTTTCGCGATCGTAATCGTCGGAAAATACCTCACAAGACAGATTGAATTCGCCTCCCAAAAAGCTTCAATTGTTGCTCAAATGCTCAATTGCCTTTTTAGATCGTTTTTGTTTGCTGCCACAAGCAATTCTGAGTAAAATGCTTGGATGTTTTCGATAACGTGATTAGTGAGAAGGGTGAAAAAATTACCTTCTTTTTGTTCTCTCGAATATTGCATAGGACTTTCTTTTAGCTGCGATATGAAAGATAAAATGTGCTCAGAAGAGAACAAGAAGAGGTTCTGTTAGAGACCTGTACCTCTCTTGAGCTTCCACCTGCCTGGGTGGGGGATACTAATTTATATGAAGTGTATGTGTGTGAAAAACTAAAGGATATGTGAACAACGCAAAGTAAGCACTGAAGCACACGTACCAACTCCGTGGTATGGCCAATACCATTCTGGTTTAAAACTGGTTTAGGAAAAAATGATTGGTAAGGTTGTAAGGTTGCCAGAGGTACCTTTCGCTGGAAAAATCCAATTAGGGTGTTGGTGGTGCCAGTCGTATAAACATAAACGTCGGATATAATTGCTAAATCTTGATATTCAGCCCAGTCATTATTTCTACGCCAGATGTAAGCATTAAAGAATTTATATCTGACGCTAGGTTTCATGGGTCCCACTTAACATTAGCTAAAACCAAGAGAGAATAAGCTCATTCTCTCACTAAAACTGAGAGGAAGGTTTTTGGATAGGTTAGGTTTTACCTAATTCAGTTGAATAGAATAAATACTTGCCATTGAAATTAACACTAATGAGGTATCATGTTAATGGTCCACAAAGTTTTACATATCGTGCTACCTTCAATGACTCTTAAAGTAAAAAAGTTCAGAGATTTTTTCGGGATGTCATTAAAACGAACGATTTCCTGGACGCATTCTCCCATTTCTTTCAGAGGTACGAGTGATAAATCCAGAACGTGTACAAACAAAGGTGGCGTGCCAAGGAGAGACAGCCACGCTCAAGTGTAAAAACTCCTCCCAAGCAATGTTGATCTACTCAGCATTCTACGGACGTGAAGAAAAAGGGCGAACGCTGTGTCCTTTTATCAAAAGCAATGTTGATCAGTCAGTGTTTGATGCTAAAGATACCAACGACACCTCCACTTGTCCCGAGAAGAATGTGACATTAGAGATAATGAATATATGTCACACGAGAGAGCGTTGTAAGATGACTCCGGATCACAATCTATTTGGAAATCATTGTAAGGGGACTTACAAGATTCTTAAGATTATATATGCCTGTGGTGAGTATTATTCTCTGCCACGACACCTTGGTCCAGTTTTAGCCCGTTCACTTGGAATCTTGTGATCTTTCCTGTCACGATTATTTTTTAATGTTTACCCTCTGTCTGTTGGTACTCGGGTGCCCAAGGTTGGAATCTAGACGTAGCCAACGTCCCATATTATTATCTCATGATAAATAGGTTCAATTAATGCTCTTAACCCATAACCCCTCAGATAAAAGCACGTAACTAGACCAGAATTATTGTGGTGAAAAGGGGTAAGGGATGAAGTACTCCAAATATGGACAGAAGGTCACTTTTCTCTACATATTGGTGTAACAGTCCGAAATCTACAAGGGGAGAGGTGATAATCCTCTCTAGAGGGTGATAATCCCCCGGGATTGTGAGAGAGGATAATCCTCTGTAGGGGGTGATAATCCCCCAGGTTAGTGGAGGTGATAATCCTCTCTAGGGGTTGATAATCCCCCATGGTTGTGAGTGGAGGTGATAATCCCCCTTGGGTACTGTAGAGGTGGAAACACCTCTCTAGATGTCTAATTCTCCGGTTTAAGGAGTAACAAGAGTTTATGGGGCAAAGTGTGACCTGTATGGGAGCACGTCGCATTTTTATTAATTGCCAACTACTCTCAATACAGATATCATCACTAACTTAAGTTAGAATTGCGTGCCTGCTGCCCGTTGGGAAAAACCCTCAATTAGTTTTGAGGGGAACCTGAACCCTCCCGAAAGCAGAGCCAGACACTTAACATAAACCTCGAGGGAGAGAGATTAGACGAAAATATATTAATACAAGTTGTAAGTAAATGACAATTAAACTTTTACCAACTTAATCAAAATAAGGCCCAAAGTAACGAAGTGCACAAGCATGTTAGGATGCCTGGTAGAATGATACCCCTCAGTAGAAACCTCACCTCTTTTCTGCCATCTTTTCTTGACAATTGCCAATTGAGTCAAAGTGTAAACAACAAAGATCAGTAGTCCTTATGACTGCAAAAAGTATAAGGAGCTTCTTAAATTTTAAGCAAGAGAAAAGACCCCATTATAAAACGTTGAGAAAACCAGCAGAGAGAATCAAGCAGTGATAAGGGAGGGTGGGATGGGATTTTGTTCCACGTAGAGAAGAATATGAATTGCTATTTTGCCGAGCTAGGCGCGAAAATATAGGCATCAACTGTTCATGTGATAGCCGGCATCTAATTGGCTAAGCGAAACAATTAATGTGACAGGGGTCGCATGCAGGAAGAAACCCCTCAAAGGAAGTGAGCTAGTTCCATTACTGCTAAAGGCGGGTTTACGGTTATCACATTAACTTTAATTTATCCTGTTGTATAATTAACAGTTAATGAATGAGGCTGAGTATCTTTTGAAGAATTATGGAGATCGAGGGTGTTATCCGTCGAGGCCGTAGGCCAAGGCGGATAACACCCTCCGAGATCTCCATTGTTCTTCATATGATACGAAAGCCGAATTCAATAACTGTTTTATTATTCATTCAAAAAATTCCTAGTTTAAAAACATAGCTAAAACATGCTTACCTCCATCGATCCATCGTTTTTCAGTTCATCTTCGATAGTGTACGTTTAGGTTTGTCCAGCTCCGCAAATATTCTCCAAATAGCAGATGTCGCCCTTCGAGTTGTCTTCTTGCTGTTCTTGCCATGTTTTTAGCTATTTTTTCGCCTAGTTTTTACTCTTGAAACGAGTGAAATGTCCGCCATTTTTTCAAGTTCACAACCAAAACAACTCAACCTCGTCCCCAGGTCTTCTCGGTTGACGGTGCCTTAACCTGCGAAAACGCTGCATTTTTGATGTCATTTCCTCTTTAAAGACAAATTTCTTCCAAATCTGGTCATCAGTAACTGGTTATGGTGAATTCAACGTGTGCTTTTAGCCAATCAGAATCGGGAAAATATTTTGAATGAATAATAAAATAGCTTTAAAAGAGCATCATGTGGTTAAAGTTGATACTATGGTTTAGGCGATTATTGTATGCTTTATTCGCAAAACCCTATTCCAGCAACTGGGCTCTGTAACTAATGGTGGTTGCAGTTGGAGGAAACAAATTATGAGTGGGTAGTATGAAAGCATGCCGAAGACCCTCTACTGCGCTTGATATTCAAGATTGATGAATAACTGGTAGTTCTAACTGTTCACTGGGCTTGCACTAAGACTTGCACCAAAGGGCTTAATAAGATCTTTGCTTCTTAACCAAAAACCTGTATATCTCTACTTTCTTTTTCTTCTTTAGAGGATAAGAGCATATTTAACACGAATCCTACTAGCTACAGCACTAACTCACCAACACATGCCACGTATATCAAACCTAAAACACCCAGAGGAACAACTTTGACAAATCGCAAAAGAACTCGCACCGGAAACGCAACTAATAGGAAAAGAAAAACAACCACAACTAAGGCACCCGAGGTAACTAAGCCTAGGCACACAACTGCACCATTAACCCCTAAAGGGTCGTCTTCATCCTCTAGTAACGAAAAACCAACAACAGTTCCAGCTAATTATAGGCGTCGAACGACTAAACGACGGCGTAAAACGGTAAGTAACACTGTCAAACCAGGCCCAACCGTATTTTCGTCTGGACTAAGTAAGCCCGTAACCATTCCCGTTATGCTGACAAACGTACCGGTAGTTGCAACAAAACGAAACAAAAACATTAAGACTTCAACCACGTCCACAGGTTTACGGATCACGATACAAGTGAACGGGACCAACTACACATTAAAACCTACAATAGTACCCAGCACTACTAAAAAATTTGTTTTACAAACGAATGACAAAGAACAACCGACAAATGGAACAAAGAAGCCAATAACTGGCGACCAACTCCACCCCAGAAGAGTTTCCAGTGCGACAGCAGCGGTCATGGAGCAGCAAAGTCAGTCAGTGGCTGCAATGGGTGTGGCAGGATCACTTTACCTTTGGTTTCTTCATATGAAAGGTACTTCTTTTATCAGCATTTGTTTTACATTAATCTCTCCTGTTATGGTTAGTTCAGTTAATTGTTAAGTAATATGACAATACTGTTTAAATTTAGAATAGGAAACCTTCATTACCTCAAGCCGCTAAAGAGAGACTAAACCACAATGATGATGATAATAATAATGATAATAACAATAATAATAATAATAATGCTCTTGCAAGTGCCGTCACTGAATATTACAATGAAATATCGTAATAATCCAGTAGAACTTGTCAAAACTGCTGTAAAATTAGACGTAGACATGAAAAATGAAAAAGAGCATGGTTAAAAAGGATAGGTTTTCAGCTGGGGTCAAAAGCAACTAAGAATTTGCTCGCCTCTGATGGTGGGTGTAAGGCAATTCCACATTTTTGAGACACAAATACCCTATCTCATTTACATTCTAGAATTCATTTCAAGTAAACTCAAGTCTAACTCATACGCTCAAATAAAGTAATTTATTATTTTTAAAACTTTTTGGTTGGTGTCCTCCATTTTTTCGAACTTTTGTTTGTACGGTTAATATCCTGTAGAGAACAAGTCCACCTATGTGACGGTGTTTATTCTGAGCGCTCTTGGGGCGGCCCTTATCATGGTTGGAATTGTGGCTTGCTTTGTAACTCTCCAGAAAAAGAAAGATTTCCTGAAGCTTGACATCATGCACAAGCCGAGAAGATTCATTTCATTACCGAAAGACGGCAAGACGACGAATCAAAACGGAAACGTTCCCAAAAAAGAAGCCAGAGAACCAACTGAAGAGAACGCGACTGATGGAACGTTGACTTACAAAGGCCCAGAGGTAGTGTTTTCAGCTCAAGACGTCAGTAATCAAGTAAAAAAAGAGTTTAACATTGACAGGTAAGGCATTTAGTCTCGTATGGAACTGCAAATGCATAAATTTATTCGGGTTTGAATTTTCAATCGCGTTTTTACTTGTTGTAAATGAAATCGAAAGGGCAACAACCGACAATGTAATGAATCAATTAGTGTAGAATCTTGCAAGAAATGCCAGTTGAAATAGACTTGAACAGTAAACTTCCATGAGTGTTTTTGGATTCCGTGGTTTTCATTTATGTAAAATTGGTAACATTTTCATATCCACTGGGAAACATTTCAAGAGCGATTCATTGCTTGTTCACTCAACGTTTATTGCTTTTATGTAATTGATGAGTACATCAGTTGATATCATTGTCCGTCCATGGCACACCGCTTTAATCTCAAGGAGTCTTTCTGTTTTTCAATGGATAGAGCGCTCGCTTTTTGCTCGGAAGGTCGCCGGTACGAATCCTGTGGAGAAATCAAGATCCCACATCTTTTAGACTGTGATTTCCATTCCTACTTAAAACTTTTCAAGTTCACGACTCTTTATCTTTTTCTTGCAGGGTCTCGAAAAGAAATTTTCAACGTTGTACACCCTCGTGAGTGAAAGTCTACCCGACCTTTTCAAATGAAAAGTTAAAAGAGTTGTAAAACAGTTTACAAATCCAGAAGTTCCTTTTATTTTTGTGCGTTTGTCAATGTCTTCAAAAAGCCAATCGCATGAAAAATAAAGTAGCGATAAAAGCTACTAGCTGCGAGACGTTCTTGCACCATCATGTGGTTGCAATGTTTCCTCTCATTAAGGTCAGGGTGACGTTTAAAAACAAATCATATCGCTTACTTTAGCATTATTGGTAGATACGCCAATTCGTAATTTCCAATTTCCTTTTAAATAGATACTCTGGTATGGAAAATGGAGCATTGAACAAAAATGAAGAGGGAAGTCTTCATGTGAACCCAGTATTTGATACTGTGAATAATAACAAACCAGCGAATGGAATTATCAACCAAAAGCAAAGCGCTATGGATGAATATGATATGGTTTCCAGCCTTCCATCAACTCCCGTTCGTGTCCGTACCCTAAGCGAACCCAAATGTGGTACGACGAGAAGAGCCAGAGCAAACAGTACCGGTAACGTATCACGAAACCAAGATAGAAATCCCAGCCAGGAGGCGACGTACTTTTCCGCCGAGAAGGTTCGACTTCCTCGACATTTAAGTGCAGGAAATGTGTCTCATCAAAATTGTCATGCAGGATCACAAAACCAATCGCCGTCCAAGACCCTGCCACGACAGCGGTCCGCAACTGCAAATGATGCATACTGCCACTCTCCATTGCGAAATCCAATTCAGATGGATATTGGAGGTGACACAATATCCTCTGACGGAGCCCCTTACCTAATGGGTTCTACCCATACATCACAACTAAAGGCTCCATCCAGATCACTTCCAAATGGTCCAGTGACTAATCAGTCTTCTCTCACAAGTGGAAATTTAAACAACCGGCAGCAAAGCAAGGGCAAAGTATCACCAAACCTGCCTTCCAAATGTCCACACCAGTATTCAGCTGGTCACGCAGTGAAAAAAGTTGGACCTGCTGTGGTAATTGGAAGGGATGGAGAACCAAACTACCTTGGAAGTCCTAATTCGGCTACTTCTGCAGAGGCACCGAACACAGGGAGAGGAACAAATAAGCTATTGCCAAATACGCGAACGAGCCCCTCTGCAATGATGCTGTCTAATACATTAAATGTGCCATTGGTAAAGGAGTCAAATCTCGGGACACCAACACCTTATTCAAGTCATCGAGATACAGGAAAATCAAGCAGAAGATGGCCCGAAGTTATTTCTTCCAATGGAACTGTTCCAAATATAACTTCGAATCCGAATTTTAGCGACATGTCTGAAGATGTTTGGAAGAAGAATAACGATGCAAGGGTTGGCAACTTTGGTTTGGATAACAGTGGCATTCTTCGGCACAAAACAATCCTTTCTGAAACGCAGGAGCAAGATACTAGTAAAGGTACGCTGCGTGCTCCTAGCACAGGGGAACTGCTTTCTCCTTTGGATGCTTTGCCAGATGGACACGCAAACCAATCCAGCTTGCGTTCATCTGACCAGCATTCTTACAATGCCAATTCAGGAACCTCACTTTTCAGCACCTCCTCGCCTCCACCCCCGGAACAGGCAACTGACAGTTCAGATGACGATCTTTATAGTATTGTAGCAAAAGGTACCTATTCTTCTGCGGTACCTGATCCTCATTTAAGACACACTGTTGGGGGAAAGTCAGACAGGAAAGAACAAAAAAACAGAAATAAGCACGTATATGTGGTGGTACCTTCAAGGGATGGTTCCACTGCTGTATAGTGGCAGCCTTGATCAAGTGAAAAGTACACTTGTCATATATAGACTGACATAAAAATACAATTAGAACGGATAAGTCGAGCATAACATGAAGTTTACGGCAGACCGACAAACACCAGCAAGAAGTCTAGTGAACTCAGTCTGGTGCGAGCCAACAACAAAAATTGTGAAGTCATCCAAAAAGTGTTACATCCAGTTCAATGTCTGTCGGATTTTAGTAATCCTTGATGAAAGTCTTAAATGAGTTTCTTGGCAGTGACTTCGGAAAGTTGTTTCAATGTCTCTGGGGTGGAGGAGCACTTCTTTTTTCTTTGCCGGCACTTACTTTGCACGTAGATTGAGAGAAGTTTGTTATTTTTTTTTATGCGTCACAGCATATCGAAGGCGCGCGTGAGCAGAACCGGCACCGAAACCGAAGCGAAGAACAAATAAGTCTTTTTTCTCTCTCCGCCTTCTCCTCCTCCATTTTTACTACAAGTTGCACCATTTTTGCTTTTTTGACTCGCCGCTCGTGGCTCTGGGCAGAGAAAGACGACCACTCGCGGTGTACTTTGCACTCTATTTCTCCTTTTTACTTTTCCCTCCTTCTTTTTGACTGATACACTAAATGACTTTTCTTCATTGACTGTTTTTTCTTTACTCTACTTACCTCAGCGGTAGATACCAGTGGAGATAATTTTGATGATCATCCAAAGAATGCCCCAGAAAGTACTTTCATCGAAAAGATTTTAGGGCTGCCACGATCTTTGTTTGGAAAATAGGACGGGGAACTGTGGACGACAGATATAACAAGTTTGTAATCCCCTATAAACGGTATAACCGCTCTGCTATATGAAAAAGACATAACCCTTCATAACAGGTAACCAAGACTGAAGCATAAAGCAGAGACAAAATTTCTCGAAGAAAGTATCCTAATGCTAACGAACAATGGAACAGGAAAGTCAAAGGCCAGGCTGTGACAAAATGCATAGGACAAAGAGATCGTAAACTTTCTAAAACTGTAAAAATTGACAAGAAGGTGGCCGTACTGGACTGAGTCGAACATTGTAGGAGTTTGTCGATGTTATGCCCGCGTCGATGTAGTCTAAAAGGAATCATGTTAGTTAGTCATTTAAAGACAATCGATCGCCGTCAGCTACACTTTGACGCGTGATTAATTTGAGTTTGCTAACGTAAATTGACTTTAAAGAATGTGATCTTATCAGGGATCAACGACGTCCTAAAAGATTGTATCAGAATGGGGTACTTGGAGCCTCACGGTTCCTACTCTTAAAATTGCTAAAATCATTGGTTAACATATCAATAATAAATCCAGTTTGTTAATGAGTTGAGTCATACAACCTCATTGATTTAAAACTGCTAGATAGTTCAAATATCTTAATTTAATGAGTAAAGATCATTTTACTTTGGTTGATCAAAATCTGCTATTTTTTCCAAAAAAAGTTTAACGTTAACTTGTTTCCAAGGGACTTGCCAAAAAACTAAGTTAGTTTTTTGGCAAGTCCCTTGAAAACAAGGTAACAATCTATTATTTCAAGCTACTTTAGACCCCTCATGTCTTCTTTGCAATTACATTTGTAATTATGTTAGTCTTGTGGATCTTTTCGTGGCCGAAGTAATAAGCTAAGAGAACTTCGAGATGGTTCTTAACAATAAAGGAGGGACCAGATTGCCATTGTCTTTGGTGAAGAACTAATTGGTGAACAACTTTGGTGAACACTAATTGTTTTAACATTTTAGGTTTTTTTTTAAAAAGTTTTACAATTAATACTTGAAAAAGTTTTACAATTAATAGCGGAGCTCCTTGCGCGCGCGAAGCGCGCGAGCGGAGCACCATAACTAAGATAAACTACCCATCCGAGAAATTTTGGTTATGACGTCAGCGTACGTCCGTCCGTACGGACTTTCCGGGTAGTGGAAAGTAGTCCGCATGGACTCTTGGGGTAGGGGAAAGTAAAGATTTTTTGGCGGGAAATCGCATGGCGCAACGTCGCGCAATTATATCGCGCAACTGGTTTTGAAAAAAGAAATTTCAAAGCAACTTAGCAAAAAGATCTTTCGACAGAGCCTTTATAACTTTTTATTACAACTTACGAAAGCTATTATGTCAACAAACAACAGCAGAGAGATTTTAGCGTGTAGATGACAGGTTTTAAGCAGAGAGCAAAGAGAAGGTGAACGGCAGAGAGCAAGAGTCAACACGCGTAGAACAAGCGAAGACGATCGCCAAAGAGAGCGCGTTAGAAGTAGAAGAAGAAGACAACATTTTAGCGAAGAAAGTCGGCAAGTAGAAAGAGTCAGAGCGAGAAGAAGGAGAGAAAATTATAGTGAAAAACGCCTGCAAGCAGAACGAGACAGAGCTAGAATGAACAGACAAAGGCAACGCGAAAGAGAAATACAAAGGCAAAGAGAACGGCAGCAACATAGTGACATGATGACAGAAAGTGTTGCGTTAATGTCACTATGGCCCCGCGTTATTAACATTTTGATTTCAAACTGATCTCGGACGCGAAAATTCAGCCAATCATTTAAAAATACAAGCAGGGAAGACAGAGGCTTTTCACTTTTCTCACCATAGTCACGCGTTGATCACGCTCTACGACCGTCCAATTTTTATGCTCTGATTGCTCAAAATTTGACAGGTGAGTTCATGCAGAAAATTTATACAGCATCTTGAACCTTGTTTACTTTGACAGCTGAAGCTGACAGAGTATTTTATCAACTTGTGATGTTTTTTACTGTCTTTTCCCACTGGATGCTTAAAATGAAATACGGCTGCTATCAACAGTCTTCTTTGATTCATGGCTGGATTGTTTATTAAATTTTTGGTTGGGAAATGCGCCGGTTGTCAAAGTTGGAAATCCGATTTCGGATGCATCGTTTTCGTTTTTCACCTTGCTGGATGCGGGGTTGAAAAGTCCCTCAAGCGATTCTGGCCTTACTTGATAGCTTTCAAGAGCTGCATCTCGAATGGTAAGCCTGAGTAATTATTGTATACAGTGTATGTTTGTTTTGTTTTATATCTAATTTCATGAAGTCGAGCGCAGTTTATGAGGCTAATTTATGCACGTCTGTATTAAGATCTGAGACAACTATCTGATCTAGTATATATAAGCTTACAGAGCTTTAAAAAGCCTTTAGTCGATACTTTCTCTCCGCATATAGCATGAAAAAACGTTGCGAAGAGTATTTAGTTATAATTTTGGCTGTAGAAAAAAAGCTTTGAGCGATTTTTTTGCCTCGAGTTCATCTCTGAAAACAGTAAACACTAGGAAGCCGGCTAAAAGCTTTAGGCTGAAGCGTAAAGACTCAGGGTTTTTAGAGACGCTTTAGTACTTGTCTTCGTGAATGAAAATTGTTGTCTCTGTAAATGTTTCACCGAATTACATTTCTTTTTTTGATTGTTAGTAGTCTCTTGCAATTGCTTTGCTGTTTGTTTTCAGTCGTTCACAGACAAAGCTTGCAGGAGTACTCAAAATGCGCGCGTTTGCACATCGTCATAAAATCATTGAATAAAAAAAAAAATAAACAATAAATTCTTTATTATGTTGAAGCGTAACTCTTTTAATGTTCACTGAAAATTTGGCGCTTGTCAAAAGTGACAACCGGCTGGCCGTATAGGTGATTTTGGAAATTTTTTGAACGGTTTTGCTAAAAGCCCACGCGTGCTTCGTACGGTTCTGAATATTGAATAAGTGCAATTTGTCTTGAAAAATTGTGAAATACTGCATTTTGTCTGAGGTCTGTATGATAAAAACAGCGCCTCATATTACTGTTTCACCTCAGATGTGATGCATAAAAAGTATGAAATGTTGGTTTACACGCTCCCAGAGTTGTTGGCAAGATTTTTTTAAGTAGACTTGTCGAACGCAAAAAATTCGGCCTGATTTGTTTTTTCCATGAATTCGTTTTCCAGGCCTTAATCTACTGTGATCAAGAGCTATTATGGCTCTTAAATGTGATCGACGATGATTGCTATTTTTTGGGTGTATATATACCGGCTATCAATTCGATGAGAGATTTTTTTTCACTCTAAAATCACTTAGCCTTAGCTTTCCCTAAAAAGTCACATATGTGCCATTAAGTTAACTGATTTGTGGATTACAAGTTTATTGTTTGATTTAAATCATAAATTTATTAATGGGAGCTTCGCTTTTAGCCCTGGATAAATCTATATATTACTTGAAATTTTTAGGATTTTTAAGTTTTACAAGTTGGTTTTAAAGTTTTTTCAAACATGATAACATTTTAGGATTTTTTTTTAAGTTTTACAATACTTGATGTAATATATCAAACATGAGATGCAGTGTTTCATCACCAGATGAAACACCGAGAAGAGAGTTGAAAATACGACGCGCAGCGGAGTATTTTTGACGAACTTCGAGGTGTTTCATCTGGTGATGAAACACTGTGTCGAATGTTTGATATTTCTTCTCAAACAAAATCATTTTTGAAGGAGAAATTAAGGATGCAAATACTAAGCAGTGTTTCATCCGATTTCCAAACACTCATTAAACATTAATTTCCTTTGTATTTTCTTAATGAATTATTAATGAGTTTGAGAAGTATAATGTTACAATTGATTTTCATGCTTAACCTTTTAGGATTTTTAAAGTTTTACAATTAGGATTTTTAAAGCTTTACAATACTTGATGTATAATGTCACAATAGGCTAGAAATGTAATGATTTTCAATCGGCTTTCATAATGTAAAGCGCATTGAGGATAGAAATGCGCTTAATAAGAATCTATATTATTATTATTATTATGACTGGAAACTAGCCATTCTAATACCGGAAATAACAATTAACATATTTCCCTCGGGCTCATGAGTTAAGACTGTAGGCTACTAGAGACCAAAAATTTTCTAACTCGAGGTTCTTTACCACTAAAGTTTACATATTCTATCAAGATCTAGCTTCACTAGAATTTCACGTTGGCCTACTTAATCATCAAAAACAAAGTTAATATGGCATTGTTTTAAGAGCAACCTTTTAAGACCTTTGCAATTTGTAAACAAAACTGAAACGAGAGGATTCCGCAGAGTAAGGAAACTCCCAACATAAACTGCAGCACCGTTGTTTTTATCTTTGATGTTTTCGGCCTTTCATAATCTTCTCTACAAACTATCAGAACTACGATCCGAGTAACCTGAAAATGCGTTGCTGTTTTGCAAGAGGGGACTAATGTCCTAGATCTTTCCCAGGAGAAAATTTACTTTGAAGGAAACATTTCAGTTTTGCCGGCGCCAAATTCGCTCCAAAAGTCAAAAAAGTGAACACACAAGCACGTCAAGGAGAAATGACTACCAGATTAATTAGGAAAACACTAATTTACATTCTCTTCACAAGAGGCTGGCCACTCTGATCTGCCTTTCATTTTCGTAGACTGTCTAGGAAAATAGTTTTTACGATCTTTCACGCGTGCACTGAAACCATTGGCGCACAATTATGTGCTTGTAAATTTAAAGAGGTTCTGTCACTGTTGACAAGTTCATTTTGTTAATACTGACATGAACGCTTCCTTATTCATTATGAACTTAACGTTAGCGAAGAAATTTTAGTTCAGTTCAGGTCCTTTTTTTTGCGACATTAAATATAAAAAATTTGAGTAATTACTTGAATGGTAAGCTGGTAAGGGAATGTCAGAAGAATCAAAACCAAGAGGCTTATCAAAACTGGCTTCCAAGTCCGGAAAATAAACGTATATATATATATGCGAAGTGAAAAGACATTAACAGACAAGTTAGCAATAAGCCTATATTAAAAAGAATGAAAAAAAAAGAGAAAATAAATGTCATGATAAAATATTGCTGGTTTGCAGGTGACGTCACGGCGTCCTTGTTGATGGTCAAAAACAAAAGCATTTCTCTTCTCTGGGAACTAAACTCTATTTTCATGCAAATTCTTCGAAAAAAATTCTATTGTATTGACTCCCAGCATGACCACCGTGTAACGTCGTTGCAAACTAAGAATATTTTCACGGATAAGTTTGGAACGAGTCAATTAAACCGGGCGTTTTGCGGATTTCAGAATTCAACTAATTATTAAAAAAAAAAACGATGCGACAAAATTGTGAGGTAGATACAGCAGCAACTTAAGGTATGGATAAATCTTTTCAGTTAATATTTTTGTACCCCACTTGATTACCTTAAGCCGAAAAAGGACACGCTAGCTATAGTGCAATTACTTCAATGGAGTTTTCTTAAAATGCAAATTTGTGAAACCTAGTCTGTTTTTTCAGGTAATTTGATTTGGTTTGCGGCCCTTAAGTGCAGCTTCATATTGGCCTGCGCGTAACTTTAATATTGGCCATATTAGGCGGGCAGGCTTCTGTCAGGCAGGCGAAATAACTATAAATTAATGTCAGATAGAAAACTAGTTTGCCTTAAAAATTTATTGCCAATGGTGAAATCACAAAGTCAAATGACCATCACTTGTCATCTCGGCCTTGTTAATAAAGGGTATTTCATAATAATGAAAAGCTCTTTATGCTTCGTGCTCTAAGCCAGACAGTTCAATAACATTAATAAAAGTAACTTCAAACCTGGCAAGATAAAAATTTGGCCGTAAACAATAGTTGGCATCAACTAATATGAGACTTTACAGTCATTTCGTGGCTTTCACTGAGGTAAGTACCTCCTTTTAATTATTTTACAACAATGATCCCGTGTATAGCAAGTGAGTTGAAATCTCCCTATTTTGATTTTATCCTTTCTAGATTACCTTTGTGATCCTGGTTCTTAAGCTGAACATTACGGTGAACAATGGCGGTAAGTTCAGTTATTGTTCCTGGACGCCAAACGTCAAGAATGATCAATGCCGTGATCTTAAAATTGTCAGGGCCTTTATACTGCTAAGGACCTTTTGTGCATAAAAAATCTTCTTAAGAGCAACTGATGCAAAAAACAATCAAATAAATAAAGCTTTCGCTTGTTGAATTCTGATAAATAGAAATCTGATATTTCTGTCAATCCTTCGATTTGCCTTTAGTGCTCAGCAAAAGTGTGCAATTCAAGAGGCGAATAGAACTCTGTAAACAAAACTAACGATCAAACGATCAAACAAAAATGCAATGTGGTGCTGTAGTTCTCTTTTACAAAATGGGAATTCGATCTAAAATGCTGACATTTTCTGCACATTTTTAACTTTCACAATGACAGCATACGACTTGAGTGAACCCCATAGAAAAAAAGAGCGAGAAAGGCAGAAAAAGGGACCAATTTTCGTGATAAATAGAAACAAACTTTTTCTTGCGGATAAAAATAATATAAAATGGTTACGAAATATTTCTGTCTGGGCCTAAGTTGTTTCAACGAAATTTTCTGGAACCCTGACAAACATTTTTTCCAAACAGAGTGAGAGTAATTTTAGAAGACATGGAAATTGAGGGAAAACGAAAATAGAATGCACTCTAAGTTGCTAACTCAGTGGTTTATATTACTGATTATTAGCCATCACTTCTTAAAGACACGTCTCTGCTAAATAATTTATTCATTTTATTCAAATAATTAGGTAGTGATTAAAAAAATCACCATGACTTAGTAAAAAAAGACGCATTTGTTCGGCTTCCCGCGCATTTGTTTACTTTTATTTTACTTTTGAATTTTTTGTAAAATTCTATTTTTTTTTGCTCTGAAACAAAGCGTTAAGAAAACTAAAAGTTCGTTCACAGGGTGTCTGAGCGCTTTAAAATTATACCTGATTCATCACGGCAATGAAATAGAAATTATTTGACCAGTCTTTCTGTGCTTTTAGCGGGACTTTACCCAAAGAATGGGATAAAAATGGGAAGCGAAACTCAAATGCATCTTTTTTTTTCGATAGTAGGTGAAGCTATCACAAGTTTAAGGCATTCCTTGGAGGCTAGCAAGGACTGTTTTACACTTAACCGAGAGAGTGGTTTCACACGACTTCACGTCCGCCATATTGTTGTCCCCAAACAATAAAACAGCGGCCATGTTGGTGTCCAAGCCAATCCTGTGGGAATTATCTCTTTTTGTTCCGTAAAACTTTCTCTTATTTCTAACAAGAATTCGAAATAATAATATCGCAATCGACGATTTGTTTCTGGATTGATTTAGTACGCGTGCAATTAGCGACGGCCGCAAATACGTCTGCGGTCACAGGTTATACGCGCGTATAAATACACTAAAATTCAAGGGCCTTGATTTGAGAGAAATTACATCATTGCCAGAGATCAAAAACGTGATGAACATGGCGCGTCATTTCAATCATCGTAGAAAATAAACCGCATGCTTATCACAACACTCATTTACATACAATGAAAGTTTACAACTCTCAACATCGAAGTTTTGCTAATTAAGATTCGTGGACCGACCCGTCCTGGAAAGGTTAGCACTCATCTCCATACTCCAAACTGACATTTCCCTCTCACAAGATATTCTGAGACATTTCCCTTTTCCTACATGAAATTTCTATGTCTGTTGAAATTTCTGCTTGAGAAATGTCCGTGAAAGTCTAAGTGTCTTCAATTTTTAAGGAAAAAAAAATTCAGACGGGCGTGAGTAGGAATCGAACCCAGAATGATGAATCTGCGGTCCATCACCTATTCCACTAGGCCACTGAGGAATTGCTGATGATTGACGGTTTGATTTGAAATGAATATCAACAACCCTAACCCCAAATAGAAGCTAACCTTTTATTGAGTTAATGCTTACCCCTAATCACTATTCTTAGGGCTTAACCCTAATCAGTATTGATCAGTGCTTAACCCTAATCAGTATTGATAGTCAAGGCGGTTCCTTCCTTTGTCGAGAATCGCTTTGTGTATGATTCATAATGTGTCAACGTCATTTTGGAGTATGGAGATGGTATTAACCTCCAGGAAAAGGTCTAAATCGCATTAATCTTTCCTAACCTTTCTTCGCAAAACATACGTAGCTTCGGTACGCAACGATTCTTATTCCCAGTTTCCACTGTCTCCGCTAGGAACGACTGGAACCATGACTTCCCTTTTGTCTACTAGATACGAAGGAAAGAAAAAAAACGGCTTGTAGATTAAGAGTCTCGCTGCTACGCAAGCGAGACTAACAAATTTGCATTGATGCTGACCACGTGAGTGAAAACGCTCTATTTTAGTGAGCCTGTTCCAGGTGTTCACATAGTGGGATGACGCAAAGAAAACAGAGCAGGAAAACACGATGAAGGGGTGGGGTTAGTGAGAGAGGTCTTCCACTGTGTTTTCCTCCGCTCTCCATTTCATGACACTCTCCACTATCTGAACGCGTCCTGAAACAGGCTAATTTGAGGGGTACTGAATAATCTTTCAAGCACCATTATCGATAATCGTTACGTAAATGCCGCGACTGGCTTTAAGGGGCGATGTCACAAAGATATTGGAGTGTAAGGTCAATTTGGAGCTGAGGTCATTACTTAGTGCCTTTAACCATTCACAAAATGCTCATGTAAAGTTATGAAGAAGATAGAGTGGTTTTCGTTTGAGTGTCGTAAAACCAAAACCAAAGTAATTACTCTGGCCAATCACATAGGACACAGACAATACATTGAACCAATCAAAACTCGAAGTAATTACATGTGGCTGACGCAAAGCGCGGGAAAATGCATGCGAGCGCGTCACAATTGGCTTTGGTTTTACTTCTGATTGATGAAAAGGTGGCGCGAATCTTTTAAGCCAATCGCATCGTGTAGAAAGTGCAAAACCAATTACTTTTCGACACTCAAATGAAAACCGCTCTATCAGGGAGTGCTAACCAGAATTAGTAAAATCCAACAAGTGGCCTATTATCAATGCTGTGCTCCTATTGGTTGAGCTACTACTAGGCTATATGTTATAGCCCACTAGTAGCGAAAAGCGCCGGCTTTTTGGCGACAAAAAAGGATTAAAGTCTACCTTTAACTACCTAAATTTTTTTTGTCTCGATGTTTTTTACCAACTAGTTGGATTTTACTAAAACAATAATTGCTCTCACCCTCATGGCCTCTGAGTCAGTAGTCCATTCGGCCCATTGACTCAGAGCCCATTGGGGCTCGAGGAATAATTGTTAACAACTACTTTGGTGATTTTTACAGGCATAGCATTAAAACCTGAAAAAGTTGGCTCAACTTCATCCTTGCCATCCACAGCAACAGAAGATATGAAACAGTTTCATTGTCTAAATACAGTCTTAAATAACAAAACTTGTCCATCAATTATTTATGACAGTTAATTGATGCAAAGAAACGTTTAACGTTTAAACAAGATAAAAAAAATAGTGTGACTTAAGATAAAGTTTTCGCGAACATGTTGCAAGTTTTTCTAACCCCATGTATTGTCACAATGTCATTTAGAAGTAACAGTGGTCAGTCGGGGGGAACCTGAAGCACAGCTGATCTGCCAAGGAGATACAGTTATACTTATGTGTGCAAACTCGTTCCAAGCAATTGTCGTCTACACTGCTTTATACGGACGCGAAAAAGAAGCGGGACCATGCCCTTTTCGCCAACAATTAGTAAGCAACGATACCAACGACAAGTCGTTATGTCCCATGAAGAATGTTACACTGGAAATTATGGGAATCTGTCACAAGAAGAAGCACTGTAGGATGACGTCGAATCAGACCCTTTTAGGAACGCACTGTCAGGGGATTTACAAGTATCTTACTGTTATTTTCAAGTGTGGTGAGTATCTTGTTTGAGGTTTCCGGTACACTGTGAGACTATATTCACACCATACTTGACAGCTTTTCGTGCCGACAAGAAAAGTTCTCGGGTACAATATGCACAGCAACGGCACAGACTAAAAAAAGATTGATTTTCCTCACTATTATTTTTTTGAATAAATCTCATACATTACTATGAGGTTGGTCCTACACAACTGTACCTTTGGCGTCTCTTTTAAGAAAATTCTAAAACGGCAGATAGACATATCCCTTATAACGTCCAGAAACTCACTAACGAAACGCCAAAAACATTTAGAATTTAGATACTTCGTAAAACGGTCGGTAACATTGACATCACTAGAAACGAACATTATCGTGGTTACGGTCTACATAGGAATATTTGTAACAGATTAATACGAAAAACAGTTAGTACAGGTAATAGCATGATTTGTAGAGATATTTGGCATAAATACCACGAGTGATATTTTAGAATTGTTGTACGTTATTTCACGAGCCGTTAGGCCAGTGAAATTTGAGACAATTTTGAAATATCACGAGTGGTATTTATGCCAAATATCACGTAAAAATCATGCTATATTTGTTAATACTACTATTCAATAAATACTACTATTCAATTTAAAATTGAGCTGAAAGACCACTGCTCTAACCCAAACAAATTGCAGAAATTTCTCATGTAGTAGTATAACGTTCCTTACGTCTGAGTGCCGAGATGGTGTAAAGGCTTTAAAATATTATGAATAAAGATGTCACAAAAAATACAAATACAATTCAACAACGCAAATGCAAATTCGTCTACAGTTTTACAAGTCAACGAGACCGGTATCCAATTACAACCCACAACAGAACCCATCACTGTTAAAACACGTGTTTTATCAACGACTAACATGGGAACACTGAGAAAAGGAGGAGAACAGCCAGCAAGTGGCGACAAACTACATTCCACGGGCGTCTTCATGGCGACGGCAGCTGTAATAAAGCAGCAAAGATCAGTGGTTGAGATGGGTGTGGCAGGATCACTATACCTTTGGTTTTTTTTCATTAAAGGTAATGTTTTTCTAGCTAAGGATGTGTGCCTTTCTTTTTGAAAATATTTTATTTCTTCGATCGTTACAGTTTTGTTATTGAATGAGTTGTTGGAAAGAGCGTGCCGTTAAAGAAATTTTCATATTTATAGTAAAAATCCTGTCTTGTCAAGGTAATTTATATAATCAATACATATAACAGAGATGAACAGGGGGTGTCTAGTACTCGAAGTTAACGTTTTATCTACCAGTAAAAGCATTCATTTGATTATATTTGAACGGTTTCATTTCCTGTAGAGAAAAAATCCACATCTGTGACAGTGTTTATTCTGAGCGCTCTCGGGGCAGCCCTTACCATGGTCGGAGTTGTGGTCTGCTTTGTAACTCTCCAGAAAAAGAAAGAGTTACTAAAGCTTGACATCATACACAAACCGAAACGACTCATAGCCCTGTCACAAGAAGCTAAAATAGACGACAGGGAACAAGGTGAAAAGGCTTTCACCGATCACGATGGAACTTTGCTTCACAAAGTTGGTCCTGAGGTTGTATTTTCGGCTCAAGACGTTAGCGATCAAGTGAAAAAGGAGTTTCACATTGAATTCGGCAGGTGAGCTAAAGCGTCGAGCGAGGTTTTTAAAGAATGCCTTTTACAGTTTTAACAATGTTGGTTTAGAGGAATACCTGTTTGCAAACATTTGTTTGAGTGATGTTAGTCTCGAGTAATTTTACAAAAGCAACGCCACGTTTGCAGTCCATAAAACTGAAAGAACACTGATAATTATTGACGTTATAAATTCAACTCAGTTTTGAGGTAAATTTGCTCTTTTAAGTTCCTTTATCTCTTCCATTTCAAGATTCTTTCGGTTGTGATAAGTGAAAAGTGCACGGAATGTAATATTCACGAATACATCCTTGATTGTGAGCTTCAAATGCTTATCGTTTGTGTCTTTCCAGGAATATTCATTTATTACATTAAGCCTTCTTTACTGGTGAAATTGGAAAGAAACGCAAGGTCGTATTCTTCTAAATCCGCAGTAAATGCAACCATCCAAGTTTAAAAATGTCTAAAAAGCGCTGCAAAAGGCCTTGTTTTGCACCATTAAGTTTTCATCGCATTGACTACAAAAAGTATTTTGTAGTTTTAAGATTCCTCATTCATCTCCTAAGGATTACAGTGGGCTAGATCGATATTGATTAGACAACTAGGAAGTTCTTCTAAAAGAAGTGATCGAGTGAAATTTGTAATTTCAACAGAAACTTTGGTATGGAAAATGGAGCAGGTAATAGAAATATCGAGGGAAGTATTCGAGAGAACCCGATGGATATAATCAACGAAAATCAGACGAGTCTCAGGTATTTCATCGAAGCCCGTTCGGCCATGGGGCGAACGTTGGGGAATCCTTGTCACTGTAAACCTAAAAGAAAGAAGGCTTAAAGCACAGGTAACATATCTCGTAATCATCAAAGACATCACCGCCAGGAAATGATGAACTATTCCACAGAGAAGATGCGACCTCCTCGACACCTCAGTGCTGAAAATGTGTCTCATCAAAATCATCGTGCAGGGTCACACACTCCGTGCAGTCTAAGAATCTCTGACGACAGTGGTCTGCAACTACCAATGAACGATAATTTGTTTGCTTCTCTTACCTCAAAGGTAGACAAGTAATCAAATCAAACACTCCATAAAGTTTTTAAAGGGGAGGCTCTTCCCGGAGTACGGCGTCTTAATCTTTTAGACACCAGTTTTGACAGAAAAGGCATCCCTTTGGTATACATTCTATTGAAAAATGTCAGGGGCACCCAACGAGAATACAGTTCAAAACCACTGAAACAGCATTGTTAAACGTATTTTAGTATTTAAACGGTAGATATAGGCATATTTTCATCCCCTAAAAATTTTTCATCTGTACGGATTTCCTAGCTGAAAGTCTAGTGATCCGAAAATTATAGGGATCAAAACTTACCTTCTCGAAAATTTTAGCGAGAAAAAAGGCTCCCGAAAATTCTAGGTAACCTTTTTAGGGTAAAAATCCGTTAAAATGGGCGACTAAAACGCTTTTTAGACGTTGGAAAATCCTAGCAGAGGCAGGAAAACAAGAAATCTTACAACAAATATTCCGAAAATTCTAGATCCCAAATCGTCTTCCGAACAGATATTAGGGAACTTAAGAACCACGACGACGACTTTGTCGACGACGACCGGAAGTGAGATACCTTGCACTGCGCAAGCGCGATTAGCAAATTTCGTCGTCGTAGTGTCGTCGATGACGCCAAACACAGTAGAATCACGTCGTCCTGCAATCCACAAGCTTTGGCAGGTATAACCCCTTGTTTTTAAGCGATTTTTCAAGGGCTTTGAATTTTTTTATCCTCGTAAATCCAGGTATCCTTTCTTTTTTCTCCTAAAAAGGGATGTTGATTGAAAATTCGACTGATGAATTGTGTTTACTTCGAAGACAACACTGAGCTGTGGATGCCAAGCGAGCGAACTCGTAAGTGATAAATTTAGTTGTACGTATTTAGGAACGGCAAATCATATATCTTTAATATAGAGGAAATGAACTTTATATGGAAAACAGCTATCGCATCGGAATGTCTCTTCTTCCAAAACTAACCTCTGACAGACACTCGGACTTGGTCATCTCATTCAGGTTGAAAGTTGAATAATCTTCGTAAGGAAAGCAGAGATTTTTTCATTCGAAAAGGTCAGACATTATTAAAAATTCTTCATCGTCAATGAAAGTAGACGTACGGCTTATAAAATAAGATCCTGCATCGTTTTAAAAGACGCCTCTTCGAAAAAACTTTGCTGCGAACGAACATCACAGTTCTACTACTTCTACTTGTTTGTTTACATTCAGTGTCGTCATCTTAAGTTTCCTTTTTCCCGCCGAAACTGACGTTCTCGTTCCAGTCCTTTCCCGGTCAACAGACGTCGTCGTCGTGAACTTCGTCGTGGTTCTTAAGTTCCCTATTTTCCGAAAATTGACGTTGGGTCGTGTCTCTGAAATGTTACCTTTCATATACTTAGTTTAGAACTTTGCATCCCTTGTCAACTGCTTTAAATGCACTGTCTTTAAAATATGAATAAATCACAAAACCATGACTTTTTCTCAGCCATAAAATTCATCTGTTGGCATTTTTCAGCCTTTTTACCGACCGAAATGACAGATTTCCCTACCCTTTCATAGCGGAGCTCCACCCGGGCGCGAAGCCCCATAGCTAAGGAAATGTGGAAATCTACCCATCCCAGAAAATTTGGTAATCATGTGACCGTACACCGAGCGAGCGATCGAGCAAGCGACCGTCCGTCCGCACCACAGGCATACCAATGTAAAAAAAACACTCAATCAACAGGTATGGGAACCCAAATGCAACTCAAGGTTTTATTTGGAAGGAAATCACATGGCCGCCCGGACTTTAAGAAAAAAAAAAGTCGTGTCTTTTTCGGCGTTATTTATTATGTGTACACTAACGTGGATAAGAAAGAAAGAGCTAGAGCGAATTATTAAAAATTCGTTGGAAGAAAAACATGGAAATTCAAAGCGGCGGTGAGAAAATGAGAAATGCTAGCGGCCAGCAAGGTGAAAATGAGCGGCAGTGAAAAATAAAAGCGAACATGAACACTGGAAACAAAATATTGGGTAAGCACATACGACAATTTCTCCATAAAAATAGTGTGTAACTAGGAAGTTTGACGTTTTAGTCGTACCAAACAGTGTTGTAGTCGTGCAAAACAACAGCAAGGGAAAGACAAAAAAGCGTGCTGCACGGGCAAATCTGTTTTTTGCTAATTAGAAGAAAAAGTGTGCTGCACGTGCAATTTGTTTTTTTGCTAATTAGATCTATTAGTCTTGAACCCATTTTCATTGTCGTCCCCTGTTTAGCGTTACACGATTTAATTTTTTTTTGTTTACACGTATTATTAACCAGAGCTTCGCTTTTAGCCCTGGCTAAATCTATATATTATACTTCAGCAAGGAAAATCGCAAAGGTACCCCGTATAGACCAGCATAGGGAGTACCCACGGGGTTTCTTTCGATATCCAGATGGTGATTTGTTTGAAGCGAGCAGATCAATAGTTTGCGTCAGCCTTCCACTTCGCAACTGATTGATCTGCGAGACAGTGACAAATCACGACGTTTGGCGATAACCGAGTTCAATAATTCTTTTATCATTCGATCGCGGAGTTTGCTTTTTCATGAATCTCCTCTGGAAGAGAAGCGACCTGCCATTTTTACGCAAGAGCGATCACAAAAAGGAGAAAAGCGTGAATTCTTTTACGCATGGGCAGAATATTATTTGCAGCCAAACACTAAGGCAAACACAGTTGGACGACATTGCGCATGAGGAGACCATTATTTGTAAGTAGTTATTTGCAGGTTAAGTTGTGGACTCTCGGCCAATGAAAAGAAAGAAAACGTTTTGCTTCGAATGATGATCAGGGTTGTTTTAGACTGACTTACACTGAGTCCAATGATAAGGATGTCTCTCGATATTCTTTCTAAATCGATGAAATTTAAATAGTCTAGAATAATGTGATTTAGTTATTTACTTAAACAAGTAATGTTAGACGTGGTTCGCATTTCGTTCGAGATCAATGACGTTTTTTTATGAACAATAACATCTAACGAGAATTCTTGGAGGAGACCGAGTGAGTGAATCGTCGATCCCACGACGCGACGGCAACGGGTACGTCAAACACAACAACAGGTTTAGGGCCTGTTTACATGGGGGTGGAGGACCCCATATAGGGTAAAAAAGTAAACAAATTATTAGGAAATTTATTGAAGTCCATAGCGTTATTAAGTTGTTGAACACATTATCATAGTCTCTTTTCGTAATGGTTATTTACTTACTTTGTTTTACGTTAGTTTATTCCATTTATTTCATTGTAGTTTCTTCATTGTTGTTTAGGCCTTCGAATAGATAGCCTGCGGGCAAGCTCTCCGGAGCGCTCTGGCAGCCGGACGGGATTAAGAGAAGGAGAGGTGTACGTCTCTGGCATTTGAATTCCGCCTACAATTCCCCTATGGCTCCAAGTCGACTGAGCTGTCAGATTTCCGTCAATCAGCGGAAAGCGGAAAGAGGGCGAATGTAAACAAACATTGAAAAACACCTGAAAGCCCGCGCCAAGGGTAATTACGTCATTACTAATATAATCTTCGCCAATCAGCATTTCGCATCAACGTTTTCGATACAGCGATTCAAATTCCAGAGATGTAGTTG
>OZ037992.1:33152995-33173714 GCA_964035705.1 Porites rus
AAGCACTCTTAACTCTCTGCCCAGCTTTCTTAACTTATAGGCAGCTATAAAAAAATGCATTTTCTTCAAGAGCTACAGCTGTAACGGCGAAACTAACGGCTTGAACAGTATGATAGTGGACTAAACATCATCAAGTATTATTGGCGTTTCTTCTGAAATACTTTTTCACTACATAAGATACTCTCCTCGGCTCAGGCTAAATTCCTTTTAGATTTTTAAAACTGATTTTTAGCGGAATTAGTACTTAAAAAACCCTGAGGTTGTCGTTTTCAGCAAAATCATGTTTTGTGAGTAGTGGAAAAGACAGTGAATTTTTTGTTTGCATGAAAACTGCTATGCAGTTTCGAATTTATTTCTTGGTCACCGATGACCCAAAGGACAAAACTCTGTTTCAGCCGAAAGGTCCCGCTTAAAAATTATTCACTTGCTGTGTTCCTAATATATGGTGCATCTAGCAAATACCCTAAAAGGTTTCCTTTAGAAATGTGAGCGAGTGGCCACTAAAGCTTCTCTCGTGGAACCATATGGTATCATTTTCGTCTTTCTTAAACAAGCTCTCTTCACTCTTCTTACACGGTCCTCGGGGTGGGAGGGGTGGGAGGGGGGAGAACTCTCATATGAAAGGGATGAGGATGATTATTCAAAAATAGGATAAAGGAGACCAACCTGGTTTAGTTCAGATTAAAGGCGACCATTAAGTAAAACAGAGAACCAAATATGTGCTACAGTCATTTTAATTGAGTCAGAGATGTTTAACACACTATGCTTTTTGTATAGACCTTCCTTTTCACACAACTCTAAGCGATACCTGTATGGGTAAAAATATTGGGTACCTGTCTTAAACATTCTACGAGGACCAAAATCTGAAAATCTTTCATTTACGCCGCAGGCGATGTGACGAGCATTCCCGTTTCTTTCAAAGGGGGATCTCTTCTTGGGTATCTGGAATTCTCAGGAGTGGTTTAGATAAAAAAAAGTATCTAAATATCATTTGTTGTTTGTGCCACGAATGTGTTAAACATTTTAGTGAACAACAAAATGTATATTCTTTAGTTGTTGTTGTTTTTTTATTGAACAAAGACGTTGTGACCTAACTGGGCCGATAAGAGTGTGTCGGCAAGGAAATATAGATCTTCCAGCCACACTTTGTATGACTTAGTCAAAACTAAATATTGATTGTCGCACTTTCCACCCAGCTCATTTCAATCACTCATGCCATGTCACTGTTTTTTTTATTTTTGGAAAAAATAAAGATAAATAATAAACAAGAAAGAAAGAAACAAGATTTAGGTGAAGAAACAAAATTTAGGTGAATGTGTAAGTACTAAAACAATCTACTGAGGAGGTTTTGATAGTATAACTATTTTCTTTTTCTTCTTTAAGATATAGAGGGAGCAAGACTAAGCTATACAAGGGCGCTGTAAAAATCTTCAAAGCTGCTTGCTTTTGCCCGTTCGATAAGTTGCTGAGGGTAGTAGGAGGTATCACTCTTATCATGTTCTTCACTCGGTTAAACCCTGCTCAAACCTTTTCCTGATAAAAATGATGAAGGCAACAACATATTGTCTTTTTTTTTTTAGAACATAACATAAAGTATTTATTCAAGATGAGGAAACTAAAAATTATAAAACATCTTGAAAAGGAAAACCTGAGGTTGACTCTATGACGTTTCCCTAAATAAAAAGATAAAACAGATGTAAGCCATGTAAAATATAGAATATAAAAAAGAATTTAAAGAACTATTTACAAAATATAAATTGGATCACTAGTGATCAATAATAGCAATAGATGAACAAGACTAACAACTAATGGGTATTTAGGAAGTGCTTAGGGGAACTCTTAAAACGGTTCGAGTCCCGCACGATTCGGATAGGAAAAGAATATTTACAGCGGAAGTCTGGGAGCACCATGGGTAAGAAAATTTGGTAACCTATGCATCCGAGATATTTTGGCAGTCACGTGACCGTACGCCTGCCCGCCCAACCGTCCGTCTGCTCCTCAGGCATACCAATGTAAAATAATTCAATCAACATACAGGTTTGGCAACTTGAGGCTATTTTGGCGGGAAATCGCATAGCCACCCGCGTCTTGTGAGGCATAGACAACTAAAGAGTCAATAAATACAAAAACGGAAAGCGGAAATTGTTTCTGTATCCATGTTGTTTAAAGTAATAAGCTTAGATTAAATGTCATGTCCACAAATTTGGAATATAGAGAAAGAGAGACACAGAGAAAAAGAGAAAGAAGGCGACGGTCCAGCGAAGCTAACGTGTAACCAAGAAGTTTCTGGACGTTTCACGATGTAGTCGTACAAAACAACGGCGAAGAAATGTACAAAAAAGTGTGCTGCACGTGCAAAGTTGCTTTTTCGCTAATTAGACCTATTGTTGTTTTTTCACCATTCTCGTCTCCTTCGCCGCTTAGCATTACACGATTATATATTTTATTGTCCAAACTATAATATTATCTAGAGCTTCGCTTTTAGCTCTGGATAAATCTATATATTATGGACTACACGTTGCTGGCTTAACATAAAGCTTATACGGGTGGTTAGTTAGGGTTGAATTGCACTTGTTAAATTGATCGTCAAAGTTTAGTTTGTTCATGCCAAAAACGATCCTGTAGCATTTTAACAATCTATGTGTTTTTCTACAATCTTGCCCGAGAGCAACCCGAGAGGCTCTTCGCTGAACTTTTTCTAACGCTAGCACATCCTTAGCCAAATATGGATTCCAGACCTGAGCTGCGTATTTAAGAACTGGGCGCATAAGAGATTTGTATAAAGTAGAGAACGTACCGGGATTCAACAAGCTTACTGTTCTGTGAGCCAAACCTAATCATTTGTTAGCTTTATTGACGGTCACGTTTACCTGTTCGCTCCAAGATAAATCCAAAGAAACCATAATGCCCAAATTCTTGACGCACTTTACGTTTTTAAGGTTCGTACTCAATGAGTATGTAGGGAGGGAGAAGTCACGTTTGACGCGTTTGTGCGTTATGCGTAAAACTTCGCACTTATCGGAAGTAAAACGCAGTTTCCATTTAGATTCCCAGGATACTAACTGATCTACATCAAATTGTAGGGCTTCACTGCCCTTTTCTATGTTTGACAGTTCTCTATATACTTTGGTGTCGTCAGCAAACATCCTAAATGAAGAAGAAATGTAAGATGATATGTCGTTGAGGTAAATTAGAAATAGAATTGGGCCCAGGATCGTACCTTGGGGAACCCCAGAGCAAGACCAAGGATGAGTGGTGCCTCGAACAATAACGTTGTTTGCGGTCATTCAAAAAGCTTCTAAACCAACGCAGTTATGAGCCTTCGATCCCGTGGCATATTAATTTCAGTAACAGTCCTTCGTCAGGCACAGAGTCCAACACTTTTGCGAAATCTAAAAAATATATCATCAGTGGGTCTTGATTTATTTTTTGATGATGCCCAGTCATCAAAGCAACACAGGAACTGAGTTAGAATTGATTTTCCATCAAGGAAAGGAAATTGGTTCGGGTTGAGGACGTTCGGGGCCAGTAGTTAACTACACGATCTTTAACAATCTTCCCGCTAACTTTACATGCAATGAAGGTGCGGGAGATTTTCACGATAGTTTTCTCTGAAATCTTTTCTACCCTTCTTATGAAGGGAACAATGTTAGCCATATTACGTAAACATAGTTGAGAAGTAAGAATTCAATCATGTTTTTCTCGATCAAAAAGTCATCTGTAAGGGTGGCATCATCCACTTTCAGTGCCGTAAGTTCGTTCGATGCTTAACGCACAGACGAAACGGTTCTGGGTTTAATTCTACAAGGACTTTGTCAATCACCGGGTCTAATTTTGGGTTGCCGTTTAAATGCGACTACACTCTGTACATTCCTGCAGCATTTATAAGCGTCTGTAAAGGTCTTTTTTTCTATGATGTCGACGCATGTTTTGTCCATTGCTTGCAGAAATCTTTAATGGGAGAGCACAATTCTCAGATTTCTTTGGCGATACTTTGAGGTTTGAAAAACTACATCACCAGCCAAAACGTATTTAAACAAGTAACTGTTTAGTTTACAATTAACACACAAAAGATGTTTTTTTCGATCTTTTTAATTGCACCAATGTCCAGGAAACTCTGGTAAATCCTCATACAACCGAGTTTGGTAACTAGTACTGAAAAAACTCAAACAACATGATTCACGAGTGTTACAACTGAATCCAGTTAATCAAAGGTCTTTTTTTGGCCTTGATGTACTATGGACCGAAAACTATACTTTTATAAAGCCATTACATTGATTACAAGGATTTAAAGCTCGATAATTAGTTCGCATTTAATTACGTGCTCTTCTTGATGTCTTAACTTAATTTAGTCCGTTTCGGAAGACCATTCGTCTGCTTCACGTTTACAAACATCTTTGATGGAAGCGCACAAGTTTCGAATGTTCCGTTGGGAATGACTCAGATCCTGAAAAAAGCCAAACAGACATTTTCGTTACGTAAGAGGGTGATACGCGATTTTGTGGTTTATAGTCAGGCTTTTACAAAAATTATGTGGTTATGGGACTTAAATAGATCTCATATTAAAACAGTGGAAAATCAACGAGTTTATAGTAAGAGATGAAGAAGCAGGTAGTAAATGTACCTTTTTTATAAATGATCTTTTCGAACAATTTCCTCCTGTGTTCACGTTGCAGTTTGTACTGCTAAATGCTTCAGTTTGACTCATCCAACAGACTGATACCAGAAAGAAACAAAGCAATAGAACTGTCTTACTGATCATCTTTTCAAAGGGAAAAAACACTGCAGAAGACTTGCGCGGTTAAAATCTATCTATGTCAGTTCTCACGAACATATAGACACCTTTTATACGTTATCCCTTACTTGTATTGAAGAAACCATCTGTCAAGACGCTTTTATTTAAGAGCTCTTTAAAAGCTCCCTTCACTTTCTGCATATTTTGTCAATTGAAGGGCTGCTTGAAAAAGCATTTACGGTTTTAACTTAAGGAGGTTTTAAATTGCTTTAAGAGCTCCAGCTATAACAGCAAAACTAGTAATGCAAACTATTATTTAATATTAATAGTAAAAATAATAATATTTGATATTTATATTGCACATTTTCTATAAAAATAATCAAATGCGCATTAATGCGCATTGTAACCAAACAAACCAACAGCGACCGTTTTGCACAGTTTGTAACGTGCAAATATGCCACCTATTTAGATTCCTAAGCGCCTTACATACTTATTTTCTATTAGTTATTACCTTAGATTCCCGTTATTTCTGACCCTATACCTGTAATTCGGTTCTCACTGCAAAAGGTAGCAATAGACCAATTTATTTATTTATTTATTTATTTATTACCTATTTACAATCTGACTATGGAATCAAAGACGAAAACTACACCATTCACAACTGGCTATAAGAAGAGTAATTTGCCGAAAATTGTATAAAAAAATCTAAATACAAATTAATTGTACTAACCAAATGCCTTGCTGAATAAAAATGTCTTAAGTTTCTGTTTAAAATCACTTTTGGTGCAATCAGATCTAATGCTTAACGGGAAGACTGTTCCAAAGCCGTGGCCGGCTGCCGCTATGAAGGATCGCTCCCCCATGGTAACTTTTGTGAAACGCTTTGGGGAAGCTTTTAGGCAACCAGTGCAGTTGTTGAAGGAGCGGCGTAATATGACAGTGTTTAGGTGCGCAGAAGATCAATCGCGCACTGGATTACTTGAAACGTATGATAGTGTGCTAAATATCGACAAGGAACCATGCTTTATTTCAGTCCCTTTTGGCGGTTCTCTGGAAATAATTTGTCAATTGCAAAGGGTTCTCTCTGTGACTTTTAGCCTTCCGCACTGATACCGAAAAACGAGAACATTTAGTTAAAGCGAGAACTTTACTTAGACCTTAGGTTCTTGGTCGTAGTAAAATAGTGGTTACGAGTATTGCAAAAGACAGAGAATCGCATAAAAGCTAGTATTTGCTTAACTGTAAAATGACTATAGCTCATATTTAGTTGTCTGTCGAAAAATTTTGATGGTCACAGTCTAAAACACACGTCACTCACCGATTCCAAGTCATTTTTTTTCTATTTTTCAATAACGTAGTTGGGGAGGAAAGGTAAATGTCGAAGTTGTACTAAAACAGTCTGGTGAGAAACAGATCATTGAACACTTGGAGATTTTACTGCACCTCGACGAATTCAACGCTTTTTTTTCAAGCAGTTTCAGGCTGGAAAATGAGTAAAGCGGATATTACGACAGTACGTACAACTGTCCTTTTTCCCCGTGTAACAAGACATGGCTCTGTTTAGGATTCCGAACTAATCCCCCGAACTACTGTTTTTTTTGGTCTGAAGTCGCGCTTTTGTCGTTCTTCTGTTGAACCCAATTACAACTGAGTTCGGCAGAAGCACGTTATTTGAATTGGGCGTTACTCGGCTAACATTAATTTTAAAATATCTTGTAAAAAACATGAATGGTATTCCATAACAAAGGAAATGACGTCATTAAACAGGCGGCACCTTACCAAAATTGCTGCGATCTCTGCTCATTTAAAGTTAAATGTACTTGTCCTAGTCATTTCTTAAAATTAAAGTTTGTTCGTTACGTTACATACGAAATTCTGTTATACTGTACAATGTTTACTTAACAATTAGTTCATCCTTCAGCAGTGCGCATGTCGAGATATTGAGCACTTGGGAAGTTTGAAGAGCACTCAAGAGGCTAGAGTTGCCCTCGGCTGCGCCTCGAGCAACCCTTTCGCCTCTTTCGTGCTCTCCAAACTTCACGCTTGCTCAATATCTCGACATACACATGCTACAGCATGAAATAATTGTTAAGTAAACATCAGACGCATATTTTGTGGTCGCATTTTAACGGCAAAACACAATAAGACCGAAATGCTTGTGGAAATAATAATAAAAAAAGAGAACAATAGCTGTTGATTCAGCCAATTTACTTTTAGCCTGTTCCAAGCGTTCAGATAGTGGAGAGCGGTGCGAAGTAAAGAAAGCGATGAAAAGTAGAGGGGGACTGGGGAGAGAGCTGCGGGCACGCTTGTAAGAATTTTTAAGAAAAGTGCGTTCCGGTATACCAGATCCTGGTATACCCTCTGATTGGTTGATTTTGACAGTTTGACAGTGGAGCGTCTTCGATCACAGAGAGAAATCCGATATGGCGGTGATGACAGGCTCTACGTCCCGTCACGCAGAATTCGAACTCGCAACAAACACAGCGCTGAGTGCATGACTTTCCAAACGTGGAGGCTAAACGCGAAGAGCAAAGAAACTGTTTTAAACCACCTAGTCGGCAGAATAGTCATATAGATGTCTTCGCAATTTTACTGACTGGCCTTGGAAAAAGTCCTATTTTCCAGCTTTTTCCTCGAATAAAGCGTGCGTTGGAATGAAGGCAGGATAAAACGCCATTTACGATTTTTGTTGTAACTCCGTTGATTGCTATCATGAAAGACCAAGTGGAACATTTGAATAAAATCGGAGTAGCGGCGGCAATGATGGGAGAAGATGTGATGAAGCCGTTAAAAGTGGAAGCTGTGAAATTGTATACTGAAGTCGCAAATCGTGGTTGTCTAAGGAATGGACAAAACGACTCTAAGAAGGAAAGCTTGGAAAGCAAGTTGCAGCTATCGCTATTGACGAGGTCCACTCAATCACCGAATAGTAAATTTTCCCTTCAATTGTTTTGCATTTTCATTGCTTGAGTTAACGATTTTTATTGAAACGGCTTTCTATCGAAATGAGCGATATTTGTTTGTCAGTTGATTCAAATTTTTTCTGTCACGTACACGCTGAAATCATGTTTTAAAGCCGTAAATAAATTCATTGTACACAGGTTGATAGGCTCCTGTTGTACATGAATACTTCTCGCGCTCTCTTTTGTCTGAAAGTCTTACATTAGGTTTTCAGTAAGATTATGTATACATAATATTAATTTTTGATCTGAAAAATTTTGATTTATTCGCAAGAAAAATAATAAATGTATGGCGCTGTAACACCAGTCTTGATTGACAAGTGAAGACCACCTACAGCTGATGCGGTTTGAATGGGCGGAAGAGTCTATTCAAAACAAATCTTACAGGCGTTCCCTCTCTCACCTCTCCCCCTCCCTCGGTTTTATTTTTTCGCACTCCTTTTTACTTCGCTCTCCACTATCTGAACGCCTGGAACAGGCTAATTTACTTTATAACATAACAAAAGTAAATCGCTCGCTCTGATTGGTCAGTTAGCCACTACCATTTGCCCTTGGGTGCACGCCAAGAAACTGAGCTAGTGCGGTAAAATTTAGGCAAATTCAACAAATCTCCTCTCCTGACGGTAAAATACACCGATGAAATGCACAGATGAAAAGTGGAAGTTGAAGAAAATACTAAGCTGTCGTTTTGAAGGAAAAAAGACAAAAGATCAAGCGACAAATTCGCCCTGGATGAATTAATCACTCTTTTTCTCGCGGCTAGAATCGGCTGAAGGTAAATCGAGCGAGCGAAGATTTAAGGTACATTTTGTATGTTTTTTATAGAAGAGAAAGTCTATTTGAAATGTAAATTTATCAATTAGCATTGTGTTATTGACTTTTTGGTCAAGCTGATGCTAAATTCAAGCAAATGTTTTAGGAAACACGCTCAAATTCGAGACAGCTTTGTTGTGAAGTTTTCATCGCATCGATTAAAAATTTTAGTTGAGTTAAAACGGACACATTACGCTGGAATAAGCGAATTTCATTTGAGTACAGAAACATTCGGGTTTTCAAATAAATTTGTCAAAAAATGACTTCTGTGTGTATTATTTTGTTCCTTAGTGTTCATTCATAACAGTCGTTCAGAGAACGGTCGAAAAACAACAGCTTCAGCGCCGGCTGTGTGTCGGCGAATTTCAGTTTTAACTTTGACTTTCATAGCTGGATTTCCCCAGACAGATTTCGATACAAAGCTAGTTAATTTCTTTTTAAAATTAGTGCTACCTGTTATTCTAAAGGAATTACCTTCAAATTTTCACATTACCGCTTTACGTTTATTTAAAAAATTGTCACATAAGTAAGCTTGATAATTATTTCATTTATTTAGTTTTAGCTTGTGTTTTAGAGTCTTTTTAGTTGGTGTTTATAGTTGCAGCTATAGTTTTCCCTCAAAGTTTTTACCCTAATATTAAGAGCAAGTAGACAAATGCCATTCAGAATAACAACGAAAAACGTTTTGCAATTTACCTGAAGACGGAGAACGGTTGATTCAGCGAAAGAAAAACTCAAAGGCAAGTTTTTGAAAAACGTGGCAGCATACTTGAACTCGTACCGATGACTCAACCGAAGGCAAATGGAAAATAATGTTTTTCTCTTTTGATTATGTTATAAAAGAAATGGTAAACGTTGCAGCTGTGCAACCATGGAGTTATGGGTGAACTTGGGAGGTTTGCTAAGCACTCAAGAAGCTAGAGTCGCCATTTCCGCCAGTTACCATTTCTTAATTTTCAAATAAGTTTGGCGATAGTTCCACCAAATTGACTGAAAAAGTGTCTAATAACAACGATCTTGAGAAGTTACGACAAAAAAACCAACATGCAGCTTCGAAGATATGAACAGAACCTTTAACATAGCTTAGTATTGCTGGTTTCTTACAAAATAAAAAGAAAACAACACACCAACATTCGTGAGAAAACTTGGATGGATTTCTATTGTTATTTTTTTTCAATTGGTGCTCTTAAGACATGTGATTTTAAATTTTCACTTTGTCTCCGTCACTTTTAACCAAGAAAGGCATGAAACTTACTACAATAACACCACGCAAGAGTGTTTTTACCTTTTGAAGCAATAAGAATCTGTGGCAGCTGGCACAATTTATAGACACCATTTACCGTAATAACCCCACTCTTGGTAAACAGCTTTTCAAAACGCTTTTATTCAAGAACTCTTTTGTATTTTCTTTTAACTTTCTGCGAAGCTTTCTTAATGGAGAGTGTGTTTGAAAAGATATTTACTCAGACTAGCTACAAATTGCTTCAAAAGCTCCAGTCATAACGGCAAAAACAAAGTACAACAGTTGGTTAAGGCAATTTTAATTTTCTTGAACCGTATGATAGTATGCTAAATATCAACATGGAACTATGCTTTGTTTCGGTCCTTATTGGCGTTTTTCTAGAAAATATTTTTCTACATAGAAATCGCAAAGGTTATGTCTTTGACACTTAGCCTGCCCTAGTAAATACAGAAAATCTTAGTTTTTTGTTCGTAGCGAAATCATAGGTTGCGAGAATTACAAAAGACAATGAAATTTTAGTTTGCATTAAAACTACTTTGTCGTGCAGTTTTTGGATGAACTTACTGATGACCCATGCAGTTGTACAAACACTGAGTTAACAACAGATCCTACTTAAAAAATGTTCACTTTCCTTAGTCTTTCTAATATAAATTATGATGTAGCAAGGGACTAATGTATATTAAAGGTTACTATAGAGGGAATGGTAACATCTGAGTTTTTGCATCTTCTTTGCAAATGGAAAAAAAAAACCGCGCGTGAGTGTTTGAATTTTAAGCGATAAGAATCGATGTCAGCTAACACAAATCGATATAGACGCCATTTACTTATTACCCCGGTTCACATGTCCTTATGTAAACAGCTTTCCTAAACGCTTTGACTTAAGAGCACTCTCAAATATCCTACCTTTTGCCTTACTTTCTTAATTGAAAAGCAGCTTTAAACAACATTTGTGGTTTCAACTCGAACTATATTGTGAATACAACTTTCTTCAAGAGAGGATAAAGGGGACAGAGAAGGCATCCCTCATACACACCCTATTCCATAGGTAATTCGTCTGGAGTTATTTTTAAGACCACAGATCCCAAGGGGGATTAGACTGAAAAAAGAATCGCCCTTCCTCTCTTGTATAGAGCTAACAGTACAGCAGGGAAATCCTTAACACACTGAATATTCTCTCAGGATCATTATAATTTACAGTTTGAAGAGAGCAATTTCTGTTTTGATATTTATTCTTTTATTAGTCTTTCATTATTCAACAACAATGACACTTGGCGTCCTACTTGCTTTATTGTACAAGCGAACGGTTTCAATAGACCGGCGAAATTTCTCATTTTATTAAAGCACTGAGGTTAAATCAACTTCGAGTTAAACTGATTTCACCGGTTGTCAAAGAGTCTAGCGATTCCCTTTTCCCAGATGAACGCCGACTCATTTCGCGTCAATATTCAGGAATGCTCTCGATTTCTTTACGCTTTCATTGCCTTTCGCCCGACATGTTTTGCACGGCGTTTAGTCATGCGAAACCTCCACGAAACATCCACGCAGAGCGCGAGGTAACTTTATCCTGATTCTAAAAATAACTCGAGACAAATTACCTATGGAATAGGGTGTGTATGGGGATGCCTTCTCTGTCCCCTTTATCCTCTTTTGACTTTCTTTGATTGCCTCAGCTATAACGCAAAAAGAACGGTCAGCAGACTTGTATCATGTCACGTGACCAGGTTGAGAATTGTCTACAGCCAATTTTAAGGTGTTTTTATTTTGTCTTTATGCGTTGTTAACATAATTGTATAATCATTGGAAGAAAAAGACATCTTTTTAAAGGTCCAGAAAGGAACAAATACGTCCGCTTCCTAGTTAACTTGTAATACTCCTATCGCTAGAATTCCTTCGAATATTTTCAATCTTCTTTCCGAAATCTTAACATTAAAATAATGTTCTAATTGTTGTGCCTGATTTACCTTAAATAAAGTCTCGATGCAAATATTTGCGGTGTGATGTTTCGTAATAAAAGTTAATGTCGATATTTCCGAAGTTATCTAAAAAGATAACTGTCCTCATTCCAATTGAACAGAAATTTAGCTAAAATCACAAGAAGTGAATTCATTTTAATTTTGCTTTTAACTTTTAAGCGATGCGGTTCCCTCGATTCAGTTGTATTCTTTTATTCTATTTCAAAAATGTCTTTTGAGATAAATTGGAGCGTTTCTGGTTCTGGAATGGCCTCTAAGGAAGGCGACCACACAAAGTTATCGCTTGACTGTTGCAGTTTGTCGGAAATGCCCTGAAACACCACAAGCAATAGATCGTTTTTAAACCGTTGGCTGATTCTTGATTGATTTGATTAAGAAATACGCTGAGATCCTTGTCTCGAAAAAAGTAATTTTATCTAAAGATGTAGTGGAATTTTCAATCGTAAATCGTTTTATCTCTTCATTGGAGTAGCACCGCTCCACAAGGTCAAAATTTGACCAATATGCTTTTTATAAACATTTGACTTGAGATGTCTTCTCTGATAAGAAATTAAAAATAAACATTAGTTAGGTTTTGAAAAAAGTGTTACCACTCGATCGAGAATCGTCCCCTTTCAAATTCACGTTTAAAAAATTTATTTGGTTGGCTATGTAGTACATTATGTTAACGTCATTAGCAAATTAAAGTGAAAATCGCTTTGAAAGCGTTATCCTATTTGAGAAATTCTTATAACCTAACCAGTGTCTCATATTAAAGATATGACATAGAGATTAGGATATTAGACATTCTACTCCTCTTTTTCGGCTTCCCTTGAAGATTAAACCAACACAACAGGAAAAAGGAGAATGAGAAGAAATATTTTTCGGAAGGGTGTTTTGCAAGTATTTTGAAGCTTTCTAAATGCTTAGAACTTTTAAAGTTGAGACGCACAGAGAAAGATGTTTGGCATTTATTATTAATGGTCACACGCTTTGACCTAAATGAGTTTCAATTATTGAAGGAGGAGAAATATCATTGGAGCAAAAGTACAAGTCTTAGTACATTGTACACTAAATCTTTTCTCTTAAGTGATAATGCTTTAAATCGCGGTCTCTGATGTGACAACACTTTGGACGGCAGGAATTTCATCTGCTTGAGTTATATAAGAGAGAAAATAGACCACGAAAAAAATGCGCCGCCTGACATTGCTTTTCCAAGGAGTATTATTGTTGATATCGTTCAACGAGCTGCCTCTGTTCCAGAATGGTAAGACTTCTCTTTGTTTTCTTAGGATCTAAATAGAGTATTTAAGAGTGGGTCATATTGTGTATCTCCTTTCACTAAACAAGAGACTCGAGAATTCTTTTACCACATACACGCAAATTATGAAATTGGCAGGAAAGTGTTTAAAATGCTTATGGCTCTCCTTTAGTTTTCATGTATAGAGAAACAAAATTACATGTCGTAAATCTCCTATGAGCTGCATTCCTCTATAGCAGCAAGAAAATATGGGAACATTCAATGTCTCGTCGCCCTACAAATCATTTCATTCCAGTGTCTGACCAAGAAATGTTTCATCTCAGTATTTTTTTTAAAGCATCGCTCCTTTTACAATCATGATTATTCAGAGAGTTTGAGTCTGATGAATGAACCACATGAACATAATGACGGGTTTTCCTGAAATTTTTGAAAGCGACATTTTCTTTGGTGTTCATTGCAACCATTCATGATCAGTTTCTTTTAATCGAGAAGTACTCCGTAAACCCCAAGGTAATAGCTAGGACGTTTTAGCTTACAAGTAAGACCTTTTTTCCACAGACGTGCAGTCGTTTTCAGGGCACGAAATTTTGGAGGCTCTTTTGTAGTCTTTAGTCCTCTTATGCTCTGGACACTGGTATATTTCTGAGGTAACAATTTATGAAGAAATAGTGACTTAAATTAAGAAAAACATTATCCCTGAGGTGAGAATGAACACTAAACGATTGTTCTTCTATTATTAGTTTCCAAATCAAGATAGCGGCTTTAGCTTGCCTAATTAGCCACGCTTATTTTATATACTCTAAGCCCTATCACTTCTCTTTGATAACCAATTTTATGAAGCGCATTCTTACCGGTGATTTCAAATTTGCTATGTGAGTTTATTATCTTGATTTATGGCGCCTTTCTCTAAAATTCTAATTTCCTTTCAAGAAGCGCGCCAAAAGTCTTGGGTTTTGGTTCATTTACTGATGAGCTCATAATCTAACTTGAGACCTCATGTAAAGATCTAATGTTATGAATTAGATATTCTTAAGTCTGGAGAACACTTAAATATGATTGAACTCTAGGCGTGACGACAAAAAGCTGTTAAGGGGGGAACTTCTGGATGCGAGGGGAATGGGCTTTGAGTTACAGGGAGGGTATTTATGAATGGTTTTTAAGAAAGCCGCACATTGAAACAGTACGAGGTCGCAATATATTATACCTTGGATCCAAAAAAATCGAGGAGGTTCCCCTCCGGACTGTAACAAGTTGTTTTTAGCGGATGGAGGGGGAGAAGAATGGGTGTATTTCAATAAATTTTGTTGACTTTGAAGCGAAAGTTCACTATCACTTAATCTCACAACTTACAGACTTTCCATTATTTAATGGAAGCCTAGAACACGCTTAAAAACTACGATACGTTTGTTGTCACAAATTTGACAACGAAAGTCACTGCTTGACGAAAGCGTAGTAACGAAGGAACGCGTAAGAGATTTCATTTACTGCCTGAAAAAAAGATTCAATTTGTAAAGTTACTGTGTACAACGACAATTCTAAGACTAAACCATGGGTGTAGGAAGGATTTCCAGTGGGGAGACCTACAACAAACCGACTCTTCTTTTAGGAGAAGGACGTTTTTGGTAATATAGTTTCCGACATACTTTCGAAAACAAAGGTTGTCATATTCCTTAGAACAAGTAACAATGCAAGGATTAGTGGACAACCTGCAGTTGAAAAAAAAGGACATTTAAAGAGGTGATTCATTGTGTTTTCTTTTTTATGACGCCGTCTATTTTCCCTGCCAGCTCATTTTATGATTTCTTCTTCTTCTTCTTTTCTTTTAACGTAGGCCTCCTCGGAACCCACACCCTTCCACATAAAATGGCCAATACTTAGCGAGCTTATTAGATTAGACAATTTTCTTATAGTGACTATAACAAAATTTTCTAATGGACGGCACTGATTTTAGCATTAAACAGTCCCATTTGCCCTTAGAGCACCGGGCCGATAAGAAAAAACATAACAAGCTTAAGGGAACACAAAAGTCGGCTTGATTTTTCTGTTAGGTCTTCCCTAATACCAACCCTAGAGATCGTACCGTGCAAATTGCTGCATTACTGCACAGTCCTATAAGTTCGCAAAGGGGTATGTTTTTTATTTCAGGGGTGTGTTTGCGGAATATTTTTTATTTACCCCTCCCTCCAAAGGTAAACTGATGCCGAAAGCTCCTAACGTTAAGGTGGCTCCGTAATTAATACAAGAGCATTTAGCTGTGACAAATTTTCCGTCATAACTTTTTGGTTTTTAACGCGATGGCTGCGAAACTTTGCAAAGAACAACAGTTATCATTCGACAATAATACGAAATATTCCGATTTCATTGATGGTAAATATTTCTTGAGAAACTAGCGCCTAAAAGGACCCTACGATTCAAAGAAAATCGCGTCTAGTAAAAAATTTTGCTGATATTTTTTACTGAAATTTCTGGAATCGGCTTTAATTGATATAATAAATATGCCAGAGGAATTTCAGAAAAATCGTTGGAGCAGAAGTCCGTAACTAAAAGTCGCTCAAAATTCAGCTGTGAAATTGTTTTGGAATTTCAAAAATAAATTACCATCAGGTAGAAGGAGCCACTAGTTTGAATTTTCGGGACAAGTAAATTCAACGTTTGCTAATTCTTAAAACGAAAGCCGATTGCCTATCGTGAAATTCTTTAAAAGGTACTTTTTAGTTTTAGAAGCACTATAAATTGCTCCAAACCTTGCTCTGAAGTAAAATGACTTGTTCTTCGTCCAGCACCTTTGTTTATGACTACAAAATGAGCACGGGCGGCGGTTCTGCGAGGAATTCGCACCTCACCCAGGGGGGACGAACGACCACGATGACCATGCCTGTGAACCGAATAACATCACAGTGCAAAATAAAATTATCGCAAAAATACTGCCTGTGATTAAATTTACAACTCTGAAATTTTTGTCACTCCTTCCTTCAATGGAATGGGTATTTTTTCTTGATTATTAGGTTTTGCTCTACAATACATGTTTATACAGATCGGTTTACAGACATGGGCATCATTGTCATTCGTCCCCCCTGGCTGAGGTGCGAATTCCTCGCAGAACCGCCGCCCGTGCTCATTTTGTAGTCATAAACAAAGGTGCTGGACAGTTCTGTCTCAGCTCTGATACGAGGTAGCGTCCAATCTCAATACTTTTTTCCTGAGTTGGAAGCAACGAACAGCAGTAAAAGTCTTGAAAATGTATTGCAATACATCAAAATGTATGCAGAAGGAGTTTGAGCCAAAACTGTCAAGGGATATTTTAAAAATGTCGAAGAACAAGTCATTCTACTTCAGAGCAAGGTTGGAGCAATTTATAGTGCTTTTAAAACTAAAAAGTACTTTTTAAAGAATAACACGATAGGCAATCGGCTCTTGTTTTAAGAATTAGCAAACGTTGAATTTACTTGTCCCGAAAATTCAAACTAGTGGCTCCTTCTTCCTGATGGTAATTTATTTTCGAAATTCCAAAACAATTTCACAGCTGAATTTTGAGCGACTTTTAGTTACGGACTTTTGCTCCAACGATTTTTCTGAAATTCCTCTGGCATATTTATTATATCAATTAAAGCCGATACCAGAAATTTCAGTAAAAAATATCAGCAAAATTTTTTACTAGACGCGATTTTCTTTGAACAGTAGGGTCCTCTTAAGCGCCAATTTCTCAAGAAATATTTACCATCAATGAAATCGGAATATTTCGTACTATTGCCGAATGATATCTGTTATTCTTTGCAAAGTTTCGCAGCCATCGCGTTAAAAACCAAAAAGTTATGACGGAAAATTTGTCACAGCTAAATGCTCTTGTATTAATTACGGAGCCACCTTAATCTTTCCCGGGTATGTTACGAACCAATAATATGAACAGTTCCTAGTTGGCGTGCTAGCTCAAGTGGTTAGAGCCGCGCTGTATGCCCTCGTATCGCAGACGTCAGGGTTCGAATCCCGGCAAGTTCGAATTTTTCCGGCTATATTTTACGACACTGTATAAGTTGCTTCTTAAACTGCATTGATCTCCTTTGCATTTATTTTCTCGCCCCGCGGTTTAAATATATGAAATGCGTATACTCGGTTTGTGTTAGACACAACTTTCTGCGCTTTCCTCAGGTTTTGTTGATATGTACCCGGATTTTTAAAGAAATGTTAATACTTAGGCCACGTTCAACCGGCACAGGACGAATTGTCGCCTGGCTAAAAACTTTGACCGGCCACTTTGACACGGAACACGAAAACACCGGCTTAAAGCACAAATTTTTTTTTCAATCGATCGAAAATTCGTCCGTTATCGAGTGAACGTTGTCTTTGTTGCTTTCTGCTGGTTTACCAGTTTTTCTTTTCCATGTAAAAATAGTCGTAAGGGATTATTTTTCTTACACATAACTTTGATGCAGAACTTAAGTACCTTTCGTACAGCAGATTTTCTGCGGCCTTATCTTCGTACTCAACTGTTCTTGCAGAACAACTGGAAAAAAGGAATCTTTTGTCAGCTAGTAATGGTGGTATAAAATGTTAATTGCATGGTCTTAATTTTCTCAAGGAAAAAAAGAGGAAAACAAATCCAATATAAGAATCATAACTGACCTATCGTGTAGTAGGTTTTCCTTTGAAGATCGCTTATGTATAAATTCGCTGCCAAAAACAAAATAGCATTTGTAAGCATAGGCGTACGGGCCGGGGGGGCGAGGGGGGCTGCAGCCCCCCCAAAGTTTGGGCAACTCAGATTTTTTGGGCAGCAAGAGAAAATTTGGGCAAAGCCAGTTTTTAAAGACGTTTCCATGTTTTTTATTATTATTGTTATTTTGAAGAGATAAATAATTATTTTCTATTTTAACCAGAAGTCGGCGTAATAATTCAGTTACGTTTGCACGAGACAGTGGTTGCCTAGCACGTGATGAGTTTCTGGTTATAAGGGAAGGGTATCATATGCTGATTTTTTTTTGTTGTTGTTGGGCACTGTACTTCACTGTACTAGCTGGAGTGGGCCATTTCCAGTCGTGAATTGATTAGAATAAACTTCCGCATAACTTTCTAGAATCACCTTCGTTCCTAGAACACGCATCAGCAATGGGTCTGAAAGTAAAGTGGTTGACCAATTCTCAGTTTGAATTACGAGAAGAATCATAATTTTTTTAAAAAAAATTATCGAGCGGTTTAAAAATTATTCACTAATTTGTTTAAGTAGACCGAAATGTTTACAAAACCCCTAACAAGATCGAGCGCTAATCAAATCCTTTCTTATAGCAATTGGCAGGAGCTATCTCCATGATCTTTCATACACGTTTTTAAAAAGACTGAAACTACTATGAGGTGAAATTGCATCTCAAAAGCGCTCCGTTTTCTTCAGATTACGTCTAAACATCAAGATTTTCCTTTTTTTACCTTATTTCTAACAATAAAAACTTCATCCCAAAAATCTTGACAACGCTCTTACGTTTAACTTCACGAACATCGAGGCGACTATTGGAGGAAAGAGCTCCCCTGAACGAATTTGTAAGAACAGATCCCAGTGAGAAATATTGCTGCAAGTATAATAGGTAATGGCGTCATTTCGTTGCTATGACAACTCCGATGTCATTGCAATCCTGATCATGACAAATTTCCCTCTTTATCTAATACAACGGTGGTGGCAATTTTTTCCAAATGCTTGTTTGTGGCGACGTAGTTTATGCTCAAACTTGGCAGGTATTGACTCTGAAAAACTGTATCGAGCCACTTTCATATGCCAGTACGGCCTATTTTGTTGTATACACCGTATTCACAAATAGCGGACACGCGGGAAAAAACTGGTGCCTAGTCATGAAAACGAGGCGTTGGAGGATAAACAAAAATTGCAAAAGAAGACTTTCAGTGAACTTGCAGAGTGTTTAGCACGGATTCCACCTAAAATAACTTTGTATGGACCTCTTTTTAAATACAGTTACGTGGGACGTCTTCTGCTTTTAATGTTTAGTATTGATTTGCTGTTTGCAATCAGAAGGGACACGTATATCTTCAAGGAAACAGGATGATTTTGTAGGTTTCCGAAGCCTCAGAAGCTCGACAAGTGGGCGATGGCTGGAGAAAAGCGGCAAACATGTTGGCCCAAACTTCACACTGAACCCGAATACGAAAGCCAGCTCCCTGCAATTCGGTAAAACAGAAATAAAAACAGATATTGGTGGCAAGAAAAAAAGAAATAAGCGACGGATATATGGCCTACTTGTCAACGGAAGAGACCGCCGCCATTACACAAAACAGGTCAAGTCGAGAGCGGGTGAAAGATTCATTCACGAGACTCATTCATTCATGTCAGTGTCATTTTATACATATCTATGTATGTCTGTATTTACAACTTCCTTTGGATGATATTAATTCCGTCGCTTTGGAGTGAATTGTTAGAGGTACGTTGGCAGAGCTTAGCAAAAATCTTTTGATTTCTTTATCATTGCAAAATAAAATAATTTTATCAAAATTAGAAGCTGTAGTGTGTGAATCTTATGGCTTGCTATTTGCCTGGTCTCCTTTAGGGCATTATCTCGGAGAGCTCTTGGTAAAAAAGTGGTATAAAGCTCACATTTTACTAGGTTAAACGTTTAAGGCAATGTTTGTGTCAGGGCTGAACACGGCAAGCTTCTGTTTCGAATCATTAAATTCGAGTCCGGATCCGTTTAAAAAGACCATCATTTTATTTATTTATGTATTCTTCACTTTTAAAATATTATGGAACATAAAGTTAAAACTCTTAACAGCCAAAGATAAGAAATACGAAAATTACTCGCTGAAATGATATGTGGCCGGCTTACCGAGTCTGCCGCCAACATGTTGAAATTTTGAGCGTACTCCACTCGATCGCTCCTGCATTTATACTAAAAAATAGATCTAATTGATGTCCTTCATCGATAAAGACCAGAGAATAACGTCCTGGCAAACCAAAACCAAACTTAACTTCATCGAAACCTCAGTCACCGCTTCTTTCCTGTCTTCCTTTTTTCCATCTCGACTTGAACTGTTTTGTTCAATGGCAGACGTCTCTTGCGTTAACAAGTAGGCCATATATCCGTCGCTTATTTCTTTTTTTTTGCCACCAAGATTTGCATTGTTTATATTTGTGTTTTACCGAATTGCAGGGAGCTGGCTTTCGTATTCGGGTTCAGTGTGAAGTTTGGGCCAACATGTTTGCCGCTTTTCTCCAGCCATCGCCTACTTGTCGAGCTTCTGATGCTTCGGAAACCTACAAAATCATCCTGTTTCCTTGAAGATATACGTGTCCCTTTTGATAGCAAACAGCAAATCAATACTAAACATTAAAAGCAGAAGACGTCCAACGTAATTGTATCGAAAAAGAAGTCCGTACAAAGTTATTTTAGGTGGAATCCGTGCTAAACACTCTGCAAGTTCACTGAAAGTCTTCATTTGCAATTTTTGTTTATCCTCCAACGCCTCGCTTTCATGACTAGGCACCAGTTTTTTCTCGCGTGTCCGCCATTTGTGAATACGGTGTATGGCCCTAGTCTCCTTTCGACTCTTTTGTAAAAATTTGGGCAACTTGCAAGAATTTTTTGGGTAAATGGATTACCGCCCCCCCTGGCAAAAAATTGCCCGTACGCCTATGTTTGTAAGTTGACTTCAGAAAAACAGTGGGTGCCGGTTTCAGACGAGTTTAATAACATTAGGAGAGAGCAAGACCGAATCTAAACGGAGATCGTGACCTAGAAGAAAACCATAAGCTAACTG
>OZ037992.1:33178914-33281414 GCA_964035705.1 Porites rus
ACGGAATTGAAAATTATTAAGTTTTGTTTTGCAGGTCAGTGTTTTTTTGTCATTAGCATTTCCTTTCTTAGTATCTAGTTTTGAAGATATCTTCGTTCTCGTATTTCCTCTGTGCCGGAACAAGCAAAGTAAACAAAACAAACAAAAAAACAAGCAAACAAACAATCCAAAAATTGTTTCTTTTAGACTTTTTTAAGTTTTTAAAATAAGTGTCAGCTTGGTCTACGTTGACTTTGAGAAAATTTCGGGTTGGCAACTTTTAAGTATATAATTCCACGAAACAAAAATTATTACTTTCATTATTACTTGCGATGAACCCTAACATATCTCCACATATCACTGACACTTTTTGCACCAGGAGACAATTTGTTGAGTTAAACTTTGTCACGTTTCAAAGGTTAAAATTGCAGTTTTAGTAACACACGGTTAACTGTAAATTAAACTTAACTTTAATTCTTACAACAGCACAACCTAAAGCCCTGTAGCCAGGAAGATACCGAGCTGTAATAGCGGTTAAGTGGATTGAGTTGGGGGAGTGGTCCTTTCTTTTATATAACGTCAGTGCCAGGTCTTAGAAAAGGCGGTTTCAATAGTTATCTATTTATTCATTTATTGTACAAATCCATAACTAAATATTTATCAGTACTAAAAGTAGCAGCGACAGTGAGAGGAGTCCAATTCATTTTTCATCTGTTCTCTAATTACAATGTCTTATGCCAGGGTCCGTATCAGTTTAAAATGTGACTTTACTGAAATAACTTATCGAAAAAAGGCAACTAAGATAATCAATATAAAAACGTTATTTAACAAAACAAAAAGTAGTCATCAAACATAGATGGAGTTATTAGAGGGATTTAGAATCAGTTACGGCAAAAGGGAAACGTCAAATTCAAGCTGACAATTTGTTCAAATAGAAAACAGACAGAACTGTGCAAACTTATTCGTATGGATGAAACTGGCTGGAAATTAATAATTTCTTGGTAAACATAATAAAGAGTAAAGGAGCTCGGTCACGTGTTACAAATCGTCGTTTGCTGTTATTGTGATCTTAAATGTTTCTTTTGATATACCAACGAACTGAACCTTTAAATGTGAAGGGTACTTCGGTCCACGTTTGCTAGTCTTGAGGATAAGTAAGTACCAGTTGCTCGACTCTGGAAAACTGCAAGAGCTTTAAAGACGATATGTACTGAAAGCGTCCTCGTTAATGGTGAAAGTGATCTGGGCTTAACTTCAAATAAATAGTGTTTGAAAGACAGAAAGCTACTTGCTTTTAATCCCCTTATTGCGTCAAATCATTGTTCGTATCAGCACCAGTATACTAAACACGCATCTCCCATCTATCCTAGCCAGGCGAATAAGGTTTCTGCTATGAAATGTCTCAATCAAAGACAATAGGTACTATCACACGAAGCAAGCTTTTTGTTTGTTATTTCAAATGGTCAAAGGTAGGTAGTCCATCTGACGCACGGAAAAATTAGTTAGTACAGTCCTGTCCTCCCTTGGTAAAAAAGAATCCTAAACATAACTACTTTTCACCAGTCAAAAACTGCAATTTTACCCACGATTTTTCAAACCTGTAGTAGAATCCTGATTTCTCTAAAGCTTGATTTTTCAAACCTCCTACCCTGTTAATTCGAGCGATTTTTTTTTTCTCACGGTGGCTCGAAAAATCACTTTTCCACTGTAGAAGGTTCTGGGGATCCGCCCACCTTCCCCTCCCCTACCCTAAAGTTATCACTCACTTCTTGCTTTGGCAAAATTTTGGATTTGGGGAGGGCAGGTTTTACTTTTTTTCCTTACTAATCTGCCCGTCGTAAAGAAGGATAATGCTTCATGTGTACTTTCTTTGTTACTCGTCTTCCGACACAAGCCTTGATAAAACTAGTCGTTTCTAGCTGAGGTATAGACACAGTGAAAATGGTTAGATAGCAAATTTAAAAAAAAAAAAGAAAATTTGAGAGTCGAGTTACAAATTACCCAAATCTACACTTGACTCCGAGTTTCAGGGAAATGATTCAAAAGAAATTAATTCTTAATACCTGAATTTTTATGCGGTTTCTTTTTCTTTTAATTCCCCTCACCCTCGCAACCATGTGCGAATTTAATTATTCGAAACTCGCCTATTGCGCTAAGAAAGTTTATTGAAGCAATTGCATGTACTCTGGAAGTGGCTTTTTTTTTTCTCAAAAGGGATTGCCAGTTTAATAAGACAGAAAATGATTCTATATCACGTACAATTGATTAACTTATTGTAATCGATTTACACCACCTGTGTATTTTATAATTATAAAAAAATAAGTTCTAGTAAGTATTACGGGCTTCAAATATTCAAAACAATGAATTTGAGTTACTTGAACCGATGGAAGTGCATTCACTTTTACCTTAAAATGGACAAAAAACTAATGCCCGTTCTTGTCGATGATTTTTTCACTCTGATTATGATCTTAATGAATGATTTACTCAACTTCGTTAATGATCACATTATAGATAAAAGCCAGGCAGTGTGCGTCACGAGATTCGACCAATAGAATGCGTTATTTGTAGTAAGAGTGATTTTCGCGCTTGGGAAGAGCCGTTTTTAGGAGTGTATATGGTGAAATTTTCGCTTTATTCCAAGCTTGTGTAGGTAATTTCCACCCTATACGGCCGTGGAAAGTTGTTGGAACACTTTATCTTGATAGTAGTTACGTTACTTTAAAATATTGTGCTTTTTTAAGCGTTTGTGACAAGTTTGAATTGCTCGGTCGTGTACAAGCCGCCATGATGATTTGAGTGTTGTTTTTGCCGTTCTTCTTGGATTCATTGCTGGCTACTGTTAGCGGTTTTATCGGATTTTTTTGGTCATCGTGTTACTTCAACTTTTTTTCTTTATGAGTCGTTTAAAGTGTGTTGGAATTAAGAGATCGTCCCAACCAAGTAGCACAGCTCCCGGGAAACGGGCTGAGAAAACGTGCCGAAGCGTAAGCTGACGTGAAGCGAGAAACGCCAAATCTAGGAAGAGTTTGTTCCATTTTAAACCAGAAAAGGTAAATAACTTTGAATATTGTAATGACCTTTGGAAACAAAACATTTTTCATAACCCAGTGCGGAAACTGAAAGCGTACCTTTAAAATAATTTGCATGTAGTGTGTGCTATGTGTATGCAATCTTTATGTAACTTTGTTACAAATCTGTACCCAAACACAAAACCATTATCGAAGATCTAGCCAACATACAGGATTTTTAAAACTGCGAGGTTAGGTTTATAACAGAATCGATACACTGCGCTCACTTCAATGAACGCACAGACAAGATCGTGGTTTATTTCTGCGGCTGTAACTTCGGTGATGGAAATTCCCGTTGTGCTGCAGCTGTTCGGCTCTTTCGGTCTGTTTTCTACTTGCCTGATAGAAGATTTATTTGCGCATAAGGATTACAAACAGGCACTGTTTGCAAAATAATATAAACTTTTCGATGAAAATAAAATTGTTTGAGAGAGGATTTTTCACCTTGCTGACCTCCTTGCTGTTCGCTCGCGCTCCCCCTCCTTGGCGGTAATAAAGTCCATCAAATACATAAACTCTACTAATAGTTAAGCAAATCCAGGTATGAACTACAGATCTCTTTCACTCTGAGATAAAAAATATACACATAAACCAAACAGTACATAAAATCTTCTGAGAAGCAGGAAATCGTCGCTTAAAATCGCTTAGATCGCACCTTCGATCGTTCCCGAATCGCGATAAACTTATTGAAATTGCCTTATGAAGCTAATAGCAAGCATCCAAGGCCACTATGAGATCTTGAAAATTCTCCAAATCGCTCTCTTCCGTAAAGGAAGCAGTGTTTTGATCCCTGGGTTTGATTCATGCGAACTCGACCTTGTTACGATTGAAATGAGGCACAGCAACAATTTTACTCATGAACTTTTGTGGGTCGTGACGCAAACCGCCTGGAAAAAGCCATCATCATTAAATGAACGAATTATGATTTTAGAGAAGTTTGAATATTTAACTGGGCGAAAACGCTTTTACATTATTTACTTCGTGGTGATGATAACATTAAATTTCAAAGGACATCGATCAAGCTCCGGACAAAGCATGTAACCAATGTTGTCAAAAAGGAACTTAACAATCTTTGTCCCCTTCGACACCTTTCAAATCAACCAAGCTCTCCACTGCTGTTTAACCTCCGCAGCGCTAACACAGTGTACGGTGAATTATGCCGTCTCTTGTCTGGCTTTTGTTAAAGGGTATTGCGATGTTGTTAACTGTTCCATGCAAAGGCCAGAGATGCGAAATACCGAAGAGGAACTCACTATTTTTTCCAAAGACAGGTACATGTGTTTATAACGGATGTGGTAAGACTGACTATAATTTCTTTATCAAGAAACTTTTTCAGCCGTTCCGGGGGGTACTCCGGGGAATTCTTGGTGGGGGTATGCCGCCGGGTTCTCCAAATCCTGACCTTATTCCAGAATAAAACTGTCATTTTTAAGACCCGCGTTCAGACTTGGCCTCTAAGAATTTATGGCATCTTTTCTTAGATTAGCGCAGCAAAAAAAGTATTTCTTAAAATCCATTTGGAATTCGCATATTTTTCTTTCTTTTTTATTCATTGGGAATTTAAACAATAAATTCGTTCATACACTCCCTTAATTCCACTTGAAAACCATACCCAATTCCAGGCCAAAACAGGCAAAGTCTATACCCGTTTTTAGATCAAAATGGCGCAAAAACCCTACCCCTAGGGGCGCCACATACCAATATGCCTCATATAAGAGAGTACCCCCCGGGTCAGTCGTAAGCTTGCTTGACTTTAGTACAACCAGTTTCGTATTTTTCTTCACCCGTCGCTTGCAGTGTTACTCTCCGTGAAATGGGAAGAATCTTTTGGGAATTTTGAACAAAATACAAATAAAAAGTGCCGAAAAAATAAAATCATCATGATAAAAATAACAGTTACGCCACAAAACTTTTGTTTTTGTGCTCAGCTGACGAAATGCAAGTTCTTGAAAAGCCACAGCATTTGAATACCTCCTTTGTAGTCTATGCAAATTAGGTATGGTGAAAATGGTTTTTGGTCGGCAGAATTAAAAAATAAATTAACAACCCAGAATTGATAGATGGAGAGAGAAATTTTTTATCAAAAACACGCATCACAGTCTAGAATAACGAATTCTGACAATATTTCAATAAAATAAAAGTATCCTGTGTGTGCGTGAAATATAAAAAAAAGTTTTGACGCAACAACAACAACAAAAAAACAAAACAAAACAAACCCAAAAATTAAATAAGATAAAATGAAATACTGCCGTATTTATGATAGCCTGCGTAGCTGGCGGTATTGTGTGGGTGCGAGATTAAAGTTTTAGCGGCGGAGCCGTGTTCCAAAAAAAGAGAGTAGGGACGAGGCGGTCAAATCTCCACCGTCAAATCTCATTCGACTATATTACAACGGCTCCGCCGCCAAATCTCACTCGACTACTACACAATACCGCCAGCTACGCAGGCTATATTTATGAAAGGTGTCCTCTAAGCCTGCGAAAACATCCGTTTCTCCTCGCTCTTAACCGCTGGGGACGTTTCGCGCGGAGGAACATCTGCGACTCAGCCACAGAAATTCCGTACTGATCACGCAAATCAATGTTTACTTAATAAATCCGGTAGTCGTGGGGTTCCAAATGTAAATTTATTCACTTTTAGGTTTCTCCTAATCGATTTTGGTAAAGTGTTGTGTTCATCTGCGAACGAGCTCCAGCAATACTCAAATGCTTGTTGTAGAGAAGACTATATTCCACAAATATTGACTGTTTTGTTAGAGATTCATCACGTTTACATTTGAAAAACAATGTAACTACTCCGTCGACCAATCAGGGCTTCTGATCGGATTCTGGACATATTTTACGTCATCACTATAGAATTTCTGTCGCTTAGTCGCAGACTTTCCTCCGCGCGAAACATCCCCAGTGGCGAAGAGCGAGGAGAAACGGATGTTTTCGCAGGCTAGTGTCCTATATAAATAAAAGTGTTTTTTTTTGGAACCCGGTATACTAAAACATGTCAGTCTCTCACACTGACTGGATTTGTCCCTACGACGCGAAGACAGGTCAGTCAAAAGTGCAGCCATGAGACTGTGCACCATGTTTTTCATCGGTTCCAGGACTAGTCAAGACAGAACCTCAAACGTCTAATCCTTTGACAGAGAAAGTGTAACTTCCTGCAGAATATTTGAATGTTTATCGGATGTTGCAAAGGAAATCGCTTGCGCAGTCAAACCTATTTTAGGCAGTTGCATTCCTGCCGAAACGCACTAGATTTGTATTGCCATTTCTATGTTGTGGAGGCCACTTTAGAAAGCAAATGTATGTACTTTCAAGACTAAGATTATGCAGTTCCAAAGGACGCCGAAAAGATGTATCAAGCGGTTCCGTCCTGTAATCAGGGGCACCCAACGACAATTTTCGGAAAAATATCTGTTCGGAAGACAATTTGAGATCTATAATTTTCGGAACATTTGAGGATTTTCAAACATCTAAGAAATGGTAAAATTACCCATTTTCAACGGATTTTTACCCTAAAAAGGTCACCTAGAATTTTCGGGAGCCTTTTTCCTGGCTGAAATTTTCGAACAGGTAAGTTTTGATCCCTATAATTTTCGGATCACTAGATTTTCAGCTAGGAAATCCGAACAGATGAAAAATTTGTAGGGGATTAAAATATGTCCATATCCACCGTTTAAATACTAAAACACGTTTAACAATGCTATGTTTAAGTGGTTTTGAGCTATATTCTCGTTGGGTGCCCCTGTGTGATCACTGACCTCGAAAATAAATCAAACAGGACGAAGCGCTGGAAGAAAGAATTCGCCGCCCGGACTCAGTTTAGCTGTTAGTTTGATTGTCGAAATGAAAAGAGGTAAACAGAATCTTGGAAGGGTGAATTTTTGTCTACGGTTCTTTTGTTGTCCTTTAAAATCAACAGGATAGCCGCAAGCTTCTTTATTAAAAAATGTAGCTTGCACGCGTTCTGACCGTTTTTTGTTCCTTATTTAATTTTTGGAGGGTTAGGTATACTTTAGAGGATTTCAAGAAATCACTGAACTGCATTTGTTTTTAAATAAAGTTTTCATATGGACCACATACGAGAAAGCCTTTGGCTTGGAGGTTTATCACTGGGTTATGTTGTCGGTTTTGTCCCTGTTTATACTATATACTATTTCCTGTTGTCTTCATTGTCGCGTTTTGGTCATCCTGTCATCCTTTCCTGAAATGCACGTACTAAATAATCTTTTTTTTATCTCTATTAACCAGTAAAAGCGATACGCTTTTTTTGCCGCATCATAAAAAAGCTTAGGGGTTGGAGAAAGCTGACATTTCAGACTATAGTTCTCCGTTAAGTCATTAGAGTTGACATATTATTTCACACGTGAAAGTAAAATTAATTCTTTGCTCTCAACGTAACTGATATGTTTTGTCACCGCTTATGGTGTAGGTTTTGCATGTACTGATTTTGGGCGGTTTACCAACCGCTGTCGCCGACAAACATTGATACTTTCAATGCAAATTTAACATACATTTTCCGTTCAATAAATAAACACGCTTGTGTAGAACTCAAGATCGTAGATTTTAGTGATTGGTGTCATCGGTTAAACTGCGACAACGCGAGTGTTTTAATTCCTTCCGTGCAGGTGATTGGCTTGTTTATCTGGTGATAATTCTGTTTAGCCAGAAATTTCCCAAATTTCAGTTATAGTTGTAGGCTCTTGCAAAAAAATGGTGAAAACGAACCAAACAAAAAAGCTGAAAGACATAGGACTCCTTCCTCGGAATTAATTTTGTTCTGGAGCCAGGTGACCAGACCCAACCAGGGTCTTTCTCTCGTTCGCTCCGTTGGTTGACGTGTAATAGGCACGGCTCAGGGCAATCATGACTGGGTGACAAGAGTTGTTTTCCCCGGCGGCCGCTTCAATGGCTACGTTTGATATATATGGCTGTAAACTTAGAGGTTACTTAAAAGCTCTTTTATTATTCATTCAAGATATTTCCCCAGTTCTGATTGGCTAAAAGCACACGCATAATTCACCATAACCAGTTTTTGATGACCAGATTTAGAAGAATTTTGTGTTTAGTTGGGAGTTGTTGCATCCGTTTGCACACCACTGCCAACACGCACGCAACAACTCCCAACATTGTTGGCGCAACAATGATGGGAGTTGTTGGGTCCGTTTGCACGCAGCCTAAGAGCCTACAGTTAATTCTGGAAATCAGCGCAACCTGTATACTAGTTAGTTACCGTAAGATTCCGAAAATAAGCCCCTACAAATTTAAGCCCCCAAAATCGTAACGCCAAGACCCTCCGTTAAATCACCCCTTCGAATATAAGCCCCCCCGGGGGGCTTGTAATTGGAAATTGCCCTAGAATACGAAGTAACATGAAGCAAAAATGTTAATTTTCCTTCCCAGTACAAGCTATCTGTACATACGCCCCTCCGAATATAAGCCCTTCAAAAAGGGCCTTTGAAAAATATAAGCCCCGGGGCTTATTTTCGGAATTTTACGGTATCTGCCACAGGTAGCCCAAGCTCACTATGAGTGCCCTGAACGACATTATCCTACTTAGCTAATTAATTATTCATACAGCAAGAAAATTATAAGACGTTGTATGGAGAAATGTTCTTTGCTCACAAAATTACCAAAATGTACATTGAATATCGCTTTGAAGCTTACCTTTAGCGTCTTCTTGTTTTCCTTTGTATTCTGACTGCATTTCAGACCTCCTAGGCACTGTTTAAGGTCTTTTTTGGAGCGACAGTTTTTCACCCAGATGACAGTAGAGAGAAGAGAAGAGAAGGTTGGCAAACCTCTCTTGACCGGCTCCGCTCTCGGCGGCGATAAATTCCGTGACATTTGCGACATGAAGACAATTCCGCCAGAAACAGATGTCCTGATAAATAACGCACATTTTCCATCATTCACATCGCCAAAATTCCCATTTCGAAGGTCCTAAATCGCCAACGAAGTGGGCAATACACGGCTGAGGTGAGGCGTGTCGAGAGCAGACCCGCAACGGACTCCAACCGTCACGTCGACAATTCAAACCGACGCGGGCTGGCAGGGTCAAATTGTTCAACCGTCAAAGGACAATTGGAGCATTTAGCCTACTGGGCACAGTAACTGATTTTTCACTTCTCACATTGCACTCCGGGGTCGCGGAAGTCAAGCATCGCGTGTGATAGTGACATGTAATATCAAAACATGTCGCGTTGTTAATGTTTTGATCCGACAGTTTTGCCGGCTAGTCTAGTTCAAATCAAATTAAAAAGAGTGAAACGGTTTCAACGGCTTCACTTGCTGCAAAGAGCTACGAATACGATTATTCTTTATGATGCTTTCCAAGCTAAAACGCTTAAATGAAAATTCGGTGGACGATTGTTTTGTGCCTTAAAAGAAATGTGGCCTTGGCTATTCTCTTGATGCAAAGTTCTGGTAAGAAAAAATAATACCCTGGATTCGCCTTGATTTATCTTCAATTCTTAAAGTTGACTACGTAACACTTTTCTTGTTAGGGTCTGTCGTAATTTTGAAATTCACGAGGGCAGCTTCACTTCTAGTGATGAAATAATAGAGCAGTGGAAAAGCGATATAGAAAAGGAAAATTTTTCTGAGGCCGGTTTGTCACGCACTTCCATAGGGCGAATTGTCCATGACCTGTGGGGAAAAAACTGTCGGATCAAAACATTAACAACGCGACATGTTTTGATATTACATGTCACTGTCACACGCGATGCTTGACTTCCGCGACCCCGGAGTGCAATGTGAGAAGTGAAAAATCAGTTACTGTGCCCAGTAGGCTAAATGCTCCAATTGTCCTTTGACGGTTGAACAATTTGACCCTGCCAGCCCGCGTCGGTTTGAATTGTCGACGTGACGGTTGGAGTCCGTTGCGGGTCTGCTTTCGACACGCCTCACCTCAGCCGTGTATTGCCCACTTCGTTGGCGATTTAGGACCTTCGAAATGGGAATTTTGGCGATGTGAATGATGGAAAATGTGCGTTATTTATCAGGACATCTGTTTCTGGCGGAATTGTCTCCATGTCGCAAATGTCACGGAATTTATCGCCGCCGAGAGCGGAGCCGGTCAAGAGAGGTTTGCCAACCTTCTCTTCTCTTCTCTCTACTGTCATCTGGGTGAAAAACTGTCGCTCCAAAAAAGACCTTAAACAGTGCCTAGGAGGTCTGAAATGCAGTCAGAATACAAAGGAAAACAAGAAGACGCTAAAGGTAAGCTTCAAAGCGATATTCAATGTACATTTTGGTAATTTAGTGAGCAAAGAACATTTCTCCATACAACGTCTTATAATTTTCTTGCTGTATGAATAATTAATTAGCTAAGTAGGATGATGTTGTTCAGGGCTCTCATAGTGAGCTTGGGCTTGGGCTCTGTAGTTTGGCGCGCAATGCATGATTTCCAAGAGCAAGGTCAAATCGGTTCCGTGCGACGGTGTATTTGTCGTTATTCATTTTATAACAATGACAATAAAGCGATCATTAGATTCGTTGGGTGATATCGGGAATAATCAAGGTCTCGGTAAGTGTTATCAGTATCGGCCTTCGGCTCAGCTGATAACACTTACCTCGACCTTGATTTTTCCCGATATCACAATAACCTCATCCAACAATTGTTTATTATACTCATTTCCATGTGTTTTTACAGAGTATGTGTGCGAGAGTCACGTGGCGAATATCAGCTGCGATGCCGACAATTCTGTTGTCCATATCATTAATGTCAAGGTCGGGCGGCTCGCAAAGTTTGACTGTGGCAATGGGAATGGAAGTTTACTCAACAAGAATGATCAGTGTCAAGCTACCAGAGAAGAGAAAGACTGTCTGGCTTGCGCCTTTATGAAGAGCTGCGATGGAAAAGCCGATTGCAGCATTCATGTGGCTCATGATACTTACCTCGGCTTTTATCTCCCGTGCAGAAACCTGAGAATTAACATACCTTTTGTGGTTTTATACGACTGCATAGAAGGTACGTTATCGTTAGCGTGCTGCATTATACACGTTATCGACCTAACGCACTCAAATTTCTGTTTAGAGTGGATACTTTGTTTAAATTTAAATTGACTTAAACTTTTCAGATTTCTTGGACTCTACAAAGTAACTTTTGGTAAACATGATCCAAACCACGAAATGTAGTGAAGAAGATTAAGTGTGGTTAAATGTGGTTTATCCATATAGGGGACTTGTGCTCTATTGTTTTTCCACCTTGTATATACTACTTTTTCGAGAAAGGTTGTCGGAAAAAATGTGCACGCGATAATCCCGAAAGGTAATATGGGATATGATCAATACACTGTTGCTGACACTGTAGCTGTCGAACCTACTTTTGTTGCTTTCCTTTAGCGCTCGCAAACATACGTCCATGGCCTCTCGTGCCATTCTTTCAAATGAGTGAACTCAAAACCACCCACAATACCTTTCGGGATTGTTGCTTGCACTTTTGTCCGACAACCTTTCTCGAAATAGCTGTATAAATGTTATGTACACTTAATCAGTAAAAAAATAAAAATATATAAAAAATAAATATTTTAGTTTATTAGTTGTGGAATGCGCACGCGCGATGAACTAGTACGCAAGAAAACTAGTACAAAGCCACCTTAAAGACTGGAAACTCTGAGGGAAAGGTTCTCTCGCTGACTTGCAATGATCTCTCACGAGCAATGGAGAGAGGTGTAGTGATGATGTTAGTCTGAGCTGATTGTTTTACGGCCTTCAATACGGCCAGCTAAACTACACTCGTTGGATTTCTCCGACAGCTTTCTGAGATGTTTCCTTTGTTATCTCTCCGACTGGCACCAGTTTTTTCAGATAGAAGCCAGGAAATCCAGTCTTTCGTCTGCGGACTTTGGTGTCCCGCGGGTTCTACACTGGGCTACCTCACCCTTAACTTATAAGTAGCTTGCGTAGCAGGTGCTTGGATACTACGCATGTTAACTTTTACGTGGCCGACCTGCCAAAGTCCATGCTACCAGTAGGCAGATGATACAGCCTCTTTTTTGCATTTTGCTAAGGAATTGTGGTGCGGAACTGAACCCTTCTATCTCTAGTAAACTGATAACAACTTGGCTCTCAATGCGTAGAGGACTAAGTGGAAGACATCACCTATTAAATTAATGTTGGACATCCACTGTAAAGGAGAGGACCATCAATCCACTTAGTTGCTTGGGACAGATTTTAAGAGCACTTTATATGGAACGTACACATCACTGGAACACTAGCATCGTAAATTGTTCTAGTACTTAGTTATGATGAAATTATAAATATAATCAGTTTGTTTTAATTCATGTTTATATTATAATTTTGTTTTCACGCCTTTGTTACGTTGCGCTTGGTTGCATTAATTTGAATTGACAGGATCAGAGATGTACTATGTAAAAATTTGTGGTTTTGGCGAGGAGCCAGCTGGTGGATGTACTGTATAAGGTCTTTGTCGTCATCATTATTTTTGCTATTATTAGTCACTAAAGTAGAGCACGACCACCTTGGTCTCCCAGTGCGCATGGGACGCCTTGGATTTACAGATCCTGTAGTGACCTCATCTTCTGAATACAAGGCTTCAATCAAAGTTACTAATCCGCTCGTGAGACGAATTGTTGAGCAAGGGCGCCAGCCTCCAGATGTCCCAGAAATTCGAACACTGCAACTGAGAAACGAAAACAAAAAGACGACTGTCTAAGTGAGAGGCTAGAGCAGGCAAAGAACTCCCTGCCGACAAAAGCTAAGCGAGCTGTTGAGTTAGCTACAGAGAAGGAATCCTCAAATTGGCTGACCGTGATTTCCCTTAAAGAGCTGGATAACAATCTGAATAAGAAGGATTTAGAGATGCAACCAAGTTACGGTGCTACTGAGAAATATAGGATACGCCCATGATCTGAGCATGCGGTGTTCAATTTAGCGTGGATCACGCAATGGTGTGTCGGCGCAACTGGTTCATTATCCAGCGCCACGACGAACTGCGCGACTCGGAAGCAGAGACGCTAAGGATGGTCTGTAATGATGTGGAAGTAGAGCCGGTCCTTCAGGAGGTCACTGGGGAGACATTAAATCATGGCGCTAACAAAGCCTCTGATGCCCGTTTGGATATTCATGCTCGAGGTTTTTGGGAGAGACAGAGATCTGCTTTCTTCGACGTTGAGGTGTGTCACCCTAAAGCAGACTCTTACAAAGACTTGACTCCTAAGCAGATCTACAAGATGCATGAGAGCGAGAAGTGGCAGTATGCGGAAAGAGTAATGGAGATCGAACAGGGAACGTTCACTTCCCTAGTTTTCACGACCACAGGTGGAATGGCGGATGAGTGTGTTAAGTACCACAACAGACTTGTGGAGCTGATGTCAAATAAGAAGGGAGATAGTTACTCAAGCGCAATTTCCTGGATAAGAGCTAAAGTATCTTTCGCGAAACTACGCTCTTCGATACTATGCTTGAGAGGCTCAAGATCCAGATGAAAGCAGCTAGACTTTGTTGACTAAGATCTACAGATCGAAAATATTCGAGCCTGCCCGAATTATTCTTTGTTTGTTTGTTTGTTTTTTTCAGGAACTTTTTAAAGAATTAAGAATTTAGGAATAAGAGATTTTATTTTTATCTTGTTTCTTTTTAATATCAGAGACGGGTAGTTCTCTTTTGTAATGACTTAATTTAAAACTCTGGACTGCCTGTGAGAGTTATTGATCGCATCTGATCCGCAAGGAATGTATTTGAGAAATCGTTATTGACACAGTGATTGTATTCGTATGATTTATATAATTCTTAATGTTGTGTAGTACTTAATTCTTACTTCAAATATTTCGGTAAATTATGCACATATTTTTAATTGAATAAAATTGTTATTATTATCATTATTAGTATTATTATCCTCATCATCATTAATATGGGTAAGTTTGCCAAATATGAATGATCCTTTTAACCTAAATAAAACTGTAATTTAATCAAAGGGCAAGTAATTAGTTTAACTATATCCGGATCTTGTTTACTGTTGGTAATGTCGACCGAGATATCGATCGACATAGTGGTTGTAACCTGATATTTAATTCTACAAATAGCATCTTCATCTTCAAATCTTGTAATACAATATAAATGGCTTGTAAAATAAATGAATGGAGGAAAAAATAAACAATAAACAATCCTTTTAAAAGAATCTTAGATTTCAAATAACATTTATTTAATAAAATACACTTGAAACGTTGCTGGTTCATCTGTGATTCACGTACAATGAAAATTAATAAAAACATTATGAATTCAAAGCACGAAATTACTCAGATGTTAAACCTTTATTTTATAAGGGCAACAATATGATGACTTTCTTGTTTGCTTAAATATTAATATAACTTTTATTTTTTATATTTGCAGATAAGGGTGTATCCACAACAACGCGCCTTAGTTGCTTGACACATCCTCCTCCCACACGACCAAAAATGACTACTAAAGTCACTGAAGTACCAAAATTTCCAAATGATACTACGGCTACAGGGAAACCAATTAAAACTTGGAGGAGACGTCGTCCAATGACTTGCAATATTTCTGATGAAGTGGATGTAGATCCTGTATCGACTGTCCGAGGAGGCAGCCACGCTGTATTTCTTTATCGTCCTTTTTGCCTGATCGTGGTCTTCATCTCCAGCCTTCGGTTCATTTTTGAAACGCTGCAACATTTCATCGATGGGTGAAATGCAATATCAGTTTTTAGATTTCTCCTTCTTTATATATATATATATATATATATATATATATATATACGTCTGTGACGTAATAAGTCAATAAAAACACTTTGCTATGCCTGAAGAGCCGCAACAGCGGTGAAACGCGTAGCGCAAAAGCAAAGAAGACTTTCGTTTTTCATTATTTTTAGTATATATATATATATTTTTTATTTTGATTATGTGGTAAGTCCTTATCGCATGAATTGAATTTCGGCATACCCCAAGGCTCCGTGTTAGGCCCAGTCCTCTACCTTCTCTACACATCACCTACGATTAACCTGCACCCATCCAAACCTCTTGTTTCATTGGTCTCTATAACCTGCACTACCTATTGTTTTCAGCGATAAGGGCATTGTTATGTCACCAACCCAATTATTTTTTACTTTTAGCCCAGACTGATTATAACAAGTCCTCATGTTAAATGTTAAATGTTAAATGGCGTCAGGGCGCTCGCCATCTCCGTCCTTGACCTTTGGAATCAGCTACCCGACGACATTAAATCTATTGACAAATTAACAACTTTTAAATCAAAGATGAAGACCTATTTTCTAAATATCGCTTTCAAGAATTAATTTTTATCTAAATTACATTTTTGCATTTTTATTTTTTACTATCGTGTGAATATTCTGTAAAGTGCATAGAGCTGCTGTATATGCGCTATTTAAATGTTAATTATTATTATTATTACCTACGATTGTAAACAACTGGACACATGGGAACTTTCTGTTTTTTTTAATAAGCGTAAGACCGAAGTTGTAATATTTGGAACGGACGCCAGCTTTAAGATTTACGTAGAAAATTATGGATTAACTAGGGTAAGTGATTTTAAGTACTTAGCCGTTGTTCTTGACGAACTCAATTTACCTTAATTAGAAGGCACATGTTAAGTTGCTAAAGGAGGTAGGAGAAGAGTGGGAATGTTGGAACGGACCCCGGAAACTCAAGACACTGACAGTAGGTGCAGCCAACACTCCGTATAAGTCGCTTATAGTTCCGATTTTTTTTTACACTTTGATAGTGTTTGGTCCTGCTGTAACAAGTGCGACGCAGACGGTCTTGAAAGCCTCCAATGTCGAACAGCCAAAATCGAGTAGTTCAACTGAAACTGCTATGCAGATTTTAAAATGGGTGCGACAAAGGCAAACATGTCTACAAGTTAAGAAATGCTTAACCTATACTGTCCCTCATTTTCTTCGTTATTATTTCACCTTCAACCGGGATGTCGTTTCCAGAATTACGCGACAGAGTAATTTCCCTCGTATCGCGCAATTTACTACTTATGCCGTCAATAGAGAGTTCTTTTACAATGGAGCCTTAATCTACGATAAATTTTTAAACTCTGAGCTCTTTCTTATGTCGACGATGTAATTTCCTGCCTTCTCATTCGTAAATTTTTATTGCTATTAATCGTAAGAGGCTAAAGAATTTGGTGTTTGACATATTCTATATCCATTTATCAATTAGGTTAGGTTTGTTTTGTAATAATTTTCGGTTGTTATTGTTAATACTCTTGTTTCTATTGTAAATAATTTAGTTTTCAGAGCCGCTATTGATAACAGAGCCTGCCTGGAGAGTCAGTTAAAAACAGTGTATCAGCACTTTTCCCGTTAATTAATTTAGAAAAAAATTTCAGACAATTTTTTAATGTTCTCTGTCCCCAAAACGCGAACATGCAACTGAGACCTGGGATGAAAATTTACAACTTTTCGGTTAAAGCCTTTAGTTTAGGAAAGGATTATTTAAAACATTTAAAGAAAGGCTTAGAAGAACATGTCTGGTTGCAGCAAAACTACAACAAGTATCATAATGTTTTGTTTCGTTATTGAAACGCACAGAAAAACTTGATGGGCTATTTTTAAATAATAGTTTAAGTTATGAACTTTAATTCAGTTACCAAATCTTAAATAAAGCTGTAACTTTTAATATAAAGGTTTCGTCTTGATGCACGGTGCACATCTCGCAGAATTTTGGTACACTCTCTTGTCAGTGTTGTCGGGGTCTTTGAATAAATAATTCTTTTAACTTAAAACTTTGCTCTTCAGCGTTGATTCTCCAAAAGGTGGAATATGATACCCATTCCTCACGCAGCTGAATTCTTAATAAGCCGGCGTCAAAATTTCCCGCCAAACGCGACAATTTTCGCAGAAAAAGGAGTCAGTGAAAGAGTATCCAAACGGAAGCATATAAATCGGAAGCTTCTAACTTCCCCTTGTTTGTTTAGAACCATGCTGGGGTTTCTTAGCCATCCAATCAGAAGCAAAGAACATCTTGCCCCAATATGGAATCAAAGAATTGAAGGTATCCCCGCAAAAAAATAGCTTATAACGAATTCTTGAAGTCCTTAATAGTTCTCCAAGTAAACAAGTACATCCACAACTCAATAGTACACGTTGAGACGTTTAAATTTGTTATATAACATAATCAAAGGCAGGGAACAAAAACATTTATATTAACAGGTAACGGAGTCGAACGAGTCATTTGCGCGCACTAACTTGCACTATGGCGTGTACAAATAATTTTCAGTTGCGAATACTTCCCGTAAAAAATCTTCGTGCTCGATAAGTTGTTTTCCGTCTTAGTGGTCATTTCAAAACATGCTATATGTTATTCTGAACGGACTTTGTCCATTGCTCTTAATATTAACATAGCCAGCTTTGAAAACTATCAGGTAAAACATAAGGTCGCGTAATGTAGACGTAAACTGTTTTTAGCACGCGCTAGCTGGCGACTCTAGTTAAGCCAGGGGCCCGTTTCTCGAAAGTCCCGATAATTAACGGGCCCGGTAAGCTGTCTCCGTTTACATTGAAGATCGAGGTTTCAATAGTTTTCCATCTAACATGATAAAACTATGAGTTAATGAAACAAAATGGAGTAGTTTGCTAGCCAGGACCCGCGCTCCTATTCTTTATATTTCGGTTTGAATATTTGATTTCGGGCCCGAAAAGTTACCGGGACTTTCGAGAAACGGGCCCCTGCAGGCCCGTAAGATGCTTATCATGATTAGCCGGCTTTGTCTTGTTCGGAGTAAGTCAATCCTGGTCATTTTGAATTCCGATTTTGGTCAAATTGTACTTCGTAAAACTGTAACTGCCCTTTGTAGCACTTCGTTTACATCGCGATACAAAGTTTTAATAACACTAGCGCTACAGTCTCGCGTATCAGTGATTCCATATTAGGAAGTAGATCTTGATTGGTTCTCCGAAGAACCCCGGCATTGGATTAGAGTTATACACTTCAGGGCTATATGCTTCTGATACCAATTAAAGTATTATTTGTTTGTCCAATTAGTTCAAAAGCAATTGCTTTAAATGGCCGGTATCAATGAGTGATTTTCTATCCTCGCATTTCGTTTACCTTAAACTGGATCCTAAACGTTGGAAAAAATGTGTTTCTTTTTCTTTCAATGGCTCTCTTTATGGCAATTGTCTTTACACGCCTCAAAGTTTCTATTGTCACAGTCTGCGATACTGTTTTAATAATCTAAATCAGTCTTTTTAAAGGTTACGGTCACTGTACGATAGAAATTAGGCAATTACGTAATGAGGTTCTAGGTAGACTACTCCGACTGCTCTGCAAAAAATATTCCTGCAGGACTTTTACTTTTTTAGTGGAATAGTACATACCCCATGTTTTAAAGTTGTTTAGCATTACGATTTCAATGCCTCTGTGTCCGTTTGGTTTAAAGCGGTAGAAAAGTCAAAAGCAGGGTTTCTTTTACTGGTTAATGATCGTGTAAGGTTAAAGCACTGCTGGAATTGATTTATGCATCTTATATCATCTTAATTAATCGAGTTCCCTCCACGCTTTTTCGGGACAATTCTCTGCTTCTTAGTTGCTTCTTCCGAAGCATGTTGATTTAAATTAACTTTTGTTCCACCAAAGCTCTTTAATCTTAACACAAGAAATTACAAGCTACGTGTTTTGCTAAAGTTCTTTTTCGTGAATATAATCTGCAAGTTATTTTTAAGTCAAAACAAACCACATAATCGATGAGCGTTCCTTTAATGAACTTATAAAGATTATTTCTTGAACTATAGAATTACTCTACAGGAGCCTTCAAACTTGCATTAAATTTTTCAAATTAGCAATCTACCAAAAATACATATCTAGCCTTAACTATGCTGAAATCATGTTATTTCAAGTGCTTTGATTACGGTAAATTTCGCTTAAATCCTTAATTTGTGGAGGAAAAACCCGCGACAAAACACGTTGCTTATTTACTTACAAATTTCTCGCTTTTATTTGAAAGAACATTCCTGAAAACTGGGACCTTCAAGAAGGAAATAGAAATAAGGTTTAATATTGTATGCACCCCTCGTATAAAGATATAAGTTACGAAGCAGAAAACGTAAGAGGATTTCTATGTGCATAAAAAATTCCAAAAATTTACTTCCATCGGTGTCCTACTTGGCATCGACAATTTTATTTAACGAACCCAACAAATAATTATCCTCAAAATTTTAAAATTTACGGGGTAAAGCAACGACACTTTGCTAAAGTTTAATATTCGAAAAGGGAAGGGTAAGGGTGCCATACGAGACATCCGAGCCAAAATTACAGGTGTACACTTAAAGCATGCCTCAAGGATTAAAAGATTTTTTGCATGGTCAAAATATTTACCTGGGGATATAGTTTTTAAGCCTTCACCAATTGTTATGTATAATTAATAATAAAGTAATTGTACTCGTAAATTCGATTTTCAAGACCTTAAAAACGCATGAAGCGAATTAATGAGAAGAGTAGTGCTGTAATTGGACCGGTGTTATTTCTTGCCAACTCTTTTGCTTTGGACCGACCAATTCAAACGCAGTAGTTGAATAATACTTTGCCGTGTTAACAGTGTTTTGAGTTCAGCAATAGCTCTGATAATCTGCGCAAGGAAATTATGTTGTATTGGCGACGATGGATAATTTTGATAACAACTGCCTTCACCATAACAGGAGTTCTTGCAAGTAGGTTGTTGTAAAACTTACAATACTTTCAACTTGGATGCCTTTTTTTACTGTATAGAATCACTGGGTGAACGGCTTTCATGTAAGGTTCAATAGCTGTTTTTATCCGGTTTTAAGTGGATACACTGAGTGAATTTGATTCTTCTTTATGACAGATAACAAATCAGTAAATATTTATACCAATGCACCGTTACTGACTGAATTCCTTTGACCAAATTTACTTTTTACATTGTGGAAATTGGTAAGAGACATTTGTTCTCAAAATTTAATCAGTGAAGCAATCTGTTGGTATCTTCAAGCGATAACAAGGAATTTTCACATCATAGTGGGAAGAGAATGTTCGGTTTTCATGTCACTGTCTTTTTACCGATTTGAATCTTCTTCATAGACTTTTCTTAAACAGATTTTGAAATTCGTTTCTTTTAAAAAATGCCAAAAAATCCTTAATGGAAGAAAAATACCATCGCTGTTTTGAAAGTATCTGAGAAGTTGCTTGTTGTGTCGTTTTACTCCTCACAATTAGCCACCCCCTTTAGTTCAAAATCATCTTTTTGAACTGTCTTGAGCAGAGTACGTTCAGTGTTCTTGAATTAAAAAGTTTGATAAAAGGAATAAACTCCATTATTACCTAAGTTTTAAAGTAAGATGACGGTAAAAAACAAATATCTTAACCTGATAAGAATTCTATTTTACTAATTAAAAGCATTCATTTTTTCTTGAGCCCGACAGTTTTAATTTACGTAAGGGAAGATAAATTTTGAAATCATTATGGTCGAAAAACCGTTTATTGATGATCTTTATTGGAATACTTCTTGTGATGTTCAGATAAATATTTTCAGCTTTTCATCTAAATTCGTAATTATTTGCAAATTAAATTATTCCTCTATAATCACCGCAGAACGTTATTTTTAAGGGTTAGGCGAAATTATTTGGAGACTGTTTTTAAGAATTTACCTTTACGTATAAAATTATACATTACATATTTTTAATAAACGTAGGATGTTGTTTACTTTCTCACCACAGTACAAGCTGCTATAAACTCGTAAAAGTAAAATGTGATTTTATGTACCTGCTCGTCGCTTGTTATGACACTTTAGTTTTATCCAGAAAATTACCATTTGGAATTTTCAAACAAATTCTAACCAAAGTGTTAATCACGCCAAAAGATAAAAGATAATATCAGTGTAACGACGTAATTATGGATCCAAACCGAGAAAAGCTCGGCGAATATCTAATCTGATGCAACAGGAGCAAAAATTGTTCCTGGTTACTGAGAGGTGTAATGTACTATTTCTTAATCAGGGTAATGATTTCAAATTTGTTTGTAGATATGAGGAACTTTCGCAGCAAATACGTGTGTGAAAATGATGTCATGCATTTGAGCTGTACATCGCCTAAAGTACTCAACATTCACGGAGCAGACTATGGTGGGTCAGCGGTTTCCGTCTGTGGCGAAGGAAAAGCATCGAACGTATCATGCAAAGTTATAGACAGAACAGACAAAATAAAGTTCGTATGTGATAATAAATCAAGTTGCTCCCTTGTAGCAATGACCCGCATTTTTGGTGATCCTTGCCCAAGCTCAAGCAAGTACCTTAGTGTCATCTATGCCTGTGGTAAGTTCATATTTGTAATTGCGGTCTGTGCTGTTTTGAATTTTGAAATAATGCTTTCCTGGAGTAATGTCAAAGGAAGTGATTTGTGTTGAATTTTGTCTGTTCTGAAGCAACTTCCCATTCTTTAAAACCTTTTTTAGCGATTGTTTTAAGCCACTGACAGAAAGTGAATAGCTGTAAAACACTCTATGAATAATAATTAATAATCTTTCACGAAACCCTTTATTGCCAATAGGCCATTTCCGAGTTATTTGCATGATGAAAAGCTTTGTAACTTTAGCTTTGAAACTAAGGCTTGGGCAACTCGGAAATGGCCTGCTGGGGTTTGTTTACTGTGTTACTGATACAATGAATGGAGACCTAAAATGTAATATCGAGCGTCAATCAAAAGCAATTAGACGTGCTTCAAATTTAGGTGAACTGCTTAAATAATGCTCAATTATAACCTGCTAATTAGTAATGCTAATAGGACTGAGTGGAGTCCAATTCGGTTTGTAATCATACGAGTGATTAACAAAATCGGACGACCGCGTAGTAGGAGTCCGATTTGTTTAATCACGAGTATGATTGCAGACCGAATTGGACGACACGAAGTTCTGTTACCAATTAATCATAACTTCAACAAAATTTGTGATATATTAGACTCTTTTTTTTAAATCAAAACACAAGAAATTCCGAGATTTTTATTGCTAGCAGGGAAAAAAAAGCCATTTAAGCGCGCTCGTGATAGCGCTTACTGTCCGCGTACTGTCCTATTTAACTGTCCTATTAAGTCTGAACTCAGGGCAGTTGATAGCCAATCAGATTTAAGAATTTTGTCATAGTTATGATTAATTTTGTAATCTTTCATTGGATATAAGAGCGACCACCGGTTACCAAAGCGCACGTTGGGTTAAAACGGATATCTTGAAGAACCTCAGAAATTCAGACAGGAGAGAGGGGACAGAAAGGACACAAACTCTATGTTATTTTTTTAAAAGATGTAGAAGAAATTAAATTATGTGATGTAGAAAGGAGAGAGGGAACAGAAAGGATACATAAACTCTATGTTATTTTTGTTAAAAGATGTAGAAGAAATTAAACCATGTGACGCTTTGTCTTTCACTATTTTGATTTAGTGAAGCCACCCGATGCCGCAACGACCCCTCAGTCTTCAATTGCTACTACTAAAGGATTGAATGCATCAGCAATGAACCTCACCACCTCCACAAACACGAAGCTGCCATCATCAACAGAACCTTCAGAAAAGAGCATACATGCACATGTACTAACCACCAGACCAGACAAGAAAACTGGCAAGACCCAAAAATTCGTGCCAGTGTTTGATCCATCCAACAACTTCGATCTCGAACCCATTTTTGACTCAGCTCAGGGCATTAAATGTAGCACTGGGGGAATTTTCTCCTTGGTTTTCATGACCTCTGCAATTTCATTTTTGAGGTTATAGATTGTAAAAGGCTTTGGACTGCCGATTTGAAAACAAGTCACTGTTTTGCATACACTTCTTTAAAAGATGGTTTAATGTGAAATCTAAAAGTACGTTTATGCTAGATTGTTCGGTGTGTATTATTGCTGAGTATTTTTACGGGCTGTGTTGTAAAATAAGAAATGAGTAAAATTACTAAGCGATACTGCACATAAAAGATTTCAGAAGCTATTAATAATCCAGCTCTTATGTGCGAAACTTTTACTAAGAAAACTGTAGAATTGAGGAACGTGTGACAGTTTTTTAGCCGGTGACGTGCAAGTGGTAAGACTGTGATTGGCCAAAGTAACCGCAGCTTGTCAAACCAGTTTTCCAAACAACGCAGTTGCCGTTCGAAAATAAGTCAACGATTTTTCAGAACTGTGAGAATACAAGTGATCTCTGCTTCAATCAAAACTGTTACAGAAGCTTTTTTCTCGTCAATTTATGGAGAACCTTTCTGAAAGGGCGCAAATAGCAGCTAAGACCCTCGTGGAAGAACTGGAACGCGGTTGGCTCACGAGCTTGGTGCCGTCTCGCTTAGCCAAGTATTACATTTTACAAGTGAAAGTTTGTAAATACTTCATTGACAATATATTTGCCTTGCCAATAAAAGAAGACGATCTTTTTTCACTGACTTCAGTGACTTAAGTTTAATTTCCTTTTTTTGGTCCTACGTAACTATTTTTTCTTAGTTTGCTCTCTTAAATCTACGATTTGATCGATCGTTAGCGTTTACTGGAAATGTCTCCTTTGCCTCGCCCCTTCCAGTATAGAGCAATTACAACACTTGATGTTTGTTTTGAACGGAGATTAAAATTGGCGACGGTTATTATTATCGTTTTGCGGTAGTTCAAAACTAGATGACAAAAATATTGTGCCTCTGCTTTGATCTGATGAGTTACTCAGTCGCATATTCAAAACAATAATAAAGATAGTAATTCATGGAAAGAAAGCAAAGAAAATGAAGAAATCGAAATGCACTTCGGCTAATTGCTACAATATTTTGCCATCTTTAATTTGGTTTGAATTCTTCTGAATACATGTAATTGTAGGTTGACTGTTTGAATAATATGATGCACAGCGGAGCAAGAGGTTAATATAATGAATCCCCTCCTTCGTCTCCTCTGTTCGTGAGCTCACCTCTCGTTGTCTCAATATCAAAGGAAACACTTGACATAAGACATGTTTGTCTTGTGTGATACTGGCTTTCCTTAAGTCTTGGCCTGCCAGAAGAGGCAAAGGTCAAAACTAGACAAAATTTCCACATAAGCAAAATAGTACTATGTGAAAAAAACTCAAGAGGCTTGATTTGAATGGTGGCACCGGTTTTAGTCCTCAGGTTCAAAGTTTGAATTTATCATTCACTCTATGGCTGAACAGACAGAGACTACACTAACGCGTAGAAGACAAAGACCAATCAATAAATTGTAAATTTAGCTACGTTTTGCTGCTAAGAAAGTGCAAGATTGTCAATGTACGTGACATGTACGTAATCAGAAACTTTAGAGGGGCTATGTAACGAGGATATTGCTTTCATGCATGGGTCAATTCTGTACTTGATCATGATCTATACACAAAATGTTCCTGTAGAGTTATGAAGACGATAAAAAAAATTTCATCAGGGAGCACTTAACATGTGGCGATTTTTGCAGGCAGCCGGCATTGCACCAAAACTCAGAATTGAAAAAAGTTGGCTTAACTTTTACAGTCAAGTTTCAATCCATGTCCATCCTTGTCATCTGTTGCAACACACGACAGGAAACAGGTTCATTGCCTAAATATAGGCTTCAGAAACAAAACTGGACTATAAATTTTGATAATTCATTTGACACGAAGACAAATTTTAACTTTTTACATCAATAAGATAGCAACTAACGCGACATAGCCCCTTAAAGACTTGTGTAACCTGGCCTCGTTTGTTTAAAAGATGGATGGCACTATTCACCGCATAAATCATTATCCAGCGAATAAGTACAGTAAAAACCTGCATATAGGAACCTAGCGATTTAAGAACCTACAGGCTGAATTTGGCATTTAAATACCTAAAAAATATAAGAACCTTTTCAGTCTGGGAAAGAAAAATAGGTTTATATACAAAAAAAAAATCACTTTTGATAGTCAAAATTCTAGATTGTAATCGTGTAAGAAAGTTCTAACAAAGAGTTATCGTGTATATGTTTCTTTATTCTGTATGCAAGCATTTTTGTTAGAAGTACAACATTTCTGTCAACGGTTATACTACGACAATCTCCGAACCTGTTGAGAATCTAATCAGCCTGAATTGTGAAAAACTACCCTAAAATATAAGAACCTTTTCAGCCTGACCTCGAAATTCTAGCTTCTTATATGTGGGTTTTTACTGTATTACAGAAACCAATTGCGCTATCCACTGGACAAAGATTTATCTAGTGGAGAGCGTTATCCAGCTTTTGACAAACTCGGGCATGGAGGTTAAAAGTTACTGAAAAAGAATAATCCTTTCTTAACTCAGCTAAGGCCTCAAAAAGGGAGATTATTCTTATTACGGTAGGCATTTGTTTTCGAACGCCTCATAATTCAGGAACAAGTCAGAAATTCTGAGTAGGGGTCACACCTTCCTCTCAAGCGTTTCGCAGAGGCCTTACCGCTGATTACCGCTAGCACATTGTGTTGGGTGTATCCCGACAGGAAATTTAGTTGCTAAGGCCTTATAATATCTTAACCTCTTTAGGCTGGCCATTTTGGTTCACAAGAACAAAAAACGTATCTCTTTGCCATGCTCTAGACTCGGCTTTTTTCACGAAAATTCTGCGAAAAAAGAGAAATTCATCGTTTTTCAAACAACATGGCCTTTTCCGGATCTGTTCACATTTTTCCTTAGACACCAATGTTCATATCATCTCTGCCTCTACTTCTGATAGAAGAGAGCTTTTGAGGGGGTATTAGATTCATGACTCAAAGGTGCGCTAATCACGGGTGGGTGCTTAGATATGAGTGGTAAAAGGGATTTGCCCACCTGGTGTCTGGAAGTAAAGATATAACAGAGAATGATGTCTTATGGCGCGGTGTCGACTAAGGGAGATATTTTTCAAATCATTTAATATCTTCTAGCCCTTGCTGTTTATCAAAGCAACTTAAGAAAACGTGCCTTTTTCACCTGTTTACCTTGTAAAGAAGTGTTCTCGTACTCTTTATGTGTTACTGGAAATTATTGGCTAATCGATCGGCCGTGATACTCTTGCGAGAAAAGAGAATGGTTGCAGAAAATTCTTCTTCTTAATTCCTAAAAATGTTCTACGCAACCAGGCTCTAGGCATCAGTTTTGAAGCACGGATTGGTGCTGTGCCTCAACAGAGGAAAAAACAAACAAACCAAAAACTACAAAACAAGACAGAAAAAACGACAAAACAAAGGCAAAACAAACAAGACGAAAAAGTTTTTTTTGAAACTTCAAAATACTAACATTAATTGTTTAAGAAAATCTATTTTAACATGCCGTATATAGCACAGACAAGGGTTGACAAGGGCTTTACTATTCGATCCCTAAAAATAGATTTCACTTCATTAGCCTTAAGAGGCTTTGACATTTATTAGCGTTTACATCTGTTCCCGGCAGCCAGACTTTACAAAGGAACTATTTAAAGTGCACACAGGGTAAGAGAAGATTTGGAGATTTATCCTTCTTTCACATGATAACCTTCTTAAAGTAGAATTCTGAAAAATTCGCGAATCTTATAGCGTAAAGTTCAAATTTTCAAACAGAACGTCTGAATTTTAATAGTCACATAGCAATATATATTTAAAAGAACTCCATTTCCTAATCAGTTTCATGATTCACGCATGAGCAACGGAAGACCTCCTTCTGAAAAACTCTCGTTTTAGTATGGGACATTTTTAAATCGGTAAAGTATTGGTATTAATCTACAAAGATATCGTTATCGAAAGAGCGTGATAAGTTTAGTCACCTTGCTGCTGAACAGTTTTAATTCAAAATTTATCTTTGATCGAGTCATCAGCAGTGGATACTGATCCACGGACAGTAAAAGCTAGTAAATAGTATAGTTATTTCATTGATCCGCTTTGATTTCTTTTAACAGTGGGCGATTGTCAGGTGTGGTAAAACATAATTACAATTTTCATGTTTGTTATGACAGCTATTATTATGCAATTGACTTTCACCGAATAGAATTTACTTCAGCTTGCGAGCGAGAAGGCGAAAGATGAAGAACTGTCAGAGGGCATCCATGCAACTATGACCTGATGAGCTGCTAAATAGACACAAAATACACCCTTCTCCGGATATTTTGTCATTCTAATCAGAGTCGTAAGATTTAAAACTTGTCAATCACGTTTTAAGCTTATCTACCTAAACCTGAATTCCCACGTGTGTTTTGGTTTATACGTTGGCCTAAGTGGGACTACTTTTTTTTCACATCACATATAACTGAGCAAAGATACTGCTACTCTGTTGGTAGTAGAAGCGATATCTTATCGGAAATTATGGTTTCATTAGTTCCTTTTGACAAACAAATCGACAGTGGTACTTATATGGCTGAAAATTTTTAATTTTTTTGTACAATTTCATTTTCTCAAGCAGATAATATCAACGGTAAGAAAGTCACGAGCTATAAAAGACCGAATTTCGGGCTTTTTTTCCTAAAGGTTCGCAAAGCAGCCAGGTTGGCTTCAGCGCATGGGTCACGTGTCTTGATTACACCGCAATTGTATTTTAACTGTCAACAAATCGGCAAAACTAAGGAGACATAGCCAGTTAGAGTGTGATTAGCATCAACAAACACAAACCTACTTTTGAGAGACTAACTTGTATCGAACATGCTGCGCTCACTTCGAACGTGTCAAAACAAAGCTTGCCATATTGTTTCCTAGTTCTACCGAAAGTTTGCCCAAACACACCGCGGAGATAGAACAACTGTGCGGGCTCTACACAGACCGCAAACATGTCCTTGAACCGTGCTCTGTTCTGGCTCGTATATGGATCAACGTTGTTTTTTGGAGGTAAGTTTAACAAGCCTCTCTTATGTTCATATTAAGGCTTTATGGCGACCACGAGTGCAGCATTGTGAGCGAGCATTGAATACCTGCTGACTATACTATATTACTTATCAATATTGCAAGAAAAAAATGAAAACTTTTTTAGGAGGTCTACAGAAGCTTACAGAGCACGTTCGAAATTTTGTGTTGATTTCCATGCAGGTACTCTCACGATCTTATTAAGTCTAAAACGTAAATGTTATAATACAAGGCTAAAGTATTTTGGATGATCATGTTTGGAATTTATAAAGCTTACTGGGTTTTAGAGGAAACATCTTTTTTCCGCCCAAATTAGATTAATAGATGCAGATTCGTTTCCTCTGATATGCGAGAAATGGAATTCTGTTTACATGGTGAAACAAAATTGCGCCCTACTCATTCTTTTTGTTAGTGGAAAAAATAGACAGCACTATCTTTTATATAACTTTAATTTTATACACATAAAGTATCACTATTTGCATTAAAAAAGTAAGTGGGGTTTTCTATAGACATTCTGGGAATTGCGCCAGATGTTGAATGGACTTAACATTCCCTCCACGTTTATTTTGCCGAAAGAACAAAAAAGATACTTACAAGAATGTACCGAAGTGAGCGTATTTATTTTTCCTCCTTGACGAAGATAATCAAATATTTATTTCTTGAATGCACTAAATAAGATAGAAGACCTGTTTGAGGGCATTGCCGCAAAGCGATTCGTGATTCGTGCTGTGTGCTCTAAAGAATCCCCGAGGAGCAACGTCGATAATGCTAAGAAGAGACTTGAGGTAAAAGCTGGGATTAATTATATTCTAAACCAGTGTATTTTTATGAAGCTGGAGCTCGGTTTTTAGAGATAAGTATAAAATAATATCTCCCCACATCATGGGTTTTAATCACTGCATGTCTGAAAGCCCGTCGGCATGCGTCTACTAACTTACTGTGTTTTTTTTCATTGCCTGGAGGCTAAAAGAAGCGAAAAACGTGAAAAGTTTAATTCCTTTTAATCCCTCGTGACTGATATCCAAGAATAATGAATTGTAAATAAGATAGCCTTATGTTTGTGCACGTTATTGCAATTGGGCGATTTATGAAAGAAAAAAAAAAAGAATCCTCAGAATATTCCCTGTATTCAACCCACTAATAAAGTGACTTGATTCGAGATATCGGGGAAGTATTTCTCTTTTGCAGTCGTGGGCGGAGAGCAGGTTTTGTGAAAGAATCGTTAGGTAGTTATCAGTTCATATTTACCGCTGATAGCCAATCGGTTTGGGAAGGATGTTATTGGAAACAACCTTTGTGTCACGAACAATGAATCTTTCAAGCAAGGACTTTGTCTCGTATTTTTTCTCTATAATGTTTTGTCGTTTACAGTCAAGGTTGATGAGGCCATTCGCCACATTCGCACTTATATGTGAATTGTAGTTTAATCGAGGGTGGTCTTTGTGTAGCACAACTGGACCGTCGGGTTCGTTTCTTTGTTTCCTCTGTAGATAAGCTTTCGCCTTAAAATAATTACCCATTCAATTAAAAATAATTTGTCTGTGATCCTGAAAGACAGCTTCATAAAGAATTTCGATTATCGAAAGACAAAGAGTAATTAACTCCGACCTCATGTACAAGAATGAATTCATATGCAAATCAAGTTAAGCTTTTTGGGCTCGTAAGGTAAACAAAAGCTTATTTCGGTCTCGTTTACTGAGCCTTTCGCGTCTTGAACGTCATAACTCAAGCTAAGTGTATTTATGTTGAGTAATATATTGCTCTTGTAGCTAAATCTTATCTCAACTAAGTGGGAAAACTACATATTATCACTTTCGAATTAATTTTACGTAAACTGAGTTCAGTGCTTTTAACATGCCAGGGTCATAGAAATATGACTCATTACGAACTATAACAGGAAGTCGAGGGAAGTCTTTGAAAAATAATTTTTTTTGAAGTATTTTGATTTAAAAGTAAAACAACTGGCTTTTCTTCAGAACAATACCAAAGTGTAATGGTTTAATAAATTATAAGAACGAACAAGCCATTGACTACAAAAAAGCCTAATTTCAGGGAAATACTGGTTGGAGCACTGGTTTACGTTAAATCGAAATCATTTTTGGCGTTCAAACACCTCTTACAGGTATTCCTAAGGCATATCTTCGTTTCAGAGAAATTTATGAAAAGAAGGAATGCAAACAAGCAATAAAAAAATCGCGGGATGTTTTCATTAGTTTCTGACCGCCTTCAACTTCCTTCTGGTGTTCATTGGTCGTAATTCTGGTAAAGAAAGGTTATTGATGTGTTAGTAATGTTACCGCCTATCAGTTATCAAGAGCAGAGGAAGTTGATAAAAGCCTCGGAAACTGCAATTCGTCGTAGAAATGACACATACAAACCGCGTTAAAAAGTCTATCTTCAGGAATATTCTAAGCTGCGAATAAAAACTGAATTCCTGCAGTTATTGCCCTTTTTTGACTTACAATATGGCAATAAATGTAAGACGATTATTATTTAGAAAATATGTGTTTGGTAAAGAGATGCCAAAAGCCATGGTAAAACAAGATTATTGAAGTAGTAATAAACATTTTTTGCACCGGAATGTGGCTAGCCTCAGGCCAAAGAGGTTCATTGAGGTTGTCTACCGGTCATATTGGGCACTTTTATTATCCGGAATCAGTGTTAAAATAACATGATGTAGCACGATAAGGATGGGCAAATTCTGTCTTAAGATTTAAGGCATTGTATTAAAAAATGTCGAACTTCCGAAGAATTGTTCAAAAGGAAAAAAAAAATGAATAAAACCGGAGTCACCTCAATTCGAATACGGTGCTGGACTAAGAATGTTGGAAATTATTGTTGCTCTTGATTAAAATACGTCACCCCTCTTTCTTGCATGGTTAAAGGTCGTAACACAATCGGAAACCTGCCGATGCAACACGTCGCTGCGACAAACGACTCCATGAGTACCGGTCGGGCAACAAGTCCGTGTAAAATACGTTGCGGTGGCACATCCTAGCTACAAATCTCTTCGCTTGTCCTGAAGAACTTTTGTGAAAAACTTTGTTTCACGCGACAGAATTTTGTCTTCACGGCGACAAACTGCAAAAAATCAAATCAGTTTGAATTTATGTCCCAATGTCGCGACGACAAAATTCTGTCATAGAGACAATTGTTTTCTGCAAAAATTCCCCAGTGAAAACGACGCAATTCATCGCTGCGACGTGTTGCAGCCAACAGTGTCGCGTGCATGGGTGTGTTTCTCCTTTGACCTAAATGTGGCGTTCCAAACCAAGATTAGCTTTTGTTATTTTGTTGTCTTGGCCGGTGTCCTTTTCAGGCGGCTGATAAATCGATCGATATTTTATTAACAGTCAAATCGCAGCTACATGCCGATCCTAGAAAAGTTTAAGTTGAAAGCATAAAGGCGAAGATTTCCAGTCAAAGCACTTCTTACACAAAATGTTTTTCAGAAAAACGAAGACATTATAATGTTATTATGTATAATGCATGTACGTGATATAGTATTGTACCTTATGAAAATCGTTTTCTATTTTGGACATCTTTGTCGTCTTTGTGTGGAGATCCGGAGTAGTTGCTAAAGAATTATTTGTTAATGGCACTAATTGCCTTTTGAATGCTCGTTGTTTTAAAAATTAGTATGAGTGAAATGTCTGACTAGTCTGGAGGTAGCTCTAAAATTAATCTTCAGAAGGAACACGAACAGACTAAGAGCAAATTTATAGATCGATCGAAGTGCCGGGTAATTTTATTTTCTTCACAATTTAGCACCTAAAAGCCACGTTTAGAGTCTGTATTCGTCCTCTTGTCCTCGTCTGTTTTATCGCTGAAAATATATACAGTGTAGGCAAAGAGCCTCAGCCAGCTGCCATCATGAACCAATTTAGCTGCCCACTTCTTGTTTGACGCTTTATAATATTTCCTTTAAGCCGTTTTTGGCCTAAAAGCAGGAGGAAATTGAATGGCTAAGACTGGTTTTGGTAATGTTTTCTTAGATGTAGCTTGTTCTTTGCTATTGAAGAAGTGCTCCGAATGACACAGGAAAAGGAAAATTAAGAACATTACGCAAGTCGTGACCACCACCGCACATCTGAATTGCCTCTTGATGAGCAAAAAAGCCCGGATTAAACCTGACAAAATTCTAAGGAGTGGTAAATACATGGCACGCTCAAAAATTCGTTAGATTAGTTTGCCAATGAGGATTACTGTGTAGAAGTGATTGTATGGGATCAGATCATACGCGACTCAGTCCAGAGGACCGTTCTTGAAGCTACCAAGGCTTACTCTCTGGATAAAGAATCATTTTTAATCACAACAATTTCATAAGTAGAATCAGCCGCACTCAAAACAAAAAAGCTTCAGGTACTCGTTTCTCCTAAGGACAAACCACGCAAACGTATGCAGTTTGATCGACTGTCCACACTGCACTCCAGGCGAGGCTGAGCCAAACTGACCAGCACAATAACTCAGCTTACAGAAAATAATTTAATTGAAATTATTTGCTTAGCATACACTATCACTGAAATGCTTTATTTACTATTGCCACTTCACGAATACTACGACAAATTTTCTCAAATAGTACTGTGTAATGTATAACCTCTTTCTTGTCCTTTTTTTTTCCTGACAAGGTACTAATGCGGTGAAGTCAAAATACGCATGTGAGAATAAAAAGTTGAGACTGGAATGCCAAGATCCCTTGACGATCCGAATATACACGGCAAAATTCGGACGCCTAGAGTCTGGAAACGCCATCTGTCCACATAAAAACATTAGTAATCTGAACTGCCAGGCGCCAAATACGCGGGATAAAATGATTGAGAGGTGCGCGCACAGACGCAAGTGTACAGTCAGAGCAAATAGCACATATTTTGGGGATCCATGCCCCGAGACTTACAAGTACCTGGACGTTATATATGGTTGTGGTGAGTATTAATTTTGTTTTCTACTCGTCTAATCTCAGAAATTTATATAAACGCAGGTAAAAAACAGAATAACAATGTGTTGTACTCTCTTTCTGGGGCCAAATGCACGCCATGGGTTGAACCCTGGTGGCCAAAAATCCAAGTGAAAGAATGGAATTACGATTAAATTTTGTTTTAAGGTGTTTCATATTTTTTTGATAATCTGAGTTAATATTCCGATCCAATGCAAGGTTATTCGTTAAAGCGTTAGTGGTTTCGGTTCCATTTCTCTGTCTCCTCTGTATGATCATTTGGTATTACTAACAATAAAATGGCAAACCGAAAGTCAGGCACAATACTGAACTTGTACGATACCTTTTTTCTTTGCAATGCTTCTAACCCTTCTGACAAATGCAAACGAAGGAAAAAAGATGCAAATATAATCTTCTGGGCTAGACTCTTTTCTCGTACTTTTATTCGTGTACTGTGCTATCTGGATCAGGCGCGTAGCTGGGGTTTGAGAAGGGGTGTTCGTACTGATGCGAATATTTCTTAACAGTGGGAAATACTGCGAGCGCCAGAGGTCGAACCTCTAGGACTTTCTTGGGGCAATTTGCTCTCCCAGAAAATGTTGAAATCTAGAAACCTGGAAAAGCTATTTTCAGTAGTCTCCACGTGAATATTTCAAACTCGATCAAGTCTAAAACAACAGTTATTTTTCGTCGTAACAACAATATTTCCGTTTGACTTGGAACATTCATACATAGTGATACATACCGGCTAAGTACACGAAACGTTTTACAAAACTTGACGTGTGCTGCAAGGTATCTCTGACCAAAAGCTTAAGGTCTCAGTAAAGGAAAACGAGGTGCCCACAGAAAAAAATTCTAGTCGCGCAAGTATTTTCGCTACTAAGGCAAGTTATATATCAAATTAAAGCTAAAAGACTAAATTACCTTATAAAAGATTTTATTTTATCGAATTTAAAAAGGCGCTTAAGTTTTTTGCTCTCGAACTCAGAGGTATCGAGTTTACTGCTGAAGCTCCAGCCCTTTCGCGTTGTTAAATATTCACTTCCTTTTTATTGCATCTGAATGACAGATAAAAGACCTAAAAAAGGGTGTGAGGCATTTTCCGATTTCCCTTTGTAACTCATTTTATGTCAGTTTTTTTGCGTAAATCGCGCTCGAGATTCGACTTTTTAGTTTGAAATGCAATAGTTCCGCTAATACGAGACATATGCAAATTTCCTCACACCCTTTTTTAGGTCTCTTATCTGTCAATCAGATGCAATAAAAAGGAAGTGAATAAGCGCCTTTTTAAATTCAATAAAATAAAATCTTTTATAAGGTAATTTAGTCTTTTAGCTTTAATTTGATATATAACTTGCCTTTGCAGCGAAAATACTCGCGCGACGAGAATTTTTTTCTGTGGGCACCTCGTTTTCCTTTACCGACACCTTAAGCCCCTAGTTCCCCAGCTCCGCTGTCTTTGTACTGAAAGCAGCATCAATCGTCACTATATATGTATTAAACACGTATCACCTCGGTCCCCCAAAATTGCATTTTCCGCCTTTCGTCTTTCGAGACTCCATTTGTCAAATCCGGAACGCTTGTTTAGGAAATACAGTATATGGTGGGATTAGTTTGACTACATATAATACTAGGTCACTAGGATATACTGGGGCCTCAGCATTGGCTACTTAATTATCAACTCACAACAGGACTATTCCGTTTCGTAAAGCAAACTTTGCAATTGCATCATCCTCGGGTGGAGGCCTTCAAATAAATTGACAACTTTGTCAAGATCGATAGGCATATCGTTCTTGATATGCATGATAGCCAGTGAGGAGAGCCTACTCTAGCTCATGGTACATCTCATGTAATTGTTTAGCCTTCTCATTGTGCTGATTGAACGCTCGCACTTGCACGATGAAAATCCTCCATCTTTGACCAGCAAAGGGGGTTCGTTCGAACCCCTCGAACCCGCCCTCCTACGCGCCTGCTGGATATTCTTGTTGTCAGTGCTAAGCGCATTGCGTTCGGAGGCGTTCACAGGGTATCAAAACGTCCTTCTTCCCTTCTCCTTATCCTTCGTGCTTCGAGTTCGCGCACACTTGCCACACTTTTATCCTTTTCACTTGGGCGGATCCTAACTTTGTTTCAGTCTAGTGGGGTGACCTAATATATTTGACACAATAAAGAAATTCTTCGTTGATCCCAAAAGAATTTATTTCATTGACAGTTTGGGACCCAAAGAAGCCAACGAGAACGACAAGCCATGCAACGAGTGTCACCAAAACGATAGCAGCAACAAGAAGCACATCCACGTTTCAAACTTCACTAAACACGACAAGTAACAGCATACACATGAATATCTCAGCCACTAGAACCTGGATAGCAAGAGTGACCACCAGAGGCTCTGTGACCACAGCTTCACCTCCAAAGCCTGCAAAGAAACCAAAAGACAAGGCATCAGGTAGCAGAGGTGAGGAGGAGGGCATTTTGTCCCTGCTGAGATCTCTGTACCTCACATACAGGTTTATCAAAGGTACGCGGTGAAGGAACCTGTGGTCACGTGAGTCAAGACAAACGTAATGACACACGACATAATTCTTACTTTGATTTTAACTTTTACCCACACCTGTAGATTAATTCTGTAGACAAGAGAGTAGTTCTAAATTGCGTTGCATTTATTCTCTCTTCCAATTTGTAAACAGTTTCTCATCATAACATCTTACGTTGCCCGAAGCGAAAGAGTTTTGTTATCAGCAGCTTAAGCCGAGAAACACAATTTCCATATAAGGTTTCTACCAGTAAACTAGGAACCTATTGATCATTTTCCCCCTATTTTCCCTTTAAGGTTTTTTTAACGTTCATTCACTTACAGTGTATGAATGCGTGTGCATTCATATTACTGAGCGTGTTGGGAAAGGTTAAGAGTAAGAAACTCACGTGACTGTGACGTCAGAGCCAGGGTGGCATTGTAGAGTCATTGTTCTCCATAATCAGCGAAAATTTTTGATGCTGTTCTTCTCAATCCAAAATGTTTTTTATAAGCCATGAAACAGACAGTTTTGTTAAATGAACTATAAAGTTAACAAAAGCAGACAACTTTTTTTAAAACGAATTATAAAATTAACTAAAGAAACATCTTAAGAAAGTAAAAAATGAATATACCAAAAAAAACTTAAAATAACAAATCGTCGATGATGAGAGTAAACAAAAAAAATCAATACAAAATTCACTTCTGAGATCTAAATGAATGCACGGTGAGGAAATTAAAACTTGATTGACGTGATTATCATTGTTTTGGACAAAGCGCTTCATTTCTCGATCAGGTTATTTTTACCGTTTATAAATAGTAAAGAACCTAGACTGGAAATGTACAGTTTTTCTTAAAAAGATGGAGTTTCGCTTCAAATAAAAATATTTAAGTATCAAACTGTATTCGAGTCATGGCTTAATTCACAAAATGTTCCTTATTAATAAATGAAACTGAAAAAGAGTTAACGAAATAATACCACTAAACAACTGTGAGGAAAACAAGATGACATTTTCTAATGTGCCACGTTCCCGCGACTGAGGTAAACTATTTTAAGAGGATAATAATAAAGAAACCATTAGGACGCTAAAAGACATATAAAAATCGATTTATTTTATATTTGTGAGACAGTGAAAAATCGTATTGCTTTCCAGTTTTAAAGTAAATTGTTCCGGGTGCTTAAAATGCGTCTATTTCCTAATGGTTTCTTAATCAAAATTTATTGGTACCTAAAATAATTTAATCGTATTAATATACTTCATATCATATGCTAACTAAAGACAGATAACAAGAAACAAGGTTCAAGGAGAAAGACGTCTTACGTCTTACACATTTCTCTTTTTTGATTGGTATCTTGATGAATTAAAAGCATTTGTCGCGCTTACAAATGCAACTAAACGAAAAAGAATAGTGAGAAAGTTGCGGGCTTTTTATAAACGGGAATCTTATATCAGGGTAATAAACTTTAAATCTAATAATCTTCACCACCATCTTCATCTCATTTTTATTGTTTCTCGGTCACCACTACACTTACATCTTTCGCATCCATTCTGGGATGCAGATACTCAAATTTAAGAGACGTGAGTGCAAGCTCTCCTTCCCTCTGCCCCTCCCTACCCCCGTTCCCCCCGAGAGCCCCAGAAGAGCTTTCTCGCAGGCTATAAAAATTCAGTAAACTATTTCACAAAACAAGGTCACCTTTAACCTAGCTTGTATTCAATTATGACCAGGGCACTGAGCACACAACTCTTAATTTTTTTGGCCTATTTGGTCAGAGCCACATTTCTTTTGTTGTACGACCACCACAACCACCAAGACCGCCAAGGCCACAAAAACTCTAACGCACAATTCCACTTTTCCAGTTTTTCCAGTTCAAAGATTTCTCTAAACTATTTTATTATTGGTATACTTACCCATTCATTTGTTTATCTTATTGCTTGAAAACAGATAACCCGCGTGATACCCTTGTTGTATTCTTGTCAGTAGTAGCCGGAGGCACGATTGGATTGCTGTCCTTGCTATTAACAATGTACGTTGCAAAAAGCTTTCGAAAGAAAAGGAAGCTTGCTAAGGAAAGGAAGAAGGCTAACCAAGGGAAAGATGGAAGCAAGATAAAGAGTGTTACCATAGAAATACAGGGGAATGACGAGGAAACGAAAGAAATCAACATCAATCCAGGAGATATTATTATTATTGACCATCATGATGCCAATCAATCGGGCAGCGAGGACCTTGGTTACCTTTCGGAAATAGTCCGATTTTATAATAGCCAAAACATCGGGAGTGACGATCAAATATCGATAAGAAAACCATTATCCTCTTGTGATAGTCCATCAGTGATATCAACGACTGAGAGTAGAGACAGTAAATATGATTCTTCTGGAATCAACGTCAAACAGTGTACTTGCCAACAAGGGCCGTTACTGCGCCCATCCTTCCCGGTTGAAGAAGAAAGGTAGAGAGTTATTAGAACGCGTTACAAGTAAGCTTGACAGCTATTCGGTGAAGGCTTCTTAGAAAAGGAAACGGCAAAGGAAAAGATTTCTTATGCTCTTGAATGACGCAGGACCACCAGTCATATGGCAGACGACACAGCAGGCTAGGTAGCGGTCATTATGAGATGCCAGTTGCAGCACAAGTTTTACCTGGCATTCGGCAATCCATGACTTGATTGAATATGCGTCCAGAAGTGAAGAATTTGTAAGGAATTGCATTCCGTCTAAATTGGTCTTGATCACGGAAATGGCGTTAAAACCTTATAACAACTCGACTAAGGTCGAATGAGGCTTGTCATCCTCTAGTCCTCTCACCTCTTCCTCCCTACCGAAACAGTGACAGGTAAACGTCGAGGAATAACCGCAGTTTATTGTTATGTTCTACAGCATGGCATAAGGAGCTTCATGATCTTCCTACTCTACTTGCACGGTTCTTGGTCAACAGTTCTAAATTTGTGGTCGATAAGCAGTCCACTCATGTCTGCTGCCGATGGAGTCACCAACTCGGGGCAGAATTGCAATCTTCTTGATCAAAAGACTTTTGATATCAATCAGTCACCTCCCTCAGAAACCTTCACCTCTTATTAACATACACATCACCTCACTGATACACGTGACTTTGTAATTAACACTGTATTTTCAGTATTTTCCTTGGGTTTTTAAGGGTGACCAGACCTTTCTTTGGCAGGTGAATACTGCATTTTATAATACGATAACTTTGCTGCATTAAACATACAATATTTTGACATTTACGTACATGGCTTAAGTTCATGGTAAGTCTACAACATTTTTCTCGACTATCTAGTCCGGTCATACAGCTCTGGCAGACCTTGGTATTAATACCTGTACGTATTTGTACGAATGTTTTAATACGCATCCATTTTCTGGAAAAATATACCTGCAAAATACCTGTCTGCACTTTAATAACGTAGAGAACTAACTTTGGGCCGGGGGAGCATGGCAGTAAGCGACTTGCTTTACCAAATACGCCACTTGCACATATCCCATAATGCACCTTATTTGCCCCCCAGAATTTTGCACAACCTTTGTTTTTCATTTCTCCTGGGTACTACAGCCGTCCCAAGAGAAATGCTTATGCAAAATTTTTGGGGGGCAAATAAATGGGAGATGTACAAGAAGCGTGTTCAAAAATACTGCGGATACTCCTACCAAGGTGATAGGGTTCATATTGAATGACACAGATGTAATTTACGGAGAGGCTGGGGAGATGAGAATGAATTTATGATAACCATTACAGGAGCCTCTGTGGAGAAAAGAGACTAACATCAGAATGCTTCTTCAAGTGGAGCGATGGGTTGACACCTTCTTGTTAAACGTTTAATTGGTTGGTTTAGCTAAATCAAAGACCAACCATATTATTTATGTAGTCGTTGAAACAATATTGTCTTGTTTTTGCACTCTTTTCGTGTTAATAGACCGCCATTTTCACGATGACAACATTTGACCACAACTACCAGAATTCATTTGGATTTTGTTTTCTTATTAAGATTTGTCAACTCTATTAGCACTAATTTGTACAAGAGAACACTAAACTGAAGGATTCTGATAGTCGCAGTTAAATTTCTTAATTGTGCTATTTTCTTATTGCAGCACTTGTGTAGAATCATAATTTTACCCAGATAAATCGGTTGTTATAATCTTTTATGGCACAATTTATACGTCTTCAGAATGCAGCTTCAGAAAAATACAATTATCACTTAATCAGTGTAATTTGATTTCTTAGAACACTTTCTTCTTTCTTCTTTTTGGATGGTTGATGGTTTGGTATCCATTGCTAAAAGGTGTAGATATCAAATCAAAGTCCAAGCATTGCTTTCTTTTAGAGTCATATAAATATAGTTAGAAGAGCTTCCATTTAACTTCATTGTCTATCCTTGTTGGATCGGTTAAAGGGAGAGAGTTGTTGTTTAAAACAGTCGTGATTTTGTAACTTTGCTAGTGCGTATAACATTGCCCGCCAACTTCTGTTAAGCGAGTTCAACGAATTACTGAGGGATGGCAAAACCATGCCTGGCTCGAGCCTGGCATAACATGTAGATCGGATGCAAAAGATAACTTGAAAAGTGGACTTGTGTAATAACAATTTAAATCATATATCCAACCCTTCAGTATATAATAACGGTTTTGAAAATGTAAATAGATGGTTATTTTTATGGAAATAAAACTTACTGTTAACATGCATACACTGTACGTTGACTTTGGATTTGGGGGGAAATCAACGTTCAGAAGCACCCAACGACGGTTTCATTGAATTTGTATCTGTTCGCTCATCTTAGGGAACTTGAGTCTTGCCTTGAGTACTAGGGCTTCAATATTATTTACCCGAACATTTTAGATGCAATTTAACATATTACGAAAGTGAGGATTTCGCTGATTCCCGGCTTTCTACATCACAATTGTGAATCTGAAATATGTTAAGTTTCTTTGAAATGTAGCCTAGCCTGGGGAATGAAATGTGAAAAATTAAACTTCAGAAAATCGTAGGGAATTTATTAGATAAGCTTCGAAAATTGTAGTGATCGAAACGGTCATCTAGGAATTTTTAGCCGTTCTCAAGAAATAGAAAATTCTAGGCAATATTTGCTTCTCCGAACAGCCATTATACATAAAACAGTCGTTGGCTGCCCCTAAACGTTTATATGTAGATATTTTTGTGGGGTGATACACCTAAGAACAACAGCAGGCCAACCAAGTCATTACGGAACGGCGCCTGTAGATCCGTGTCGCGGGCAAAATCACGGGTCCCATGAATATTTGCGCGCTCATGAAGGAAGCCGACGCATGTCGCGACCTTTGATTCAAGACCCAAGTGTTAGGGTATTGTTTCCACGACACAAAGGTAATTTAACTTAAGAAAATCTATAAATCGAAGCTTTCGCGCTACTCTTGTTTTATAAAGAAATGCAAACGCTCAACTTCATAAATATTTTGACTTCATAAGATATTTTAACGATTTAGGCCAGCAGAATGTATAGAATCCTTTGAGCGCTAACTCTACAACTAAAAACGGAGTTTAAGAATAAGTCTAGGGTATCTGGCTAATGTTGCCGGAGAAGTTGGGCTTCTCAATAATATCATTAAAGAATTATATCGGGGCAAACACATTAATGACATGGCAAGAAACCTCCAATTTGCCTAGAATATCTATTTCCTTCCTAAAAAAAATTGAACAATCTAAACCGGTCGGTAGGACGATAATTAGGGAGCTTTTAGACTGGTACTCAATGAGTTCTTTGTTCATAAGATCACTTCATTCAATTTAAAATTGTATACTGGTTACCAACGTCGTGCTGAGTGCGGAGATACCAGTGATGTCTGCCGTACTAACATTACATTCTTTGAGTTCTCGCTGTTGTCTGAGGAGGGTGTTCGCAAACTAGCCTTAGCGAATAAGAAATCGTGCGCACTCGACCCAATTCCAGCGTCTATTCTATCAGTGTGACTGGGCGAGTACCAGTGATAACTTGAATGTGGATAACATGTTCTTGGAGACTGCATACTTTGCTAATGACTGGAAGTGCGCCTTAGCACACCCTCTACACAAAAAACGCGGTCAACTCATCAATAAGAACTTTCGTCCGGTGAGCAATCTACAGTTAATATCGAAACTTAAGGAAAAGGCAGTGGCTATCCAGAACCAATTATGGTGGATAGTGAATTTTTACCCTGTTTACAAAGTGCTTAACGACAAAACATAGCACCGAAATTGCTTTGATTAATGTGAAGAACGAATTACTAATAAACATGAATAAGAAGTAGAACACAAACAGGGGTGATTAACATATTCAACTTACTCATTTTCATAAAATTGACGTTTCGTATGCTACTCAACACGCATTTTCAAAAGTACCGCTACAATTTTGAAAACTAAACGAAGGCTTCATGATAGAAAAAAATTGGCATTTTGACGCTCTTGCTAAAAATGACCACACATCAGCCATCGCTGACAATGTCAACACCAATAGACACAACATCAAGTGAAATCATTTTGATATCTTAGCGTCAAAACTGATTTATCACAGTGTAAAATCAAAGAAACGTTGCTTACATAAGAAGTGAACCCAGCTTTCAATGTAAACGTCAGTAGCGAGAAGCTGATGCATTATTTAATTAACATTTTTTTATAGATTAGCTGTAAAGTTTTGTACTTAATTTCGGTCCCAGTCCCTTTTCGCTATTATATAAGTATAGTTTTCAAAATTGTAACGGTACTTTTAAAAATGTATGTTGAGTAGCCTACGAAACGTCAAGTTTATGAAAATGAGTAAGTTGAATATGTTTTTCACCACTATTTGTGTTCTATTTCTTATCAAGCTATGATGGCCAAGAACATGGATAAGGGTCTTGTGACAAGCCACTTCTTGTGTTATCGGACAAAGCGTCGCATTCGATACGGTCGATCATGGCAACCTGCTCTCAAGGTTGCAGTCACTGTTGGGCTTACGTGGTAATGCACTTTCCTTATTTCAATCTTACCCGAGAGGGAAGAGCGCAGGGTATTTCTGTTAACGGCACTCTCTCAAACATTTACTTCAGAATGCGGTGTTCCACAGGGCTGGTGTCTAGGTCCGCTTTTATTTAAGTTTTATACTGGCAAGCTGTTTGAGGTCCTACGTTCGCACCTTCCTTCTGAGCATGCCTATGCTGATGACACGCAGCTATATAAATATGTCATTCAGACCATGTGATAGCTTGAGCGAAATCGAAGCCGTGACTGCGTTGGAGAACTGCATTATTGATGTCCGTGCTCAGATGAAAGAGGATATGTTATGGTTAAATTATGAAAAGACGGAGTTTCTATTGGTTTGCAGTCGTCAACAGCTGGCTAAGGTGTCGAAAAACAGCATCACGGTTGGTGAAGCTAATGTGACTCCTGTATCTTCCGCAAGGAATCTGGGTGCTTGGTTGGACTCTCACCTGGATATGTCTACTCATACATCCAAAACTTCAGCCAGCGCATGCTACTATCTTTACAACATTCGTCACATCAGGAAGTTCCTGTCAAGTTTTAAAATGAATTCTCGTTTTCTCAATCTTTGTCTTTTTTCCGATTTGCTGAAAATGGCAAGTGTAGGCGAATTTCCCTGGACTTGATTTCTTGAGGACCGCACTCAAGTTTAGAGAGAGAAGAAGAGATTCGTCGTCGCTTGTTTACGTCCTCCATAAAACTTGCAATTAGGCATTTTCACGTCGTAGTCGGGCAAGGACGGTAAAGAAAAGTACAAAAAAGCGTGATGCACGTGCAAAGTTGTTGTTTTGCGTAAGAAACCTATTGCTTTTTTGAAGTCCTCGTTGCCGTCGCCGTCGTCGTTGCTTAAGCTCCCTATTGACTCGGTCTATAACACCTTGAGAGATATTCATAATCCCCGTATAATACACAAGTCGAATTTAATATGTATTTTATTTTATTATATACATACTGAGAAATACTCACCAAAAAGCTATGTCGTAAATTTTCGTACGCAAATTAGTTCTAGCCAATCAGAGGAGCGAATGATGGTTTTCACACGTGAAAAAAATGATACGTCCAATCAGAATCGCGAACGATGTTTTTTCACGTGTGAGAAAAATGATACGTCCAATCAGAAGCCACAGAGGTGTGTGAGTTTCGCGCCAAAATTCCCGCCTTTTATTGCAGCTTGCAGCGCCGCTTCGCACACATTCAATGAGAAAAGTTTTACTCAAAGAGTTTTCCTCGCTAAAAAAGTGAAAAACATTTCGGAAATGGAGTGGAATAGTTTCGTTTGTTTCACCGTCGATGAAAAAAACGGTAGAGAGCCTGCGAAACAACAACGGAAAGGGAAAAACAGAACGAGACGTAAGCTTTTGTTGTGCTTTTTGTCGGAGTTACTTTGCCTTTCATTTAGGCTTAAGCTTATGATATTGAAACCGGCCATTTTCCTAAAATTCACTCATTTTCAATTGTGCATTGAGAACAAACAGTTAAGATTACTTATAGTTCTTGGATTACCTCATATCCTTACCGTCTTTTATGTTTTTAACAAACGTTTTTACTAAAAAGCTGATACTTCGTTTTCGTTGTCATTTTGCGGTAAGTGTGTAGAGGTAAATTTTAGCATTTTTGAAAGATTTAAAATAAAAAGGCCGCCAAAATGATGAATGTCTCAGTATGTATATAATAAACACAATACCACATGGAAAGTGCTTTGTACGGTATTTACGCACTCGTTGTTTTTGTATCAGAAATCTTACTCGCTCGCTGCGCTCACTCGTTCGATTTCTGATATGTCAACAACTCGTGCGTAAATACCGTACGCCAGCACTTTCCATGAAGTATTCTCTATATCCATGAAGAATATTTCCCAAAACGTCCTTACCTCACCTAGGATTAACATTTGCCAGTTCCTTGGTAGTTTCAGAATCTTATACAAATGTGTTTTTTCTTACAGAAATTCTTAAACAACAGTTCATAACATTAGTTGAGCGTTTTTTTTTTGCGTATTCTTGCTATCATTTTCAGTTAGTAGTTTGGCTATTTTGTCTGTACATTGTTGTGAACTCTGTCGCCATTTTCTTGAGTTCTGCACTCATTCCAAACCCAACCGGCTTGGCTGTCACACCACTTTTCTTGTATGACGTCTTCAAAATGACGTCAGTGACAGAGCATTGTGAGAGTCAACAATGGAATAATTGATAGGATCTTTCAAATTTGGTCAGCGCTGGCAGGTTGTAAAAAATAAACAGGTGAAGAAAACTGATTGACGGAGAAATATTACCTCACCTAGGACTAACACTTGCCAGTTCCTTGGTGGTTTCAGAATTTTATACGGATGTGTTTTTTCTTACAGAAATTTCTCAAAACGCGGTTCGTGACATTAGTTGAGTGTTTTTTTTTGCGTATTCTTGCTATCATTCTTAGGTAATAGTTTGGCTATTTTGTCTGTACATTGTTGTGAACTCTGTCGCCATTTTCTTCACTTCTGCACTCATTCTAAACCCAACCGGCTTGGCTGTCCCGCCACTTTTCTTGTATGACGTCTTGAAAATGAACACGTCAGGTGAGGCAAACGGATTGACGGAGAAATATTTAGATAGCCTGAACTTCATCCGATTACTTCGAGTCGTTATTACTCCCTCAGTAACGTCTATGTTGAGAGGAGAAAACGACTCGAGGCAATCGGATGAAATTCAGGCTACCCTTGCCTCACTTTGTAAAAAAAAATGTATCACTGTAACACAATGGCATTTGTCCCGATTACTATAAGGATAGACGACAACGTTGTTGATAAAAATAACCTTGAATTTTTTTTGGCTTTTTTTCCCAGTTTTATTTTTAATTTTTTGAACAGCAATGAAGAATTGCTCATTTATCAAGACTTAGTCAAAAATTGAATGTCTCAATGTAACGTTTAATTTATGATTTCAGTTTTTATTGACATTAAAAAGCTGATGCAAATTTCACAAAGATTCAAAACAACTAATTATGCAACAAAAGTATTGATTATGAATCCTATTTATGAACTTAGACTGAAATGAAAGGCTAATAAAAAACGGCTAAAATTGGTTCTGACAACTAAATTCTATAATTACCCAACCTAACACATTAAAGAAGTACCCTCAAAAGCAAAAAACGAACAGTAACTGAATTTTATCACCAACATTTTTTTTTTCATATATTGTAGTATGTCTGTCGCTTTGTAATCCTTGTCATTCTTTTTGCGATCAGATATTAACAAATGAAAAGGTACTGATAAATATTACAACGCCAAGTAAAGATTTATCTGCTTATATTTTTCTACTATTCAAATACGGCTTGAAATAATTATAATAATGATAATAATAATAATAATAATAATAATAATAATAATAATAATAATAATAATAATAATAATAATAATAATAATATGTTTTTATGGCGCATTTAAAGAAATTCTCAATGCGGTTACAATAGTCAATTAAATCTAAAAGAACTATGGACAGTAATTATTTTTGATATGATCAGGTAAGCTGTTCCAGATTTTCGGTGCATCATTTGAAAATGAGCGGTGCCTGTAAGTCACGGTATTAACAGAGAAGGAACTTGTAGAAGCAGTCCATTAGATGGGAGGAGTAAACTAGTCGGCTGGTATTTGAGAAGGAGTGAAGACAAATAATAAGGAGCTAAATCATTTAAAATTTTTAATGTTAAAAGCAGTGCTTTAAAATTGATGCGTGCGCCAATAGGAATCCAGTGCAAGTCTTTCATGACTAGAGTTATATGGTCAGATCTTCTTATTCCTGAAACCAAGCGTGGGGCACAGTTCTGAACACGTTGCAGCTTGACCATTTCCCGCTTAGGTAAGGCACAATATAAACTGTTACAATAATGCAAGCGAGACATAAAAAAACATGTCCATCATGTTAAGGTGATCCTTGCTCAGATACTTCCTCAATCTGCCAATAAATCAAATCCCCAGCTTAGCCTTTTTGCATGTTTCATTTTAATATGGTGACTAACATCGAGCTCTCTATCTAGGCTGACACCAAGATTTTAAAGTCGGCCTGATGGTTGTACTCTAGCGTTGCCAATCAAAAAATGACTAAGAATTGGGTTCTTAACAAAACAAGAACTAAACTGAATGACCTCTGTTTTACTAGGATCGCACACTAACTTATTGATGGTGTTCCATTCTATAACTTAACTAATACACTTCTGAAGGGTGTTTAACGCAGGACGTCGATCACGAGGATCAACAGTAATGTATAGTTTAGAATCATCTGCATAGAACACACAGTCTAGGTTATGAGTAGAAATTATGTCTTGAATAAAGAGTAAACAAGAAAGGACCGAAACTGCAGAACTTTGCAGAACTCCAAATTCTTATCTCCGACCGCTAGATATTGTGTTACCAATTATAACAGATTGTGTTCGACCAGCAAGATAAGAAGAAAACCATCTTAGCACTGTGTGGGAAAAACCGAAGTAACTGCTAAGTCTATCCGGCCGAAAGTATAGTACTCGCGTCTAGTGTCTCAAATGCGGCTGAGAGATCAAGCATGACAAAACAACTTCTTGCCGACTATCAATAGTCCAAAGAACGTCTTTCATTACTTTCAGAAGGGCAGTCTCGGTGAAGTGATGTTTACGGTGGCACACCCGCTGTTGCTATTTACTAAAACAGTTGTTCCTTCATGAAACGAATAGTCCATAGTGTATTTACAATATATATCAATATGTATATAGAACGGGCAGTTTGATCATAACTTAGTGTCCATTGTCTTTTGCTCGAGGGTCTGCTGTACTTGACTTGAATCGGGATGTAAAGTTCTCAGCCGCAACCCAGGCGTCAAAACGACAGCGATATTTTCCTTTCTTTCTAGACACGGCCTATTTATTACGACCTGGCGTCGTGAACAACACGAAAAAAGTGTTTGCTTAATCTCAGGGATTCTCAATGCATAGACAAATGGATTTAAAATGGAGTTGGAAAAACTAAGAATAGTTATGATTTGTGAAAACAAAAATAGCAGAGGGATATGGAGCCCCTGAACAATCACCAGAAAGTTAGCAATGACTAAAGGAAGCCAGGAAAGAACAGAAATGGCGGATACAAACAGCAAAGTTTTTGTCAAACGTTGGTTTTGAGATGCTGCTCGGTTTTGTTGTTGTAAAGTAATATTTCTCTTTCGAACTTTTCTCCATATACCGATGTTACATGCACAAACGATTAACAGAAAACTCAAGAGGAATAACATCCAAGACAAGACAGCTGCCTTATGTGACCCTAGGTAGAGAGAAGTGAAAACGACAATTGAAACAACGATAGCCAGAGACCAGACCATAAAAATAGCAATGCCATACGCTCGTGTTGACAATGTTTTGTGTTTAAGTGGCCAATAGACGGCATAAAATCTTTCACAGGATATAAAAACTGCTGAAATTAACGAGGAATGCGAGAAGGTGGTATCAAGAAAATGATAATAATAAGAAATGGGGGCATTTGTCTTTGCAGTCCACAACAGATAAACCCACAAAGGCAGAGACACCGCTCCTAACATCACATCAGCGAGGGCCATGTTCATAACTAAGAACAAACTTTTCTTGCGAAGCTTCTTTTCCCGTGCAAAGAGAATTATTGTCAGGACCGAGACAATTAGACCACTTTCAAACATAAGGGCGGTAACCACTCCTATTCTTTGTGCTTTGGATGGAGTGTCTGTCATCGTAGGGGATGTAGAAGTGTTGGTAGAGCTTCTGGTGACCGAGTTGTTTTTCATCTTATTTCCTCTGCCTCTGTGTTAGAAACTAGTGTACGATGGCGTTGTCTGTCTCGACACGGATGCATTGAAGCACCAGGTGAATAATTTTTTCCTTTCACAACAGTCGATAATGTTTATGCGTACATTATAATCCGCTATGTCAATTATGCTTGTCGCCAAAATATTTACGGTTAACAAAATACCGAAGTATTTAAAACTAGTGTTTAGTTTCACCAAATCGCAGGTGCGGTAAAGTGATAATGAATACACTATATTTTAAGATAAACTCTGTTAAAACAGTTATTGGTGTTCTACAAGTCAGTTCAGAATAGAGTAAATTAATGGACACTGTTTAAACGTCTCTGTGCCCGATTTATCCGAGCCGTTGAAATAGACAGCTCCCTACTTTATTTCAGTTTTGTATACATGAAATTTAAAATGAAAGCACTTTTTCCACTTTGTGTTTTCTTCGCTTTGTTCGATCGTTTTTTCTAGTGAGCGTCGTTCCTGAAATAAACCAAACTCCTAATACTTTCACGGGCATATGGGGACGGAGGGTTAGTGAAACCCGCAAGAAAGTACGATTTCATTTAAAACTTTGAGACTTTCATTTAAAACGTTTGAAACTTAAACCTGCCATTTATTTCGATAATGATATAGCTGGTAGTTACTCCGACATCGTCAGCATAGTTATTGCATATACCCTTTAATTTTAGCGAACTGTCCAATTAAGGATTAATTTGTATAGTTTCAGAGGGGAATTTTCTTTGAAAATAGGCAAACTGTCCAGTTTTAGAAAATAGCTTGTCTAAACCAATCAAATGCCAGAAAAAACAACAGGCAATACAAACTAGCCAATCGGTACAAAGTTCCTGCTGTGAAAACGCTCCAGAAAGTGTCTTTTGGCTGATGGCGGTTCGTCGGTGAAGGCGAGTCTTGTTGCAGCTGTAAATGTCGTTTTATGATAGCAAATGCTGCTGTTTTGTTTTGGTTTCTTGTTGGGGGCTTTCTTTAAAAGAAAAATGTTCAGTTAGATCAAACTGAGGAAATTTGTATTGGACAATGCCCGCATTCATGACGTAGCAAGAACAAACGGTCCTATAGGAAATGTGCAAGCACTGAAAATTTGAACAAGACCAACAAAAACAATGATATTTGTTGTTTGGATGTCGACTGGCGTGTCACGGGACTCTGAATCTCCCCGATTTTAAAGATATATGGAAAGTTAATAAAAGTTCGATAAACATCCGATCAACAGGCTTTCAAGGTTCTAGAAGGCAATCTAAGTGTTTACCTTTAAAAATGAAACATGATGAGTAACCAATTTACTAATGAGCTTTTCATGTAGAAACATAAACATTAACAGCGCGCTTTTTGAGAGTGGGACATCTTGTCTCCAAACTTGACGTCCCTTGGAAGATACTTATCTTTTAAATAGACATTTCTACCCTTTAAGTAATTAACTAAGGAAACATAAGTTTTGCGGTAAATACATCCTATGCATTATTATCAATGTAAACCTATTATCAATGACCAAACAAATAAATAGCGAGCTGCTAAGGAAAAGGTTCTGTATGCAGTTACAGAGAGAGAAAGGGAAGAGAAAGAGAGAAGTAGAGAACTGTTAAAGATCACTGAAGGTTAAGCTGAAGAAGGAAGGTTAGAAGTTATATTTATTTTTTTGATTGTTAGTAGTCCCTCTCGCAATTTTTATTGCTACACCGGTTGTTTCCAGTCGAACATAAACATCCCATGCAGGAATACTCAAAACGCCGCGCGTAAATATCACTCGCTTTTAAAGGTTACACATTACAAAACCATAAACAGTTTTATAAATAAAGGGAAAAAACCTAAACATAACAAATTCTCTATCATGTTTAAGCGTAAATGGTAACTCTATTAATCGCACTGCAAATATGGTTCCTGTTAAAAGTGAGAACCCGTCCGGCTGGCCGAAAAGGTGATTTTTTTTGTGTTTTTTTTTTTTGCGTATTTTTGCTATCATTTTTAGTTAGTGGTTTGGCTTTTTTGTCTGTACATTGTTGTGAACTCTGTCGCCATTTTCTTGAGTTCTGCACTCATTCCAAACCCAACCGTCTTCGCTGTCCCGCCACTTTTCTTGTATGACGTCTTAAAAATGACGTCAGTGACAGAGGATTTGACAGTCAAAGATGGAATAATTGATAGTATCTTCCAAATTTGGTCAGCGCTGACAGGTTGTGAAAAATACCGTGAGGCAAACTGATTGACGAGGAAAAATATTGATAGCCTGAATTTCATCCGATTACTTCGAGTTGTTATTACTCCCTCAGTAACGTGTATGCTGAGAGGAGAAACGACTCGAAGCAATCGGATGAAATTCAGGCTACCCTTGCCTCACTTTGTAAAAAAAAAATTATCACTGTAACACAATGACATTCGTCTCGATTACTAAACGGATAGACGACAACGTTGTTGATAAAAATAACCTTGAATTTTTTTGGCTTTTTTCCCAGTTTTTTAAAAATTTTTTCAAGACTTAGTCAAAAATTGAATGTCTCAATGTAACTTTTAATATGTGATTTCAGTTTTTATTGACATTGAAAAGCTGATGCAAATTTCACAACGATTCAAAACATCTAATTAAGCAAGAATAGTACTGATTATGAATCCTATTTATGAACTTAGACTGCAATGAAAGGCTAATAAAAAACGGTTAAAATTGGTTCTGACAACTAAATTCTATAATTACCCAACCTAACACATGAAAGAAATACCCTCAAAGTAAAAAACCAACAGTAACTGAATTTTAACACCAGCATTTTTTCTTCATGTATTGTAGTATGTGTTTCACTTTTTAATCCTTGTCATTCTTTTAACGATCAGATACTAACTAAGGAAAAAGTACTGATCAATATTAAAACTTCAATTAAAGATTTGAGCGCTTAATATATGTTTCTACTATTCAGATGCGGCTTAAAATAATAATAATAATAATAATAATAATAATTATTAATAATAATAATGATAATAGGTTTTTATGGTGCATTTAAAGAAATTCTCAATGCGCTTACAGCAGTAAATTAAATCTAAAAGAACTATGTACAGTAGTTATTAAAAAGTGGAAACAGACTCAGAGTATTTGATATGATCAGGTAAACTGTTCCAGATTTTCGTTGCATAATATGAAAATGAGCGGTGCCTGTAAGTCACGGTTTTAACAGAAGGATCTTGTAGCAGCATTCCACTAGATGAGCGGAGTAAAGGAGTCGGCTGGTATTTGAGAAGGAGTGAAGACAAATAGTAAGGAGCTAAATCATTTAAAATTTTTAATGTTAAAAGCAGTGTTTTAAAAATGCTGCGGGTGCCAATAGAAAGCCAGTGCAGTCTTTCACGACAGGAGTTACATGGTCAGATCTTCTTACTCCTGAAACCAAGCATGGGGCACAGTTCTGAACACGTTGCAGCTTGTTTATTTCTCGCTTAGGTAAGCCACAATATAAACTGTTACAATAATGCAAGCGAGACATAAAAAAAGCACTGAACATCATGTTAAGGTGATCCTTGCGCAGATACTTCCTGAATCTGGCAATGAATCGAATCGCCTGCATGGCCTTTTTGCACGTTCCATTAATAATTATGATGACTAACATTGAGCTCTCTATCTAGGTTGACACCCAGATTACAAACTCGGTCTGATAGTTGTACTCTATCAAAAAATCACTAAGAATAATTGGGTTCTTGACAAAACGAGAACTAAACTGAATGACCTCTGTTTTACAAGGATTGCACAATAACTTATTGATGGTGTTTCATTCTATAACTTCACTAATCCACTTCTGAAGGGTGCTTAAGGTGGCCCGAACCTTTTTATATGCGTGTTGGTGATGTTTTTATTTGCGTTTTTCAGAATAAAAGAGTCAACCGATTTCTATGATTTTTGGCATACCAAGTAAATAATAATGGAACTTTAAGAAAATGTTCTTTATTTTCTTGTACATATAAAAACCTTTAAGATATCGGTTTATATCTAAAGCCGCATCTTTACAAAAAATGTAAATAACTTCGAAATCCCGCGGCAGATTTTTCCCTAACTTCAGCAAATAAGCGCCAGAGCTCTCTAGTTTTACAGCTGCAGGTTTGAAGGCAATCGTGACCGTAGAACTCGCTGCACAAAATGCTGGTCAAATTTAATCTTAAAATGCTACACTAACACATTTGTGTAAGTTGACGCACGAATAGAGGTAGAGTGCCGACAGACTATCTCCTATCTGAAAGGATATTCCTACTTTAAGCTTTATTGCAAGAAACAGAGTAATCAGAAACCTACGGCGAACATAGTTAGCACTACAAGAAGAACAACTTTATGCTGAGTGCGCGGTAATATTAAAGAACTTCTATTCATGAATCATACGTTGTATTTGTCCCTCTCTCTCGGAAACAAATCTTACCAAAGCAAAATATAGCGTCTACGAAAAACTGTCAAGAGTTTTTTCGTCGCAGGTTCCCGTTTTGAAGAGAAATAAGGGCACCAACTTCTGTACTTCTAACCATCCATTATTCGGCTGCAATGAAAATCCTTGTATTTGTCTAGGGTTTCAAATGCGGCTGAGAGATCAAGCATGACTAAACAACATCTTGCTGACCATCAATAGTCCAAAGAACGTCATTCATTACTCCCAGAAGTGGAGTGATGTTTACGGTTATCCCACTCGCTGTTGAAAAAAAGTGTTTTTAACAACTTGCTTTTTACTAAAACGCTTGTTCCTTCATGAAACGAATAGTCCATACTGTATTTACAATATACCAATATGTGTATAGAACGGGTAGTTTGATCATAACTTAGTGTCCATTGTCTTTTGTTCGAGGGTCTGCTGTACTTGACTTGAATCGGGATGTAAAGTTCTCAGCTGCAACCCAGGCGTCAAAACAACAGCGATATTTTCCTTTCCTTCTTGACTCGGCCTATTTATTACGGCCTGGCGTCGCGAACAACACAAAGTAAGTGTTTGCCTAAACTCAGGGATTCTTAATGCATAGACAAATGGATTTAAAATGGAGTTGGAAAAATTAAGAATAGTTATGATTTGTGAAAACAAAAATAGCAGAGGGATATCGAGCCTCTGAACAAACACCAGACAGTTAACAATGACTAAAGGAAGCCAGGAAAGAACAGAAATGGCGGATACAAACAGGAAAGTTTTTGTCAAACGTTGGTTTTGAGATGCTGCTCGGTTTTGATGTTGCAAAGCGATATTTCTCTTTCGAACCTTTCTCCATATACTGATGTTACATGCACAAACGATGAACAGGAAACTCAAGGGGAATGAAATCCAAGACAAGACAGCTACCTTATGTGACCCTAGGTAGAGAGAAAGGAAAACGGCAATTGAAACAACGATAGCCAGAGACCAGACCATAAAAATAGCAATGCCATACGCTCGTGTTGACAATGTTTTGTGTTTAAGTGGCCAATAGACGGCATAAAATCTTTCACAGGATATAAAAACTGCTGAAATTAACGAGGACTGCGAGAAAGTAGTATCAAGAAAACAAAAAGAATAAGAAAAGATGGCATTTTTCTTTGCAGTCCACAGCTGATACTCGGGTCCTACGAAAAAATAAACCCACAAAGGCAGAGACACCGCTCCTAACATCACATCAGCGAGGGCCATGGTCATAACTAAGAACAAACTTTTCTTGCGAAGCTTATTTTCCCGTGCAAAGATAATTAATGTCAGGAAGTTTCCCATGACAATTAGACCACTTTCAAACATAAAGGCGGTAACCACTGCTGTTCCTTGTTCTTTGGATGGAATGTCCGTCATCGGAGGGGATGTAGAGGTGTTGGTGGAGCTTCTGGTGACCGAGTTGTTTTCCACCTTATTTCCTCTGCTTCTGGGTTAGAAAATAGTGTGCGATGGCGTTGTCTGTCTCGACACGGATGCATTGAAGCACCAGGTGAATAATTTCACCCTTTCACAACAGTCTATAATGTTTATGCATACATTATAATCCGCTATGTCAATTCTGTCTGTCGCCAAAATATTTACGATTACAAAAATACCCGAGTATTTAAAACTAGCGTTTAGTTTCAACAAATCGCAGGTGCTGTAAAGTGATAATGAATACACTATATTTTAAGATAAACTCTGTCAAAACAGTTATTGGTGTTCTATTTCTACTAAAATCATGCCCGAGGCAGTGTGGAAACAAGTCAGTTCAGAATAGAGTAAATTAATGGACACTGTTTAAACGTCTCTGTACCCGATTTATCTGAGCCGTTGAAATGGACAGCTCCCTACTTTATTTCAGTTTTGTATACATGAAATTTAAAATGAAAGCACTTTTTCCACTTTGTGTTTTCTTCGCTTTGTTCGATCGTTTTTGCTAATGAGCGTCGTTGCTGAAATAGATAGATAGATAGATAGAAACTTTATTTAAGTGTCAAAAGCCGTCTAGCCAGGGAAAAAAGAATCCCTTACTAATTTGGGGACACCAATTAGGGGAGAATATACAAACTAAAAACTATATACAGTAGTAGGTAAAATATCTATAGTTCTCTAATTACGAGATTTATAGTAAAAACATACAGAAGTCAAAATGAACAAAGGCTACAGCCTGCGCAGCCATCATCTAAAAGTTCACTTATTTTGAGTTGGCGTATCTTGCTTTTAAACGACATTAGGGTTGTGACGTCCCTAATCATCCTCTTGGGTAGTTTTGTCCATAGCCTAGGCCCTAGATATCTAATAGAGTGCTTGCCGTAGGTGACTGTCTCATACCTAGGTATAGAGAAATCTGCTTGCCTCAGATTGTAATACGATTTGGTTCTTTAAAGATGTTACTTATATATGCAGGGCACAGTTTATGCTTTACTTTATACGTAAGGATGCACAAATCCTGTAAGCGACTATTTAGCAGTGTGGGCAGATCTGCCTTCTCTAATAGTTGTTCATAACTAGAATTATTATCCTTGAAAACCGCTCTAAGTCCTCTTTCTTGTAGTCTTTCAAGCTTTCGAGTGTCACTCGCTTTGCAGAAATGCCACACTAGGTGACAGTAGGTGAGGAATGGTAATATCGCGCTTTTGAATAATATTAACTTAGATTTCATAGGAATTAGATTACGTAGTCTCATTAGAACACCAATTCTCTGGCTGGCTTTTTTACAGATAGAGATTATATGCTCAGAGAAATTTAGCTTAGAATCTAACACTACTCCTAGAAGTAATACAATACTTTCACGGGCATGTGGGGACGGGGGTTTAGTGAAACCCGCAAGAAAGTACGATTTCATTTAAAACTTTGAAACTTTCATTTAAAACGTTTGAAACTTAAACCTGCCATTTATTTCGATAATATAGCTGGTAGTTAATCCGACATCGTCAGCATAGTTATTGCATATACCCTTTAATTTTAGCGAACTGTCCAATTAAGGATTAATTTGTATAGTTTCAGAGGGGAATTTCCTTTGAAAATAGGCAAACTGTCCAGTTTAAGAAAATAGCTTGTCTAAACCAATCAAATGCCAGAAAAAACAACAGGCAATACAAACTAGCCAATCAGTGCAAAGTTCATGCTGTGAAAACGCCCCAGAAAGTGTCTTTTGGCTGATGGCGGTTCGTCGGTGAAGGCGAGTCTTGTTGCAGCTGTAAATGTCGTTTTATGATAGCAAATGCTGCTGTTTTGTTTTGGTTTCTTGTTGGGGGCTATCTTAAAAGAAAAATGTTTAGTTAGATCAAACTGATGAAATTTGCATTGGACAATTCCCGCATTCATGACGTAGCAAGAACAAACGGTCCTATAGGAAATGTGCAAGCACTGAAAATTTGAACAAGACCAACAAAAACAATGATGTTTGTTATTTGGATGTCGACTGGCGTGTCACAGAACTCTGAATCTCCTCGATTTTAAAGATATATGGAAAGTTAATAAAAGTTCGATAAACATCCGATCAACAGGCTTTCAAGGTTCTAGAAGACATTCTAAGAGTTTACTTTTAAAAATGAAACATGATGAGTAACCAATTTACTAATGAGCTTTTCATGTAGAAACATAAACATTAACAGCGTGCTTTTTGAGAGCGGGACATCTTGTCTCCAAACTTGACGTCCCTTGGAAGATACTCATCTTTTAAATAGACATTTCTACCGTTTTAGTAATTAACTAAGGAAACATAAGTTTTGCGGTAAATACATCCTATGCATTATTATCAATGTAAACCTATTATCAATGACCAAACAAATAAATAGCGAGCTGCTAAGGAAAAGGTTCTGTATGCAGTTATAGAGAGAGAAAGGGAAGAGAAAGAGAGAAGTAGAGAACTGTTAAAGATCACTGAAGGTTAAGCTGAAGAAGGAAGCTTAGAAGTTATATTTATTTTATTGATTGTTAGTAGTCCCTCTCGCAATTTTTATTGCTGCACCGGTTGTTTCCAGTCGAACATAAACATCCCATGCAGGAATACTCAAAACGCCGCGCGTAAATATCACTCGCTTTTAAAGGTTACACATTACAAAACCATAAACAGTTTTATAAATAAAGGGAAAAAACCTAAACATAACAAATTCTCTATCATGTTTAAGCGTAAATGGTAACTCTATTAATCGCACTGCAAATATGGTTCCTGTTAAAAGTGAGAAGTGATTTTTTTTGTGTTTTTTTTTGCGTATTCTTGCTATCATTTTTAGTTAGTGGTTTGGCTTTTTTGTCTGTACATTGTTGTGAACTCTGTCGCCATTTTCTTGAGTTCTGCACTCATTCCAAACCCAACCGTCTTCGCTGTCCCGCCACTTTTCTTGTATGACGTCTTAAAAATGACGTCAGTGACAGAGGATTTGACAGTCAAAGATGGAATAATTGATAGTATCTTCCAAATTTGGTCAGCGCTGACAGGTTGTGAAAAATACCGTGAGGCAAACTGATTGACGAGGAAAAATATTGATAGCCTGAATTTCATCCGATTACTTCGAGTTGTTATTACTCCCTCAGTAACGTGTATGCTGAGAGGAGAAACGACTCGAAGCAATCGGATGAAATTCAGGCTACCCTTGCCTCACTTTGTAAAAAAAAAATTATCACTGTAACACAATGACATTCGTCTCGATTACTAAACGGATAGACGACAACGTTGTTGATAAAAATAACCTTGAATTTTTTTGGCTTTTTTCCCAGTTTTTTAAAAATTTTTTCAAGACTTAGTCAAAAATTGAATGTCTCAATGTAACTTTTAATATGTGATTTCAGTTTTTATTGACATTGAAAAGCTGATGCAAATTTCACAACGATTCAAAACATCTAATTAAGCAAGAATAGTACTGATTAAGAATCCTATTTATGAACTTAGACTGCAATGAAAGGCTAATAAAAAACGGTTAAAATTGGTTCTGACAACTAAATTCTATAATTACCCAACCTAACACATGAAAGAAATACCCTCAAAGTAAAAAACCAACAGTAACTGAATTTTATCACCAGCATTTTTTCTTCATGTATTGTAGTATGTGTCTCACTTTATAGTCCTTGTCATTCTTTTAACGATCAGATACTAACTAAGGAAAAAGTACTGATCAATATTAAAACTTCAATTAAAGATTTGAGCGCTTAATATATGTTTCTACTATTCAGATGCGGCTTAAAATAATAATAATAATAATAATAATAATTAATTATAATAATAATAATGATAATAGGTTTTTATGGTGCATTTAAAGAAATTCTCAATGCGCTTACAGCAGTAAAGTAAATCTAAAAGAACTATGTACAGTAATTATTTTTAAAAAGTGGAAACAGATTCAGAGTATTTGATATGATCAGGTAAACTGTTCCAGATTTTCGTTGCATAATATGAAAATGAACGGTGCCTGTAAGTCACGGTTTTAACAGAAGGAACTCGTAGCAGCATTCCATTAGATGAGCGGAGTAAAGGAGTCGGCTGGTATTCGAGAAGGAGTGAAGACAAATAGTAAGGAGCTAAATCATTTAAAATTTTTAATGTTAAAAGCAGTGTTTTAAAAATGATGCGGGCGCCAATAGGAAGCCAGTGCAGTCTTTCACGACAGGAGTTACATGGTCAGTTCTTCTTACTCCTGAAACCAAGCATGGGGCACAGTTCTGAACACGTTGCAGCTTGTTTATGTCTCGCTTAGGTAAGCCACAATATAAACTGTTACAATAATCCAAGCGAGACATAAAAAAAGCATTGAACATCACGTTAAGGTGATCCTTGCGCAGATACTTCCTGAATCTGGCAATGAATCGAATCGCCTGCATGGCCTTTTTGCACGTTCCATTAATAATTATGATGACTAACATTGAGCTCTCTATCTAGGTTGACACCCAGATTACAAACTCGGTCTGATAGTTGTACTCTATCAAAAAATCACTAAGAATAATTGGGTTCTTGACAAAACGAGAACTAAACTGAATGACCTCTATTTTACTAGGATTGCACAATAACTTATTGATGGCGTTTCATTCTATAACTTCACTAATCCACTTCTGAAGGGTGCTTAAGGTGGCCCGAACCTATTTATATGCGTGTTGGTTTTGTTTTTATTTGCGTTTTTCAGAATGAAAGATTGAGCCGATTTCTATGATTTTTGGCATACCAAGTAAATAATAATGGAACTTTAAGAAAATATTATTTGTTTCCTTCTACATATAAAAACCTTTGAGATATTGACATATATCTAAAGCCGCATTTTTACGAAAAATGTAAATAACTTCGAAATCCCACGGCAGATTTTTCCCTAACTTCAGCAAATAAGCCTCAGAGCTCTCTAGTTTTACATCTGCAAGTTTGAAGGCAATCGTGACCGTAGAATTCGCTGCACAAAATGCTGGTCAAATTTAACCTTAAAATGCTACACTAACACATTTTTTGAAAGTTGACGCACGAATAGAGGTAGAGTGCCGACAGACTATCTCCTATCTGAAAGGATATTCCTACTTTAAGCTTTATTGCAAGAAACAGAGTAATCAGAAACCTACGGCGAACATAGTTAGCACTACAAGAAGAACAAGTTTATGCTGAGTGCGCGGTAATATTAAAGAATTTCTGTGCATGAATCATACGTTGTATTTTTCCCACTCTTTCGGAAACAAATCTTACCAAAGCAAAATATAGCGTCTACGAAAAACTGTCAAGAGTTTTTTCGTCGCAGGTTCCCGTTTTGAGGAGAAATAAGGCCACCAACTTCGAATTCTGTACTTCTAACCATCCATTATTCAGCTGCAATGAAAATCCTTGTATTTGTCTAGGGTTTCAAATGCGGCTGAGAGATCAAGCATGACTAAACAACATCTTGCCGACCATCAATAGTCAAAAGAACGTCATTCATTACTCCCAGAAGTGGAGTGATGTTTACGGTTATCCCACTCGCTGTTGAAAAAAAGTGTTTTTAACAACTTGCTTTTTACTAAAACGCTTGTTCCTTCATGAAACGAATAGTCCATAGTGTATTTACAATATACCAATATGTGTATAGAACGGGTAGTTTGATCATAACTTAGTGTCCATTGTCTTTTGTTCGAGGGTCTGCTGTACTTGACTTGAATCGGGATGTAAAGTTCTCAGATGCAACCCAGGCGTCAAAACAACAGCAATATTTTCCTTTCCTTCTTGACTCGGCCTATTTATTACGGCCTGGCGTCGCGAACAACACAAAGTAAGTGTTTGCCTAAACTCAGGGATTCTTAATGCATAGACAAATGGATTTAAAATGGAGTTGGAAAATTTAAGAATAATTATGATATATAAGAACGAAAGTCGTCGAGGGATATCGAGCCCCTGAACAAACACCAGATAGTTAGCAATGACTAAAGGAAGCTAAGAAAGAACAGAAATGGCGGATACAAACAGCAAAGTTTTTGTCAAGCGTTGGTTTTGAGATGCTACTCGGTTTTGATATTGTAAAGCGATATTTCTCTTTCGAACCTTTCTCCATATACTGATGTTACATGCACAAACGATGAACAAAAAACTCAAGGGGAATGACATCCAAGACAAGACAGTTGCTTTATGTGACCCTAGGTAGAGAGAAAGGAAAACGGCAATTGAAACAACGATAGCCAGAGACCAGACCATAAGAATAGCAATGCCATACGCTCGTGTTGACAATGTTTTGTGTTTAAGTGGCCAATAGACGGCATAAAATCTTTCACAGGATATAAAAACTGCTGAAATTAACGAGGACTGCGAGAAGGTAGTATCAAGAAAATGAAAAGAATAAAAAATGGGGGCATTTTTCTTTGCAGTCCACAGCTGATAGTCGGGTCTCTCCAAAAAATAAACAAACAAAGGCAGAGACACAGCTCCTAACATCACATCAGCGAGGGCCATGTTCATAACTAAGAACAAACTTTTCTGGTCAAGCTTCTTTTCCCGTGCAAAGAGAATTATTACCAGCATGTTTCCGTGATTATACTTATGGCACTTTCAAACATAAAGGCTGTAACCACTGCTATTCCTTGTGCTTTGGATGGAGTATCCGTCATCGTAGGGGATGTAGAAGTGTTGGTAGACTTTCGGGTGACCGAGTTGTTTTCCATCTTATTTCCTCTGCCTCTGTGTTAGAAACTAGTGTGCGATGGCGTTGTCTGTCTCGACACGGATGCATTGAAGCACCAGGTGAATAAATTTTTCCTTTCACAACAGTCGATAATGTTTATGCGTACGTTATAATCCGCTATGTCAGTTGTGCTTGTCGCCAAAATATTTGCGATTAGCAAAATACCCAGGTATTTAAAACTAGTGTTTAGTTTCACCAAAACGCAGGTGCTGTAAAGTGATAATGAATACACTATATTTTAAGATAAACTCTGTCAAAACAGTTATTGGTGTTCTATTTCTACTAAAATCATTCCCGAGGCAGTGTGGAAACAAGTCAGTTCAGAATAGAGTAAATTAATGGACACTGTTTAAACGTCTCTGTACCCGATTTATCTGAGCCGTTGAAATGGACAGCTCCCTACTTTATTTCAGTTTTGTATACACGAAATTTAAAATGAAAGCACTTTTTTCGCTTTGTGTTTTCTTCGCTTTGTTCGTTTTTGCTAGTGAGCGTCGTTCCTGAAATAAATCAAACTCCCAATACTTTCACGGGCATATGGGGACGGAGGGTTAGTGAAACCCGCAAAAAAGTACGATTTCATTTAAAACTTTGAAACTTTCATTTAAAGCGTTTAAACTTAAACCTGCCATTAATTTCGATAATTATATAGCTGGTAGTTAATCCAACGTCGTCAGCATAGCTATTGCATATACCCTTTAATTTTAGCGAACTGTCCAATTAAGGATTAATGTGTATAGTTTCAGAGGGGAATTTCCTTTGAAAATAGGCAAACTGTCCAGTTTAAGAAAATAGCTTGTCTAAACCAATCAAATGCCAGAAAAAACAACGGGCAATACGAACTAGCCAATTGGTGCAAAGTTCCTGTTGTGACAACGCCCCAGAAAGTGTCTTTTGGCTGATGGCGGTTCGTCGGTGAAGGCGAGTCTTGTTGCAGCTGTAAATGTCGTTTTATGATAGCAAATGCTGCTGTTCTGTTTTGGTTTCATGTTCGGGAACTACCTTAAAAGAAAAATGTTCAGTTACATCAAACTGATGAAATTTGCATTGGACAATTCCCGCATTCATGACGTAGCAAGAACAAACGGTCCTATGGGAAACGTGCAAGCACTGAAACTTTGAACAAGACTAAGAAAAACAATGATAGTTGTTGTTTGGATGTCGACTGGCGTGTCACAGAACTCTGAATCTCCCCGATTTTAAAGATATATGGAAAGTTAATAAAAGTTCGATAAACATCCGATCAATAGGCTTTCAAGGTTCTAGAGGACATTCTAAGTGTTTACCTTTAAAAATGAAACATGATGAGTAACCAATTTACCAATAAGCTTTTCATGTAGAAACATAAACATTAACAGCGTGCTTTTTGAGAGTGGGAAATCTTGTCTCCAAACTTGACGTCCCTTGGAAGATACTTATCTTTTAAATAGACATTTCTACCCTTTAAGTAATTAACTAAGGAAACATAAGTTTTGCGGTAAATACATCCTATGCATTATTATCAATGTAAACCTATTATCAATGACCAAACAAATAAATAGCGAGCTGCTAAGGAAAAGGTTCTGTATGCAGTTATAGAGAGAGAAAGGGAAGAGAAAGAGAGAAGTAGAGAACTGTTAAAGATCACTGAAGGTTAAGCTGAAGAAGGAAGCTTAGAAGTTATATTTATTTTTTTGATTGTTAGTAGTCCCTCTCGCAATTTTTATTGCTGCACCGGTTGTTTCCAGTGGAACGTAAACATCGTATGCAGGAATACTCAAAACGCCGCGCGTAAATATCACTCGCTTTTAAAGATTACACGTAACAAAAAACCATAACAATTTTATAAGTAAAGGGAAATCTGAAACCTAAACATAACAAATCCTCTATCATGTTGTAGCGTAAATGGTAACTCTATTAATCGCACTGCAAATTTGGTGCCTGTCAAAAGTGAGAACCCGGCGTTTTCACTAAAAGCCCATAATTATTACCCTGCATATCACATAGGACCAGATTTTTCTTACTGAAAAGTCCCGGCATTATGGAATTCTCTTCATGAAAACGTTTTATAATGTGGTCAATGCTATAATTTGTTGTGAAAAGGAAGAGCGTGCTTTGATCGTCCTGGACATCGAATGAGTGCAATTTGTCTTGCAAAATTGTGAAAAACTGCAGAATTATGAGTTTAAATAGGGCAAAAAAGAACAAATTCTGTCCGAGGTCTGTATGATGAAAAAAAGGGCTTCATAGCACTGTGTACCTGAGACGTAATTAGAAAAAGTATATTTAAAAGGCTGCATGGTTTACACACCACCAGATTCGTCGCCAAGATTACTTGTAAAGTAAACTTGTCGAAGACAAAAAATCCGGCCTGATTTTTCATTTTGGCCTCCTTTTAGACAGAGGAATGCAACGTGTTATTTGCCTGCCACCAAGGACTATCGTGGCGCGTGTGTTTCTTAAAATTATATTTTGGGGTTGTCCATGCAATTATCCATAGTCTCTCAAACGGAGCAATGTTGGAGAGACTGGTGAATGCCACATTATGATGCAACAGCTAATGCAAATACAATACACGAATAGATCTATTTGTTTTCCAGGCCTAATCTACTGTGATCGAACATGATTGCTATTTTTGGGTGTACAAATAAGACTATTAACTCGATGTAAAATTTGTTTAACTCTTGGACTGTCAAATTATTTTTCTCTAGAAGCAGTTAGCCTTTGCCTCAAAAGTCACATGAATGATCTCTGATCTGTGGATTACAAGTTTATTGCTTGATTTAAATTATGAATTTATTAACGGGAGCTTCGCTTTTAGCCCTGGCTAAATCTATATATTACTCTTATTCTCTTACATCAATTGTTTTCTTTGAAAAAATGTGAAACCCAGACGACTACTGTAAGCTTATCTTAAAATCTGTCCAACTCTGTCGACTGGTGTGAAAAGTTTTGATCACTGGGTCGATGTTTTGATAAACACAAGCGCGCCTCCTCATTGGTTGAACAGTGTCGCGTGACCAGTTGACCCTGTCCTTAAATTTAGGGATATTCCGGACTGCTTACGCATCAAGCAAGGTGAAATCGGATTTCCGACTTTGCCAAGTGACGTATTTCTCAACCAAAAACCCATTAAACAAACTCGTGACCATGGATAACAGAAGACTCCTGATAGCAGCTGAATTTCATTTTTGTACATCCAGTGGAAAAAGACAGTTAAAAACATCCCAAGTTGACATAAAACTCTGTCAACCTCAGCTGTGAAAGTAAAAAAGATTCATGATGCTGCATAAATTTTCCACATGAGCTCACCTGTCAAATTTTGACCAATCAGAGTATAAAATTGCACGTAGAGCGAGACCAACGCGTGACAATGGTGAGCAAAGTATTTTCGCGTCTGAGGTCAGTTTGAAATCAAAATTTTAATTGTGCTGCACATAAACACGACATATTTCACTTGAATTTTAAAAAAATAAACTTGAGCCTGCGATCATTTGAAAACTATTTGCTTGTCAGCGGATAACTTCAAAGAAATACTTGACCTCGATGAGTCGACACCTGAGCCCGTGACACGGTCAAGTGATACTGGTCAGCGGATGCCGTCTTAACAGCTGTCAATTAATCACAACATTGATGTCCAATATGTGTGCATTATCAGTTTTCCTGTGTAGAAAGTATAAGATGATCATGATCTAGTAAAACAATTAACTGGTCAGCGGACAGCTTCCAAATAAATCACGTCACCTCGACGAGTTGACATATGAGCCCGCAATATGATCATGTGATACTGGTCAATGGCTATCTTGTTTTGACAGCAGTAGTTAGGGTGGGCTCCTGGCCACTCAAAGGATGCCGCCGCCGCTATTGTTTTAAGGCTATTGTTCTAAGTTGTCAATCAAATTAAGAATTCAAGATGGCGCTCGGAGAGCGCTCTGAACTTTTTCGGAACGTTTTCTGAAAAAATGACTCTACCAGGACTTGAACCTGGAATCTCCTGATCCGTAGTCAAGCGCCTTATCCATTCGGCCATAGAGTCTCTATTAAAGAAAAACAGGGCATAGCGAGGTTTTGATTCCCGTACCTTACATTTCGCTACCATGCTACCATGCCGCTACAAGCTATTCAAAGAAAAATAAAGATCTAATGCTAAAAGTAATTTATTACAGTGTTTTCAGATAGCGTTGACATTTAGCGCATAAGATATCTAGGTCCCCGACCATATTATCGTAGATCAAAGTCTTCTCTTCTTTTTTCACTTCTTTCTTCTCAGCGTCGCTCTTCTTCTCTCTTTGTTGTTTTCTGATCTCTTTTCGTTTGAGGATTCGAATAGTCTCTTTCAGTGTGATAATATGAGCCTTTAGATGTTTTATTTCTGTTTGACAGCCATACCAAGCATCCCCGACTTCCTTAGATGTTGACATCTTTACAGCGTGAGCAATCTAAAAGTTCCTAGAATGTGTGTGTGTGTGTGTGTGTGTGTAGTTTTATAAGAAACGCGTTCCAGTGGATGGTTTCGTATGCTAATTCACGCGCGCTTCAAAATTTGCATGAAAACTCGCTGAGTCAGCTAAAATAATGTTGCTCCTAGGTCTTAGAAAAAAAGAAGACCTGAAAGAAAGAAAGAATTGAACCCGTAAGCTTTAACGTAATGAAAAGTTACCTGTCGTCGGTACTAACGCTTAACGCACTGCGCTAAGCCCGTTCCCGACGAAAGAAAAAGAAAAAATAAACTAGTCTTTCTCATTATTGGTCATTGACTTTAAATCATTTGGTGGTTTTTAAAAAAACCGTTTGTGGGTTCGTCCAAAGACGAATTAGTAGGATCTGTTTTTCCTACTTAGAAATTGGGAATGGTACGCATAGTTAAATGGGTAGGCTGAGATTATTTGCCATTTCTCGCCTGGTACTTTCTCAGAATAGTAGACGGCAATGTGTTTGGCAGGGAAGCCTTCCGGATCTGTACCAATTTGCCGGTTTAGTTTAAACACGAACAAATAAAAGTGTCCATGATATTCGTTCCAGCCCTCGTGTATGACGGAGACGTCTTCGTGATGTTCCCAGGTGAGTTCGGAGACAGTCTTTAACAAATCGACTAAATCGATTTGTGACTCAAACTTAGAGGCTCTCAAATGTTCGTTCTTTGATACATGCCTCTCGTTGATATGATCTGCTTGCTGTTGTGTCAAAAACGTTCCCTCGGTTTCAAAAGGCGAAGCCATCGTTGAAAATAAAATTTTTTCTGGTTCATCTTAAAACAGAATTCGAAAACAAAAGGAGTCCAACTTGAAAAAGAGCGAAAAGGGTAATTGTTTTTGCCGTCCACCGTTAAACTTAAAAGAGCAGCGAACTTTTTTACCGCTAAGGTTTAAAAACTTAAAAGAACGGCGAAAAGGTAATCAGTTTTTGCCGCGCCGCATTTGTTGTCCCCGCACCAATGAGCGTGAATCTCCCATGAACAGCATAAAGCAAGGCTAAGTTTGCGAAAAGTCACTCCGCTCTGCTCTTCACAGTATCAAGACTTCCAATCCGTTGCTGTTCCTGTTTCCAAAATGAAGACATTATATCAGCTCGCCTTTGACGCAGTTCCGAATAAAGGACTAATGGCAGAAACCTTCCTAGTACCATGGCATCCAGTTGCCCAACAACTACAACAGCAGCAATACCTTGAAGACAGGAATCGCTTTCGAGAAGAACATCGCGTCAATTTCAGGTTTGTCTACGCAGATTTGTGTTTTATCGAAACATTGTTTTCAAGCTCAAAAATATACCCAAGCGATGTTGCGTTTTTAAATCGATTGTGGAAACAAATCGACAATTTACTCTAGTTAATGTTGTGTTTTTAGACCGATTCTGGAATCCCTGTTTTGGATTAAAGACTGTACCTGGTTAAGCGTCAAGACCAAACGTTGTATGATTGAATTGTAAAAACGTGTTTTTAAACGCGCTTGTTGAATTATCTTTTTTAGAAATTGTATAAACCAGGTGAAACTTAGAAGATGGAATACGTATTGCCATAAAACGGAATGGGTTTCCACTAAATATGCTAAGTACAGAGAAGCTCCATGTCCTCATTGTAAAAGAATTCGAAGCACACAATTAACATTGGATGGAATTGTGGCGAAAAGGCAACAGAAATTTGTAGATAAAAATCGGGAAGCCCGTTTAATTCGTCTTTATTATTATACATCCATTCGTAGGCACTTGGAATTCATGTAAAATTTGTTACTTCTTTTTTAGTAAATGTTTGAGGCAGATTAAGAGACGTCGCTGCTGTAGCTCAGTACAGTGGCTTTCCTTTAATCAAGAACACTGTTCTCAGTGTATTCGAATTTGTATTGAGGGGTTATCCGTTGAAGGACAGATGCGTCATGATCGTTATGAAGCCGTTGATTTTCAAAGTGAGCGAAGAAAACTTTTTAAGTTATATAGACACACTAGCGCTTTACGTAGACGCAGAAATCTTGAACAGAGAATAATGAATTCTTTGGGTTTCTTTTAGAAAAGTGATGCAAGATATCCGTTTTTCACCGCTAAATCCTTTTACAGAGTGGATTGAAATCAATAGGCAGACAACTGATTTTCGTATCACAATTTTAAATGTAACGATCGATGATTTAAAGCTTGTTGACAATCCTTTTTTTGCTGGTATTGAAACAATGATTGAACGTTTTGAGCGAACCTACGCTCACCTAAAATTAGAATTTCCCTGGTGTTTTTCGCGATTATTATGAAGAGCTGTATTAATTTATTTTTCTTGAATCCCGTTTGTAATTAAGTGCTTTAAAAAGGACTTAGCTGACTTGCGGCTAAATTACGTTCCTCTTATTGCACTATTTAAGAATCTTATTGTAACATTTTACCGAAGGGAGGTAAAATGAAATAAAGTTAAGTTTGCGTGTAATTTACTTGTGTCTTTGGGGAAAAAAGAAATGAACTGAGGGTGTGTTCCTTTCGGTTAATCCCAAAACGGATTTCACGTTCCTTTCGACCGCGAAATCTGGCAAATGTAGGATCAAAAATTCGTTTTTCGATTCGCCGAAAGGAACACACCCTGAGATTGTCAAATCAACGCTCAGGCTGGGAGGGGTTTTCTTAGAACTTAATGAACACTCAAGAAAAAGAAAAGATTAAAGCTGAATCAACCAAAATTTCTTAGAAAACGAACAAAGAGTAAAGCTGAATTAGCCAAAATTTCTTAGAAAACGAACAAAGAGTAAAGCTGACTCAGCCAAAAATGAATTAGAAAAACGAACAAAGACTTAGTCTTGAGGGATCAGTTGGAAAAGTAATTAGAAAAAGAACAAAGAGTATAGCTGACTAAGGGAAAATAGGTCATTAGGCAATCTTGGGCAACCTTTTGTTTAGGATAAGTTAATGACATTCAAAACACATACTCCACAGATAATTTAGCTAAGCCGCGTCTCTTTGAGCGTCATTCAGTTTTTACTGTCTTACTGTGTGGAGCTTTTCCAAAACGATCTTCGAAAATCATGGATCCTTATATTCTCGCTTTGATGAACGATAGTCTCGATTCTTTTTTAGAGGATGAGACAGAATGGACACCGAGTCAAGGTGAAGAATTGATGGACTCAGACGATGAAACCGATCTGTTAATCGCCTCACGCCAGAGCGATCAACAGGGAGGGAATCCGTTATTTTCAGTTAATATGGAGCGAGTCAGACCCCCGCGTTCGTTTCATCGTGATGTCGCTATCCAGATGAATGTTCGATTTTCCCTTCGGCAACTACGGTCTCCGAATGGTGAATTTCAGGGTGAAGCCGTCGCACAAGCATTTCACCAGGGTTTAATCAATTTTATTCGCGATCCTCGCAATGGCATTACCAATGTGGAGGATTATTCCCTTTCCATGGCGATTCATCACAGCACGGGTTCACATACATGGACCAGCTGCCCCCGTTTGCCTTTAAGCGAGTGGATCCAAGGTTCACCTTTAACGCGTCAATGGTTGGAAAAACTTGCCAAACAGCTAAACTCCGCGGAAAGTTTCGATGCCGCCAACGGTGAATTTTACGCTGAACTGTCCTTTTTCAAGAACCGACAGCGTGGGGGTAGACCCCGAAAAAAAAATCCTGGCAACAAGTCGTTTGAACAGTTGCTCGCAAAAAGATACGTGATTATAATCAAAAACAAAGATGACCTGTGTTTCGCCCGCGCATTGGTATCGACCAAAGCCTATGTGGATCAAGATCCGGGGTATGAAAACATTTCTCAAGGACGTGGGCAGCAGGAACATCTGGCCTACATGCTTCATCAAGAAACCGGTGTTCCCGAAGGACCGTGTGGATTACCTGAAATTCAACGAATTCAAGAACATCTCGGCCCTCAAGGTTACCAGATTAAAATCTTTGAAGGGGTGTGTGGCGCTCTCTGGTACCACGATGAGACGTTTGATTCTGCCCCGAAAAAACTGTGTCTGTTGAAAGTCGAACATCATTTTCACGGATTAAGAAGCGTGCCGGCTCTCCTCAATCGCAGCTATTACTGTCACAAATGTAACAAAGGCTACAATCAGGAAGATTCGGCTCATCACAATTGTTCTCGACAGAACTGTCGAGCTTGTAGAAGAAAAAACGGAAAATGTCCTGATTTTAAAGACAACAAGCGTGCACTTGTCTACTGTAAGGACTGTGGTCGGTCATTTTACGGACGACAATGTTTTACCGCTCACAAGCAAAGCGCCGTTTGCGGCATGTTTAAAAAGTGTCCTGAATGTTGCAAAGTATACAAGAATTCTAAGAAAAAGAAGCATGTTTGCGGGGAATATCGCTGCCCTAACTGTAGAGACAAAGTCGGCCCCAACCATCAGTGTTATATTCAGCCTTTAACATCTGAATTAAGCGACCTTCTAACAGCGCAACCAGATGCCTTCAGCGAAGAAGACCGAGCCCTTCTGGAAGAACTGGTCGAAGCAGAAAAAGCCGAGAAAAACAAAAAAGAAGAAGAAGACGAGAAACCGCCACCCCTTGTTTGTTGTATTGATTTTGAATGTAGTTTGGATGAGAATCGGGATTTTGAAGATGTTTGTGTGGGTTGGCAGTATGTGAATGTGAGAGGTAGCTACCGCGAGGCAGGGAAGGCTTCGGATATGTTGAATGATGTGATGGCTAAAACGGTCACGGATGATTTGAAGGAACGGCAGGTGTTTGTGTTTGCACACAATATGCGTGGGTTTGATTCTTCTTTTATTTTGCAGTTGTTGTATTATAAGGGGTACAAGGTGGAAAAAGTGTTGAGTATGGGTGCAAAATTTTTATCGTTTCAGTGTGGTAATATGATTTTTCGCGACTCGCTTAATTTTTTTAATATGCCATTGGAACGCTTGCCTGCCACATTTAATTTGACGGAAGCTCACAAGGGGTTCTTTCCGTATTCGTATATCTGTGAAGACAAGCTGGGTTACATTGGTGTATATCCCAAAGCGGAAGAATACCACCCTGAACGCATGACGGAAAAACGGCGCAAGGAATTCTTCTCCTGGCACAAAGACAAAGTCGAAAGCGGAGCGATCTTCGATTGCCGAAAGGAACTGTCCGCCTACTTGAAAAGTGATGTGAAAGTCTTAACTCAGTCGATGGAAAAATTCGGAAGCGAAATGATGGAGCTAACAGGAATCAATCCCACCATTGAATGTGTCACAATTGCGAGCACCGCCTTTAAAGTGTTCCAGAAAAAGTTTTTGGAACCTTACACCATTGCGTTGGAACCCCTCGGCGGTTGGCGTCATAACCAGCAAAACCAAAGCATCGAAGCATTGCAGTGGTTGGAGTTTGAAAATGCCAAGATTGGCGGCGGAATTCAGGTAAGAATTTTTTTAGTCGCAGTCAAAGTCTGCATTTTAAAAATGTAAGTTACAGTGTTTTACAACATTTTTCAATTCGCGAGTTGTTTTATACTTTGCAAACGTCCATGCATAGGACAAATCAAAAATTAGAAGGAAATGTATGAGACAATTGTGTAAAAAGTCTGCCTTTAAGAAAAATTATTTGCAGTGTTTTACTGTACATTTCAATTCGTGAAATGTTTTAGACTATGTAAGGAGCAATGCAGACTGTAAAATTATAATCTGCGGCCGCGCAGGAAACAGTAACAAAGATATATATTTTTTATTTTTCAGCATGTACGAAATTCACTGGATGGGGAAGCTAAAGTCATCACCCCGGCTCAGTCTTACAATGTGGATGGCTATCATGCAGCTAGCAATACGGTCTACGAGTACCACGGTTGCATTTATCACGGCTGCCGAAAATGTTACCCGAAGCAAGGCAATATGAAGCGATTCTGTCATCCAGACCGAACGGTGTTCGAAGTCTACGAAGCCACACTGAAGAAAACCGCTCTTCTTCGAGACGCTGGTTACACCGTCATTGAAATGTGGGGGTGCGACTTTGCCCGACAGAAACAAACCGATCCTGAGCTGGCCGAATTCCTAGCAAACTTCGAATTTGTCCCGCCGCTTGAGCCGCGAGACGCGTTCTTTGGGGGTCGAACGGGCGCTGCGACCCTGTACGCTAAAACAGCAGAAGACGAGGAGATTAGTTATGTTGATTTTACAAGCTTGTATCCAAGTATTAACAAATATGGAACTTATCCAGTGGGATTCCCGCAAATTATCTTTCGTCCAGAAAACCAGAACATTAACGATTATTTTGGTATCGCTCAAGTCGATATCCTGGCTCCGGAACGCTTGTACCACCCCGTCTTGCCCGTGAGAGCAGGCAGAAAACTTACTTTTCCTCTTTGCAGGTCTTGTGTTGCCGAAGAGTTAGAAAAACCATTGCTTGAGCGGTCCAACATGTGTGGTCACACCCGAGAACAGCGAATGCTAAAAGGTACTTGGTGCACACCAGAATTGCAGAAGGCAGTCGAGAAAGGATATCAGATTGTGAAGATCCATGAAGTCTGGCACTTCCCCGAAGAAAATAGACGTGAAGGCCTTTTCGCTGGCTACGTGAATACCTGGTTGAAACTTAAACAGGAAAGCGCCGGATGGCCTGCAGGTGTGGAAACCCCAGAGCAGAAAGCAGAGTACGTAAAGCAATATGAAGAACACGAGGGGATTAAGCTGGATCCTGAAAAGATTGCTGTGAATCCGGGCCGAAGAAGCATTGCGAAATTACTTTTGAACAGGTAACTAGTTATATTAAATTGTTTAAGTTGCAGTCAAAGTCTACACTTAAGAAAAATTAGTTGCAGTGTTTTATTGCAAATTTGAGTTCGCGAAATGTTTACTACTGTGCAAACACAAGTGCACACTACAAATCAAAAATTACAGTGTTTTGTATGGGAAATATGTTGAAAAAGTGTGCAGATTTTAAACTTACATTGCAGTGTTTTACTGTACATTTCAATTCGTGAAATGTTTTAGACTATGTAAGGAGCAATGCAGACTGTAAAATTATAATCTGCGGACCATACTAAGAAATCAATAACATTACTTTTTTCTTTTTCAGCTTATGGGGGAAATTTGGTGAGCGACAGAACAAGCCTGTGACGCACTGCATCACCCAACCCTCACAGTTGTTTCAGCTGCTAGAAGACCCGGTGAATGAGATTCACAGTGTACGTATCTGCTCTGAAGATGTCATGGAGTTGGTGGTGACCAAAGCGGAAGACGAATACCAGCGTTCGTTCAAGCAAAACGTGTTCATCGCGGCCTTCACGACTTCGCTGGCTCGCCTCAAGCTTTACGATGCCCTTGATTTTTTAGGTGACCGAGTCTTGTATTACGATACAGACTCGGTCATTTATAAAACCAAGCGGGGTCAAGACAAGCTACCGCTGGGTTCGTTTTTGGGGGAATTCACAGACGAGATTGACGGAGACGTAATCGTGGAATTTTGCAGTGGCGGTGCGAAAAACTATGGCTACTTGACGAAGAAAGGTAAAGTCGAATGTAAAGTACGTGGGTTTTCTCTCAATTATGAGACAAAACAAACCTTAAATTACTACACGATGAAAGAAAACATTTTAAAAGAGTTAGACGAACCGTTGGAAAAAGCGCGTCGAATGGCGATCACGATTCCTGATTTTTTTGAACGCAATCAGGTCACCAAGAAAATCAAACTCACGGAACGTAAAAAACATTATCAGCTGGTGTTTGATAAACGCATCATTGACCCTGCTACACGTTCTTCGACCCCGTATGGCTACAATTGGTTCGGCGCGGATGTGGAACTTTTAATGGATTTGTAAAAATAGTGCGGGTACGGTTTGCTTGGTAGCGCCAACCCGCTTTAGCTTTTGTATGTAGTTTTTATAGGGGTACAGTAGCTTGGAAGCGCGAACCCCTTACATGCTTTGTTTTTGAAATTAAATTAGGATTTGTAACGTTTTATCGAAGGGAGGTAAAAACGGCTTAATAAACTAAGTTCGCGACACAATTGATTGGTGTGGTCTCTGTTTGTATAAATAGAGGGAACAGGGTTGGTCAAGTTACTTTTCGTAAACATGTCGAACATTTACTTAACCCTCGTAAGCGATGTCACCCAAAATTACGCGAGTAATGTGGCAAATCAGTTTAAAGTCAAACCTGGGTTAAGATTACACGGGGAAAGATGGAAAGTCTCAATTGCTTCGGCAATTTTGCCTAAAATGTCTCTATTTAAAGACTTGCAGAGTGCCGATGTGAATTTAATGGAATTATGGGCTGAGACTGAAAAAGCAAATCAATCCGGTGTGTCGCAAAAAGGCTATATCAGTGCAAGTGATTTACGTGAATGGGAAAAAGCAGGCGCCTGTCATGAAGGGGTGGATTTTTTTAATACAGTGAAACATAGAATAGAAGAAACAGCGCACGCTAGTTTGGATGATGGTTTTAAGTTTAGTTCAGCCCGTTGGCATACATTAGCGTGGAATAAAGACGGTGTGCAACCAGAACTCGTCTTAACTCATAGCCATACGGACAATTCAATTTATGTCTACAAACCGTTGGCGGAAACATTGCATTGGATAAATACCAAGTCTAATCAAGCCGATAGCATGGGACCAAATTTGGTACATAGCTACCCCAATCACACTAAAGGAGCCAGTTCCTTGGAGACGGGAAAACCCACCCAAGTACTTGGCAATTGGCTTCATTTAAGTACTCTCTCCGATTGGCGTTTTATTAACCTCAATCAAAGTTTTGAAGATGCCTTAAACCTCTACCCCAGACCCCTGGAAGTCTCAGCCAAAGTGACCGCTAACAGCGTGACCGTCACGCAGTCCTTAGGCCAAGTCTATTATGCGCCTGAAGGAAGACAACGCTATGCGTTTTCACCCACCCGAGAAAACTTTTACGAGGTACAAGACAATCATTGGGAAGAGGTTGAAATCACGCTCAAAGAATTAAATGGGACACTAGTTCAATTTCAATCGGATAGTCAGTGCGTGATTCGACTGCATTTTAAGAAAGAATAAGACACAATTCAATTGTAACAACAAATTTTTATTAAGTGAATAAAAAAACAAACAGAATTACAGCTTAAGTTTGCGTTTTGTCTGCATAATGGCTTTGACGATCCGTTCTTGTTTGGTTTTCTTCCCTGGGAGGTTTGTAATAGCGCGTATCATTTTATCGTCCGCTTTCCACTTGTCGTTTAAACTTTTCGCTTTGGAATAATCGATGTCATGGATTTTCGCTAATTCGTCTTATCTATTGATGCCTCGGTCACCCCTCTTCAGTCTTTGTTGAAGGCGTGTCCCTGGACCAAGGTAATTTGCTCTAGGCCAATGAAACTCTTTGCCTGTTTTTTCAATTAATTTTTGAATATCCAACGCAGCCCCACGCTGACCGCGCTTTTTTCCCTTTTGCGATCTTTTTCTGCGAGCCTTCCTTTTACCAATCCTTGCCATCTAATCGTCTTTTTGCTGGTGTCCCAAACGGTTTCCAGCCTGGAGCAGTTGCGAGTTTCTTTAAGGCTCTTTCTGTAGCCCTTTTTGATGCCTCGTTAAATTTTTTTTCAATACTCTCCCGAGCTTTTTTCCAAGGGGATTTAGCAGCAAAGCCTTCTTCTTCTTCCGCTGTACTAAAAACACTGGAAGGAGGGGAAGGAGTCTTTTTCTTTTTAGGGGTCTTGTAACCAGATGAGGGAGTCTTTTTAGGGGTCTTGGGTAACAACCGCTTTGCTTTGGATTCGGTCTTAAAGGTCAACTTGGGTTTTTTACTGGTGGAGGGAGTTTGTTTAACTATAGGTGTTTGTAACACTGAATGAGGGCTCACTGGTTCCGCTTTCCTTTTTATAGCTTTACTGATTTTTGAAATGTTCCCCATAAATTGCTGTAATGGACCAACCGCTAAATTTCCCTCCTCATCATCGCTATCGGAAACATCCTGCCCTATCCCGCGCGTTCCTCCTGGCTGACGAATTTTCTTAACCCATTGTTGTAATTCTCGGTTCACGGATTTCAAACGGGGTTCTTTCCAAGTATCTGGCGCAGGACTCTCCAGCAAAAGTTCTTTTTGAGCGGCTAAACCAGCAGCTTTGGTTAAGCGGCTATCGTCTAAAAGATTAGATTTGTATTTATCCCGCAAACGTAAAAATTTCACAGAGTTTTCAATCGGTGTGGATGAAATACCGTCCATGATGGCAAATGAACATCCTAGTCAAGCCATGCGCTTATATCTGTTTGGGTCTGCATCTCCCTTTGAGTTTTTGTTGAAACTCTTTGATCATTTGTGCAATGAGAAGCACATAATCTAATATGCATAGGAGTCGTTGTAACACTTTACGTTTCATGACTTAATAATGATAATGTTTTTTAGCGCAGTGATAGCAGCGATTTAATTCTTTCCACGCACCGGCTCCTATTTGTGTAGTCATCAGATGTTTGCGCCTTTTTATACTCTGACGAGGATTCGCAATGACTCGGAGAGATTGACGATAGGGTTTTAAACGACTGACCGTCTTTCTACCAGGTCGTACAGCCCCGCGCAACGTGTTCATCACCAGTTCACTCACTGCATTAATTTGATCCGCATTCGCATAACGTAATTTTTGCTGACGTTTATTTTGATTAGCTTCTTTTAACACATCTCTTAAGAAATGACTCTGTCTTGTCATTCGCCCCGTCATGATGTTTATTTTTTCATTCGTTTACGCCTCCTTTTATACTTCTTTTTCTCTAACCCTTGGATTGCTTTCCTAGTACCAAATTTTGTTAATGCACTTAAACCTCCTAAAGCAACGGCTTTTCCACCACTCACTAAGGCTGGAATAGCTGCTGCTAACATGGGAGCAATCCCGCCTCGTTGCCTTCCTACACCAGGTCTACCTTTTCTTCTTTTTCCTTTTTGTTTCATGATGACGAATGCGTTGGTTTGAGATAGAACGGCTATTTATATCTTCGTCAAAGGTATGAACGCGTGTTGTTCCCTCTGCTTTTGTTAAATGACTCCAAATGCGAAAACAGTCATCCGAGGCAGGATGTAAATCCAACATAAAATAACCAAAAGGACGGGCTGTTAGCTTTAAAAACAATTTGAGTACTTGACGCCATTTTTCAGGGTACACTTGAAGCAGTAAATGTCGAATGCCTGTCTTATCCCTGGGTGATTTAAAACAAATCACATAGTGTGCATTGCGGTTAATAGTTTTCGCAAACTTGCCCGGGGGAAAGAGATCTTGTGTAATATAAAGAGCGGTAATGCCTCGATGGTGAGAATCTTTCGTAAATAAATCCAAGACGCGTTTATCACTCCCTGATTCTTCCATTAAATCATCCAAAATGAGTATGCCATGATGCTCTGGTTTAAACCATTTAACAAGAGCCCCTTCGGGAGGAAGTCCTTTGTAGAAATTAACGTGTTTTTTCATGCGATCAAATCGGGGTTGCCATCGATCATAACAATATACCACTTTTTTCGGAGGAGGGTCAAACAATGTTTTTTCTTTGAGTAATTTTTCCACTAATTCGCTTTTCCCACTACCTGAGGGACCCGCTACAATCACACTAGAGGGTTGTCGAATCATTTTCGCCGTCTGTAATGTTGTACGTTATCTTTTATACCTTTCAGCGCTTGTTTCCCTAAAAAGGCCCCTAATTTGATAAAACTAGGAGAAGGACCAGACAACCCCATGGCTACCCCTTCGGCAATTTTATCCACAAGACGTGGTTTTCGCCTAAATCTCGCACCCCCTTTTTGACTTTTTCGTTTTATGACTCGACGTTTTCGCTTTCGGGCCATAGTTGTTGATACATCCGCGGTGAGTTCAACTGAATGAGGATTAGTATCTGATCTTTCAAATGCGTTTCACTTATTCCTTTTATATGATTTTTTAAGTCCCACCACAACTGAGCTTGCACTAAACATCGTACAAATTGCCAATGATACCCATCCCACAGATCTGCTGGATCCAGACAGAGTTTGATCCATTCTTGTTTGTGATCTTTCCAATAAGACCATTCTTTTTCTAACAGGGCATCGAGCACTTTTTGAACATCCCCCCGTAATATCATGATAAAAATGACACAGTCAGAAGTAACACACACAATTTTATTCATGAATGAAAAAAGAAGAACGGTTTACATTACATTGCTCATACTCTGTCAGCTCTGTTTTAATGAGACGCTGCAGTTGGTCTGCGACTCGCCTATCATTCAACACTAAATTATTGGAATGCCACTGAGCTAAAAAATCTTGAAAAGAGGCATGTCTGGCTTTTGCTTTTAAAAAGAAAAGGGCATAATGCCCACACGTAAAACTATCCATGGCTTGTAAAGTCTGATCACTGCTAATGATTTCTTTCCACTGGCTCAACCAAGCTTGTAAGGTAGGATTTTTGTAGGTAGAAAGAGGTAGCCCATAACTGTCAAAGACTTCACATGTAGTTCCTTCGGTCCAAAGGGCTAACCAATGTTCACCCGGTTGACTAGCTGGATCTGTGTTAACAATGTAAGCATTCACTTGTTTCTTAGACACGGGAGGTAATTGATCTGCTGGAAACACGCCACGAAAATAGGGTCGTAATTCGCGATCGTCTCCTGCTAAGTATTTGAGGACTGTATCACTGAGAGGTACGAACTCCATCCTAGCTGTTGATGGAATAAAGAATGCCTCCCCACTGGTCTATTTCATAGACATTTTCGTACTCACTCCAAATTACCACGGTCACGTTGTGACCTACATTGGCTCTGAAGTCAATTTCATAACTGACATTCCCCGTGAGTTTAGGATTTCTATAGCTAGGATCATCCGCATCCCCAGGAGCATTGTTAAACATGAACAAGGTACAATTGTTGCCTTGTCCCCAGTCGCTTGGGAGCAGCATGGGTACCCTGTGGTGCTTGTAAGCGCCTGACGCTGTGAGGAAGCGATCATAGCCTACTAAATCTTCTGCTTTGGAATTGCCTGTTAGTTCCAAGGCTCTATACGGGTATTCTTCGCCGTCAATTCGTTGTCGAACTCTAGTGACACCAAACTTTTCATAGGCATAAGGGTAATACTTCAGACTTCCATTGTAATTCGTGGAATTCATGAGTCCGATAATGACTTTGACAGGAACCTTGTTCAAGAAGACATTGTCCTGAGACCAACGAGTGCTGTTTCCATCGAACGAATACGTTCGGATTTCACTTCGAACTACAGGGTAGCGGACTTTTTTGGTTTTACTCAAACTTCTTTCTTTTTGTAGCCTGGAATACACAGAGGCATTGAGAGTGACTTTTTTCATCCACAGAGTGACAAACAAATCATTGTCTTCCAGTGTTGGAATCTTTTTGTTGACAGTCGTAGTCGTGTCTGGGGTACCAAACAGAAACATGTTGCTGTCATTCAAATACAATTCCAAATCAATCTGCACGTTAGGAACCAAACATTTGCCTGTTTTGAACACCGCGATGTGGGGTTTGATGATAAAGGTATGATACGCTTTGCCGAGTAAGCGACTGGTGAGTGCTTTCAAGCCTGTTTTTCCACTCCAGTCGTTGGGGTTGGGTTTATCATTAGTGCCTGCATTGGTAGGGGTTAATTCTTCAAGGACATTGAGTTCATTCACCCATCCTTGAGCTGCCAAGGTCGTTTCTCCTTCTTGGCGATTAAAATTCTGTAGGGTTTCTAGGTAAGCTTTCTGGTGATAGGTATTGCTTTGTTCTGTCATCAACACTCCATTGAAAGACACATTCATTTGATTAAAGAGAGAATGACCAAAATTGTTGACGCAATAGACATATTTGGTATCATTACCATCCGAAGCCCCTGTTTCATCATTGGAAAGTCCTCCTGTCCCTGTGGTGTTCATACGCACTTTGATTTCTAGCTTGGTTTCATTCAAATCATAATAATCATCCCCTGCCGGTACAGTAAAAAGAATAGGACGTGTTCCAGTATTAGCTGGTTTGAAAGGAATCCACCGTTTGGCTTCATACCTATAGTCAATGTTGGGAATGTCAAACAGATTCAGCGACATGTTGACGGACTGATAGCTTAACGTCGTCTGCGTCGTCTATTTATACGTTTCCGTCCTTTGTTTTTCCAAGGGTAGATGACTGGATGCACTTTCCCTCCTTTTTGTTTTCTTAAAGAACGAAGAATCGTTGGATCTAATGGTTTATAGGTAGTGGATCCCCATGGGTTGGTAGGTTGTCTAAAAATAGTGCCTCCGCGTTGATAGGGAGAATGGTAACGACCCACTGATCGTTGATGTCTTATGTGAGATTGTGATTTTTGTCCTCGCCGCATGTTTTACACACCTAAAATGTCTTTAACACGTTGTCGTTTCTTTTTATAGGTTTGTTTGGCTTTGGTTTTAACCGCCAGACCAATAGCCGCGGGTATTTTACGTTTGAGTCCTCTTTTTAAAACGTCTCCTGAACCTTTTAAGGCTTCGGAGGCTGACGCCCCTTTTTCATAAGCATGTAATCCGTGTCCAATCGAGCGAACTACACTCGGCCCCGCTAATTTTACCAATTCTTGCATAAAACCACTCCCGTACATAGTAGGGGTATGATAACGCGTCAGTGATCCTCCTAACATGTTGTTTGCTGTAGTTGTGATGTTTCCATAATACAGGGTCTCTTTTATACTTGTTGAAAACCAAGGGTAATGATGGTTTTGCCTGGGGATAAGACCAACAAGGACCCATCTGGTGTAGCCAACGACACTTCAATGCTTTCCATGTGTTGATTTCGAACTCGAATCCATTCACGATGGTAAGGTTCTATGGTCGCTCTCCCTTCTCCTTTTCTTTCTAATTCCACTTTTCTTAACAGCGAATGTCGTTGTGATCCTACAATGGTGGATTCTACAGCATCGCAATAAATCATGACCGTTTGTTTTACGGTTCCCACATGCGTATTAAACAGGACATTCAGATTTTGAAAATGCCAATCCACAGTACGCGTGAGATATAGATACGATTGACCATTCTCTTGTTTGACTTTGAATAACGAGTTTCCCCCTAATAAATCTGATGGACTAATGTTCACAAAATGCTCTCCTAGCCATTGATACTTATCATTGCTTTTGACGGGTGGAGTGTATGTCGTATAAGTGGTTGTGGGTAAGACAAAGTCTAAATTGGGTCCTAATTGGTATTGGTTGTTTTTGTCTTTGAACAATAAACCAAACTTTTCCGCAAAATCCACATGTATCCCTACAGAGGAAAGGGGGTGAATTTTTAGCTGTCTGTCACGAGCAAACGCATCTTCACGGGATACTTTTTTCAACACGAGGGTGTTTTCGTTCCATTCAAAGGTGGGTTTCCAAGTAGATTTCAGGGAAACAGTGCCTGTATTACCTTTGGTTGTTTTCCAAGTGTCGAAGGTTGACTTTACATCTTCCATGATGGTTTGTTCCATATGGGTCATAATATTCTGCCATAATTGATGACCTGAATAGACAGGATACGAACTACCCATGACATCTTTCAAAGTCACAGTTTTGTCTTTGGGCTCAAAGTTAATAAACCAATCACTGGCCACAGCATGACGCTTGGTCAAGGTGTAGCGATAGTTGAGTATCTTGGTGTCACTATTACTGTGAATGACCGCAGAACTATGTCCTACATCAGGGACCGAGACACTCCACAAACTGGCTTGCCAGGTATTGCCTTCTAAATTGAGTCGCACCGGTAAACGCACTTTAAAATTATTATTTTGGTTTTGGGGATGTTCGTCCGTGGGATCGCTGATCAAGGTTAATCGAAAACTCTTCATAACACTTGCAAATCTCTTTTCCACACCCAAGAGTTATATTTTTTCGGCCAACCCTTCCAAGACACAAAGACTTGTTTTCCTTTGCGTTTTAAAACTTGATCAATACGAAATAATGAATCGTCTGCGACATTGACCTTTTGCAGATCTGGTTCATAAAACGTTCCTTTTATAGGAGACCCGTCCCATTCCGTGAGTTTATACGTTACCACTGGTTTTGTCGTATAGATTTGTTTCACTAAAAACACTTCTTCGGTCCACCCAGGCAAATACCCTTTTTTAAAAGGACGAAATTTTTTATTGAGTCTTACTTTATCACCTACTTGACATTGCGGTTTTTTCACTTTGTTGTCTTTTTTCGTATCGTATAAACGATACCAAATTTCCGTTTCGTTGGACTCGTTGACATTGACAGGTTTTTCCTGAATACTACGATGATAGGAATGATTATATGCTTTCACTAAAGCAGGCAACACATCAATATACTTGAGCGTATTATGCGCAGTAAAATAGCGAAACATGTTCGTTTTCAAAGTTCGATTCCAACGTTCCACTACGGAACCGTGAGGATCTCCATGCGTAGAAAAATGATTCACACCCTGTTTTTTAAAAAAGGATTGTACTTTAACATTATAAAATTCACCGCCAAAATCCGTCTGTACTTTTTGAGGTAAACGATCTCCTAATCTTGCCCATAGTCTTTGTAAGGCTTCTACCATCGCTGTTGCGCTTTTACTCTTTAACGGCTCTACCCAGGCAAATTTTGAGAGCACATCAATCACCGTCAGTAAATATTTGTACCCTTTGTTGTATTTGGCTAGTTTTTGCATGTCTACCAAGTCCATGACAAATTGTTCGTTGATTTTAAACACCAGGGTGGGTAACGTTTTAAAACGTCGACGCCTTGGTTTATGCAGGGTGTAACTCAGCACTTGTTGTAGTTCCTTCTTGGCTTGGGACACAGGGATCTTGTGTGCTTTGGCAAATTTGGCAATTCCTCCCAGTGATCCAGGTTCTGTAGGATCGACATAAGAAGCAGATAATTTTGTTTCCATGGTACGATAGATACTGTCCTGCTAAATACGAAAATGAATACATGTTCTTTGAATAATGCTTCTTTAAATAGCGAAACACAGTTACTCCTTCAGAAGGAAAGTGCCGATGTAACCAAGTGATGTAAATTGCATAATGTCCCCAGGACAATTGGTTATGATACATCATAAATTTAAACAGAGCAATAGGAGGACAAGTGTCTTGAAAGAAGGCAGAGTCTGCACAAATATGTTGGCAAATCCACACAGTACTTCTATACTGCAGATTTCCCATGACGGAATGACTGCTTTTAAAAACAAATCACACACTTTATACCCTAGCCCTAATCCCAAGGGGCTAGGGTTTAACCCTAACTTTATTAGCATTTTAACCCTAACCCTAACCCTAATCCCAAGGGGCTAGGGTTTAACCCTAACCTTATTAGCATTTTAACCCTAACCCTAACCCTAATCCCAAGGGGCTAGGGTTTAACCCTAATCTTATTAGCATTTTAACCCTAACCCTAACCCTAACCCTAATCCCAAGGGGCTAGGGTTTAACCCTAACTTTATTAGCATTTTAACCCTAACCCTAACCCTAATCCCAAGGGGCTAGGGTTTAACCCTAACTTTATTAGCATTTTAACCCTAACCCTAACCCTAATCCCAAGGGGCTAGGGTTTAACCCTAACTTTATTAGCATTTTAACCCTAACCCTAACCCTAATCCCAAGAGGCTAGGGTTTAACCCTAACCTTATTAGCATTTTAACCCTAACCCTAACAAGAAAACAACCACAAACAATTCCTTTTCAACACTTTTACTTAAAAATTGACAGAACTAGTAATTGCCTGTTTCAGAAGAGTAACTCAAAAGATACCAGTTCCAAATGTTCTAAATGTTTCGTACGAATAGGGTAACAAACCCGCTTCCTTTCTTCGAGCATTGTTTGCATCACATTCTTGAACAAATCTCTTTTCTCTTTCTTGTTTTTGCTTGTCTGTTTCTTCTGGAACACATACATTCACTAATTGAGCAAAAAAACGTTCCTCAACCGGCGTTAAAGGCAATCCCTTCTGCTTTCTGTTGCGACAATAGGAAGCCAAACTGCACACTTTTTCAGGCAAATAACCAAAAGGCCAGTCTTCATACACTGCTTTGGCGATGGCTGCTTCGTTCTTTTCATACTTTTCAGCCCCGGGAGGAGGTTTCCACTCATCCTGTTTGCTTGCTATGCATGCATTTAAGAACTTTTCATCCGCAGATGAAAGAGAATGACCTTTGCTTTTTTGTTTTTCTAGATACTCAGCTACATTTGCATCAGCTAAAGGAAGATGATGCCATCCTTTCACACGAGAATTAAACCGATGGTTGGCAATATTAACAGCCTCCTTCCATTGCTCTCGTTTCTTGAGCTCCTTGGCTATCTCTGGACTCGACTGAAAGGTGCTTGGCAGAGGGGTGCTGTTCCAAGGATTCTTTGTTTGCGCTTTTCTTTGTTCTTCTTGCTTTTTGGCTGATTCAGCAAACGTTTTGGCTGATTCAGCAAACCATGCATGTTGCTGATTCTGCTCTGTTTGAGTTTCGGCATCTTGTTTGCTGTACCAACCATTGCGCTGTTTCCACGTTTCAACATTTGCTTCCCCTTGTTGCTTCCATTCTGCTATGGTCAGGTTTGTCGCATACTTGAGTTTATGGATGGGTCTCTTATCGATAAACAGTGGTGTGTGAATCCACTGAAAATATTTGCAGCGAGTCTCAGCTGAAGCGGGTGTTCCACAGGTTAAGAAGACTTTGTTCAGGTTTCTGGCTGTCTTACTAAGGCGTAGAATAGGAATTCGTGAGCAATGACATTTCAAATCTCCCCATTCGGTTTTTACTTCTGCATGCATGTCTTTCTTTAAGGCATCATACACTTTCAGTTTGTCTGCATTCTTTCCATAAAATCTTGGGCAGAGTTTCTTTTCTTCAAAACATGACAGCAAAAAATGTGTGTTGAAAGGATCACTCTCAGTAGCTCCAAAATCGACGCTCATCATTTCAAGGTCTTCTTCTCTACTCATTTCACAAGTCATGGCTGCAGAGTTTGTGATTTGACCAGAGATTGCCCCAATTTTATAATCCTCCTAAGGTCCCTAGGGTATTGGGCAAGATCGGGCAAGAATCCCCAAGAGTGTTAAACCAATAAACACACGTTTTTAATAAGATCACGTTTAATTTTAAACAACAACAAACTTTTTTACAACAACCAAGAACAAAGTGTTTTTAGGGAAATTGAAATCCTCCTGCCTCTACTTTAGGTCGTTTCTGTAATCTTTCTTGTACCATCTCATGCATTCGTTTCTTGAGAACTGAGCGGCTACAGGCTTTGGGGACCCTGAGAGGTTTAGGTGCTTGGTGAATCCACTGAACGTAATTACATCTGGCTTCTCTCTCCTTAGGGCAGCTTAAGAACACTTTGTTTGGATTTCTTGGTGTTTGACTGAGCTTGAGTCTAGGGATTAATCCACAGTGACAGGCAAAGGTTCCCCATTCTTCTTGGAGTTTGGGATGAATGCTGTTACAAATGATATCCAACACTGTCTGCTTGCTGTCTACATTGCCAAAATACACGGGACATGTATAACCATTGGCAAGTCCTTTTTCAGGCAGGACAAAGTTGGTATGCAAAGGTTTGCTTGCATCCATCAGATACTCTTGCAAAGCCAGTTCTTCTAAATTAGGTACATCGAATTCCCCTTCAATAGGCCACCATTCCACTTGTCGACCATCTGGTAACACAGCGACTCCTTCTTCCATGATATGCACGGGATCTAGGTCAGGCTGTGTTTCCATAGAACTCGGTCCATTGAATAGATCTTGGCAGGCCTGCTGCATTTCCTCATAGGAAGGAAGCATGATCTCTGTTGCTGGTTGTGCATTCTCATTGACATTCATTTGAGGTTCTGGGTCCAGGTATTTCTGCAACCTACATTTATCGCCTGTAGTGTAATGGGATGCTGTCCATTCTTTTGTAAGAGGTTCAGCATTCTCAATCATTTGAGGTTCTGGCGGTTTTAGAACGGATTGAACTACTTCTACTCCTGTCTTATTTTTGGCTTTTCTGGCTTTCTTCTTGGGAGCTTCCATGTTAAACGACGGTTCTTGCAGATAACACATAGTGAAAAAGCACATCAAATACACAGATTTATACTTACTTGACATCCCTTAGGGAATTGGACATGTCTGGGCAGTGACGTCACTTCTGTCACGAACTCACACGAATCACCCCCTTGGGACATGAACATGTTAGGGCAAACTATAAAAGAGAGTAATTAGCTCATTTTTATTATTAAACAACATGACTCATCCAATTGACACCTCGTTTTATGTGACGCTGACTAGTCAAAAAACACAGGAATTTCCAGACAATTTACCCACACAATTTCAATACCGTTTGCCTCAAAGCTTATGGTTACCGGGCAAATGGAAAGTGGGATTGGCAAGTGTGTTTTTACCTGGCGTTTCCAATCCCATTCCCCATGTTGTCACATCCCATGTCAGTTCCTCTCCGCCCAAAGATTATGACATACTTCCTTTCGGTATTCGGTCGATTCACAACCTGTACAAAGGGAGTTATACCGATATTTTATTTCAACAATATGCCAAAGCTTTCAAATCAAGTCAATCTCAAGAATTTTTGTCCCAACTTAAAACAGCAGATTTGCAAGATGCCTCCAATGGATTTGATTTTATGTCCAAAGTATTTCGGTGGATGGAACAGGATTTAAACAAAAAATTACCCACGGGGTATGAATTTGCAGATAGTAATGATAATTGGAGAATAGATGTTTCTGCTCAAGATAATTACACGAGTTGGTTGCTTCGGCATTACAATATTGACAGTACGAACAGAAAAAGTGCGCCTTATTTAGCCATTAATTTGATCTTGGCTAAACAAATGGGTTGGGTTGTAGAAACAACTACCAATGTGTTTGCAGTGGGACCGAATTTACTCATGGAGCTTCCATACGGTACTACTAGTGTAAAACCAGATCCCGCGACCTGTCTCAATGCAAAATTTACTTTTACTCAACCCATTCATGTAGTAGACGGATTGCTGTATCTTTGCTCCACGTTTAGTTGGCGCTTTGTGAATTTAAATGAAGCCTTTGACAGAGCGATTCGTCGACCCTATGAAACCCCAAAAACAGTTTTCAATGTGTTTAAACCCTGGATGACTAACCTTTCATTATGGAAAAAGGTTGTTGGATTAGACTTGGACGATTACTTTATCGACTTGCCTGTGTCTCCCCATTATTGGAATCCCAGGACTCTGAGTCTGCATTTGTTAAGAGGAGTAAAAATTGTGGATGGTGCATCTCACGGAGATTACGCTGGGGAACTGGGAATTGATATGAGCTCCTTAACTCGCAACAAAACTTATACGGTGGCATTAGAGTGGTACCAAAAGGATGAGTGGCTGTTTAACCGTTCTAAATTTTCAGCGGAAGGAACGGGTTTACAAGTTCATCATTTGCGGGCTGAAAAACATACTCATGAGCAAAACAAAACCCATTTGATTTATTACCACACATTGACTATTCAATTCACCAAAACTTCAAGTAGCAATGCAACATTAAGCATCAAGTTTGAAATAGGGTTTCCACTGTCAGCGAAATATTCAGGTGATTTAAAAGACAACACTTTTTTGGTGCTGTATGGTGTGGATGGTCATGTAGAACAGGTACCAGATGTGTATGATGATCACCCGATCATTCCCTCTTCTCACACAACCACCGAAACAACGACTACCAGTACGGGGGACAAGAAAGCTTCCACACTTCCTAAATCTCATGGAACAGACAATTTACGCCCTCTGTTTTTGTCTTGCAATTTAACCAAAAGCATTGATGGAAACAGAACCATCATGAAGTCTGTCGCTTATAATAACGAAAAAACGCTGATTGAATGTAACCCCATTCAATTTTATTCCATGCGGAGTTATTTGGTGGACATTTTAGAAGTGACTGTGACAGAATGGAATAACATTATTCCCGACTTCAATCAGGATAGTCCAGTCATTGTCACTTTACTGTTCAAGAAAAAGCAAGCAGAGTCTCAACGCAAATACATTAAGTTGGATGAATCATTCGACCGTGACCAGCTCATATAAGCATGCATGGGCAACACAGTTCATTCATTATGTGTGAGCTCGAGTGGATCAACATCGCTAGTAAATCACTAGCTTATTGCGCTCAGTTGTTGCAACAGATTAAACAGCTCAAGGAAAAGTTTGAGAGACTCCAAGAAGAAGCGGCTAGACTGAAAACTTTGGTTCAAAAACAAGAACAGCTGGTACAAGATCTAACCGAAAGACATGGGGGCTACGACACCGTCTACTAAATTGGAACAGCTGTTAAGAAAAGTACAGCCTCGTCAATTTGCCTCCTACCAAGAATTTATACGAGCCTTGATGATTGAGACATTGGCCAACACAAGTATGACCTTTGATCAATTGAATTACGACTTGTTTGCTTTGAACCGAGAGGTATTTCATCAAGTGAACAGAGAAACCACGGCATTTTTTAAGTTATTGGCTAACAAGCAACAGTGCTTCCTTCCTGATGGACCAACTACCTCACAAGATCAATACTGAGCAGTCCAACAGACTCGAGGAAATTTTACAGCAAATGGACCCTTCGCTACTACAAGGCTACAAAAAGTTTATGCATGAAATGATTACACAAGGTATCAGCTATCACGATTTTACGTTTGACGCTTTAAACTGTTCTTTATTTGACTTCAACAAAGAAGTGATGAATGACATTGTTCAAAAAGCTATTTCTTACTACGAGATGCATGCACCAGAAAAGATCAAGTCCTATGGGAATTGAACATGCCTGGGCAATGATGTCATACATCTTCTATAAAGCTCACGTTAAGCTCAACTCATCATAAACATAATACAATGGCTTTCACTGTAATCTCTGGCGGCGCCAATGGTGTGGATTTAGAAGCAGAAAAGTTAGCAAGACACTATGGTTTACCAGTGCATGTCCTCATACCTCCTTGCCATCCGAGAAAAGCCTCCATACAACCCTTAACTCATCAACATTTAGCTGAAGCGATTCCTATCACAACTAAAGTGGCTTTTCGTCTCAACAAACAGTTAACCAACCCGATCAGTTTACAGTATATACATCGAAATTATCATGTGGTAAAACAAGCTGACATGGTGCTGGCGTTTACCTGTTTTGAACCAGAAAGAAATGTTTGCATGGGCGGAACAGGTTGGGCCGTGGAAATGTGTAAAGTCCTCAACAAAGTCTTGTATGTGTATGATGTGGAGCGGAACGTGTGGTTGTGGTATAATCCTAAGCAAGATATGTTTTACGTCTGTGATCAGATGTCAGAAGAACAGTACGCTATACCTACACTCGTGAAGAAAACTGCCATCATTGGGATGAGAAACATCTACGATTACCCTGAGGCTCTTTTAGAATTGCAAGAGACTTTTAAACGTAGTTTACATTTACCAAAACAAGAAGACAAGGATGTCAAGGAACTTTGTAACCCATTTAAATTTTTAACTATTTTATAACGTTTTCTTCATAAGGTAAAATGATTTTTAATTGCGATCGCCATCAAACGTCTTTGTTCCAATGGATCTGAGAGTTCTTTCTGAATGTGCTGCATCATGGAGTTACAGTTTAAGATTTCTCTGACTGCTTGAGTGTTTTTTAATCCCTTGCTTTTGCAGACTTTGGTCCAGCAGAACTAAAGACTGTAATGCTATGCATAATGAGGTGGGAATCATATCCACGCAAATTATGGAAGAATACAGGAATGTGTGTTGTACGCCGCTTGTTTAGGTTACATGAACTATGGACCGCTCTGCGGTACTCCCCTGTGACATGATTGTGATCTCTCACTTTACATCATTTTTCTTCTTTCTCATAGAAATAAAATCACACTATTGTTAAACTTTAATTACAAGAAAAATAATAATAATAATAAAATAAACATTGTTCACCTGACTACTTTGTTGTGATTAACTCGGAAAGGGGCTGATAGTACAGTGGTTTAGTATCCCTGCTTGTCACGCAGGTGACCCGGGTTCGATTCCCGGTCAGCTCGTTCTTTCTTAATCTTGCGATGCTAGCAAGGTTGGGAAAGACTTTTTTTCTTTACTTATAACCCTAATAAACATTTAAGACTAGTTTAAAAACGTTTTAGAACGTTTTTACACAAGATTCGGTACTGCGCATGCGTAGTGCGCAAGGACAAAATTCTGTACCACATGTCTAAGCCATTCCCTTTATCCACATATATCAGTTCACTTTTACATATTCATTAGTAACTAAGTTCCGAGTCCTCTCCGAGCGCTCTCCGAATTTTTAATTTGATTGACAACTTAGAACAATAGCCTTAAAACAATAGCGGCGGCGGCATCCTTTGAGTGGCCAGGTGCCCACCCTAACTACTGACAGCTGTCAATTGACCATATTGTGAATGTCCAATATAAGAGATGTGGATTTGCCAAGGCATTCCCTTCCTTTTGATAGTCTCCCCTACCCCAACCGTACAATCTATAGACGAGTACGTACGCTCGGTCAATCACGTGACAACCAAACGAAAAGAGGTTGACCTTATTCTATGAGTATGGGGCTCTGTGCGTGGGAGCCTCGCTAAAAAGGCCGGACAAAGTTGAAGATAGTAGCGAGTCGCGATTAACAACACTGTGAAAGTTAGGCCTCGTTCATGTTCACACGTATCCAAAATTTTTGACTACGGAGATATTTTTCTCCGTTTTCGAAAAAATACGCGTACACACGTAGCGTATGCCAATCGTTTTTGCCCTTCCACACGAAAACGATATAACGAATGAAATACTATAGCATCCCTTACCTTTCGCTGTATGACATGTATGGAATGATCGTTTTGGAAAGCCTCCGGTTTCGTCCGTCCATACGAAAACGATAAGCCGACGTTTTTTTAAAAAAAAACTACACTCTGGAGACCGTTTTGGAAAAACTGTGTTTCGGGTGCCTGAAAACACCATTTACCTTGTGAACCCCCCCCCCCCCAACTCGACTTGCTCCTCAGGAGTCACTTCGTTCCAGCGGGTGTTTCTCATGGGTCACCGAAGTGTATGATCGTGAAGGACTAAAAAAAATGATGACCAAAGAAAAACTACTCATATCCATATTTAAACGCCAAATAAAGATCTTACTGCTCATTCTTTTCTTACATTCATAAATACAGTTTGACATCACACTCGCTGCTAAAAATAATGTTTTCAACGACTTTCTGTTCACTAAACACTTGTTCTTATGAATAGTCCATTATTGTCTTTCATCCATTTGCTAGCAGTGTATTTGCAATGTATGTCAATAATGTATATAGAACGGGCAGTTTGATCACGTAGCTTGGTTTGCATAACCTCTTGTCTGTTTGTGGTCTGCTAGCTTCTGCTGTACTTGACTGGATTGACTGGATTGAGGACGTGATTATCCGAGCTGCAACAAAGACGTTAAAAAGGGGGCCATATTTTCGCTTTCTTCTTTACCCTGCCCATTCATTACGGCCTGACGTCGTGAATAACACAAAACCAATATTTGTCGGGGATTCTTAAATAAATGCATACATGAACGGATATAAAATGGAATTGGAAAAAAAATGATATAGCTACAAACAAGTTTGAGATATCGACCTGCCATACAGCGGTTAGATAGTTAAGCTTAGTTACCAACGACCATAGGAAGCCAGGAGAGAACAGAAATGGCGAATATAAACTGCAAGGTTTCTGTTAAAAGTTGGTTTTTACCGGGAATGCTGCTAGTTTTTGCTGTTGTAAAGCGATATTTCTCTTTCGATCTCTTCTCCATAATGGCAAGAAAGAAAATACTCATCCATATTTTAAAGCAAAATAAGAATTTCCTTGTTTTCAGTTACATCTAACTACTTCTCAATTTCCCAATCACGGCTGAAGTATTTTTAATCACTAGCTATTCCTGTTATAAACTTGTCCGTTGACTGGCACTGTCTGACGACAACCTTTTAGTGTTTTCCATTCTTGCCTAGTCCCCGTACGACGTTTTCCCAGTCCCGCTCGGCTAATTCAATTTTCGCGGCTTGGAACCCGTTACCCGAAACACTTTGGCTGCGTGGAATAATAAGGCCTAGGGACTGGCTAAATCAATTTTCTAGTTCTGTAGTAATTGCAATTGAATTATTATTATTGTAGAAAATAAGAAGTTTGATCATGAAGTTTGATCATAACTTAGTGTCTATCGTCTCTTGTTCGAAGGTCTGTTGTACTTGACTGGAATCGGGTTGTAATGTTGTTATTTTGTGTTGCACAGGTGTTAAAACGGCAGCCATATTTCCTCTTCCTTCCATACGCGGTCTATTCACTTCGGCCTGACGTCGTGAAAACCACAGCGACAGAGCTTGCCGAAATTCAGGGATTCTTAATACAAAGACAAATGGATTTAAAATGGAGTTGGAAAGATTGATAATGGTTATGATACCCACGATCAGGTCAGTGACAACGCCGCCGACCTCCTGGACAACGGTCAGATAATTGACAACGACCAAAGGAAGCCAGGAGAGAACAGAAATGGCGGACACAAATAGTAAGGTTTTTGTCAAGCGTTGGTTTTGGGATGCTGCTCGATTTTGCTGTAGTAAAGCGATATTTCTCTTTCGAACCTTTCTCCATATACTGATGTTACATGCACAAACGATGAACAGAAAACTCAAGGGGAATGACATCCAAGACAATGCAGCCGTTTTAAATGACTTTTGGTGGTAAGAAAGGAAAAATACAATGGAACCGGTAAGGATAGCGAGAGACCAGACCATAAAAATAACAATGCTATACGCCCGCATTGACATTGCTTGGTGTTTAAGTGGCCAATAGATGGCATAAAATCTTTCACAGGATATAAAACCTGCGGAAATTAGCGAGGACTGTGAAAACGTGGCATCAAGAAAATGATAAAAATATACCATGGAGGTATTTGCCTTTGCAGTCCAAAGCAGATGGTAGGGTCCTATAAACAAATAAACATACAAAGGCAGAGACACAGCTCCTAACATCACATCAGCGAGGGCCATGTTCATAACTAAGAACAAACTTTTCCTACGAAGCTTCTTCTCCTTTGCAAAGAGAATTATTGCCAGCATGTTTCCTCCGACAATTAGACCACTTTCAAACATGAAGGCGGTGACCATTGCTATTCCTTGTGCTTGGGAAGGAAAGCTCCTCAACATCGAAGGGGATGTAGAAGTGTTGTTAGAGCTTCTGGTGACCGAAAGGGTCTCCATTTAATTTCGGATCTGCTTCCGTTTAAGAATCTGTTACACGTTTGAGAAAAAAAAATTGGTTGTGTGCCTCGACACGTATGCTTTTAAACTTCAGGTAAATATTATCTTTTTCGATCATTTCTTCGCATACATTAAGAACTGCTCCTCAATGTCAACTTTACTAGTCGAAAAAAATGATTAAGTCCAACAAAAATACCTGCATGTTTAGTTTAGGTATGGCCTCAGCTGTTGGAAAGTGATATGACTGTCAACAAACAGTCATTGATGTATTCTTTCTAATAAAATGCCCGAGGTAGTACGAAAACAAGTCTAAATAAAATAAATAAATCGACACTTTTTAAGCGTCTCTGTACAGCTGATTTATTTGAGCACTGTGACTCTCAATTGACAGCTTTTTTTTCTTGTTGTTTTTTTTTCACACCAAACTGATAACATGAGCACGATTTTCCGGGGCTCACTTTGTGTTTGCTTCGAGTTGTTTTGTTTTTGCTAGTTAATTAGCTTCGTGACTAAAATATATAATGGAAACCTTATCTTGTATGGCTACGGACAAAGTGAAGCGAAGGACTAGAACATATCCGGGCTAGAGCTGAACGAAAAAAATTCAAAAACATATGCACAAAAACTGGCACAATTTAGTGCCGTTCATGGCCAATGATTTAATTAGCCCTAGTTGCCAAATAACTACCCAAAACACAAGAACCTCTTTTGCCACAAAAAATAAAGGTTCCTACACACGGGTTTTTACTTTACTGCGGCTTTTTTTGGCCGGAGTTCAGGTTTTCTTAAGTTTTACTCTTTACCTTTCGGAAAAACAAATCACAGTACTCAACGTTCAGTTTTTATACCTTTTAAGCATCCAGTTCCCTGGCTTTTGATTGGTCCTTGTATTTTGTAAACCGGTGATGTATCGGCACTAAAAAGAACGGCTCAAAGCATGTTATAGAATAAAAATCATATAATTTATTTACACAATATTTTGTTGTCCTACAGGTTTCTGCCTAAAGAATGAAGAAATAAACATTATTCATTATTCAATAACGGCCGACAATTATGCCCCGTTGAACTTGTCAAGGCTGTTTGAATTATAGCCTGAGAAAACAGAGGACATTTCACGATGCCACCACTGGTTTCCCCGCGAAATGACGTCTGAGAAACGAGCGCAGAAATTCCACACTGATGACGCATCAATACCTAGATCTGGGTAGTGCTTCTGGTTGGTCGTGCCGCTTGTGAAATTTGCTTCAGCCAATCAGAAGCACTACCCAGATCCGGGTAGTGACGCGTCATCAGTATGGAATTTCTACGCTAGTTTCTCAGACGTCATTTCGCGGGGAAACCGTTCGTGGCGTCGCGAAATGTTGTCTGTTTTCTCACGCTATTCGAATTATGCGGCTGCGAAATCAAGAGGAGCAATTTTTTTGATTTCTTGTTAACCTTTCGTAGTGTTTGTTAAAGGTCAATCGTTTTGTACCAAAGCTTTTATGCTTCTGCTCTAAGGGTAAATATTTATGGCAGAATATATTAAACGACAAAATTAAGGTATTATTCTGCATGATGTCTTTTCTTTAATTGGACTTCTGCCGGCAGGTTTTTGAACGATCATGATAAAGTTGTTCTGGAATTAGCTTGTGTTTAGGCCTTACTCGAAAATTGAAGTGTCGCTATAACTTTTGTAATGTAGTAACCTTTCCAGTTTTGGTTACAATTTATTCAAGTCAAAGCTGATACAAATTTTACCTTATAACAACAAATTTAAGCCCCAGTAGTATTGATTCTGAATACCTGTTATCTATGAACGAAATCGCATGGCTAAGTAAAAACGGATCATTGAAAAAAATTACTGGTTCACCACTTAGTGCTGTTATTGCCTAAGGCAACAGATTGGTGAGCTACCCTCAAAGGTAACTGAATTTTATCAGGCATTTTAGTAAAGGTGTTTCACTAATTTTGCAGACCCTGTATCTTCACACTTTGTAAATTCCTGGTAGCACTTTGTGCTAATATTGCCACACATTGTAGTACGTACCCCACTTTTTAAAAAAACCTTGGCGTTCTTTTTTAAATTTCATGCCGTCGCAGAAATTTGCCGTTCTTTCACCTCAGCCAAAATATTTACCAATACCGCATTGGTAGCAGCAGCCTGCGGAAACACCCGTTTCTCCTCGCTCTTCGCCGCTAGGGACAAGAAACGGATGTTTTCGCAGGCTATGGTAGCAGTGAAGCGACAATTTCCAGGGGCTCGATCGGATGTTACGAAAATATAGCAAACATCAAAAATTAACATACTGATCGCGGGGTAATGACTCAAAAACCCGCAATAAAGTTTTATTGTTTATATAATTTTTATCTCTATATTCAAAAACGGCTTCCAAACAACAATCACCTTAGAAAAAAATGTTTTTTAAGGACTTGCTAATCTTCCACTAGAAACACGTCCGTTAATGATCCATTGTTTACCGTCTTTCAGTTTTTCTCCAGTGGTGCATTTAGAGTGACGGTGGCCCAGAAGGGTCACACAAGCAAATTAAAAATGTTGCTGCAAATTAAAAATAGGACTTGCAAATTAAAAATTGTACATGCAAACTAAAAATATTACAAACTTGAAACATGAATGCGCCGACGGCTACAAGGCCAGGTCGCGCGGGTCGGACCAGGTCCTCATCACTCATACTGCGCGCGCAGGACTTTTCATTTTTAATTTGCATCGATATGTTTTCTATTTTCAATTTGCAGCACAATTTTTAGTTCGCACGTACAATTTTTAATTTGCATGTACTATTTTTAATTTGCAGCAACATTTTTAATTTGCATGTGTGACCCTTCTGGACCACCGTATAGAGTTCATCAGTAACGCGTTAGACAGGATCTTTGTTCACAACTTAGTGTCCATAATCTCTTTTCCGTAGATCCGCTGAACTTGACTGGAATTGCATCGGATTGCTCTTCGCTGTAACACGGGCGTTAAAACGGGAGCCATATTTTCCCTTTCTACTATTCTGGGCCTATTCATTACATCCTGACGTCGTGAACAACACGAAACCCGCAGTGCTTGCCTAAACTCAGGGATTCTTAACTCATAGACAAACGGACTTAGAATGGAGTTGGAAAGATTAAGAATATTTATGATATGTACAAACAAAAATCGTCGAGGGATATGGACCCTCTGGACAAACACCAGATAGTTAACAATGACAAAAGGAAGCCAAGAAAGCACAGAAATGGCGGATACAAACAGCAAGGCATTTGTCAAGCGTTGGTTTTGGGATGTTGCTCGGTTTTGCTGTTGCAAAGCGATATTTCTCTTTCGAACTTTTCTCCATATACTGATGTTACATGTACAAATGATGAACAGAAAACTCAAGGGGAATGACATCCGAGACAAGACAGCTGTTTTAAGGGACTCTAGGTTGAATGAAAGCAGAAAGACAGTTGAAACAACGATAGCCAGAAACCAGACCATAAAAATAACAATGCCATACGCTCGTGTTGACAATGTTTTGTGTTTAAGTGGCCAATACACAGCATAAAATCTTTCACAGGATATAAAACCTGCCGAAATTAGCGAGGACTGAGAAAACGTGACATCAAGAAAATGATAAAAATATAACATGGAGGTATTTGCCTTTGCAGTCCACAGCTGATAGTAGGGTCCTACAATCAAATAAACATACAAAGGCAAGGCCACAGCTCCTAACATCACATCAGCGGTGGCCATGTTCATAACTAAGAACAAACTTTTCTTGCGAAGCTTCTTCTCCTTTGCAAAGAGAATTATTGCCAGCATGTTTCCTCCAACAATTAGACCACTTTCAAACATGAAGGCGGTGACCATTACTATTCCTTGTGCTTGGGAAGGAAAAAAGCTCCTCAACATCGAAGGGGATGTAGAAATGTTGTTAGAGCTTCTGGTGACCGAATGGGTCTCCATCTAATTTCGGATCTGCTTCAGTGTAAGAATCTGTAAGAATCTGTTACACGTTTGAAAAAAAAATTGGTTGTGTGCTTTTAAACTTCCGGTAAATATTATCTTTTTCGATCATTTCTCCGGATACATTGAGAACTGCTCCTCAATGTCAACTTTACTAGTCGCAAAAAATGATTAAGTCCAACAAAATACCTGCATGTTTAGTTTAGGTATGGCCTCAGCTGTCGGAAAGTGATATGACTGTCAATAAACAGTCATTGATGTACATGTATTCTTTCTAATAAAATGCCCGAGGCAGTACTAAAACAAGTCTAAATAAAATAAATAAATCGACACTTTTTTAAGCGTCTCTATACAGCTGATTTATTTGAGCAACTCTCAATTGACAGCTTTTTTTTCTCGTAGTTTTTTTTTTCACACCAAACTGATAACATTAGCTCGATTTTTCGGGGCTCACTTTGTGTTTGCTTCGAGTTGTCTTGCTTTTGCTAGTTAATTAGCATCGTGACTAAAATAATGGAAACCTTATCTTGTATGGCTACGGACAAAGTGAAGCAAAGGGCTAGAACATATCCGGGCTAGAACCGCAAGAAGACAATTCATAAACATATGCACGGAAACTGGCACAGTTCAGCCGTTCATGGCCAAAGATTTTATTAGCCCCGGTTGCCAAATCACCACCCAAAACACAAGAATCCCTTTTGCCAGACACAAAAAAAGATTCTTACACACGGGTTTTTACTTTACTGCAGCTTTCATTGGCCGGAGTTCAGGCTTTCTTAAGTTTTACCCTTTACCTTTCGGGAAAAAATGTTACAGTACTCTTTAACGTTCAGGTTTTATCCCCTTTTAAGAATCCAGTTTCCTGGCTTTTGATTGGTCCTTGTATTTTGTAGTCCGGCAAATTGGAAAGGTATCTATATTCAAAAACGGTTCAGTTGAAAATAACAATGGCCTTAGAAAATAATACGTTTTTTAAGGACTTGCTAACCTTCCACTGGAAACACGTCCTTTAACTGAATCCATTATCCAGTGTCTTTCATTTTTTTCTCAGTGGTGCATTTAGAGTTCATCAGTAACGCGTTAGACAGGATCTTTGTTAACAACTCAGAGTGTCCATAACCTCTTTTTCGTAGATCTGGTGAACTTGACTATGGGAATTGCATTGTATTGCTCTTCGCTGTAACATGGGCGTTAAAACGGCAGCCATATTTTCTCTTCAAACTATTCCCGGCCTATTCATTACATCCTGACGTCGTGAACAACACGAAACCCGCAGTGCTTGCCTAAACTCAGGGATTCTTAACGCATAGACAAACGGATTTAGAATGCATATGGAGTTGGAAAGATTAAGAATATTTATGATATCTACAAACAAAAATCGTCGAGGGATATCGAGCCCCTGGACAAACACCAGATAGTTAACAATGACAAAAGGAAGCCAAGAAAGCACAGAAATGGCGGTTACAAACAGCAAGGCATTTGTCAAGCGTTGGTTTTGGAATGCTTCTCGGTTTTGTTGTTGTAAAGTAACGTTTCTTATTCGAACTTTTCTCCATATACTGATGTTACATGCACAAACGATGAATAGAAAACTCAAGGGAAATGACATCCAAGACAAGGTAGCCACTTTAAATGACTTGTAGTTATAAAAGAGAACGGCTATTATTGAGACAAGAATAGCTAATAACCAGACCGTAAAAATAACAATACCATATGTTCGCATTGACAGCGTTTTGTGTTTAAGTGTCCAAAGGACGGCATAAAATCTTTCTCAGGGTATAAAACCTGCTGAAATTAGCGAGGACTGTGAAAAGGTGGTGTCAAGAAACTGAAAAATAAACTCATGTTCTGGCCCTAGAATCAAATAAACATACAAAGGCAAGGCCACGGCTCCTAACACCATATCAGCGAGGACCATATTCATTACTATGAACAAACTTTTCTTGCGAAGCTTCTTTTCCCGTGCAAAGAGAATTATTACTAGTATGTTTCCCATGACAATTATGGCACTTTCAAACATAAAGGCGGTAACCACTGCTCTTCCTTGTGCTTTGGATGGAGTGTCCGTCATCGTAGGGGATGTAAAAGTGTTGGTAGAGCTTCTGGTGACCGAGTTGTTTTCCATCTTATTTCCTCTGCCTTCGTGTAAGAGACTATATAGTGCGCGAAATGGCGTTGTCTGTCTCGACACGGATGCTTTGAAGCACCAGGTGAATAATTTTTCCCTTTAATAACAGTCGATCAATTTTACGCAAACATTATAATCCGCTAATTATTGTCAATTTTGCTCGTCGCCAGTGTTATAGGCTCCTGTATCAACTTTCGTCGCCAAAGTAGTTACGATTAACAAAAATACCCGCATAGTTCGTTTGTGGAATCAAGGGGGGAGGGGCAGTCCGGGCACTCACCAAAGTTTTATACATCTACTTTAGAACTTTCCATCCCTATTAACTACATGTACTGTCAAGATCATTCTCTCTTGGTACTGTAAACTCACTGTCTCTAAAAATATCTCTGAAAAACCACAAAACCATAACGTTTTCTCGACTTTTCATCGCCATAAAATGCAGCTGTTAGCCTTTTTGGACCTTTTTACGACCGAAATACCCTTTCTTATACTTCATCCGGTGAAATCTCTTCCCCTTTCATACCTAAAGCCTGAAAAAAATACCCTTATCAGGAGTAGCCTGCGCTTACTATAGGCCATTATAGTTAGTACCCCCTCCGGATCTCAGTATAATCGCAGGTGCTGTAAAGTGATAAGGACTACACTATTTTTAGATATACACTGTCAATGACATATTCATTGGAGTTTTCTTTCGTACTAAAATGCTCGCGGCATTTTTCACCCACAATGTAAGATATACTGAAGTAGGGTAACTATAGTTTTAGAGTTTACATGGTTTAAAATCATAGCTACTGTTGTAAATTAGACTAGTATTAGTTTCACTGAATTGATCCCTGGGTTAGTATTATGCTAACAGATAAAAGTGCCAGACACTTCACCCACTGGTCTTAAACTGCGTACCAAGATGCAGTCATCAATTAATTTGATAAGCGTTTTTGGAAGTTAGGCCTTCTCCTTGTCTGCACGTATCTAAACGAAAAAACGGATATTTTTTTTCTCCGTTTTCGAAAACATTCGCGTAGACATGTAGCGTATGCCCCGCTTTTGCCCTTGCACACGAAAAGGATATAACGAATGAAATACGATAGCATCCCTTACCTTCCGCACAAAAACGATAAGCCGGCGTTTTCAAAAAATCTCCACTCAGAAGACCGTTTTTAGCTGTTTTTGAAAGACTGTTTCTGCATGAAAACACCGTTTTCCTTGTGGAAGAAAGACTAAAACGAAAAAAAAAAACTCTCCATTTTTAAAAATATCCGGAAAAGTGCGGACGCCCCCCTGGACCTCCTCCTCAGGCGTGCCGCGTCACTTCGTCCCTGCGGGCGTCTTTCATACGTCACCGAAGTGTATGATCGTGAACCACTAAAAACCGCATGATGACCAAAGAATAGATACTTGTATCCATTTTTAAACGCCACATAAAGAATTTACTGCTCATTCTTTTCTTATTTTCAATAAATACAGATTGAAATCATACGCGGTGCTGAAAAAATGTTATTAACGACTTGCTGTTTTCTAAACACTACTTATTCTTATGAATATCCTTTCATCCATTTTCTTGCAGTGTATTTACAATATATATATCAGTACTGTATATATAAAACGGGTAGTTTGATCATAGCTTGGTATCCATAACCTTTTGTCTGTCTGAGGTCTGCTGCACTTGACTGGATTCGGGATGTGATGATCTGGGCTGCAACGCAGGCTTTAAAAAGGCAGCGGTATTTGCTCTTTCTTCTTTACCCTGCCCATTCATTTCGGCCTGACGTCTGGAATAACACAAAACCAATTTTTGCCTAAACTGAGGGATTCTTAATGCATATATGAATGGATTTAAAATGGAATTGGAAAAATTAAGGATATTTATGATATCTACAAAAACGTTTGGGATATCGACCCGCCGGAAAAAGGTCAGATAGTTAACAATGACTAAAGGAAGCCAGGAGAGAACAGAAATGGCGGATACAAACAGCAAGGTTTTTGTCAAGCGTTGGTTTTGGGATGCTGGTCGGTTTTGCCGTAGTAAAGCGATATTTCTCTTTCGAACTTTTCTCCATATACTGATGTTACAAGCACAAACGATGAACAAAAAACTCAAGGGGAATGACATCCAAGACAAAATAGCTGCTTTATATGACTCTGGGTAGAAAGAAAAGTGATAGGCAATTGAAATAACGATAGCCAGAGACCAGACCATAAAAATAACAAATCCATACGCTCGTGTTGACAATGTTTTGTGTTTAAGTGGCCAATAGACAGCATAAAATCTTTCACAGGATATAAAAACTGCCGAAATCAGCGAGGACTGTGACAAAGTGCCATCAAGAAAATGAAAAAGATAGAAATTAATTGTAGACCTGCTTGCAGTCCATAGGTGATAGTAGGGTCCTACCAACAAATAAACAAACAAAGGCAGAGACACCGCTCCCAACATCACATCAGCGAGGGCCATGTTCATAACTAAGAACAAACTTTTCTTGCGAAGCTTCTTCTCCCGTACGAAGAGAATTATTGTCAGCAGGTTTCCTCCGACAATCATAACACTTTCAAAAATAAAAGCGCTGACCAATGATACTCCTTCTTGTGCTTGGGAAGGAAAGTCTTTGATCGTAGAGGATGTAGAAGTTTTGTTGTAGCTTGTGATAAACGAGTTGTTTTCCATCTTCTGCCGCAGCGGTATGGAAAGTAGTGTGCGAAATAGAGTTGTTTGTCTCGCATCGCATCGTCTGGTCTCGCGTGACGAGTTATGAGCCGCTCAACACCTGTTATGCGGCTAATTTGCATAACTAACTTAATGCCATGGTTTGACACCTTGTAGCTTCCAGGAGATGGTTAAGGTGCTTTTAATTAGTTTTCTGCTGTAAATGATGACAGCGCTTATAACTCGTTAGGGTTTTCTGATCTATTGGAAATGGAATTGCGCTTTCCATCATTTTCATAAAAAACAATAAAGTTGCGCAGCTGACATCCATACCAAGGTGGTTGGATACAGTTTTCTAGGGTAAATATATTATCGGGCGCCATATGGGACAATATTGTCATACATTAACCGCGCAGAATATATTAAACGACAAAATTAAAGTAGTATTCTGCATGATGACTTTTCTTTACTCGGACTTCTACCACCAGGTTTTTGTACGATTATGATAAAATTGTTGTTGAATTACCTTGTGTTTAAGCCTTATTCGAAAACTGAAGTGTCGTTATAACTTTTGTAATTTCAGGTTTCAGTTTCTGCTACAATTTATTCAAGTCAAAGCTAATACCAATTTTACCCTACAACAACTAATTTAAGCCCCAATAGTATTGATTCTGAATACCTGTTATCTTAGACTACGAGCAGTCTCTATTTTTTCTTGGTTCGTCGAGCAAAACGCCCGAGACACGCAAATGACCACGCGCGTGACTGAAGGCGCGAGACGGGAGATTCACGAAGCGGCTTCGCCGCTAAACGCTCGCGCGCGCGTGCACTCCCCAGTACTAAATCTGAAGAAAAAGAGAGACTGCTCGCAGTCTACTGTTATCTATGAACGAAATCGCTGATGGCCAAGTAAAAACGGATTATTGAAAAAAATTAATGTTCACCACTTAGTGCTGTTATTGCCCAACGCAACTGATAGCAACAAGCCAAAGGTAACCGAATTCTATCAGGCATGTAAAGGTGTTTCATTAATTTTGCAGACCCTGTACCTTCACACTTTGTAAATTCTTGGTAGCACTTTGAGTTAACATTGTCGCACATTGTAGTACGTACCCCACTTTTTTAAAAAAACCTTGTCATTCTTTTTTTAAAATTGCATGCCGTCGCAGTGATTTGCCGTTCCTTCACCTCAGCCAAAATATTATCCAATACCGCATTGGTAGCAGTGAAACGACAATTTCCAGGGGCTCGATCAGATGTTACGGAAATATAGCAGACATCAAAAATTAACGTACTGATCGGTAATGATTCAAAAGTCAATAAAGTTCTATTGTTTATATAATTTTTATATCTATATTCAAAAACGGTTTCAAAATAACAATTACCTTAGAAAAAAATATGTTTTTTTAAGGACTTGGTAATTTTCCACTTGAAACATGTCCTTTAATCTCAGTGGTCAACCTCGTCCCCAGGGCTTTTCCCTTAAAAAATGGGTGGGACCCATTTTTTAAGGGAAAAGCCCTGGGGACGAGGTTGCTCAGTGGTGCATTTAGAGTCCATCAGTTACGCGTTAGACAGGATCTTTGTTCACAACTTAGTGCCAGGTCCATAACCTCTTTTTCGTAGATCTGGTGAACTTGACTGGAATTGCATTGTATTGCTCTTCGTTGTAACACGGGCGTTAACACGGCAGCCATATTTTCTCTTCCTACTATTCCCGGCCTATTCACGAAACCCGCAGTGCTTGCCTAAACTCAGGGATTCTTAACGCATAGACAAACGGATTTAGAATGGAGTTGGAAAGATTAAGAATATTT
>OZ037992.1:33286414-33305884 GCA_964035705.1 Porites rus
CAAGCTTTCCACTCCGGTGGTTTGTGCAAATGGTAAGCACCCCTAGTCTCCTTTCAGACAAGGGTCTATATCAAGGACAGATCTCTTGGTCTTAGACCGCGAGCGGTCTTCTCCTTCTTTCCTCAGAGCCACGCACCGCGAGCGAAAAAGTTAAAGTATGCAAATAATGGTAAAAAGGAGGAGAGACTGGGGCGGAGAGAGCTCGGGTTTCCACCCTAGTTCCTCACCGCTCACCCCTCACGTGTGCTCTCGCTTTTTTTTTTTACATTTATTTTTTTGGTTTTATCAACTTTATTGGTCTGAGTCTCTCTAAATACCGAAAGGTAAGGTGCAAACGGGACCTAGATTCCCATGCAGGGCACCTCCTAACTAATTAACCAGTAGAAATGCTGATTAAACTATTGTTGCCAGTGACACCCACAAATACGTGCAAGACCCCATGAACATGGTCTATCGGGGTAAAAAGACTGTGACTCAAAAGAAAAATAACTGACTGCTCGCAGTCTATCTTGATCTTAAGGTAGGAACCTTCGGAAGATTCGACCCTTTCCAATAGGAATACCCCTACAATGAGGACTCTTGGCTCTGATCCTTTCGTATACAAACTAGGAATGCCTATATACAGGTATCATACTGTTTTTACTTTGTTCCTTGTTGAATAGGAGACTTCAAGCGGAAGGTTTAAACGTCTGACATCAAGTCTCCTAGACAACTCGTTTACTCCCGGGGGTCCATGCTCTTCATAAAATATCGAATAGTTTTCTATGCGATAAACCCCACACATGGGTGGTGATTATGATGATATCAACTTAAGAACGGATCAGCAATCTATACATCGACTAAAAAACTTATGATAACAGTGAGGTCTTTGAGAGCGCTCAGTTATCTTATAGTAATAAAGGTCTATATTTGCGAAAACATTCCTGCCTTTATCGTCCAATTGTCGCATTCAATATGAGTTCATTTTTTAAAAATCTTTACTAAGGTCTCCATCTAACGTCTCCGACACCGTGGAACTGTCTTTTCAGCGAATGTGGATCCGCCCAACCTGAGTTGAGGTAGCTATCATCTTCATCTGCTTCAAGTTTCTGTAAACGCAAAGCAAGAGCAAATGTTACGCCATAAACAAAAACATAAGCTTGTTGAGCCCTAAAAAATTATTATGGTTCTGTTTAGGACAATAATAGGGTAGATGACCCGTCTTTCTTGACATACATAGTAGCACCACGCATGAGATAAGCATAGTAGACGTACATGTTACAGGTCAAATTTGACTTCAGGTTAATTTTGATGTAACCTAGGTTGATTTTCAATTTCATCTGTCTCCTAGCCCTAGAAGACAAAGGAAATCGAGAGTCAACTTATACGTTAAATCAAAATAAACCTGAAATCGAATTTGACCTGTAACATATATGCAAAGATATGGAAAGGACAAGTCTCCTTTAGGACCGAAAAAAAAATCCAGGGGTACCAATCATAACATCAGAATCAATGTGCGTTCTTGTTTCCTTTACTTACTGCATGGCCCCCAAGTAGTATAGAGGAAAACAAGGCAGCTGCCACAGTAAAAGTATTAAAGTATCTTGTGTGTGCGTTAAGCAAAAACGGGGCAATACATAATGTTTCTCACGATATTGCCCCAGTAAGAATTTTCGACTAGATTTTCCTAGGTATGAGACGTGTTACAACTGGACGAGGCCATTGACATTCTTTTTTCCCAGACATAATTACAATTATGAAAAAAAAGGAAAATGTTTCCAAATTTTAATAGTGTACAGTGTACACGTAGTATGGAAGAAGTACTGTGATCGAGCTTGATGCATATAGTGCACTTGCACTTTTTATTTGAGTGTCAATGTATTTAGCACGAAAGTACTTATTGGGGACACTATATTTTACGTCTCTAACTGTAGACGGGACCGCCATTTTACGTGGTCATCCGAGCCACGCGAAGGTCTAGCCTGTTGCGGTGCAAAGGGAGTACCTTCATTTCTCGGTTATTTTAAGACCCTGAGTATTGGTCCGGCCCCAGGAATCGAACCCGCGACCTCCAGCTTTGCAGTCAACACGCTCTATCGACTGAGCTAACACTGCCGACTTGATTTTTTTTCTGTAAATATGCGACGTTTAGCTTGCTTATGGCTTAGAGTTCATATTGTTATTATTATTGTTATTATAATTATTATTATTATGTTGTTATTAGTTTAAATTTGATTGCTTTTATTTTAAGTATATAAATGGAGGCTTCGCTTTTAGCCCTGGCTAAATCTATATGCTATTAAACACCTTAAGTTCCTCTTGTTTTCTGTAAGCATAAGCCATCATTTGTTTTCTCTGTTCTTCACTGAACACTGGTTCTCTACCGGGCGGACCCTGCCCCTTCTGCAACAGAAAACCCCACAAGGGTATGGTTAGTCAGGAGTAACAGGATGGACTGTGTGTGTAGCTTGGGGTTTGTTGGTCAGGAACGCTGTGAAGCAACGAGAGTACCGTAAATGAACGATTTAACGCCGCTACTTGAAAAAGCGCCGCGGCGCTAATTTGGGTATTTAAAAATTAACACTCCATCAAAACCATATCGCTCGAGAAATAAGACTTCGACCAGCTCGTGCGTTCTCAAGTTTTAACATGTAGGGAAACTCTCGAAACCGGGATTTCACTGTATTACTTTCCCTCTGTCTCTCTGACTTGTTTCACCTTTTGAAGCTTGCATATGAGTTTAGTCTTCTCGTTCTTTCCAATGAAGTCTTGAAGTTTTTTTCCTCGCTGAAGTTCCTTTCCTGCCCACCACAGCTGGGTAGAGTTTTCATCTAACACATGAAGGGAAGCCTGGAATACAGCAGTGATTTAAATTATTAAACCCTTTCAGTTTCAAGAGTGACCAATATCCATGTTCTCTTTTCACTTCCAATTACATAACCAAGGAAAAAGGTTACGAGATTTAACGTAAAAAAAATTCTCCCTAGTCGCCCCATTCAGGGGAATCCAGATTCCAGGAAAATTTTACATGTGGAATCCGGAATCCTGGACTTTGGAATCCACAATACACCTCAAGGAATCCAGAATCCCACATGATTGAAATCCAGAATCCAGGTTTCACTTACAAAGAATGGAAACCAGTAACTGCAATCCGGAATCCATGACATGGAATCGAGAATTCAAGACTGTCTTGGATTCCTTTACATGAGGCGACTCTAGTAATAGGCCATTTGCACATTGGCGTCATTTTACTACTACAACCAGAATCCTTTAGGGTATTGCTTTCTTGTGCAAATTAGGGCTTTTGTTCTTTAAAACTCACTGGGATTACCAAATTTGAATATGAAAGGAAAAGCAAAATGAATTCTGCATGGCCTTAGTAGTAAAAAGACGTCATTGTGTAAATACCTGTTCTTTGGAGAAATGCGTGGAGAACAGTCTGGAGAATTTGAGTGTGGATATTTTGGTCTTAAAGGGTATTTTCATGATTTATAAAAGTTTTTTTCTGTGAAGTGAGGTGTGGGACTTTCAAAGGCTGTGAACTGTAGCTTTGAGGTAACTGTAGCCAACCTGCATGTATCACTGGCCATTTAACAGTTACTGTTACAATAATTAAGTCACCTTTGCTTTCAACTCATTTACCACATACAGTGTACAAAGCATGTAAATTTCAACAAAAATGATTTTATTCTTTCCTGTTACTTTCAACCTCACCTGTGTACCTGATAAATCTTCTGTGTTTTCCAGTTCTTGTCGGACTGGATCGTGTGGAGGAAGACCCATGGGATAGACAATCATCACAGCACCTTTCATCTGATCAAGGGCATCTTTAACTACCTCATGGGTCAGAGGTATATTTTTATCCACTTGTTCCTGTGGTGAAATTCATGAATAATTTTAGCCCTTCTTTTTCTTACAGACACTTCAAACGTATGATAGAAGCTCAAGGGGTGAATATTAAAATAAAATTATAACCACTGTGGCCACTGCATTGAAGTACATGTAAGCCTTGACAATATCACTAGCTTTTTAGATCAGGGTAATAGCATGACTAACATCTGATACAGTGTATAAGCATACCTTGGCAATTTTGGCTTTTGCTTCTTTTCTTGTCCTGTTAATCACTTCTGCCATTTTCTCACTTGGGGCTGAAATAAAAACAACATTTACCGGAAATTATTTCAAGCTCTGAGGTGGTTGCTTATGGGATGTGGTCGCACATGGAGGTTCAACTGTAATTACAGTTTTCACAAAGAAAAAGACACCATGATTAGTTCTTGCTAACTGGGAAAATAGTAGTAATTATAATAGTACATGTACATTATGTAGTTCTCACAACTTCCCATATGATATTATACTAGTAATAATTACCAAAGGTTTATAGAGAGTGCGGGCAACAACGATCAAAGGTGCTTTGCCTGAGTTTCGCAAGACAGATGGTCAAAAGAGCGTGATCAGATTGCGAGTGATAGAAGGTCCAAACGTGCATGATCAAATATTGTTCTGTACATTCCATACATTTATAGTGGAAGTCCAAACAAATGCTGGCTACATACATGCGACGCACGCGTAATAACAACCTGGATATTAGGATTGCAGGCTCCTCTTGTTGCCCGCAATAATAGTATGTACAATACTATTAAAATACAAGTGAAAATAACATTGCATAAAGGATAATTTAACAGCCCATGCAGTCAAAATAAACTGGAAGCCAGCAATTTTGCTGTTTTAAGTGGAATAGTTGTCGCCTACTTAACATTTAGGTTTCCACAAGTTTAGGCCTTTGCTGCCTGCTACATGTACTCTGGTTATCCTGCCTACGATGTACAAATGTACTATAGCTGTAAAACATTTTGATTGAGATGTATCAAAACTAGGAAAGTTATTTTCAATCAAGCATCAGTATCAAATAAAGACTTAAAACAAGACTTATTCAAAAACTAATTGAAATATGAATAGTCTATATGAAAAGGTTTAAAGGCTATCAAAAAGGGTTTCAGCAGCAGTTATAAGATTAGTGTCAAGTGACTTCAGATTACGGGAAGCAGTCACAGTGTACATGTAATATTGCATTTCAGAGACTAGGTTCAGCTGACAAGATTGCATGTGATCACCCAGTGTATGGATTGTACATCATGTACATGTACATGATCACATTGCTACAGTGTAAGTGGTACAAGTGATGTAGCTGACATAGCTTCATTTGATATAGAGAGTGCCTATATTGCCTTCTAATGGTGAAATTAAAATTGATTAGGTTATTAGGAGCTTGACCATATAACATGGGACAGGTGCTTACATGTCAAGATTACATATACATGTAGAATATTGTGGTACACGTAACTTCTAGAAAGCCAATGAAGGCAGCAAGGTCCAGTATATTGTGAATCATTAGCCTAGGTGAGCCTATCACTTGCTGAGAAAGTTCAGAAGCTGTTGAAATAATCCACCCTGCTTGTTAAAGATATTGAAGAGAACTTCAACAAGTACATTCAATGCATTAGGTAAACAAAATGTAAATAGAACAAAAATAAGAAAAAAATTCACCTTTCCCATTTCTTTTTCCAAGTGGATCCCTGTTTTCAGTGACACCTCCACTGGGAATGCATTCATCTTCCCAGTCATCATGAAGATTCAGTTCAGAGATCTGTTCTTCAGCAAGGCCCTGCATGTTGGGTGGCAATGAAATGCCTTGCTTTGCAAGCTCCTCCATTTCTATTATAAAAGATTGGGTTGTTGAGTCACATGCAAAGAAAGTAGTATCCAATAGCCCGGGGCTAGTGGATTTTGCTATCGGGCTAGTGAATTCTGTTGTTAAGTTGCCTGACCGGCAAGTGATGTTTTTTGAGCAATTCGAATATTAAACAGAAGAACTATGAAATCAATTCTGCTCGTCAAAAAACGTCTGGGGCTAGTGGAAATGACGTCTGGGCTTGTAAATGCTAGCTTCAGCTTGCCCAAATGGTAAGCTGTAAAAATGATTTTCTTAGCACACTGCTGTTTGTATATTGTGATATTACTAGAAACACCAAACAATGGAAGGAACTCCATCTTACTGACAGAAACTATTAGTTAGCAACCATTGAACTCAGAATAAATTTTGTTGGGATTCAGCTATTACTGTTGCAGGCTCGCAAACCTGGTTTTGGTCTATATTATAGAATCAAGTGATTTTTAAATCAATTACAGTACTATAAACTGACATGCCAAAATTAATATATTGTACCACACTACATTGATCTTTATCAGCGTATATGAAAAGGGCATTTACATGGGAGTTGAAAATAGTATATTGTACTCTTTGCCCTCTTGTACCAGAGTATTAATTTGTATATAATTTGATTCTAATAGCATTTTAACAGGAAGGAAGGGGGTGGAAGGGGGTTGATGGACCCATCCCAGAGTTTTTGATATGTTGCAGTATTTTGAAACGAATTTGCCTTTGGTAGAAAGCCTTTGATCTTCTCAACAAGATGAGGTATATTTTATTGGTGGTGGCACTGCTGGGGGCCTGTGACGTCACCAACACAACAATGGATTCATCTACTACAGCACAGGGAAACTTTGGCAGCAGTGATTTTACATGTACTTAAATCAATTAATAATTGATTTATACAGATTCATGACTAACAGCTGTTTGAATACTTGATTTATTGACTACAGGACAATGGAACTGCCAGAGTGTGGAATAAAAACAGATCATTTACTAGATCACTGCGGGATCACGCAAGCAGTTGATTGATATTGCTTTGAGGTGGCCAGAATTATTGTGAAGTTGCTCCAACTTCTGGCAGGGGGAAAATCAGTTTATCTATTTCATTATAATCATTGCAGGCATATTGCAGTAATCTAATGTGCCCAATGAATGGTGTTTGAAAGTTCTGTTCACATGACAGACACTTCATTCATCAATTATCACTAATCACAGAAGAAAGAACCTAAGAATAAAGTTAAAAAAATACATACTAGAGTATTTCGATAGTCTAGAAAGTTACGGCCAGATTCCAGGTTGATAATACAAAAGCATCTAAAAAGTTACTCTCATATCCCTCTCCACTTCTGAGGGACGTTGGTTTGAGAGAGGGAAGGAGGGACGACGAACAACAGATGTGTAAACTGTACATTTGTGATGAAAATCGATTTAGAGATGAGTGCTTAATTTCACCGGAATTTTTTCAGCACACATTAGTGACAGAGAAAACTATTAACAGTCCCGTAAACAGGATTGACAGTGTTTGAAGTGTTAAAAACACAAATTAAAGGTCATCTTAATAAGCTTACATTTATATAGCTTACCGTAAAATAAACGCTCTATCTTTAGTCGACCATTCTGAATTCGAACTAACTGTGGTATAAGCTCTGAGAGCTCTGCTTGACAAGTTGTTTCGTAAAGAAACAAACTTTCATCGCCTTGTTTCAAGTGTAATTTCACCATGATGAAATGAAAGAGCCCCTCCAAATCAAAGATGGCGGACAAAATGAAAATAGTCTTGGTTTGTCGCCATAGAAATCAAAGACGCTACACCACAATGCAATGCAACCGGTATAGTTATTTTTCGTGACGCATATACAAATCACTATACAGAATAGACTTTCATGAGTCTGCAAATTTCTTTTTTCTTTTCACCGGTCACGATTATTGTCTTCAAAATATGGATAAATCCCCGTCACAATCTAGAGGCTGTGAGCCAAACAGCAAGTACGGTTTTACGGTGGATTTTTCCTGGGGAGTTGGTTCTCTTCGACAATGTGCCGGTTTCCCGGCAAGATTTCTCGATCCAGAGGATCAACGATCTTACGTTGCACCTCTTGGCGCCCTTGTAGTCTGCTGGGATGTCGAAACAAGGCAGAGAAAGTACTCCTTTCAAGCTCACAGCGATTTAATTACCGTAATGCTTTATAACGCTCGCCTCGATCTTGTTTTAACTGCAAGCTACAGCGGCGAAATCAAAGTTTGGAGTTCGAAGTGGAGATTGCTAATGTCAACAAATTCAAGTGTAGGAGAGGTTCACTTTGCTGATTGGTCAGAAAATGGGGACAAAATTTTAATCTGCGGCGGCGAAAATTCAGTTGTGATTGTTTATGAAGTTGTAAGATGTGCGGAGAATTGGGAAATTCAAGAAAACGCTCGTTTTGCTGCCCCACAACCTCCCAAAAATTCTTCTCATGAGGTCGTGGAAAGTGACCCTTCAAAATCTACAGTCAACAAGGGTACTCCAAGTAGCTCTACATATGTGGAACAGAAAGATTATTATGATATGGCAATTTTCACGCCCGAAAACAAAGTCATTGCCCTCCTACAAAGGCATCATAACAACTTCAGTGAGGCACACTTATTTTCAGAAAGTGGTGAATTGTTGAAATCTCAAATATTAGATCCACTTGGTGATTCAAAGTCGTCGCTGATGTGTATCTCATCTTGTCATAATGGAATTTTTGCTGTGGGATTCCAGGGTGGTCTGTTTCTACTCCTTGAGGAACATGAACTGTCAGTAATATCGCTATTTCAAGCCACAGGTTCTGCACAGGTTGCCCTTTGGCATGGTGATTATCTCCTTACTGTGTCATATCTGTCTGGGATATTCTCCTGGTGGTCAACCAGTGGGGAACTTTTCCATGAGATCCGTGGTGGTCCGACAAATTCTATAATTCACCTAAACTGGGCTATACCAGGAAATGCTTTGTGGGTGGGTGGAATCATGTCACTTAATTATGTCAGCCTAAATTATAACAAAGAGGATAAATTTGAAAAGAAATTTCCTCTAAGCCTTGATGTCAGGCACACTATTAAGTTTCTTGAAGTCACTGGATGTGGTGTTGCAGTAAATGAATCAAATTTAGTCTTGGCAGGAGACTTTACTGGAAATGTTTGCGTGTGGAAGAAGGGAGAAACAGATCCCCTCTTTTGGACAAAGTATGAAGCTGCCATAAGATGCCTTACTTGGAATGATGGCTATGCTTTTATTGGATGCTTAGATGGTGAACTTCTAAGATGGCTCCCTGGGAGTGACTCCTCTCCAAGTGTGGCTTTGTCTTGTATTAGTGGCATAATGACCATGGCTTGGTCACATGACCTAACTGCCTTAGCTATTGGTTTGGGCACAGGAAATTTATGTGTCTACAAGTTTCAACAGGTTAATTCATCTGATCCTAAAGAGGAGCTCAATTTTCAAGCTCATTTCATCAAGGTGGGAGTGGAGAAGAGAGCAGCTGAGATCTGGAGTGTTTGTTGGAGTCCCTGTGGTTCCTTGATTGCGACAGCCTCTGAGGATCAGACCACTGTTGTGTGGAAGGCTGACACTGGTGAGTTATGTAGTTATGTCAAATTTTGTTTTTCTAGTTGCAGGGTTACCACAGGATTACCATATTTTTGTAAGCCTTTGTAAGTTGTAATGCCATGAGTTGTATTATTATTCATTCAAAATACTGTAAAATTCCGAAAATAAGCCCCGGGGCTTATATTTTTCAAAGGCCCTTTTTGAGGGGCTTATTTTTTGAGGGGCTTATATTTGGAGGGGCTTATCTACGGAGGGAATTTTGCATTTCAAAACCAATTGGGCTAGCCTTATAGTTGCAAGTAAATTTACCGTTTTTGCTTTGTTTCACTATGTATTTGAGGGCAACTTTCCAAGTACAAGCCCCCGGGGGGCTTATATTTGGAGGGGCGATTTTACAGAGGGTTTTTTGCTTTAACGTTTTGGGGGGCTTATTTTTCGGAATTTTATGGTATTTCTCCGTTTCTGATTTGCTAAAATCCCACGGATTATTATTATTCATCATAATCAGCTGCTGTTGACCAAATTAGGGAGAGGGTTGCGATATGTGAAAAATGAGATCATTTCTACAGCTTAATTGCCAGAAAACTGGACAGTTGACCAAGAAGACCTAAGGACAAGGTTTAGTTGTTTTGGTAATCCAGGAGGGTGTTATTCATCTCAGCCTAATCAGCGTAGGTGGATTACACCCTCCTCGATCTCCATATTTCTTCAGATGATAGTTAGTCTCAAACAATAATTGTTAAATGACATTGTCAACAAATGAATACCACATAGATGCTAGTCTGACTCTCAAAGCCGTGACTCCTGCTGGGCCCAGTTCCCAGAATTCCTGGTTACTTTACAGGCCCAAAATCCAATATTCAAATCAAAATCTTGAAAACAAAAGTGTGGTTCTAGACAATGTAGCGTACAGAACAGTACATTTTGTTTTGTTAACTGATAGGTTTATCATGAAATTATCTGCAAAACTACAGTATTACAATTTATAACAGTTTCCCGGCCCCATTAATTTTTGGAACTTTGAGAAACATGCCTTAGATAAAAATCATCGTAGGTAATTTTGCGGAAGGAGGAAGGAGAACAAAAAAACATTTTTGTGTATAGATGTCAATGAAAAAAAAAAAACAAACAAACAAACAGGAGCAGAAAGTGAAGCCAAGGATAACAATAAATTGTATCTTTGTACAGCTTTGTTCTGTAATACTTGTGAATCTGACATTAAAGACTTATTACCCCAATCTCCCCACACTATGTCGGCCCAATCAAACAAGGGCAAAATATAAGAATTAAAAAATAAAAGCCTAGGATAAATTGGCAAATAATTCATAATGTGCTTAAGCAACTCTAGCTTTTTGCTGTCCTTAGATTTAATATACCGTATTTATTCGAATAAGCGCCCAACCTCGAATTAGCACCCACCTCGAATATGCACCCATCCTAAAGGCAGAAAAAGTTAATAAGTGCCCAGCCTCGAATAAGCGCCCACCACCACCCCACACACTCAAACTCAAATAAGTGCCGACCCTCACCCCGCTTTCCACTCCCAGTGGGCCCCCCCACCAAAAAAAATTGAATAAGTACTAATAAGAGACTTCCCTGAAGACAGAGTTTTCGTCAGAGTAGTTTACAGGAACCTTGGTTTGTTACATCTTCACGTTTTGTTATTACCATTTATTGTTTTGTTGCAAAATAAACATACTTCACTTGCTGAAAATGGTGAAATTTTAATAAGCGCCCAGCCTCGAATAAGCGCCCACCCTCCAGGTCCAAAAATTTAATAAGTGCCCAGGGCGGTTAATCGAATAAATACAGTAGTTAAGGTGACATCTTCAATAGAAAACACCATAGTTGACAATAACTTTGCCGGGCTTTGAGTACTGCCAATAAAGCCACTTGCAGACATTTATAAGATAACAGTTTAATTTCTCCTAAAGGACATTTGAGCTTTTAGATGAAAAGTACAGCACAGTATCATGTGTTTGATATAATATATTCTAATTTACGCTTTCCTTGCCTAAACAGGACAGAAAATGGAAACTCTGACTGGTCATACAACAGCAGTGACATCAGTAGACTGGAAGAAAATGTCCAATGGACAGCTGATATTGGCGACTTGTGCTGATGACAGGACAGTTCATATCAGAGATGGGACAACATTCCAAATGAAGCATTTGCTGGACACTAAAGACATTCATGGCTGGTACACACTAACTTACTTGAGCCTCAATCCTTTTGGACAGTGGTGTCTCTGCTCAACACAGAATGGCCGCTTGGTACTATGGGATTGCATGTCTGGCGAAAGGCTCGGCTGCAGGAAAATGCATGCTGGGTCTATTGAAGGATTAGTGTGGAATAAGGATTACAGTTTCTGTGCTACTGTTAGTTCTGATTGTGTAGTGAACATGTTCCGTGTGAATGGAAAACAATGCAAGTTGTGATAGGGATATTATAACTCGAGAATTGTCTTTGTGGGGGAGTATGTAGGTTTTCTGGAAATACCCAATTTTAATAGTGCAACAGTCATTTATGTTAATAGCTACCAATGTTTTCTTCATGTGCAATAGATAGCCTGTTCACAGACGTTGTTAAATTTTTCTTTTAGTTCTTTTCGAAAACATCGGCGAGCTGGCAAGCGAAGTGAGCGCATGAGAAATAAAGGGTCTGTGAACAGGCTAGTGCAATAGATTGCAGCATACATGTACCTATGCCTGCATTTGATCGGTCAATATCAGTTGAATTATACTGTATGGCTTGCTTACGAACTAGCCTGTTCACTACCCCTTTGTTTTCTCTTCATAAGGTATTGAGGGTGCCTGTGAAAATAAAAACTATGGGTGGTTTATTGACCTCTAACACAAGGGGGTGGAGTGGGTTCCCTCCCACACGACGCTTTTGTACATTAGCTTGCATTTTCTTAAGCATTTTAGTGAGGCAAAAGTATTAAACATTACTTGAGCATTTCAGTTGTGAATGTTAGCCTTAAGAAACTCGTTTAAACGTTTAGAATTGTCAAAATAGCCTCTTTACGATCAGCATTTTAATTTTAATTTGGGGGTGGCCGAGCATTTTAGTGGGAAAATGGAGAATGAAGCTGAATGAAGCTTTATTTAATCTCGGGTTTGATAAGGTTGGTTAGACCTCTAGCAAAAATATGCTAACAAGCCGAGAAAAAAAAAATAGTAGAGAAAGAAAGAGAAATCCAAAAACTTATTTACAGTGTAAAGCCTAAAATTACATGATATAGCTATTTACAATAAAAAGCCTAATTCCATAATATAGTATAGATATTATTGAGAATTAGCTCGAACCTTAGCTGGCGGACTGCTTTTTTAAAAGCGTACCGTAGGAGGGACGCAGTTTTTGAGTGGAAAAAAGGGCGTTGTGCAATCCTTTGCGCAGTGCATGTGCTAAACTCTGTGAAAAAATTAAGGGATGCAAGGCGATTGAATTGTGGCACAAGTACAACTAGCCTGTTCCAGGCTCCAAGAGAGTGGTGAAAAGTCTTTCAGTAAAAAGAAATGCGAAAAACGCGCGGGGGCTGGGGAGAGACACCCCCTTTCCCAAGTCGCGCGCGTCTTATTTTGGCTTTGCTCGTTTTAATACGTCTCCACCATACTATCTGAGAGCCGGGCACAGGCTAAAGTACAACTGGAACTGTTACTTGTGCGAGAAGATAGATTTAATCCGACCTTATTCTTGCCGGTTTATAACCACCAAAGCCCCAGCATATTTATGAATTTCTTATCACCTCCGTAGAATAATATGTCGCATATATAAAAAAATTTCAAAATTTTTGAACGTTTGGGGATTACACAATACGGACAAAAGGAGAGGGGTTTTTTTCCTATTTAGAAAACCAAAAGCCACAATTTTTAATTTGCAAGAAACTTTTTCAAAGCCTGAAGACGAGAAGTTTTGGACAATAGAATGGACAGGAAAAGTTTTTTTCTCCCATGGCACGGAGCATTCGAAAGGAGTCACAATGCTGATCAATCCAGCATCGAAGTTTCAAGTGTCCATTGTAGAAATAGATCCCCACGGAAGGTACTTAATCACTAAACTCCGAGTAGAGCGTACAATCGTTTATGTGATTAATGTATATGCACCAAATGATTACCGCAAACAGGAACAATTTATCAGAATCTTAGGTGAAAAACTTGTCTCCGAAACTGACACTACAAAATTAATCATTTCAGGTGACTGGAACGTAACGCCACCCTAAACAAAATTGATAAATGGGGAGGATTGCCCTGGAAAGAAACCACATATAGAAGCTAGATTATTGACCTGACGGAAGAACTCATTTACTGGATATTTATGGGCAATTCCATGCAGACACCAAATCATTTACGTACGAAACAAAAAATTCAAAGTTGAAATCTAGAATTGACTTTTTTCTCATATCTCGCCCTATCTCATGTAATGTTAAAAGAACTGAGGTGCGCTCTTCCATAGCACCAGACCACAAAGCAATTTTTTTTAGGTATATGGAGTTACAAAGAGAGCTGGAAAGAGGGCCTGGGACGTGGAACTTCAATAATACTTTATTAGAAGATCAAGACTATATAGATTTAATAAGCTTTATTTACCCTTGGACACTAGAAAAATACAAAGATGTAGAAAACAAGCAACTTCTTTGGGAATTGATAAAGATGGAACTTCGAGCTAAGAACATGAGCTATTCTAAGAAAAAAAGAGCTGAGGTTAAAAAACGTCACATTGTCCTCCAACACAATTTAGATGAACTGGACTAGAAAATTTGCAATGAAGCCGATTTAAACCCTCATATCCTAGATCAATATGAGGCAGAGAAAAACGAATTGAATTCCTTGTGCGAATTGAAAAGTAAAGAGGCAATTTTTAGATCCAAGTTAAGTGGATAGAACAAGGCGAAAAACCAACGAAGAATTTTTTTAATCTAGAAAAGAAAAACTATGTAACGAAAACCTTGCTCAAAATTAAGTTAGATAATGGTGAAATCACTTTGGATATGAAAAAGATAAATAAACAAATAGAGGTGTTTTTTAGGGAATCATACAAATCCAAGCTTACTGATGTCCCATTGTCTGAACAGGAATTAGGCCTCAATGACTTTATTCAAAACTTGGAAATTCCACGTCTGTCTAACGAGGAACAAGCGTCGCTTGAACATGACTTAACTGTACAAGAAATAAAAAATGCGTTACATTCTTTTGAGAAAATTAAAACTTCTGGTGAAGACGGTTTCACCAAAGAGTTCTATGAAACTTTCTTTGACCTTTTAAAACAGAATCTAATTGATTCGTATAGTGAAGCTTTTCAGAAAGGTAGTCTCTCAGTATCCCAGAGAAGAGGAGTAATTTCTTTAATTCCAAAAAATGACCGCGACCTGTCAGAGCTTACTGGATGGCGCCCAATAACGTTGCTTACGGTTGATTACAAAATCCTGGCCAAGTGTATTGCAAAACGTATAGAACCTTTCCTTCCCAAACTAATCCATTCGGACCAAACAGGATTTATATGAAGGATAGATTTATTGGTCAAAATGTAAGACTTTTGAATGATCTTATGGAATACACGGATGTAAAGTGATGTAAAGAACTTATCAGGAATTTTTCTTTTTATCGACTTTGAAAAAGCATTCGATTCCATAGAGTGGAACTGTATAAAAAGAAGCTTAGAATTATTAAATTTGGGGCCATTCTTAACAAGATGGTTCTCAATTCTTTACAGTAATTCCGAGGAAGCAGTGATGAACGCTGGTTACATGACAGACTACTTCGCTGTATCAAGAGGAGTTCGTCAAGGGTGCCTGCTGAGTCCATTCCTCTTTATATTTGTATTGTATATTATGTTTTGAGGATTGGCTCCTCAAAACATAAAAAAACCAAACTATTGGAATTTCTCGGCATAAAAGACCCCATTAAAATACGCGGGGCGCACTTGTCGTATAACGCAGACAAGAACAACGATGACAACTTCTTCAGCAAGATTCGTAAAATGAAAACTAAACTGAACCTCTGGCAAACGCGAAACCTTACGCTTTTTGGCAAATCTGGATCCGTTCTAGCCAAAACGCTTGGCGTCTCTCAGTTAATCTACCCTGCTTCACTAATGACTGTCCCTGATGCAGTAACACGCGCGGCTCAAAGCCTCCTGTTCTCGTTTTTGTGGAAAAATAAGAAAGATGAAATTCAACGAAATGTTGTATGCCAGCCAATTGAAACTAGGATGGTGGCCTTAATTTTACAAATTTTGAAATTATGGTAAAATCTTTGCGACTAGCCTGGACAGCTAGACTGATTAGCAACTCTGACGATAATTGGAGGGCAATACCGAATTTCTATTTCGACAAATACGGCGGCCTGCCGGTCCTCCTCAAGTGCAACTACGATACAGCAATTCTTGACAACAATCTACCTTTATTCTACCCTGAGTTATTAGATTATTTCCAAGAACTAACGAAATTCTCAGAATACGATAACAACAATGACCTCATTCTTTGGAATAATAGGAGAATAACGATACAAAGGAATAGTGTCTTCTGGAAACAATGGTTTGAGCAGGGTGTTACTTTCATTAGTGATTTAATGAACTCAAATGGTAAATTTCTAACCTTCGAAAAATTTCAAAATAAATTTGAAATTAAAGCTAACTATTTGCACTATTTTCAATTAATTGCTGCCATTCCTCCGGATTTGAAACGAAAGGCATTTGGTTCCACGGTTCCTGATCTGCTCGGAGCAACTTCAGAGTACTGTCAGATAGAAGATAGAACAATAGTCTTAACAAAATTCCGCTCTAAAAATTATTACAGTCTGCTCATCGAGAAACTTTTTTCAGACCCCTTCGCAGTAAGGGCTTAGAAAAAAAGCTTTTCAGAACTTCCTGATTGGGGTGATTGTTTTGTGAATATATACAAATCCACGAAAGATAACAAGCTTAGACAATTCTGTTTTAAGGTTGTGCACAGAATAATCACGACAAAGAAGGAACTACTGAAATATAAACTGATGACAAAGGTCCTTTCTGCCTTAATCCAGATTCAATTGAACACACCTTTTTATATTGTCAAGAGTCAAAGGAATTCTTTTCCAAAACTTTAAGGTGGTTTAATGAATATCATAAAGAGAACGTACAACTTTCAAAGAAGAAAATTTTATTCAACACGTTCGATGACTCTCTTCCAATGAAAATGCCAAATTCAGCTCAAAGCAAACTTCGTCTATAGGTTTTACTGCAAAAGAAATACTTGTATACTTGCAAGAACTTTGTAACGAAACCTAAGTTAAATGAATTTTTACGTAAGCTTTTTGAACAATATCGCTTTGAAAATTGTGCCAAACAATATTAAATATGTGTGGCAACTGACAGGTTTTTTATCTTTCAATACTTTTTATTTTTATTGTAATTTGCTTTGTTACTTACTTACTGACTTATTTATTTATTTATTCTTTTCCTTGGTGCTGTGTATTAATGTCGTTAATTTGATGTCAAAAAAAAGGTACTTGTAAGAGCGAGGACTGAAACCCAGAGAGACGAAAGTAAAAGGTGGCAGAGGAGAGGATTGGCGTTTAGTGAACCGAACCCGCTCCGGTTTCCGGTTCCGCTTCGCTCCGGTGCGATGTTCGATGTCTTGTTCCAGTTCTTTGCCGTTGTCGTCCATGCTGTACCGGATGTAGCTTTTCATATGGGCACGAAAAGCTATAGGTTGCCCAAGCAAACCTTATGGTTTGTTTCGCGATGGGCACTGATATTAATCATGAAGCTTTGAATGTTTCCTACTGGTCTTAATCAGGCGAATGTGTAATAGCACGAACTATATATTTCATCCATTTAAGGTGACTCGACCCAGTTTTTTTGGGGGGATACCATCCTACTTTGAAGCTCTCTGGTATCCCCACCTTTACTTTTATCGTAAGTCTAACAAATAGTATGGATAACATATAGATCAATCTACAATATAACATAAAATTTTTGGCAATCGGAGTAAATGTCACGTGGTTATAATGCCACGCTCCTTTGAGGTCTGAATCGAAAATCTGCTGTTGCCGGCATTTTTTCGTGAAAATCTCTCGGCTACATAGAGTGCGCATTAGTGCCTTGCGCTGAACAGAGTTTCACCAAAATCGCAAAGACCCAATTCGAGAAATTCAGCGGTTTCCAAATTTAGGTCATAATTTATGCGAAAATGATAAGCAAACTTTACACGGATTATATCTAATAAACTATGAGATTCATCTCTGTATTTTGGGCATCCTTATAACAGATGGGTCCTTGCAAGTCAGCAAAACAATTTAGGGCCTTGTAAATGCGCGCGATTTCGAGCAAAGCAAACATTTAGAAATTATAGTTTTCGCTATTTGTTGACGTTTTTCAGCGTTTAAGAGTCAATCTCACGAAAAAAGCATTTTCTTAAAAATTCGTAGTTTTTTTTTCCTTCAAATTTTTTCAGGGCCACAATTGATTAACTAACAACCCGGACTCTGAATTTCATGGTCATTGAAAAACTGTGACATTATCTTCTATAAGCCCAAACTTGAGTAAACATTGAAGATTTTTAGCGTTTTGGCTGAGTTTGTGCTTTGGGAGTTGTCTATTGTTTCTAGTCTGTCATTATACAGCATTCTTGTTCAGCACGCGTGCAATGACCACGCTTGGCTGACTTCCGAATATGATAATTTTGGTACAGTGAGACAGGCCATCGCGTAATACATAGAGGTTTAACTCACAATTTTTAATCAATTCTCGTGCTTCTTGTGCCTTTGAAAAAAAATCAAGAAGTGCTACACACTAAATCTACTTACTATTAAAAAAAATATCATTTTTTCATAGGTTTAATGCAAGCCACGGGAATCCCTTCTATTTTCTTATACTAAATTATCATATCTCGATGAGCATTCGGAAGTCAGTCAAGCGTGGTCATTGCACGCGTGCTGGACAAGAATGCTGTATAATGACAGACTAGAAACAATAGGCAACTCCCAAAGCACAAACTCAGCCAAAACGCTAAAAATCTTCAATGTTTACTCAAGTTTGGGCTTATAGAAGGTAATGTCACGGTTTTTCAATGACCATGAAATTCAGAGTCCGGGTAGTTAGTTAATCAATTGTGGCCCTGAAAAAATTTGAAGGAAAAAAAACTACGAATTTTTGAGAAAATGCTTTTTTCGTGAGATTGACTCTTAAACGCTGACAAACGTCAACAAATAGCGAAAACTATAATTTCTATATGTTTGCTTTGCTCGAGATCGCGCGCATTTACAAGGCCCTAAAGCGTTTTGCTGACTTGCAAGGACCCATCTGTTATAAGGATGCCCAAAATACAGAGATGAATCACATAGTTTATTAGATATAATCCGTGTAAAGTTTGCTTATCATTTTCGCATAAATTATGACCTAAATTTGGAAACCGCTGAATTTCTCGAATTGGCTCTTTGCGATTTTGGTGAAACTCTGTTCAGCGCAAGGCACTAATGCGCACTATGTGTAGCCGAGAGATTATCACGAAAAAATGCTGGCAACAGCAGATTTTCGACTCAGACCTTAAAGGGGCGTGGCATTATAACCACGTGACATTTACTCCGATCGCCAAAAATTTTATGTTTTATTGTAGATTGATCTATATGTTATCCATTCTATGTGTTATACTTACCATAAAAGTAAAGGTGGGGATACCAGAGAGCTTCAAAGTAGGATGGTACCCCCTTAAAAATACTGGGTCGAGTCACCTTAAAGTTCGACATTATGACATGCATGCTGCTCAGTACATAGGATGGATATAACACTGGTGAAGAAATACGTAGCAAAACAGTACCCTGCCTCTGTAGACGATACTCTTGCCGTCCTATGATAACGACTGATCACATCTGCTTCCTCAACGATTAGAACTCTGTTTTCCCACACTCTTACGCTCCGACACTGATAAATATTCTTTCCTGTCCCGATATACACGTACTAATGTTTCACGAGATAATTTGTTAAAGAACAAATAAATTCACGTCAGTCTTTAACCCTCGGACTTTTTCACCCGTGGTACAAGAAGGTGCAGTTGCAACCCCTCTGAGTTCTTGCTATGTTATACAGGTCAAGCTTACACCTGTAGATTCCGTTAATTAATGAATCGATTTGTTTGAAAAATGAATTCGTTGTACGATGTATACGTAGAGTCGTTGTCGCAACCATGGGTCAATTTGATAAAACTTTTACAAGTGTAATTTTTATGTGTAGCTAT
>OZ037992.1:33306084-33328584 GCA_964035705.1 Porites rus
TACGTAATTAATCTGGTTGTCATGGGGCTCCAAAATATGCAAATTTGTTCGATTTTATGTTTCTCCTGGTCGATTTTGGGAAAGTTTTGTGTTCATCTGTTAAGGTGACTCGACCCAGTTTTTTTGGGGGGGTACCATCCTACTTTGAAGCTCTCTGGTATCCCCACCTTTACTTTTATCGTAAGTCTAACACATAGAATGGATAACATATAGATCAATCTACAATATAACATAAAATTTTTGGCGATTGGAGTAAATGTCACGTGGTTATAATGCCACGCCCCTTTGAGATCTGAGTCGAAAATCTGCTGTTGCCAGCATTTTTTTGTGAAAATCTCTTGGCTACACATAGTGTGCATTAGTGCTTTGCGCTGAACAGAGTTTCACCAAAATCGCAAAGACCCAATTCGAGAAATTCAGCGGTTTCCAAATTTAGGTCATAATTTATGCGAAAATGATAAGCAAACTTTACACGGATTATATCTAATAAACTATGAGAATCATCTCTGTATTTTGGGCATCCTTACTGACAGATGGGTCCTTGCAAGTCAGCAAAACAATTTAGGGTCTTGTAAATGCGCGCGATTTCGAGCAAAGCAAACATTTAGAAATTATAGTTTTCGCTATTTGTTGACGTTTGTCGGCGTTTAAGAGTCAATCTCACGAAAAAAGCATTTTCTTAAAAATTCGTAGTTTTTTTTCCTTCAAATTTTTTCAGGGCCACAATTGATTAACTAACAACCCGGACTCTGAATTTCATGGTCATTGAAAAACTGTGACATTATCTTCTATAAGCCCAAACTTGAGTAAACATTGAAGATTTTTAGCGTTTTGGCTGAGTTTGTGCTTTGGGAGTTGTCTATTGTTTCTAGTCTGTCATTATACAGCATTCTTGTTCAGCACGCGTGCAATGACCACGCTTGGCTGACTTCCGAATATGATAATTTTGGTACAGTGAGACAGGCCACATCGCGTAATACATAGAGGTTTAACTCACAATTTTAATCAATTCTCGTGCTTCTTGTGCCTTTGCAAAAAAATCAAGAAGTGCTACACACTAAATCTACTTACTATTAAAAAAATATCATTTTTTCATAGGTTTAATGCAAGCCAATAATTAAACCAACTCGTGACGGAATCCCTCGGTGAGCTTTCGGAAGTCAGCCAAGCGTGGTCATTGCACGCGTGCTGAACAAGAATGCTGTATAATGACAGACTAGAAACAATAGACAACTCCCAAAGCACAAACTCAGCCAAAACGCTAAAAATCTTCAATGTTTACTCAAGTTTGGGCTTATAGAAGATAATATCACAGTTTTTCAATGACCATGAAATTCAGAGTCCGGGTAGTTAGTTTATCAATTGTGGCCCTGAAAAAATTTGAGGGAAAAAAAACTACGAATTTTTAAGAAAATGCTTTTTTCGTGAGATTGACTCTTAAACGCTGAAAAACGTCAACAAATAGCGAAAACTATAATTTCTAAATGTTTGCTTTGCTCGAAATCGCGCGTATATACAAGGCCCTAAATTGTTTTGCTGACTTGCAAGGACCCATCTGTTATAAGGATGCCCAAAATACAGAGATGAATCTCATAGTTTATTAGATATAATCCGTGTAAAGTTTGCTTATCATTTTCGCATAAATTATGACCTAAATTTGGAAACCGCTGAATTTCTCGAATTGGGTCTTTGCGATTTTGGTGAAACTCTGTTCAGCGCAAGGCACTAATGCGCACTCTATGTAGCCGAGAGATTTTCACGAAAAAATGCCGGCAACAGCAGATTTTCGATTCAGACCTCAAAGGGGCGTGGCATTATAACCACGTGACATTTACTCCGATCGCCAAAAATTTTATGTTATATTGTAGATTGATCTATATGTTATCCATTCTATGTGTTATACTTGCGATAAAAGTAAAGGTGGGGATACCAGAGAGCTTCAAAGTAGGATGGTACCCCCTAAAAAAAACTGGGTCGAGTCACCTTAACTTTTTGAAAGAACTACACACAAGTTGTCCAAAATCTAATCACGCTCGTCAGCATTTCAGTATCCAGGACCTTACGCAATTGAATGATCTATGATAGATATAACTTGGGTAAAATCATTTACATTGTACAATATTGTATTTTGCAGGTATGTTTCCCACTTTGGTCGCTGCCATGGTTGTGGTTGCTGCCGTTTGCATTATGGGTGTGTCTTACTTCGCGTGGAACAGTAGGAAGCGAAGGGCTGTGCGTAATTCTCAACGACTCACTGTTGCCGCTGAAGACTAAAAACAGCCTTCAATGAGAAAAACTTTGCGGATTCATTTGAAATTTTTGAATTTCCTTTTTTACATATTTTTGAATTTCCACTTATTTTATGAGCAGTAGGATATTTTTTTGTTTTTCTAGTTGTTGTAGTTGTTAGACTTGTCTAAAGCTTCTGATCATCGATCGGTAGCCATATCAGTTTCGCTGACCATCAAATTCTCCAACCTGGCTTTCAAAATTCAACTGAGTTTATGAATGAATGATGACTGCTTTGCTTTCGTGAACCATTGCTTCATCGTTATCACAACAGTAAACTCGTCATTACATGTGCAACGAGGCTACATATCCGTCGTTATTTTGTTGATAATAAATTCTGAACTAAAGATTTAAAAAAATGTATTTTCTTCAATTATAATTTTTTGTTTATTCGACCTCTTCTGCTGGCCTTACGTGCCTCCATTTTATTTATTAGTGATTCATTACGTATGAGTAGGACAAAAACTGTCCTGAGATTCTGCATCTCAGTATTATCTAGGTTTTTTTTGCATATTTAAAGTAATAAACTGGTTCTCCTTAAAAAACGCTCTCATATTTGTCCGTCTTCAAAGAACACGGTTGTCTTTAGTATATTTAACTTTCTTTGACTTATTACTTATTCTTTCGGACTTATTACTCAGAAAATTGTTTGTACTTTCAGTCACCAAGAATCTATAATAGCGATTGGAACGAATAACTTTACGCACGGGGCATTTTTCTACGAGCGAAGATGTAAACACTAAGGGCCTGTTTACCTGGAGGTGGGGGACCCCAAGTAGGTGAGGTAATCCGCTTAGATGGAGTAACCCGCCTGTCCATATAATCTATATCACTTTAATTTAATTTGATCATGTTTACACGATAAGTGGGGTGATCATATTAGAGATTATACGGGCAGGCGGGTTACTTCACCTGCCTGGGTTCCCCCGCCTCAATGAAAACAGGTCCTAAGACCGTTTGGAACACGAGTTCTGATCATGTGCTGGATTGAGTGTCTGTTGGGGCGAGGGGGAGGGGTGTTCGGTCAGGAGGGGAAACCTGTGAGTCGTCGTTTCCAAAAAAAAACCATTTAAAGTTCAAGATGGTACTGAAAAGGTGAACGGACGAAAAAAAGATCACCACTGACTAGCACAGGACACCAAACTTTATGAACTGCGTTCTCCTAAAGTCGAACGACGTATGGTCGTTAAGGCTCTGTCTCCTTGGTCTCATTTCCAGGTGGCCGGCCCTCCTCTTGCTCCTATTGAAGTTCACCTACATTGATGACTTGCACCAGGAGTGCATTCTTGTACTCTTGGCAGTCTCCTGCTACAGATGCAGCACATAACGTGTTAAAAATATCCGCCATTTTTTCGTTCTCTGCACTGCCAGAACATCAGAGTCAAAATGCCGCCCCACGCCGCTACTTCGCGCGACGTCAGTGGTGGAAAATTTGCTGTTATCCCCTCATAGACGTCAAATCAGATCAGCGCTTGCTGGTCATGAATGGTTCGGTCGGGAAATTAAAGCCAATCGGAGAGAGACAGAGTATAATAATACCAGACAACCCTCTCTCGAGAAACAAGAACCTCATGGGCAGGCCCGGTTCCCTTGGAGGCATGTGCGCGGGAGCAGAAATGAGAGAAAGGAATTCTCCCTTCCCCACCCTCCTTAAAAAGTTTTGCTGCGAACCAACTCTTTCGCCCTGCTCGCGAGAGCTGCGTTTGAACACTATAGTTACCGAGCAAGCCGTTATCTTAATGTAATAACTTTAGATCATTTAGATCATTTAGATGTTTGCTGTTACTCCAAGATCGCGGGAAAAAATAGAGCAAGCAAAACAAAAAATATTTGTGGGGGCTGTGTGTATGGCTAATATAACATCATAACACTTGCACCAGTGAAATATGACAAGTCTCACGTTGGAGATATTACAAATAGTAATACTCTTTGTTCACGCTTTACTGTTTTGTAGATAAGGTTCAACTGGGGCGCCAATATCAAAGCGCTTCATATACGAATTAAAATTCATACATGTTTCAAAGTTTATTCAAGTGTACTCTCACCTGAGTCTCATTTGAGTCTTTTTGCCTCTCGTTCTTTCATTCAATTCTCCACGAAGAAAAAAGTTTTACACCGCATCAACTATTCATTTCATTTAGAAATTGTTATGATATTTATGAAGGCGGTGATGCAGAATGTGCAAGTTAACTATGCACGATCAGGAAAATGTTGTTTTAAAAACCATATAGTCTTTTTAAGAAAAGCAAGCAAAGGATGTTGAAGCGTTTTCCAGGATGTTGAAAACTCTTCATTATATTGACCTACTTATTTTCCTTCATCCTGACACGTACCTGTTTTGAGGGTATATAGCCTCTTTTATTCTTTAGTTTCTGCGGCTTGTTCTCCATGGCCGGATAAGGGAATCTGGAGACTTTAAAAACGAATGATGTAATTAATAGCTTAAGTGTCTCTTTGTCAAAGCCTTCTTTAACTCTATTTATTTAATATCGCTTAGAAAAGCAGGGAGAAACTGTTTTTAAAATATGATGGTCGTAAGTCAAGTGAGCATCTAAAATGACTCCCAAGTCCTTGGCTGAGGCGACAGGTTTTCATGTCGCGACGAGAAATTACATGTTGAGATTCTGTGGTAGTCTGTTTAACATCTGGGTTTATGAGCAAGTGATTCTCACAGCACCACTGGGCTACGCTGAAAAGATCTTGTTCCAGCTTTTCAATAGCTTCATCCAGTTCTATCAGCGGAAAGACAGGAATAACTTCGAATCATCAACGTATGATTCCAGGTTACAAGAGCTAGGTGCTAAGGATAGATCATTCAGATAAATACGGAATAGCAGTGGTGATAAGATCGCTCCTTGAGGAACGCTATGGGTGATTGGCAGAGTGTCCGAGTGGGTGGAGCCGATTCTCACGTATTGGTAGCGACCAGATAAGTAGCTCTTAAACCAGTTAACAGTCGTGGGCGAGACGTGCAATATTAAGATTACACACAACGAACGGAATAGTTAGATGGATAAACTCAGCGTGATACAATATAAGGGAAGCGATGATGTTCAATGGGATACTAAAACACGACAAAAAAAATGAAAGATGTATAACATTATGATGAAATTATTATAGCAAATTGAAGAAAAGGATAGAATAGTTACATTTTCTTCCAAGTTTCTTATTTATTCCTCGAGGTTCTAGGTTTTTTTCTTGTAGATACAGTTATCTTTCGCATTGCGGACACCCCGATAATAAGGACAGCAGCAAAATCCCAGGCAAAAATAAATTGCACAGTCACGTTTCACTGAAATAAAGTTCTGCTATCACGGACTCTTAATTGCTAATAAGGACACTACCTCGAGGTCCTTACAGTGTCCGCCATAAAGGAAGTTGACTGTAATCTATAGCTGGTCACGTCCTTCATTTTTTCATTTGGATCGTGTTCTTCTATCTCGTTACTCTGATCCTTGCTTTCACCCGACGATTTTTAGTGAATTCGATACGTCAGTACTGTAAATAAAATAAAGCGAAACCGTAGATAGCCATGGACATCCAAGTCCAAGGCTCACTGTAAATTTCAGTACTATTTATTTTATGTTATTTCTCAAAGTTTGCTATAATAATAAAAGATGTATTTAAAATTGCCGAAATAAAAAGATTGGGTTAATTTTTTTTCCAGTGAAAAACATTTTTAAATTTCGCTTGACTCCGACAAAAGAAGGCAATTACGGCAATAATGATAAGGAAATGCAAAGACGGACAAGTGCCAGGGTGGCCTTAAAGGTCTAAAAGGTCCGAGCTGTTAAAGTCACTTCGCGTAGCATGAAGCACTTATTGGTAAAAATGCTTCTCCCTCCTGGACGCGATTTTAGTCCGTCCACGTCCACGTGATGACTACGAATATCCAACGACAAGACGGACACGACAACTTTAACAAAACAATAGGTTTAATAAGCAAAATAACAACTTTGCACGTGCATCACGCTTTTATTTTTGCATTTCTTTGCCATTTTTGCACGACTACGGCGTGAAGACGCCTAATTCTGCCTTTTATGGAGAACGTAAACAAGAAACGACGAAATTTATTCTTCTTTTCGCTCTTGAACTTGGAATTCAATTCCATTTGGGTTCGCCTACATTTGACAAAGTAACTGAGTAGACAGAAGGCTCGCGTTAAGGCAGCAATTGTAAGCGTAAGCAAATGTGCGAGAGCCTAAACATGCTGTCAAACAGCATTTACATGTTTAAAAATTAATTTATTCGTCCATAGCGCTGGACGGCGGCTCGATCAGAGAAGCAGACGGATGCTCGCAGTGGTTTCTCTCCCTTCGTAGCGTAGCGTCCTTACTGCGGAGGGTTCAGAAACTAGTTTCTCTATGGACAGACGGTAATAATTTTTACAGCGGAATTTGGTTAAGACTATTGTTCTATCTTCCGAGCTCTTCCGTCTGACAGTGATCTGTAGTTGCTCCGAGCAGATCAGGAAACGTGGAACCAAATGACTTTCGTTTCAAATCCGGAGGAATGGCAGCAATTAATTGAAAATGGTGCAAATAGTTAGCTTTAATTTCAAATTTATTTTGAAATTTTTCGAAGGTTAGAAATTTACCATCTGAGTTCATTAAATCACTAACGAAAGTAACACCCTGATAAAACCATTGTTTCCAGAAGACACTATTCCTTTCTATCGTAATTCTCCTATTATTCGAAAGAATGAGGTCATTGCTTTTATCGTATTCTGAGAATTTCGTTAGTTCTTGGAAATAATCTGATAACTCACGGTAGAATAAAGGTACATTGCTGTCAAAAATTGTAGTATTTATAGTTGCACTTAAGAAGGAAGGGCAGGCCGACATATTTGTCGAAATAGAAATTCGGTATTGCCTTCCAATTATCATTAGAGTTGCTAATCAGTCTAGCTATTCAGGCTAGTCGCAAAGATTTCACCATAATTTCAAAATTTATAAAATTAAGGCCACCATTTTCAGGTGGCTGGTATACAACATTTCGTTTAATTTTATCTTTCTTATTTTTCCACAAAAACGAGAACAGGAGGCTTTGAGCCACGCGTGTTACTGCATAAGGGATAGTCATTAGTGAAGCAGTGTAGATTAACCGAGAGGCACCAAGCGTTTTGGCTAGAAGGGATTTGCCAAAAATCGTAAGGTCACGCGTTTGCCAGATGTTCAGTTTAGTTTTCATTTTACGAATCTTGCTGAAGAAGTTGTCATCGTTGTTCTTGACTGCGCTATACGACAAGTGCGCCCCGAGTATTTTAGCGGGATCTCTTATGCTGAGAAATTCCAATATTTTTTTTTTTATGTTTTGAACCAGATATGCTGCCGAAAACTTCCGATGATCTGTAACGAGAATTTAAGAGAACTGGTGTCTTTAGCCAGAGTAGTGTCATCGGCAAATTGTGAGATTTTAGCCTCTTGACTTATGCCTTTACAAAATTGGCTCTTGTCGTATTTTCAACGCAAGTAACTCAACGGACAATATAAAAAAGAATGGACTCTGCAGGCACCCTTGACGAACTCCTCTTGATATAATGAAGTAGTCCGTCATGTACCCAGTGTTCATCACTGCTGCCTCGGAATTACTGTAAAGAATTGAGAACCACCTTGTTAAGACTGGCCCCAAATTAAATAATTCTAATCTTCTTTTTATAAAGTTCCACTCTACGGAGTCGAATGCTTTTTCAAAGTCGATAAAAACAAAAATCCCTGAGATCTTCACATTCGTGTATTGCATAAGATCATCCAAAAGTCTTACATTTTGACCAATAAATCTATCCTTCATAAATCCTGTTTGGTCCGAATGGATTAGTTTGGGAAGGAAAGAAGGACAGGTTCTATACGTTTTGCAATAAAAAGTTTGCCACGATTCTGTCATCAACATTGAGCAACGTTATTGGGCGCCTATTGGGCGCCATTCAGTAAGCTCTGACAGGTCGCTGTCATTTTTTGGAATTAAAGGAATTACTCCTCTTCTCTGGGATATTGAGAGACTGCCTTTCTGAAAAGCTTCATTATACGAATCAAGTAGATTCTGTTTTAAAAGGTCGAAGAGAACTAAGTTGTCACAACTAAAGTATCTTTTCGAAGAAGCACATATCACTTGAAGCGAGCACAATCACTTGCTCGGGAATGGTTGCCCCAGTTCTCAGATTTTCTGGCGCATTTTTGTATTATACCTGGCGGGTGTGTCCGCAAGAAGGGAGTCAACTGCAGTTGAACAACTTTTAGTAAAAATATTGAGTCGCTCTAGATTAGCTGGGCTTCTCAGCTGTAGATTATAAGAATGTAAGTATCGCTTTCCAATTGTACCTATCTCAGAAATCAGTTTTCATTTCACTAAAAGTGCTTTTCAGGAAACTCTTAAACATCGTATCAATGGTACTTATAATTATATAGAACAGTACTGATTGGTAGTGAGCAACTAAACGTTCAGTGACTCGTGTTCAGACGTCAATAAAGTTGATAGCCTCTCGCATCAATGACACTTAAAATTATATAGAACGGTATTGATAGGTGGTGAACTACGAAACGTACAGTAACTAGTGTTTGGACGTCTATAAAGTTGATAGCATTCACCGAAGTCGTGTCATTTCTCTTTCATAGCGCTGAGTTGAGGATCAAGGCAACAAGCTTACACGATGGCTCGCCTTTTGTTGCTTTTTGTTGCAGGGATGATTTTTACAGCTCATGCAGAGGTAAGTGAACTTTTTTTTAAAAAAGACGGCTCCAACCTACTATTTTTTTCTGTAGCGCTTTAGAAAATATAGTTAAAAACTTCTTCAAACAAGGGACGATATCAAAAGATCCGATTAAATCTTATGATCAGTCAAACAATCATTCACAACTCAGAAAGATAGGTTTTTAAATGGCATAAACACGTGAAAAATTCCCTATCGCAGTAAGATTTAGTATTGAAGTTGTTTGGAGTGCTAAGGAATTTGAGCGTAGTTTTCTGATGTGGTTTCTGGTACTTCGATCAAGCACCAAGGTCCAGTCCTTTTAGAGCTTTGTTCTAAACCAGCAGAAGTAATTTGAACAGAAGGAGGAAGGACATCGGAAACCAATGAATCTGCATGACGCCCAACTTCTGGCACGGCCCTTTTCAAAACTAAGAACTGTAATAAATTCTCACTGCGAGCCCCCACTCCCAAACGCCCCCAGGTTGGGATAAGTTATGGGAAGAGGCGAGCCCGGAGGCGGAAAGGAGAGGGGCGTCTGGTGTCCTTTTTAACAAAGAGAGGAATAAACAGCATGAAAAAAGGCCAATTTAAACGGGTCCCACGGTCATAGGGGCGTGACGGCCCTCAGTGAGAACAGAGCTTTATTTTAGGCCTTGATTATTATAACGTGTACTATGGCGTGCAACTGAAGAAGGGTCCGCCAAGTGGTCTATTTAAAACAACGGAAAGCCGAACTAAGTAGCAGAGTACTTTTGGCCGTGATTTTTGTCATCTATATATAACATGATGTAAGCAATTTATTCGCTGATGTTAAATTCTATAGTGCACAAGGCATAAAGACGCGTAACTCAGTGGCAATACTTAGTGAAATTAAATGAAATAGACAGCCTAGTGAAACATTCCATTTAATCTTCAAAAAAGTATGGAAGACAGATTTTCAACAAAACTCTCTCTTGTAGCTTGTAGCTACATGCATTGATAAAAATTCAAAATTTTGCAGTCTTGATCCTCGCCTTTCGGTACGAAATTCACCAAGGAGGATTTGAATCAAGAACTCATGATCATCACAGTGTTTTAAGTATTTTATTAATCTCTGCTTTCACCTTAAAAGATTTATGTATTTAAAGGAAACATTCATCATATACATGATAATGATATATCTTTTAGAAACCAGCTGCTCATATCGAGGCTGAGCTCGTAGCCAAGACGGTGCTCTACCCACCCGACGGCACAGGTACGTCATTTGCCTCTTTACTAGATCACAGAAGGCTACTGCCTCCGCTCAATTTTCTATGTTGTCTAGCGAGAAATTTGGAAGGATAGTGTATCCTCAAAAGGTTACGATGATTTATAACACAGACCACAGAAAAAAAAGTACAAGTAAGTTCATTTCTTCGAGTTTCTTCAAAAGATGATTGTAAGAGGATTTGCAGTCACCAAGGCTGGGTTTTTCAAAGCAGGATTAAGTTATCTACTTACAAAAAAATGAAAACTATGAAATTTCTAAAATCCACCAAATAAAGTACAAGTAGTAACTCAAGCGATGGGGAAAGATGATGGGGGAGCGCACTAATCACCCTGTCGGGTAAGGTAGGATGCAGTAGGGGTAATGGCTAGGGTTACATATTAAAGTAAATTTCTGAAAATTTGTCTCGCATGATCATGCCGATTTCCAAAACAATTAATGTTAATACTTTGCTTCGTAGTGATCGCGGACTTTTCGCTCAGTGCTCCGTACAGCTATCTTGCAGGCGGTATGAGGTACCAAGACGGCAAACTGACGGTGCCTACCAACGGACGCTATTACATCTACGCCCAAATTTACTACATGAACAAAGGAAGAGTCTTTGTTAATGTAAACAGAAAAGCCGTTACCATGATGCAGCCGCCAATAACTGCAAATGACCATGGTACCTTGAACACTGGTGGGGTGTTCAACCTGAAGGCTGGTGACGAAATCACCTTGACTAGCGCTACTTATCCAGAAATAAGAGGCGCCAAGATATACATGGCTTCCTACCACAGTTACTTTGGCGCAATTCTGATGTAAACTTTACAAATCAAACCCCCTAAAAGCTAAGGCTACTAAAATAATCCAGGGTTACGTATAAAATATACCCTAATTGGTAGGAGACACTCGGCATTCGTCTCATCGTACCACTACTTATATTATTCTACAAAATTTATGTAACTGGGTTTGAATGATGTTGAAATAAAGGAGATACTGCCATTACTGGAGCTGTCTTGATCTCTGTATGGTTTTTTCAAGGGTGGGAACGTCTGGAAAACAAAAAATCGAAAAAAGGGGTTGTAAATTCCAGCCTTTCATCACTTCAACTCTGTCTAAAAGAAGCTAGGAGACGACTCAATAAATTTCCATCGACATTTTGGCGCATTTGTCCATCTGTTTAAGTTCAGTGGAGAGAAAAACGATCGTGTTTTTGACTGTTTGTCTCGACCTTTCTTTTATGCAATGTATAACATAATTGAAACATACAAATCTACATTATGAAGGCAAAGTTTTTCAAGGGCAACGGAAACATCGAAAAAGTAATGGGGTTAATTATAACAGTGCTCAAACAACTGTCACTTACAAGGATAAGAAAGAAAAATCCAAGTAAATAACAAGGGTAGAGGAGCAGCACATAAAAACGAACTCGACGAAGTGTTCTGATTACTATAAGTAAGTTTAATCAAAGTTCAATGTTTGATATGTTCAATTGAAACTGATTGCATGCCAAAATGAAAGAGAGTTTGATAACCACGCGCTGTAAAGCTGTATGCCGTGATATGTCGAGATTTTCGAGATTGTCGGTTGGAACTGAAATACAACAGTAAAAAAGGGAAAAAACTAATGTAACTAATAATCTAGGATAAACTAATGCATTTGAGAAAATTACAGCTTTCGTTTACAATAACGATAGCAGCTAAGAAATGCCAAATTACTAATTTACGGATATCAAACGAAAGGCTAAGAAAATAATCAAAATATGCGATGACTATACCAAGGCGGCGGCTAATAATGTATAAACCCTATATTAAAGATATAAGTCTAACCTAATAACTCCAAAATGTAACAATATTCCGAGAATAGCTGACTCGGTAACAATAAAAGGGCAATAATAAACAGCTGCTAAACTAAAATTGACCAAAAACGTTTAAAAAGAAGAACTAAAAAACTTAAACCCTAGAAAGTAAAGAAAGGAGTACTAATTTTGGTTTGCACACGCAGAAAACTTGAGTAGGCTTGAGAAGATGAAGACTGGTGTAGAGAGATCCTATGGCCCAATGCCGAGTTGAAGTTGACGGATCGAAGTCTACACTAGTACTGATAGCTGAGGATACCTAATCGATATACTTAACCAAAAAAAAAAGACACGCACGCAAAACTCCTAGCGATAAAGGCAGTTTTCCCAGCGGAAATAGCAGCTAAGGGCTGGTCCAACACGGTGGATTCAATTAAGCGCGGTAAAAGGCTTGTGTAAAAACGATAAATTGTTAATATCTCAAATAATAAGTTCCAGCGATAAAACTAATTTAAACACCACGTTTCAAACCCAACAACAACAACTGACTCCCCACCATGACGTGGAATTTCGTACCATTTCGGGGCACCCTGAACACTACGATTTCCTCCTCAACACATTAAAAACACTTTTTAGTCTGTTCAGAGTTCTCAACCCTCTATTAAACGGTCACCTATCAATTTCCCAAAATTTCGGCTTTCCATATATATATTGACTGTAAATTTGACCTCTATTCAACGGTCACCGCTATTAAGCGGACGCGGTCACCGTTTGGATTTCGCAAAATGGCTAATTTTGCATAAAAATTTCTTAAATAATGGCATATTTTTTTGGTCACAAAGAAATCTCGCTGGCGTTGATCAAAGTTAGTGACTTTTTTCACCAAATTAGACGACCAAAACTGACTGATTTCCCTCTTCATGTTGAATGAGATTTGCTGATGATGTGCTTCATTGCAAAGACCCTCCCTTACCAACAATATTACTGTAAAACTGTACAGTTTGTAATTGTAATTGTAAATATCTTACTATCACTCCCCTCAGGGCTTTTCAGGGATAATTTACAACACTGGTTGGGGGGCTTTGCCAGACTGCTTAAGGTGCAGTTTACAAGTAATGAAGGAATGAGTAATGATGCGCCCATACATGAGTGTGAAAGTGAGATAGACCACTACACCGGTCCCTATATACGTACCCTACTCTTTACGAAGAGGCGTGGGTTCTTCAACGTCCTACAGATTTATTTCATGTGCAAGGGCCACAGGTCACCCAGGCTCTGTGATAGTACCACACGCATGGTTTTGCTATGTGTAATCTTTAAAAGCGAGTGACATTTACGCGCGGCGTTTTGAGTATTCCTGCATGAGATGTTTATGTTCGACTGGATACAACCGGTGCAGCGATAAAAATTGCGAGAGAGACCACAGGTCACCCAGGCTCTGTGATAGTACCACACGCATGGTTTTGTTATGTGTAATCTTTAAAAGCGAGTGATATTTACGCGCGGCGTTTTGAGTATTCCTGCATGAGATGTTTATGTTCGACAGGATACAACCGGTGCAGCGATAAAAATTGCGAGAGAGACCACAGGTCACCCAGGCTCTGTGATAGTACCACAGTACGGTTCCAGTAAAATTACAGTGTTTGTATGAGGTAAAAATACCATCCTAAAATTTCTAGGAAATACTAAATAAAGATCAATGAAATTTACTCTACAGTTAAATGTTGTTGTCCTTATTGCTCCAACGAAGTTTCGTGATAATTTGCAGTAATTTGTTTAAATTCACTCTATATACAATAATAATATACAAGGTAGGAAACACGAGGTGCCATTTTCGCCGACATGCTCTCATTCAACACAACTTTTTCCACGAAATTCGAACTCCAACGGAAAATAAACATGTCAGGATCGTAGAAATAGGATAGCAGCAGATATAGAAACCAATGAAGCTTTCCCAGATTGAGAAACGAATCCCACAGACTTTGACAAACTCGAAGAATATAATCCAAACAGACCGAGAATATGCTCGCCGAAGCAGCCGGGCCAGATCAACGCGCGGCCAAGAAAATGAGGCCTGGGCACTGTACAAAAAAAAATCATCCCGGGAGTCCTGAGGTGACCTTTCTGAGCACCGATACATCATTTGCCCAAAGCCACTCTACCCTGCTGAAAAAATACTTAATTTTTTTATCGTTTTCATTAAAAGCCCATAATTATTACCCTGCATATCACATAGGACCAGATTTTTCTAACTGAAAAGTCCTGGCATTATAGAATTCTCGTCATGAAAACGTTTTATAATTCAGTGCTATAATTTGACATAGAACAGCAAACATGGATTAGCGAAATACACAATGATGAACGAAAGGACCCGCATCAAAAAAACAAACTAAGAACTTTTTGGAAATTTAAACTTACCCATGACTACGAAAATTACCTCACAAATGTAAGAAACATCAATCATAGAGTAGCAATCACAAAGCTAAGATTAAGCAACCACAAACTAGCAATTGAAAATGGACGATACGTTAAACCCTATCAACCACCAGACCAAAGAATCTGTCCATTATGTAAAACTGGATTAGAAGATGAGGAGCATTTTTTGATGAATTGCATAGCCTATAGGGATCCTAGGAGAGAGCTGTTCAATACGCTAAAAAAGGAAACTAATCTTATTCTTGACTCTCTGACTCCAAGCTCTGCCTTTGCAACGTTGATAAGTATAAAGCAAGGAGAGAAAACGCAAAAAATTGTGGCTAAATACGTATATGATCGCTTCCGCGAAAGAGATAGACGCGTTAAATATAACCTTGTTTAATAGTTGTACTAGGTATACCTATCGATAGAGTGCCAACGAGCAAATCATGCTTATTTTGCTTAGGAATAAAATTCCTTTTTTTCCCATTTGACCGTTTCTTGGTCCCTTCCTGTTGCAAGGATTATTTTCTTGAAAAGTTCTCAGATTCAGTCTGGTGGCTTTACAAACCTGCTATGTAAAAGTGTGAAGTGCCTTGAAAGAATGAAGTCAGCTTTGCAGAGGAAGCGATCGGGAATATTATTAAGTCCAGCTACAAATCTACTGTCGGTTCGGTTTCACATTGTTGATAACTATTTGCACAGTTTAATCATTTAAACTTCCTTTCAAATTTCCCGAGGCTTTTTGTTATCGGATTGAAACTTAGAATGATTCGCTGGGCCATCTGAAATGTTTCCAAGGACATGCGATGTACGGCACGTCGGTATTTAATTTTAGTTCATTTTTTTTATAAATCCTGAACTCGGCCAGGTTTCGAAAAAAATGGCGTTGTTTTCTTTTCCTTTGTTGTTCGCTTCAGGCTTGTAATTCGTTTTTGTTCTCATTGTTTTTGTTTGCTGGTTAGATTTTTTCCCCAACACCATATTTTCCAACAGAAGCGACTGCAATTCTTCGTGTCAAGCTTTCCTTATCTCCTCGTGTAATCTGATCCTTTTTAGTGGTGAGAATATTGCTTGCTGCACATAGAACACTTTTGCTGTTTTACAAACTTCTCTTCGTTAAAACTTAACATTATGGCCCCTAAAAGTAATAGAATATATCAAGTGCTCATGTCTCTTGACTGCGGTGGCCGGGTTTGACGAAAAAATTTAGGTAAATAAACACAGGAAGTCACGACGGCGGGAAGTGTGTGAAATTTTGTTTGTTATTCAACTTGAGCCCGTGCGCCGGGTACTGCCTTTTGATTGGTTCACAACTGACTACTTGGTCTCAGGGGAATCTACATTACATTAGGTTACACTTTTTTCAGCTCGATCGAGAATTTTTCTGCCTACTGCCCAGTCTTACGCGGCTGTATTCTGCTGCCGCCTCGCTATCCGAGCGTCTTCGCTCGGATGGCTCGTGGGCAATAAATTTTACAAATGTACACCTCTGTAATTATTGCACGAAAATCTTTGTTATCGTTGCAAACACATGTGTCTATAGGCGCTCTGTTGATAATAAAGCACTTATCCTATCCTATCCTATCCTAATTTGTTGTGCAAAGGAAGCGCGTGCTTTGATCGTCGTGGATATTGAATGAGTGCAAATTCTCTTGCAAAATTGTGAAAAACTGCAGAATTAGTATGTGTAATCAAATGGTGACGAGTGAAATTAGTTTCACGCGCGTTTCGTCCAAATCCTTATTATTAAATTATTAGGATTTGGACAAAAAGCAAGTGAAATTATTCCCTTATTTCACGAGTAAATCATTTGATTACCTATTAATATCATGGGTGACGAGTTACGTTAGCAATCGAGGATTTTTGACTTGTTTATCCTGGATCGTATCGATCGATCGTGAACTCCACTCTCTGAAACGTTTAGAGCTAAAATTTGGCTTAAGTTTTCAGAATTTTTCCACAACATACCTCTAAGAATCCTTCTTGATGTGCTCTTTCGTCTGTTCAGGTTTTCTAAAGCGTCTTTTTATGCCCCGACATCTTCATTCATGACATTTTAAAACTTCCTCGCCATCTTGAAACGTAGACGTACGGCAGGTTGCCATGGCAATTTGGTAATTTCACATGTGAAATTACAAATTAACGCTGAAATTTCGCGCCAAAATTAAGGAGTAATTCGTCACCTATGATATTGTAGGTTTAAATAGGGCAAAAAAGAACAAATTCTGTCCGAGGTCTGTATGATAAAAACAAGGGCCTCATAGTACTGCTTACCTGAGACGTGATGAGAAAAAGTATGTTTAAAAGGCTGGTTTACACGCCACCAGATTCGTCGCCAAGATTTACTAGTAAACTAAACTTGTCGAACACAAAAAATCCGGCCTGATTTTTTATTTTGGCCTCTCTTTAAATTTTAGACAGAGGAATGCAACTTGCAAATTGGCTGTCACCAAGGACTATCGTGGCGCGTGTGTTTCTTAAAATTATATTTCGGGGTTGTCCAATTATCCATAGTCTCTCAAACGGAGCAATGTTGGAGAGAGTGGTGAATGCCACATTATGATGCAACAGCTAATGCAAATACAATACACGAATAGGTAGGTCTATTTGCTTTCCAGGCCTAATCTACTGTGATCGAACATGATTGTTATTTTTGGGTGTACAAATAAGACTATTTAATAACTCGATGTAAAAGCTGTTTCACTCTTGGACTATCAAATTATTTTTCTCTAAAATCACTTAGCCTTGCCTCAAACGTCAAATGAATGTGCCCTGATCTGTGGATTACAAGTTTATTGTTTGATTTAAATTATGAATTTATTAACGGAAGCTTCGCTTTTAGCCCTGGCTAAATCTATATATTACCCTCTATTTTGTACATGTACATAACAACAAAAACGGTTCGTTCAGTTACATTCAGTTCTCGCAGGCAAGTATATTACGAGAAATACAACCTTAGATAATTAAATCCTGGCCTAAATTTCATACATTTCTTTGACTCGGGATTCAGGCTAATCCCTCAATAGATTTCACCATTTTCCGTTATCAATCGATAAAAATCACTTGATTACTAACGATTTTCTATCGATTTCGATTTTTGTCTATTGACTACTTCGGGATATAAGACTACACCAACGTTATTTTGAAAGGGTGGGAGATCTAAATCCTGACAACCTGAGCGCCTACAAACATGACCAATATCATCCAGAAGAAGACTTTAACCTGGTTTTAAAGAAAAGATATTAAGATTTTTTAAAGATTCATTTAAAAGTGATAAATGTTTGATAAACTATACAGCGATAAATGTTCCGATCCTTCGACTCTCAGTTGCAACTCAATTGTCAATAATAACTTTGACCTTTACATGAATTCAGTTTTTATCTTTTGATGATACAAATCGAAACGAGTGTGCCATCGATTTCTACTGATTGATCGATACAATCGAAATCAATCAAATCACATTTACCAAGTTTTATCGATTGAGTACTCCGGTCTCAGGGGGTATATCTCAGGAATTAAATCGTCTATTACGATAAAATTTCAGGGAAAGTAGACGATATGAGAAGTCACGTGACCGAGCTATGACGTCATGTTTGCTATCGGCTCAAAAATCCAACATTCCGGCAGCTGGATCTTGCGTTGCATCCTTTTCGGGATCTGCACACAACTAGTTCAAGGAGGCTCTGAGGAGCTGAACTTCTCCTCATCAACAAAGGTACATAATTTCCCATGTCGTCCCATGTCCATCCATTGCCACTAGGTGACTCCAGCGACAGGATGCGACCTCTAGAATGATTCCAGATGACAAACTGGTAGTTAGCTCGTTTGACATGATACTAAGCGCTGTATTCTGCTGAGGGAAGTTTGCTGTTATCCACTTTCCTTTTGGTGAAAAGTTTGTACCTTACTGAGTTGATTCAAATTTGAAGTTAAGCTTCTCAATACAAAAGTCCGCTAAATTTGAAAGAAACAAGGACATTTCATCACTAAGTGCTGCGTAGTCTGAACCAAGATTTTAGCCCATCAAGTTCAATTTTCTGCTTTCTTGTCAATGCCATTCGAGGCTACTTGTGGAGTCACATCCCATTAAAACCCGCATTGCCGGTAAAAGGCTGCGAACATCTGCACCCACTTTCGCAACGGTCTTATCCTTGTGTGGAACCAGAGTTCTTGAATTTGGAGTTGAATGAAGTGATGCCAGCAGAGAACTGCGACGTCTGTGTATGGAGAGAAGATTAATATGATCCACTTTGATCCACTTTCGGCGTCTAATGTCGCAAATTACTCGTAATGTATAAACATTCTAGAATGGTGTCTTTGTGTTGACTTTGTTTACCACCTTTGTCACCTTAAATTCTTTTGTACAGCTTCTATGCTACTCAAAATTTACAGGCAACATTTAAAACAAAAATCGCATCTTTGTTTGTAAAAGCCTACCCTTTTACATCATGCAAAGCCTGCCAACACTCTGCCTTTCCAATATCGTTTCCCATGATTTGACATACTGCAAGTACCGATGTAAGTAGGGCACAAAGACATGGTTAACAATAAAAATCAGGATGTTAAACATTATTCATAAATAAGCGTTCAGTAGTTCTCGTTGTACGATGAAATTCGGTTCCCTTCCCTCTATGAGGTATCATTATATCATCCGCAGGGGGGTATATTTTAACATCTTTTCATTACAAATGGCCCACTTGACAGACCCACTGCCACCCTGGCATCAACTACCAACGTCCAAGAAATAATTCTAGTAGTGTTAAAAACTGTTAGCTTTCCAAGTAAACGGAATCATATATTTGCTGCACCAAGGGCACCCGGACTACCTCTGTAACAGACCCAGTGGAATCTGTATCTTTATCAGATACTCGGAGAAAACGTCACCGGGTTGGCCTATTTTCCACTGGGGTTTTTTCCCGGCGGGGGGGGGGGGGGGTTCTTACTTGTTCATCTCCCATAAAAGGTAAAAGGGGCGAAGTGGACTACGCACTCCCCTGTTGCAATCAAAGCCGCCACCAACTTTTCAGAAAGTTAACATTAAACAAAGATTATGTAATATATTTCCGAAGCTAACTAAGGAAACCGAACCAATTCAAGTGAAAAATAAGAGTGGACTGAGGAACATTTGTTGTGTGAGTCGGTACGTTTTCACAGAGGCGTAAGGCTCATCGATAACTAAATAAGTCTGAAACATTCGGCAAGATTTTCAAAGGAGTGGAAGGGAGTCTTTATGTTTAATTTATCCAGAAACAATGAAATAGTAGCTACAATTATGTTTTTCCCACAAGGGACAGTAATCTCTACAAAGGGTGATTTAATAATGTCAAGATCGGAAAAGGTACAATCAGGGTGACTAGTAAGTTCAAAATCTTTTCGTAAAGATGAAGTACAACATGCACCACCACCGAATTTCGAAGTTCCAGGGACAACTGAGAAAGTATCTCCTGAGATATTGAGTGAGCGGTCTTTTTCAATATCTAGACAAGCTTATGAACTCCTAACAACAGAGAAAGGGGGAGCGAGAGAGAGAGAGAGAGAGAGAGAGAGAGAGAGAGAGAGAGAGAGAGAGAGACAGAGAGAGACAGAGAGAGAGACAGAAGCTGACAGAGAGAGAGAGACCACGGGTAGGAGAGAGAACCTGGAAACGAAGTATTAGACCGCCAAGCATGAGAGCTCTTCCAGAATATCCTACAGTGATTTTTCGAGCGCGCAAATGGGGAGCTCAGGCAACCCTGAAGGCGATGGCAACGAAAACGTCACAAAACAAACAGACAAACAAAAAACAATAGGTTCAATCAGCAAAACAACAGCCTTGCACGTGAAGCACACTGTTTGGTACATTTCTTTACGATCACTGCAAAACTTCGACAATTTCATGTTTTATAGTAGCCTGTTCACAGACCCTCTATTTTCTCTTTCAAGATCGTCGAGCGCCCGTAGAGATAAAAACCGCCTGGGACAGGTTACTTTTATTATAGAGGACATGAGCACATTGGCGACGATTTTCTTTTTCTTTTTCTGAACTTGGATACGGTCATTAAAAATTCAACTCCTGATAAATTCACATAACATAACATTCCTCACACATAACACTTTCACTTTCAACAGACCACACTACCAACAAATTAATGGAACAGCGATGGGTACGAAAATGGCTCCCTCTTACGCCAATCTCTTCATGGGGAAGTTTGAAGAACCAGCTCTAGCCGGTGCAACCCACTTCCCCCTCAACTAGCTGCGTTATATTGACGACATCTCACCCGACCTTGTATGTCACATGGCGAGGATATATTACATGAATTCATCACGTACTTAAACAACCTACATCCCACAATCAAATTCACTAGTTCATTTTCTAAATCTGAAATCTCTTTCCTTGACGTCAACGTTCTACTAATCAACGGCACATTACAAACTGACCTTTGTGTTAAGCCTACAGACAAGCACCAGTGCCTCCTCAAATTATCCTGCCATCCATCCCACACTAAAAAGTCGATCCCTTACAGCATGCAGGCATTACGACAAAGAAGAATTTGCTTGACAGATGATTTCTTTAACAAACGTCTCAACGAACTCACCACACATCTCATTAACAGAGGATATAAACACCTCTTCATCCAGCAAGAAATAAACAAAGTACGCCTTATCCCAGCTCTTCCCAACATAAACCATATTATTTCTGGCAATCTTAACATTCTTAATTCTTCACAACGATGCAAAGAAGCACTTCCTTCTCCTCCTCTTATATCCTACCGCAGTTGCAATAATCTACGTGTCATCCTAGTCAGAGCCAAACACCGCAGACCACCCCCCCCCCCCAAAAAAAAACAGCTGGAGCTTTCCGCTGTAACAGAAGTAGATGCAAGACGTATCCTTTTATTACAGAAGGAACCACGTCTTAAGGACTGCATCAAAGTTCGGGAAAAGAAAGAGAAAGTTGTTGTCTTTGAAATTACAATAGGCAGTTTCACGTTGTAGTCCTGCAAAGACGGCAATGAGAAGTACAAAAAAGCGTGATGCACGTGCAAAGTTGTTGTTTTGCTTGTCTAAACCTAATGCTTTTTTGCCGTTCTCGTTGCCGTCGCCGTCGCCGTCGTCGTTGCATGAACTCCCTGTTTCCCTATAGTCCTTTGCTGACGTCGCCGAAATTACCTTTTCGCTTAAGCCTTTCACTGCCAGAGTAAATGTTGGAGTCCCTTAAGGCAGTTCTAACTGTTGAGTCTGTGGACAAAATCCACTGATGTCGGTGAACATTCAAATAAAACCCCTCTGCTTGTACTTTCAAATGGTGATATTTGTTTCCAAAATTTTGCAAAACGAAATTTGTGAATTTTTGTTGAATTTTGCCTTTGTCCACACTTGGCACTGAAAGGCTTAAAGGAAGGGTTGACCACTCGGAGGGTCGATTTTTGGTGTTAATTTGGCTCAGTTGAAACGACATTTTTGTGCTTCACTTGGCTTAACGACGCAGCCACGCGGTTTCTTGTTTGACTGATCTCTTCATTTGTTATATTCCTGAACTCCAACCATCCTTCTGATTCTTCCGCTCTTGTCGCCCTCTGCAGGATACCAACAAGGGACCCTCTTGCTTTTTGAGTACTGTTTAGTTTTTTTCTGGTATTCTGCCTACGAATGCTTTTCTTCATCTCGCTACCCTGTTTAAGACAGGAGACTCTACTGTTTTGTTTTGCATACAGAATTAAGTAATTTTTCACGCTAAAATGCTGGAAATAGACATTTAAGCAAAACATTATAGGTATTGCAAATGTAGACCGCTCATCACAACTCTTCACTCTCTTTGAAAGGCTTCCAGTCCAAAAAGACACTCTGGTCAAGACGCTTAATTGTGAAATTGTGTACCCTGTTTAAGACTCAAGACCTTGAAAACCATGCCTTGTTCAGCGGCACATACCCGTATAGGCCAAATGAGGGAGTGCCCCCTGGGACACTGTGGATGATTGAGGCTCTTATGCCAAACTGCAAGGTGGGTTCGATTACCAGCCGCTGTTCAGGAAATGAGCCCGCGCTCCTCTCCCGAACAGACGGCTAAACGCCCGGGCTTGCTATTGTCAATTTCCA
>OZ037992.1:33331084-33428584 GCA_964035705.1 Porites rus
GACACCGATACTCAAGGCTGGAGACCACGATATTCCAAACAATAATAGACCGATTTCATTACTCCCTGTCCTTTCTAAAGTCTGTGAACGTGTCGCTCACAATCAACTTACGTCATATCTACTTTCGAGAGGCCGTTTATCATCCAAACAAAGCGGAAATAAACAGTGGCATTCAACGGAAACATCTGTCATTCAAACAACTGACGAAATCCTAAATGCCATTGACAAAAAGAAACTGACTGCAGTTGTCCTCCTTGATCTAAGCAAAGCTTTCGACAGTATTGACCATCAAATACTCCTCGCTAAGTTACAGGACATTGGTGCGTCCAGACCTGCGATAAAATGGCTCGGAAGCTATTTAACCTCGCGATACCAATTTGTGCGAATAAATACAACTCTGTCGACCAAACTACCTGTTAGTTCTGGCGTTCCACAAGGGAGCATCCTTGGCCCATTACTCTTTAACATCTACGTTAATGATCTCCCTTCTGTGCCAGAAAATTGTACATCGCAGTGTTACGTCGACGATACCAAACTTCTCATGTCATTTCAACTCCGCGATCAGCACGAAACGATAGAAAAAATGAACAAGGACTTGTTAAGCATTAGGAATTGGTGCTTTGATAATCAGCTTTTACTCAACCCAGATAAAACAAAACTAGTGATATTCGGCAGCCGGCAAATGACTGCTAAGGTTAGCGACTTTAGGCTATTTCTATTGGGGAACGAACTCGAGCCCGTTAAGGCTGCAAGAGACCTTGGTGTCACACTGGACTCTAACTTAACATATAATGAGCATATTGTTTCTACTGTATCCTCATGCATGTCACGTTTGGGTCAAATTAACCGCGTTAAGCATATTTTTAATAAACACGCGCTAATTATTATTATAAATGCCTTAGTTTTTAGTAAATTATTCTATTGCTCTTCTGTTTGGAGCAATACTACTCAAACTAATGTGGACAAGCTCCAAGCAGTACAGAATTTCGCTTGTCGTATTTTGAGCGGCGCTAAAAAATTCGATCACATAACTCCTTTGCTAAAAGACTTGCGCTGGCTACCAATCAGGCAACAACTTTATTTTCGTTTTGCTGTTCTGGTTTTTAAGTGCATGACGAGTTGTGCTCCGGAGTATTTGACATCAAAGCTCGTTGGAAGATCCGCCGTCTCGACAAGGAATACGAGAAATTCTCAACTTTTGAACATACCACTCTTCCGCACTGCCAGCGGCCAAAGGACCTTTCAATATAGAGCAACCTCTCTCTGGAATGAGTTGCAGCCTGCGCTCAAACTTAGCCCATCCGTGACGGAATTCAAGTGTTTACTCAGGCAAAAGCTTCTTAATGACTGCTTTATTTAATTAATTTAATTTAATTTATTGACCTTTGTCTTCTTTTATCATTGTTATATTCTTATTGTCATGTACTTGGTTTATAATTTTGTAATGTAAAATTGACTCTGAAAAGCCCCGTGGGGACGAGCCAATAAAGTATGTATGTATGTATGTAAATAAGACGCGAACCGTTTATACGAGCTCTTTTCGTCTTAGATAAGACATGCTCGTATAAATGGTACAGTTCCAGCTTATTTAAGACGCGTCTTATGAAAGACATGTCATATTTTCCCTCGTATAAATGGCCATAATATACTTGAGAGCTATTAGGGAGCTTTAGCAGCAACGACGACGGCGAAGGCTACGAAAAAGTCACTTACATGAGTGAATTCGCGGTGCTTCAAATCATGAGTATCGCGCTTATTCTACCTTGTTCAATTAGTCAAATGTTCGCAATTATTTCTGGAATTAAATTTTAACTGAAAAGACCGTATCGAAGTTCAGGAAAAGAAATTAAAAGTTGTTGTTTTGTGTTCAAGTCCTCCATAAAACTTGAAATGAGGCACTTCCACGATGTAGTCGCGCAGTGTCGGCATTACAAAAAGCGTGATGCACTTCAGTGCAAAGTTGTCATTTGGCCGTAAATCTAAACCTCATGCTTACTTTTTGACGTTTTTGCCGGTTGACCGTTCTTGCTTAAGCTCCTTAATGATGCTCTTCAAAAACTTCTCTTTTCATTTGCTTCTGAAAACACACCTGTTATTGTCTTTAGGGCGTGTCACATTGTTTGGGTCATTCAAGGCTACTGTACGTTTCGTTAGTTTTTTGAACAACTTGTTCTAAGGTGGAGCCCAATCCTACAGCTATATATTTTGGACGTACAGGAGTTAAAATCTATATTCTTGCGTATTTTAAACTGACGAAGGTCGTAAGACCGAAACGTTGTAGATAAATTTGAATTATGTATTTATTTATTTTTAATCAAAAGTTGTCCACTTTCAATTTCTGTCTCGTTTTAACCAGTCTATTGACTGCATTTTATATTCATGTATAGTATATCTGAAATATGTGTAGATAAACTGTTCTTAATAAGAAAACGAGTGTTTTCAAAGCCAATCCAATGTTTCCGATGGTTCTAAATCGGCCGATCGAATGTCTATCGTTTGACGGAGCCGACTGTCGGTCGGCGTACTATTTGAAGCCGACAGACGGTCGGTCTGCTATTATATACAGGAATGAGTCGGCCTAGAAACGGCCTAAAGATGTTCTTTTTCTAAATTTTCACCCGTCCAGTTTATTGTTAATAAATAAATCGATAGTTTGGAACGTGCTGGCATGATAATGAGACGGTAATTTAAAAACTGATACAGTTCTTGAAGCTTTTGTCGATTGTTGTTTTCAAGACCCTAGCCTTATGCTTGACTGGCTTGAGACAAAAAATAATTTCATTGGTGGAATATGACAACAGACAAATTAGACAACGCAGCAGTCATGAAATTGTTGCATTGCCGCAAATTAAATCACTTTTGTACAAAATGCAAGTGAACAAGTGATACGGTTGGAGAGTATTACCAAAGCAAGTAAAACATACCATAATGGCTCGAAAAGTTAAAAGAGCGTGAGCATAAAAGCATATGAAGTGAATTCTTTTTTGGCCCGATGTATAAAACCTGCCGTCATTTAAAAAACAAACCGTGCACGGCGAAGTACTCTTTCGCTTGGATGGCCAGACACAGTCTAAAGTCTTTGTCTGTAAATGTTCATGTAAAATGCCGATAAACACACATTTACAGTAAACCGACTTGTACCCATACGGTCATTGACTGTTTGACTTTGGAGAGAACATAAGCAGTGACCTTTTAATTGTACACTTTTTTTTTCAATTTCATTTTATGAGGGTGTCTGCAGTAACCTTAAAACTCTTAGCCAACTCTTAATACATAAAGCAATTTCATAAAGTTGGACGTTCAGTTGATTGTATACTCCACTGCAACAAAGGTATTTTCTTTAATTTTAAATTACGTTCTTGATTCTCGAAGCTCGAGCGCGTCAATCAGTACAATGTCATGACCCCTACTTTGTTTTCTGAAGACAAAGAAATTACCCGAAGGGGAGCAACAAAAGAAACTATTTTTTCCGCGTTGATCGAATTTAAATTTCGTTTTGAATTTTTGTAGGTAGCAATCAAATTCATCAGTCTTAACCAGTTGTGTTAAGGGCAAGTTGTTTAAAGCCATGAGGACGGTTTCCTTGCTTGTCACCTGCCTCGTTTTCGCGAGCGTAGTAAGAGCTTCCGAAATCAAAGATGAAGGTAAACACTTTTTGTAGTTTATTCCTCTTTTTGGGTTTTTCAGTCATAGCCGGTGCGGACGTTTCCAGATCGAAGGCGTTAATTCAAGAGCCCAATGGCCCAATTTTTGGAGAAAAAATGACAGATTTAACCCCTCAAATGTCTTGAAAATACTGAGAAAATTGTTTAGATTTAAAGGTAGTTGAATCCTAGGGATATTGACTGTGTTTTTCTGAAAGCAATATACTTGACACAGAATTAATTGATCTCACTGTGTTGGAATCTATGATCGGAAAAATTTAGAAAAGACTGATAACTATCTGCACATCACCGGAATGCTGTGATAGCAACCTTTAGTTTGTTAAGATGTTGAATTGACGAACAGCAGAAAAAGAGGACTGAGAGGATTCCCTTGAGAAAGGACAAAATGTTTGTTCAACCTGTGGTTACTACAGTTGAATTCCTGAGGGAATTTGGCAATTTCGGGTGTGAGGGAGGGGGGCTAAAGGAATTTGTCCAACTAATGCCCATTGTTGAAGTTTAGGTTTACCTACCTATACTTCCTACCCTTGCCTCTATTACACATTAGCTCCAGCCTACTAAAAAGCCTCATCGTCAAGGTATACGTGATATACGCGATTAACACTACTCGTCAGAAAGGAGTCAGCTTTGTAAAAATCATCTTTAATTTTCAGTGATGACTTCTGAGCAGACTTCGTCAATTTTATTTAGCCCATGATTCAATAACGTATTCCACGGTTGAAAGGCAAAGTTTTTTTACAAAGCACGTTTTCAAGCAGAAAGTTGCCTGCGACTTTTCGGAGTGTAGAAATTATTTCAGTTTTAAGCATGTATTTTCGATTAAAAGCTCTCCGGTCTTTTAATGAATCTAAAGGAGAAGATCAGAGGGATATGGACCCCCTGACCTCCCCTTTAATCCTTCACTGTTGCTTTATTTTCTAATCGATTCTTAGTTCTTATAGCTTTTGGAGCTTTCATATGATGAATTATTGGAAATTTTTGGTTTTTAATTCTTAGAATATAATAGGGTCGGGGATTGCGTACCTGTAAACTATTGTAGCTGATTAAGGGACGCGTAAACTGCACTTTAAATAGAGTATCCGTGTCGTATCGTATCCCTTGCCATCAAGAAGAGATCCGAGGAGATACAGATTGTAATCACGCAAAGTCCGTTCAAGACGCGGAATTTTGCCTTCTGGCCAACCGTAAATTTACACAGTCAGGTAAAGCTGTTGATTCAACAAGCCAATGTGAGCAGTAGAACAAATTCAGACATGGATTGCATGCAAAAAGATCGCAAAATTTCCAAATGCGCTAAGATTACTCAGTATCTCGGACATTAAATTTAATGTTCGGCGTTTGAATCCGGCAAACTGAATTAAAGCCGTGCATCAAAGAAATTAATCCATCATCAATATTCTGACTTCCATCTTGAAAGTAACGCGGAAAGTTCTTTGAAAACGTCACAAACAAGTCGTTATTCAAGACAGTTGTGTTTTACCCTTGTTGTAGTCACTTACAACCTTCTAGGATTAGTACCTTTTTTTTGTTCAAAGTAATCCGAGCTGAAAGCCACGTAATAAATATTACTAATTTACTTACTAATTGTAGGTGCGTCTTTGGTAATTGCAGGCTGGCGATAAGGTTTAACCAATGAACATTTTTTCCGCTTTGAAATACAATGGCCCCATAAGAGTTATGTTTAATAACATGCCTGAGGGGTCTAGAAGTTCCGCTTTGAGAGAAAGGATTCAGTTAGGCACAGCAAGTTTAACGCACGTAGGACGCTATATGCTTGATGACAGCGACAGTCAGTGGTCTTCGATAAAGTAATAAATTATGATTACAAAGCTTAAAAACTCTTTATCCACTGCGATCGAATTCATACAAACTTTTCCACCGTCACAAAATCGAGACTGCAAGCTATCCCTTTACTCCTTCGTATGATCAGGATGTTCCATTTGCGTTTAAAAATAACAAATCAGTCATGCCAAAAGGAACGGATGCGAAGCTTTTATTGGTGTGCTGTAAGATGGCACGGAAAGCTGAAATTCAATTTTCTATTTTGATGATTGTGAAAAAAGAATAACGAAAGAAAAAATAATGACTACTGTCAGTAATTTTTACAATTTTACATACATTCTTACTGTACTAAGCCCCATTGAACAAAAGAGTAGACGGCCTTTGACACAAAAGTATTGCTCAAAGCTCAGTTCATTGATGCTTGAATACTCATACTCAAGGATTTTGTCAAAAGCCTAAGTTCTCAGTGATAACACACAAGATCAGAGAAGTTCTAACTAAAGATCTGCTCAGTAACTTTCCCTTTGAAATAAAAGATTTTATTGTACTGAATTCTAAATCAGTAAAAGTCAGACCTGCTTTCCGCAGCGTAACAAGGGAAAACAAATTAGTACCGAGGTAGTAGAGCAAGGTGCATCAAAATGCAGAGTACTAACACTCTTATAGAATTAAGGCCCAACAAGACAAGCGAGACCCTTCTCTCCCCACTCAAACAGTTGTTTCTTTTTTACCACCCCAACTGAATTTGCTTGAATATGTTTTTTTTCTGTAACTGGTCCGTCAAGTTCCTTAGTAGGCTGTTTAAATTCATACCGACTGGAGTGAATATTTCAGCGTTGTAAAAGGACACATGCTTTTTAGGATAAACTTAAAATTATTACTGTTTTTTTGCTGTTTATTTCAGTCGGCAAAAAGCTAAGCGGAATATTTTGTGCCCCGAGGGAGCTAACTACCAATTAAACGCTTTCGTAAGAACTCTTATTGTTTTACTCTAAACAAAAAGTAATGAACTTGTTTTTAAAAAATACTTTTAACTCCTAGAACTGGCCCGTTTCGATATTTTAAAAATCTTGGCTCCGAGCATTTAAACTTAAATGAAACAATAGAAATCACATTAAGGTTCAGGGACAGGGTTAAATACATTATGCTAAAGAATTTGAGCATTATACTTTTGAGCGTTACCCTCAAAACAACAGCATTATGCTTAAAAATTATGCTTAAAATTATGCCCCAAAAGTTAAACCTTATGCTCGACTTGATCTTGGCTGTATTTGATTCCCTTTTCCATCCACGCAGATATGAATACATTCTACCGCATCAGTTACAAATTTCGAACTTGCAGCCATGATGGATAGACAATTGGGCAGTCTTAGCACCCTAACAAAATGATGCAACGGTGCAACAAACTAGACATTAAAAGTAGCAATCTAACCTTTAAATATGTTAACCCTCACTAAAAGCACTTGGAAGTCAAAACTTCTCTGTACAGATATGGAAATATTATTCATAATTTTTCAAGTATCATTATGCATATCTAAACCTATTCAGGGATAAATATATAAACCGTTTCTTTGAGAAGAGCCGGAGAGCATATCTGTTGCTTTCGATTGAGTTTCGTGATCCACTGCTCTTAGATCTTCTTGCTAGTGTGATGACGTCAAATAGCTGACAGGTGATGGCTTAAGAATTTTGTTTTATTCCTCTAAACCTAGGAGTCTTTGGATAAGAAAGAAGACTTATGTAGCCCAAGTTGATTTCCTGTAGCAAAGCAGCTAAAAAGACCTTGAATTGATTGGCTGTAATTTATTTGGTTCGAGTAATTCTTCTACAAAGTAAAGTTTTATGTCAATTTAATGTCAAAGACTCACTGAGATTAAGGCAGGTTGTCTCCGAATATTGCGACGTTTTTTTTGCTGCTGACGTTCAGCTATTTATCGACATTTGCTGAGCAACTCAGAAATCCACTCGAAGTTTTGACGATTTCAGACAGGCATATGCCCCTAATGTTCATTCGCCCTTATTCCTCCCGAAAAATTGATGAACATTCACGATGTAAGGGTTGCAAAATTTAAATGTCACTGGCACTGTCAAATAGGCAGACTTCCAGCGACTTTGTGGAAGTGTGGATTTAAGGTTAAAGCCGACTATGGCTCCATGATTTTCATCTAGAAATTAGCTTCAAATTAGTATGTGTAATCAAATGATGACGAGTGAAATTAGGGAACATTTTCACGCGCGTTTTATAGAAATTATTAGAATTTCACAAGTTCTTAGAATCTTTCTGGAGATGTTTTTTTTTGGGTGCGTGTAGGTTTTCTACAGCATCCTTTAATGCCCTGATCTTCATTCACAACATCGTAAACGCCATCTTGAAATGTTGCCATAGCAAACTTGCGCCAAATTTTTGATTTGTCACGTCCTTGATATTAATCCAGAAATTGAAATCAAACTACAGACTTCACCTTACAATTTTTTAAATTTATTTTCTCCATTTGTTTTATATTCTGACAGGTCATTCATATTTATATTACAGATTTGAAAATATTGTTCTTAAGATTTAAAAGTCGGATTAAAAGAATAACTGGAGAAGGGCAAGATATAGTGAAACTAATTACATGCCCTTTGATTCAATTACAGTTTTATTTAGGATACAAGAGAAAAAAATAGAGGTGTATAAAGTATGAAATATATAAGAGAGAGGAAAGAGGAAAGTACACAAAAAAAATATAGAACATACGAGGATCGGTGTGGCGATGATTAATATTGAGCATGCAAGATAATGGTAACCACCTTACAATAAAGTTGTCTACTTATAACTGATTGTTGTTTTGTTCAAGATCCCACTGTAATTGTCGATGGAAATCCGGTTCCGACAGATGCACCAGGTCAGTAAGAATCGTATACCATTATGCTATAGCACGAAGAAAAGACCGCAACAGTTATGATCGGAGAATATACCGTAAAATTCCGAAAATAAGCCGCTCCATGTATAAGCCCCTCCAAATATAAGCCCCCCAAACTCGTAACGCAAAAAACGCTCCGTTAATACGCCCCTCCAAATATAAGCCCCCCGGGGGCTTGTACTTGGAAATTGCCCTCAAATACAAGGTAAAACAAAGAAAAACGGTAAATTTCCTTCCAAGAATTAGGCCAGCCCAATCGATTTTGAAACGCAAATTTCCCTCTGTACATAAGCCCCTCCGAATATAAGCCCCTCCAAAAATAAGCCCCTCGAAAAGGGCCTTTGAAAAATATAAGCCCCGGGGCTTATTTTCGGAATTTTACGGTATACTAGCCCAGGGCCCGGTTCCTGAAAGGCCGATTAGCGCTAATCCAGGATCAGTAAAATTTGTTCTACTTTTTGTATTTTTATACCTTCCTATACATCGCTTAGAGTAACATTTTGTGTTGTGATTTCTGTATTTCAGAGTAAAGGCTCTCCATTATTTTTGCAAGCTTGAGTTATATGTTCTTAGACAAGAAAACCGTGTTTAAAATTTGGTTTAATCTTAGGGTAAACATAACCATCTTTCAAGGAACCGGGCCCTTGTGTTGATGACTACTATAAAGTAATTTATCGCCTTCCTTCCGATGGCCAAGTTTTTCATAATAGGGAGGTTAAACACTCTTTTTAATACTGCAAACGGCTCTCCTCGGTTTGCTGTTTGACACCGGTAATCATCCAGAGACGGTCTTGTGCTACCCCAAATGGACTGAAAACTCAGAGCTCTTTGTCAGTGAGCACAGGTGAAGAATACTTTTTTATAGTAGAAACTCGGCTTTCTGTGATCTGAAATGCGATCAACTCGACTTCCATTTCAGTCAAGTGCAACATGAAATATAACACCATTCAGCATACTGAGTTTTTAATACTCATGAGGCAAACGAGCAGCCACTTATAAAACTTTTTTTATGAACGAGAAAGCCCACTTCTTTACCTTTAAAACGATCGCGACAAACGTGAGAAATGGCGAGAAAAAAGTAAATGTGGTCATCTGCTGTTAGCCGTAAACGTGGTGCTTAACTAAACGCTCTATTTTTGGCTACCCTCTTTACATCGCTAAACACTGAAAACGGTTTGCTCTTCGCAACATGTTGTTTTTCAGTGAGAGCTGCAAAACCGCTGAAGAATGTTTTGTGGTAAAAAAGTTATTGCTAATCATGGTAATGACGTACATAACAATAACAGAAATAACATTATTCCATCGCTGATTTTAGCGAAATTAGACAGCAAAACTAAATAACAGATTTAACACAAACTGATTAAATTATAATAAGAGACTAACCAGGCAATTTTGCAAATTTAAGAATTAATTCCACCTCCAATCAAATAATTCGATTCAAACTTTTTCAAAGATTAGAAATATAGTAAAGAAATTATAGATTTATTATTTCCTAGGTCAAAGGCATGAGCCTTAAAAATAGTATTCATTCCAAGCATTAACACTCCAATGACACTTAAAAGAAAGAGCAGCAGGCTTTGGCTGAGCCCGATATCTAGATATTGATTTTTTTTCATATATCCAGCAAAAGATACTAAAAGGCAGGAAGATGAGCTGTTGGAAGAAAAAGGAAACGAGGAGCCTCTTGCTAAAACTACTGGTGACGAGAAAGCTCCAGCAAAGAGAAATGGTAAGTTCAAAGAGCCAATAATACACTGTATGTCTAAAACATCATAGAGTGGTTTAACCCTTTCGCTGCCAGAGTGCTTGATGAACTTTTGTAAGGTGACTCTAACTTTTGAGTATGTGGACGAAATCCTATGATGTGAAAGCTCTCTGCCTGTACTTACACATGGTACTATTTGTTTAGTATGTAGTTCTTACTTTTGAGTCTGCAGACCAAATCCTATGATGTGACCATTCAAATGAAAGCTCTATGTCTGCACTAACTATTTGTTTTTCAAAATTTCACAAAATGAAATTTGGAAATTTGTTCGAAATTTGCTTTTGGCTAAATTTGACAGTGAAAGGGTTAAAGGGTTTATGTCATAAGGCAAAAAGCTGTTTTAGGTCAATTCTGTGCCTAAGTCATTACTTAATAGTGCCTTTACCCATACACAGATTAATAATACTCCTGTAGGGAGTTATGAAGTGGGTATCAAACAATTTCATAGGGAGTTTTAACCATGGTGATGCTTCCAGGATAGCGCTTATTTAAACTTGAAAAAGTGGCCCAAGTTTTTCAATGCCCATCCTTGACTCCTTGTAAAGGACGGCAGGAATATGTCTGGAATTCAATTGATGTGAAAACGTGTTTTAGCTTTTTAAAAAGACAGCAAATAGCGTGACATATAGCTCCTTTAAGGAATAGTTTACACCGCAGGGGGGTACTAGGGATTTCAAGTGACGGGGATGATCGAATGGAGCCTAAAGTCAAGACCCAAAAAAATCCCTAGGGGTTCCAGCAAAACCCCAAAAAATCCCTGGACCAAAAATTAACCCCCAAAAAATCCAATGCCGATTTTGTGGCCCTTAAAAGTTCCAGAAAGGGGTAATGCTATAACACAAAGAAAAACATTGGAAATTGATTTCTCGTGTTTGTTTATTCATCTGAAGTAAAGTACCATCTGAATATATCCTTTCCCTCATCTGGCAGTCATTTTAACAAGCTAGAGCAGGTGCTAGAGACACCCAAGAACGGTTTTGTTTTATTCGCAGAACTAGGCAACCAGGGCACTACCGATTCTTTTTGAATACCCCCAAAAAATCCCTACTCAAATCAAGCTACCCAAGCCAAATTTTCGTACCCAAAAAAATCCTTCGATCATCCCCGTCACTTGAAATCCCGAGTACCTCCCCTGGGGTTTACACAGTCAAGGCTCTAAATATTTTCTGGTTGACGTTATATAGTGAGTTACTACTTGTACCAAGGTAGAACCACTACTTGCATTGATGTATGTTTGAGTATACTCATGTATAGGTGCAGACTAAAAAATCATGCACTCAAATCCTCCATAACCAGTGCACAACAAGTACACAGGATTCTACCAGGACGCTGTTAAAATGCCAAAGAAAGAAAGTGCATGCATATTGTTGAATCCTGGCTTCAAGAAAAATTGTTGCAAAAATTAAAGGACAGTAAACGGCGTTGTATTGCATGTACGGTATTTTCCGGTACAGTACTGTGCTGTATTGAATTGCATTGCATTGTTCTGAAATTTGTGTTCTGAACGATGCATGTGGAATCTGATATTCCATGAGAAATTTTCTTTGTGGCTCACTCTTTTTCTTCACATCCTTAATCGATTCACAAACTAATTAATCATTCCAAATACTACCATGAATTAAATGTCACAGAAATGTCACCTATTGATTTTCTTTACCCAGATAAAAAGAATCTCGTCAATGGCGAGGACCTTAAATCAGAAGATTTGGAAGAAGAATCTACAGTCATTGTTGATGGAGTACCATCTGGTTCAGCTGAAGATGAAATGGACGAACCCTCCGAAGATTCCGGACCTTGGGGTAAAACAAAAAATAAATCGTTCTACTACTACTACTACTACTACTACTACTACTACTACTACTACTACTACTACTACTACTACTACTACTACTACTACTACTACTACTACTACTACTACTACTACTACTACTACTACTACTACTACTACTACTACTACTACTGCTACTGCTGCTGCTGCTGCTGCTGCTGCTGCTGCTGCTGCTGCTGCTGCTACTGCTACTACTACTACTACTACTACTGCTGCTATCAATTAAGGTCAGAATCGCTTGAGACTTTTCAACCTGCATCCAGCAAGGTGAAAAACGAAAACGATGCCATCCGAAATCGGATTTCGGACTTTGACAAGCCACGCATCTCTTTACCAAAAAACCGATAAACAAACTAGCCATGAATAACAGAAGACTCTTGATAGCAGCTGTATTTCATTTTGTACAACCAGTGGAAAAAATTAAGACAGTTTAAAACATCACAAGTTGACACAAAACTCTGTCAGCTTCAGCTGTCAAAGTAAACAAGTTTCAAGATGCTGCATAAATTTTCCGCATAAACTCACCTGTCAAATTTTGACCAATCAGAGCATTAAAATTGGACGTAGAGTGTGACAAACGCGTGACCTTGGTAAGAAAAGGTCTTCCCCGCCTGTATTTCTAAACAACTGGCTCAATTTTGACGTCCGAAATTAGTTTGAAATCAAAATCTTAATGGCGATGGGCCATAGTGACACAAACACAACATATTTCACATTAAGTTTTTTAAAAAATGAACTTGAGCCTCCGATCATTTAAAAACTAGTAACTTGTCAGCGGATAACTTCAAAAGAGCACTCGACCTCGATGGGTCGACACCTGAGACCGCGATACGGTCAGGTGATACTGGTCAACGGATACCTTGTTTTGACTGCTGTCAATTGATCACAACATTGATGTGCAATCAGTTTTCTCCCGGGCTCCCAAAGAAGTTAGAAAGTGTGAAAGTAAACATTGGTTTCCCTGTGGTGCGGACGGACGGTCTCTCGGGTGGGTGGGCGGTCGATCGGTGTACGGTCACGTGATTACCAAATTTTCTGGAATGGGTAGATTTACTTAGCTATGGGGCTCCACCCACGAAGTGCGCGCGTGGAGCTCAGCTACAACTACAGTGTAAGATGATCATGCACTCAATCGAAATAGATATTTCTTTCGAGGTTTTTTGATTTCCTTTTTGTCTGGTTCATGTTGTTTTCTTTTTTCGTTGTCAATGTTGCTGTTTCTGCAGCTTCTGAATATATGATATTCACACAGAAGCTCAGCACTGTTTGAATCCAGAGTCCATACACATCAATTCACATAAGCCCGGCCGAGATTGTTAGCTACTCTAAAATTCAAGTATAAATAAAGTTTTATGTTATGTTATTCTCTCTTGGCCCAGCCTTATTACGCAGGTGGTGGTTACACCATTTTACATGATTTTTCTCGCTTGACTTAAATGACTCATCTGTAAATTCAGAACGCCGTGTTTTTGTTAATTTTCAACCGGGCGTGGTCTTAACGTAGTCCAAGCGTTCCTGCTGTCTTAAATGGAAATCCTACGGTTAAAAAAAACCAACAACAACAACAATGTTACGCTGAAACTTATGCTGGCATAGTTTGGACCGTCCATGGGATGTCTTGGGCAGATAAAACGATAATCAGAGCAACTACATTCCCCTCATGTGGTGTCGACACTCACAATACGCCCTTCTTTCAACTTCAGATAAAGATCATTAAGCGAAAATCCATCTCCACTGCTCGAAAGAGCGCCTTAAAATTATTAAATTTACCAAGTATAAGGTGATACGTCCTAGGTAAGCGAAAATTTTGCTCCACAAAGTCGTGTAGTTTTACGGAAGTTTGTTTGGTGGGAGCACGAACTGAACCTCCACAATGTTAATGCGGTCTGCAAAATTCCACAAAGGAGCGGAACTTTACAGATTTTAAGGCGTTCTTTCCAGCCGTGTTGATGGTAACTTGAATTGTCCCAGGCCTCTAAAAAGGAGAAAGAAACCGTGAAAGGGTCTATTAAACAACTTAACAGACGTGAACAAATATTTTGACTGAGAAAAAATGTTCAGTATGAGATATAAAAGGGCTTAATCTGCATTTTACTTACAGTGGAACCAATCACATTTCACGGGTTCCACTTAGGGTTTCTCATCGGTATATTTTACTATTATTGGGACGAATGTTATGATTCGATCTACCAAGAACTTCCTTTTATTGAGGAAAGTTAAATCGAGTTTTCACTGTAATTAAAATATAGTGTTACTTAAGCAGTTATAGATACTTGTAAAAGTTACTTAACTATATGAAAAAGCGTTTGAAATAGTCCCAGGATACATTTACAATGATATATAACCATGCTGTTAACCATATATTACCTCATTTCTAGTATGGAAAAAACATCCCTATAGCTGGTGTACAATAAGAGGGCGAAAATTTTTAAGCGGAAGGAAAGGTGTACCACAAACCTTCGAGCAGTGTGCCAGCGAATGTAACAAAACACGAGGATGCCATGCGATTGAAATGTGGTTTGCTTATAACTGGAACTGTTACTGGTGTACGAAACCAGAATTGATCAGACCTTACACCAACAAACGTGATCTGGCCTACCCTGTACATGTTTGGACACGAGGTAAGTGTTATCGATCATTAGGGATATTAAGCTAAGACTTTTAGAGCGATGCACGTCAACCGAAAGTGGACTTTTTGCATCCCTGGGCAGTCGTCCCAGGGCAGGGGGTCCTCTCTGTGGTGGCCTGTACGGGGAGGTTCCGCCCGAAAGGGGTATCTTTTTCAGGCTTCAGGTGTATAAAAGGGTAGAGATTTCACTAGTTGATGCATAGGGTACGGAAATCTGACATTTGGGTCTTTGAAAGGGCCCAAAAGGGCTAACAAATGAATTTTATGGCTTTGTAAAGTAGAGAAAACGTTCTATTTTTGTGCTTGATTCCTATTTAAAAGATAGTGCAGTTAAAAGGGGTGCAAACTTCTAAACAAGCTATGTGAAGGGGAGACCTTTGTCAATAGAAGGTATACAAAAGGGCTACCTTTTTCGTGAAAAATAGTATATAAAAGGGTAAGGGGTTTGACCTTAGGGCGGAGCGTCCCGGTATAAAATTTGTTGAGTCCAACCACCCCCACCCCCGCCGGGCAGTCTGGTTCTACCCACATGTTTGAGCAAATTAGCTCAAATTGTCTTTATAAGCGTAAAGGCACTCCCGTTTAGCAATACAATTTTTTCAGCGTCAAGACAAATTAAAAGGGAAAAGGACTCACTTCCTGTTGACGTGCGCATGCGTCGCTCAAAACCTGTTGCGTAAACTCCCTATTATAAAAACAACAATTAAGGTCTCTTTTTCCCTTCTTGAGTTTTACAAGAGAGCACTATTATTCGTTCTCTGAACGTAAGCCTTTAATTATTAATCCTGAGAATTAAACTTGCTTAAATTTTCTGTTGTAACTAGTTTTTTTTGATTTTTTGCTTCTGTTGTTTGTTTGTTTGCTTTTCGTTCAATTTACTGTTGATTTCATGGTCGTCTGTCGGTGATTTTTCAAATCCTGCAAAATTGAAAGTTGAAATTGCCACACAACAAACGAATAGCAAATATTGTATACAAATAGATAATGCATAATCAGTGCAATCTATGTGTTGTCAAAGGATCATACTTTAAACCTTGATGAAATGAACAAAAACTTATTATCTCTCTCTCCAACTCTTTTTTCCATGCAGTTAAAAAACCACCACCAGGTATGTGCAATTCCTTTTATACCTTTTATTATCTTCCTCTTTCTTCTTCTTAAGGCTAAACTCGTTTTTTTCATGAGATACACATGTCCTTACGTTGTGAATAAATAGTGGTAATAGGACTGAGTGTCCAACTGGATCTCTAATCATGCGAGTTATTACGCACGAGTCCGATTTGTTTAATCTGAGATAAGTCTTTTATTCTTAACCTAACCACTTTTAATAACAGCTCAGAGTCTGAATACACATCAATCTAAAAAATTCATGAAATAGAAAAAAAGTTCTAATAATCAAAATACTGCAACTTATCTCGAGTATGACTACAGACCGAATTGGACGACAACAAAATTTGTAATATTTTAGGTTTTCTTAGCATAAAAATCAAGAAATTTCGAGACTTTTTTTTGCTGGCAGTGAAAAATAGTCATTCAAGTGCGGGTGTGCGATGGCGCGTACTGTCCAATGACTTTGGCATCACGCGTACAGTCCTATTAGTGCTTAATTCAGGAAAGTTGATAGCCAATCATCGGTGAAACTTTTATTACAGTTATGATTAATGCGATAGTCAGCGCTTTACGGTCGAGGGACAAAAAAATATGGCATTGCGTAATTATTGACCAAGTGTGAGGCTTCAACATGGGTGAATATTGGCCTAGATTTCTGCGTTTTTATTAACCGTGACGAAGTTGTTGAGGTCATTGAAAACACAAAAAGAGAACGAGCCACCTTGATCCAACAAGCTTGGTCATCGAGGGTTGCTCGGGTAATTGGTCATTGGCGGCAACTGGGCATTGGGCGTTTGGGCATTCAGAAGTCACTGCTATGTTTTACTTGAGTGACAACCAGTGCACAGTTGTCCAATGCACAAAGCAATCTTTATTGAATCAGGTATTTAACCTCCAGAAAATTGGGCCTGTGCTCTATCCACTGACCATGAGCTTAAGCAGAGACACTTAGGAGCAAGGTCACATACTACCGTTGTATGTTGAACACGTGTTCTGCAAACTGCTAGTATCGGCAGCGTCGAGAGGGTGTACTTTGTGAAATAAATAAAAGAGATGATAAATTTTTTGAAGCTTGCTAACTAAATGTGATTGAGCTCGAAATTAACCATTTTTCCTTACTAATTATGTCAAAATGTTGCACGAAGCATTATAAAGTGACCAAAATCAAACTCACAACTAAGAAAGCCGTTTGCTTTTTCGATTGACACTACCTTCTGTCAAGACAGCTTGTTTTACTGTTTCTGAACGCGAAACCCTTTACAAGTAACCTTTCTTATTGAAAAAAATAAAGAAGCCTTGAATGTGCTCTGTTCTATAGTAAACCACGCATGAAGTGGCTAGAGCACGAAAGAAGTGTAGGAGAAAACACGAGACATAGTCGCGTGTTTCTTCCCGCTACTTCCTGTCGACTGCTCCAAAAAACCGCTTCCAAACTGCTTTATAACAAAACAGGGCACAGTCAAGGCTTCTCTGTTTGTTGTAAAGCGCCATTGGACAGCAATGGAAATGGCGAAGTTTAGAAATAACCGTTGTTATTATTATTATTATTATTATTATTATTATTATTATTATTATTGTCATTATTATTATGCATAAATCAGCACAGCAAAACATACTATTGACAGATGTCGTGACAGCCTTAGGTCCGTGTTTGATACTCTCATAAAGCACGCGTTTTAAACCAATCAGATCGAGTGAGCGTTATATCTGAATTTATTGTAAATTCGATTTAGTTTTCCCTTCTAATCCATAAACTGATCTTTGTAGCGGTCAATGTCACCTGTGAACAGAACGAAATGTCGATCAGCCTTCCAAAGTATCTTCTTAAGGGTTTGGACAGAGAGCATCTTCGCCTCCGTGATTTGAGCTGCGGAGCCACGGAAACCAGTACTCACTTCATCCTAAGCACAAATCTCACTGGATGTGACACAGTTAAACGACACACTAAGGGCTTTGTCTGCTACATGAACAAGGTGGAGGAGATTCCCATCAAGCCAGGCCAGATCATCACACGAATTCGGGAAGTGGAAATCCCCTTCGCCTGTTACTACTCAAACATGGGTGTCGTATCCGCCGTTGGCCTTCAAGTCAAAAGCAAGAAAATCGTCTTTTCGGAGAAAGGATTTGGAAAATTCGTATTGGCACTGGATATTTTTCCTACTCCTAGATTCGAACTCCCGTACAAGAAAAAGGACTTCCCGATTGTGGTACCGCTGAGAAAGATACTGTACGTGAAAGTCAGCGTTGATACGGAAGACGAGAGGCTTCGCGTCCTGGCAGTAGATTGCTGGGCTACACCGGACCCTAACCCTTTCAGCAGGGGATTGAGATACGACCTCATTAAGGATGGGTAATCAGATTTTCATCTTGATGTATATACAGGGGCGGATCCAGGATTTTTTTTAGGAGGGGGGGCACTCGTCTCTTGCTCTACTTCAACACCAATAAACCACATAGTTTTTGTTTGCAGAATACCAGTTGTATTAGAAAACCGCAGGTCATCTCAGGGGGCGGGGGGGGGGGGCGCACCCCCTGTACCCCCCCTAGATCCGCCCCTGATATAACTGCAACTTGTAAATGACGAGAAAGTGAGCGAGCGTTTCCAATTGCTTCTGGGATCGTTACTGAGGACGCGCCGGTCATCTATTGGCCAACTTTTGTCCTGTCCCTACTAACAGTCCAATAAGTCTTAGCGATAATTAAATCGTCCCAGTTTGCTTCCCTTGAGCAGCAAACGCAACCACTTTAATTTCGATGGCAATTAAACTGCCCACCTGACCCTCCCCTAAGCCAACATTTTGCCCTAAGTGAGAAGGAGGTGTTAATGTTGGCTTAGGGGAGGGGTAGGTGGGCAGTACGGCCCAGAAACGTATAATAATGCCAATTATCAAGGTTATAAATCCCAACTGGTAGGAGGTCGGCCAGTTGGTTATTTACAAGCGTGGCTGAGGATTTGAACTCGGGGCGATCCTGAACAAATCCAGCTAGCGGTTAGGCGCCAGTTGTTCGAAAGGTGGATAGCGCTATCCACTGGATAAATCACTATCAACTGGATAGCGCAATTGGTTTCCCTAATAATTATCCGATAGATAGCGGTATAAATTTTTTGAACAACCAGGGCCAGAGCGGAACTTGAACTCGGGGCCTCCTGATTACACGTCCAGTGCTCTAAGCACTCGGGTGACGCTGCCTTAGAAAACTTGTGAGTCTTGTGTTTTTCTGTCTCTTTTAGATGTGCAGTAGATAATACCGTAATGGACATTCGAACATTGGACAAGCGTATGCAGAAATTCAAATTTGAGGCCTTCAGTTTCATAGGTGACAATCAGTTCGTCTACCTGCACTGTAAGGTCTTGATTTGTAACGCAACCGATCCTAACTCACGTTGTGAGCAGGGGTGCGTTCAGCGAAAAAAGAGGGCCGTGGCAACTCAAGTATCCAAGGACGAGGAAGTACACGTGTCTCAGGGACCATTCATGCGTGGAGATGACGAAGAAGAAACGAAAGTAGAGGAAACATTGAGGGACATGAGTGATACAGAAAAAAGTGGTGAGTTTATTTATCGTGAATTCAATGTTTGTTGTTCGTTTCACGACGGTCACCTCGACATTTATCACGGCAATTGGACTGCTAGTACTGGTTTACGAATGGCGTCGTCGATTCGACAATATTAATTTTGTTAGTCTGTTCCGCAGGCGTTGTTTGTGTCGTCACGTTTGGTCACGTCATGTTTGTAGGGAGGAGCGTTGAGTGATAGCGACTGATGAGGCAGTTCAACATTACCGTAAACTTCTGCTGATAAGCCCTGGATTTATACAACTTTGTAAGGGGTTTTTAAGAGGGCTTATAAACGGAGAGGTCTATAACCGAACTAAAAAAAGCGCTTCAAAACAAGCTACATAATTAGTGCTTATCAAAATACTATTTAAATTTACTTGCTCTTTTAGCTTTTCAAAAAAATTGAATTCATTTCCTGAATACAAGCCGCCGGTGGGCTTAAATCCAGGGGCCTTATAACAGAATGTAGTGGGTTGTAAGTTTACGATAAGTGCAAAAATCATTAGTTCTTTGATAGCAACTTCCACCTGGGTGCCACAATGTCCGTCACCTTTAACATCCGTTGTATTCAGGACTAAAAACACCTATTCCACTGTGTCTACTCGTGACACCAGTTATATTCGGGGTTCAAACCATTAATTGTACAATATTGTACTCTCACAGGTACGTTTCCTACCCTGGTCGCTGCCATGGCTGTGGTTGCTGCCGTTTGCGTCATGGGTGTGTCTTATTTCGCCTGGAACAGTAGGAAACGAGGAACTGTGCGTGATTACCAGCGACTCACTGTTACCGCTGAAGACTAGAAACCTCATTTTTGTTTGAATTCTGTAATGTTATGCGCGATAGGATAGGAGATTTTCTGTGATTAATTGAGGAACTCAACAAATGCAATGTAGCCTTATTGGCAACTGTTTGTGGTTAGCCAGGTCCGAAGCATCTGAATATCAAAAGCGGGAAGTTTCTAGTTTAACACCTTATATTTGCAATTAAATATACAAAACTGGAATTCATCTGAGCAGTGTTAATTAACCCTTTTGTTGGCACAAAAAAAGATAAATAATAATGATCTTTTGAAGTGTAACAGTCAAGCAAGTTTATATGCCACAATAAAAAGCGTACACTTGCACATATCCTCTTCAATTAAAATAAAGCTGTTAAACATATCAGTAGATGGAAGAACCCCTGCAAAGTAAGTATGCCTTACTTAACGTCATAAAGAGCGACAAATTGCTTTCCACTATTAAAAGATATTCTTAGGAGACTCTGTCAATGGACAATCGATCTTTTGTAAACTTTCTTTTCTGTTCGAAATTAAGATTGAAAAAGTTGTTCCCTTTGATACCATCACTAAGTACCCAGATAGACTGTGTTTTTTTGGAGTACGAAGTAGTATCGAAAAATATAAGGGAAATTTGAACACGGCAATAATGCAAATTATACTATTTTAATATAATTCAAAAACCTCAAGAAAATCTTCAGAAAACTGCTAAGTAAACATTTCGTTGTAAACCTTCTCACACTCGACTATTGAAAATGTTTTTCTCAGTTTGAAGGATTACAGGCCTCTTTAAAACTAGGCACCATTCCCTACTCCATAAACTTTAGGGAAAATGGCTACAAGCTTTGGGTGCAGTGATTTCTGGGATTGTTTAGGTGGACAAGCGTTAGTTATGATTGTTCCATGGTATCCAAAAGGCAACACTTGTCCGCACAAACGATCCAGAAATCGTCCCTTTGAAAGATTGTGCCCACTCTCCCGAAAATTTATGGGATGGTAAATGATGATAACAATTTTGTCAAATGGGCCTGGCTGTTCTAGTTTCTCGTTTTTCGAAAACAATGGCGTCCTTCGAAATCTTCCAGGCTTTCCACTCCTCCCTTCTCCCTCGCGCGCGGTCTCTCGCCTAAATTCCCTTCCCCTTCCCTTTCCCTCTCTTCCTCGTCCTTTCTTCCCTTTCTTTCCAACGCTATCCATTTCACCTCACAATTCACTCTCTGAACACAAGGAACAGGCTAGTCAAAGGACAGAAAACAATACTACTGTAGATTCGGCATGATTCTACGTTATTAAAGAATTTCTCCCTTTTACATAAATACTATATTCTATGACATTTCACCCTGAGAAACTTATATATCTGTTACGATTGGTTGGCTCACATGTGGGCTAGAATAAACCTGTAAATTTATTTCATTCAGTAATAAGCCAGAAGCACTCTAGCCCGTTATGAGAACGAGATACGCCTTTGCGATCGAATCAAGCGAATTTTAAAATGGTCTAAAAGAGTTTGACAAGAAAGTTCTCCCCAATTCTTGACGGATTAATTGCGACAGCTTAACGTCAGCTTTTGGCTTTCCCTAGTTATTTGGGGGCACGCATTACGCTACCCCTAATCAGCCGATTTGGGAAGGCTGTGTCACAAAAGGTTAGCTTTTATGGGCTTCAAGTATATAGAAGGAGAGGGATTTCACGAGTCCAAGTAAATAAAAGCACAATGAAATTTGTGGTTCGAGTATATTTCAAAGGGCCTTTAACATCTTCTCCGGTAATTCTTCATGTTCTCTCATAATATTATTCATAAACTACATCCCAAGGGTTAAGAAAAGCGTAGTAATGTTCTTAAGTAGTTATATAAAAGGGGGCACCTATTCATCCAAACTGGCCTATGAAAAGATAAGGGGTTATAGACTTAAGGGCGGAGCCTTCTTTCAGTTGATAAAATCTTATTATCTATTAGCAGTGATTGACTCCTGTCTTGGTTCTGGTAAAATGTATTTTTTGCTTCAATGACGGCCCAGTGTGACAATCATGAATACTGGCCTTAATATTTCAACAATTGCAGACTTATTGCGCATGCCTAAACGATTAAAACTTCGTTACTTGAAAGATAAAATAAACCACTGCGTTGTAGAAGTAACTGATGAAAAGAAAACTGCCGTAAAACCTCACTGTATTAAAGAGATTAAGAGACACGTTTACGGGAAACAGCAAACGTGAATTTGTCTCACATGACCAAGTTTTCGCCTTACTTGTCGTTTCCCAGTTCATTACTTCTACACAAATTTTAGTAGTTTGAGGATTGTTTTAGATAGCTTTTTTCTGCTCACTTTCCACTTTCAGAATTTCTCAACTTGCATCTGACTTTTGCCGTTTGCCATTTGCCTTAAACGTGACTCGTCGAAATATCTCTGTTGCTTATGCAACCTGTGAAGCTCCAGTAGGATTTTGTTTTATCCGGTAAGCTGATGGCGCGTGCTATCTTTTATTCACATGCTTCATTGACAAACCGCTCAACCATTGGATTTATATCTTTTCATGTCTGAAAATGAATCTTTTCTCAGAAACCGTTATGCGTGTTTTCTTTTTTAAAACAATTTCCCTTTGTCGACAAGTATTGAATGTGTTATCATTAAGAGTGAGTCAGCAATTAAAAAAAAATAAACTTCTTGAAGCTTATTCTTGATTGTTGTTATGAAGCCATTCACCTTGCACTTGACTCACTCACGGGATGGCATAGTGCTCCTATTTTCCCATTTTCTTCCTCATTTTCGGGTTTCCCACAAATATTTTCACGTAACGCGCTTCGATTTCGCTGCTTGACTTTTGGGGCAAGTATTTGTGGTGCCGTCGTTTTAGCGTTATCTTTTCATTCTGTTGATTGTTGAATAGTTTGATTAATAGAAACGTCAAATATAACCTCTTGAAAGGTATTTCCTTACAGAAGCTGGCATTTAAGGACATTTTAGGACATAAGACATTTTGATTTGCGTCATTTTATTGAGCACTTATTAAAGTCAATTATTAAACCTTTAACGGTCGCACTTGACAAAGACATTGAGGGCCGAAACCTCAGTACCATTTTTTAAGGAAATGCATTTTACGAAATTCCAAAACCAGTCGATTGTTTAATTAACAACTACTACAATGAAATTCCTTAACAATCGCTTCAAAGGGTAGATTCACTAAAAAGGAAAACAAGAACAACCAATTTTTAATTTTGAAAAACAAGAAGACCACTGTTTCAATAAGCTTTTTGTTAATTTTTTTAGCTCTCAAGCAAATTTCAAACTAGCACTCTATACGTGCCCATTTTTAGGTTAAGTCTGCGGTTGTTGTGGTTGAGGGAAATAACATAATATTCAAATATCGACAACAACTTTTGAACAATGATTACTATTTCACTTAATTCTAGCGTCCTTCAGCATTTTACGAACAAAATCTTATAGTCTCTGTACGTATGATCGAAATTGGTTAATTGAGGTACATGCCTCACCACATGATCGATGCATATACATGTTTTACAATTGTGACGCGCTAATGAAGGAAAAAAACCTTTAGATGACGCACTTGCCTCAAGGGGGAGGCCTCGGACGTTTTGATGGACATGCACAAACACACAAATCCTTCCATTCAAGACTAAATTATGTAATTTCTCTCTTATTTCTCCTTTGTTTCTTTATTTTTTTGTACCTTAGTAACTAGTGTGGGTAAAATTGTTCTCATCGGTATAAAACCTAATTAAACATTCTGGTTTGACCTAGAAACGGAATTTAGTTACAATCCACTCAAACCTCCAAGAATATAATAACAATTAAGTGAACAGTTCATGGATAAATCCGTTATCACTCGTGCTTGGCACTAAGACCTGTTGATAATGGACAAGATACGAAAAGTTAAAGCACGAGGCCAATATCTGCCTACCTTTCGTGATCAATACCTATGGAATCAGTAATTTTTTTTTTCGTGCGGGTAAAAAGCGGACATTCGCTTCATCTTGCCTGAATACTGCTTGAAAACGAAGGTAATTGAATAGCTACAGCTGATGCAAATAATGCATCCGCGCGTTTGTCGGCGTGAATTTGTTGTCTACAAAACAATCAACCGGACTAGGGACAACTATTTAAAAGAGTTGTCATTTTTAAGTGACCCTTCTCTTTTCGTAGTAAACTCCTTCCCCAAGAATATAGAGGCTTTTATGTCAATTCATCCACTCTCAAAAATATAAACAAATTAAAAACTCATCGCAAGACTCGGCTTAAAAATACGAATGCAACTTTTGATTTCAAAGATCTGTGGTACAATTCTAGACCTGAAATAAACTTACTTTTCCGCTTTATGACTGTGGATGAACATTGGCCGGTCAATAATTATTGATCACGACCAGTGCTTACAAATATACCTGGTATCGTTCCTGTTGTTGGTTGAAACTCTAACAAATGTCAGCCTTATATTAGGAGTCCTTAATGTTTAATCGCATTAAAGCAAATGCTTAGGTAATGCTAAAGTTAGAGGCCTTTTCTAAAGTAGTTCTATTGAGACGACGCTGATGGTTTAAAGGAGCTTTGTCACGAAAATTCAAATTGTACGAATTGCGGCAAATTGGGTGAAAAATAATAATTTACAGCTCAAAACATCAAACGAGGGTGTAAATAGTACAGTTGGTACGAAAGGAGACGCGAATTGACAAACTTGAAGAAGATTAAAACGGGCTGAAATCCTGGGTGTTCAGATAGGATATAATGCTGTCAGTAGGTCAACTATGTCAACTATGAGCTGAAATCATTTCTTAACGCCTCTATTCATACAAAAAATGCTCCCGTTATAAAGAAGATTTCAAACAAATTTTACAAGGGAGCATTAACCATCATAATTTCTCAGTGCTGGGTTTTGCATTTTTGCATTTTTTGCATTTCATTGAAACTTAAAGAGTTTGGATCAAAAATTTCAACTTTCAATCCATTTTCATCCTTGCAAGCCATTGCAAGAGATAAAAGGAAACAATTTCAATGCCTAATTATAGTCTTAAATAACAAAAATGAACCATTATCATTTCAATTCTATTGATGCCAGAAATGTTTTAGCTTCTTAAAGAGATAGCTAATATCGTGACATAGCCTCTTTAAACTTAAGTAATTTGATTTCTTCCCTAACGTGAAGTTCCAGTAGCGCATATATATAAGGAAGCGTTATTGCACTGTTAACGAAACGAATTAAACTACCGAGACACAGCACCTTTTTAATCTGAGGCTAATCCAAAGATCTAACAGTTGAATATTGTCTTTGTTACGGCTGGCTTAACGAGCCTCTGTCATTGTACTGTATCATTAACGTAACACGTAATTATTTGATATACCAAACCAGTGTTCTTCCGCCGGCAATCGTTTCTATCGTTGGTTAACTGGTTATCCATAAAATTTTAGCTACTCTTGAGCACGTTTTTCTATGTATCTTTTTAATAACTCAGTACTTGTTGGGCAAGAAATGCCTTTGCGAACAAGACTCATTGAGTTCTTAAACTAAAACCGCACGCTGAGTGTAGCGTATATAGTGGATGCGGATAGCGATATCTCCGTCGCGATAACACAATACTTGTATTTTTGACCACGATACACTTCACAAAAGATATCTAAACACTAACAACTCAAAATTGAGGTCTTCACGGTAAACACTAAAGTTTTTGTAGCAAATAGGTTTAATTTCTAGATAAAAGCTGTAAAAAGGAACAAAAAAAAAACAAAAAAGGTTTAAAGGTTTTGCAGCTCAGTGTTTGGTGATAAAGCAGGAAAGTGGGTTGTGATGTCCTTCAGGCGTTTCCCTTCTCCCCTCAGCCACGCGCGCGGCCTCGCGCCTAAATTCCTTCCCTTTCCCTCTCTTCCTCGTCCTTTCTTCCCTTTTTTTTCCATCGCTATCCATTTCGCGCCCCACTTCACCAGCTGAACACAAGGAACAGCCTAGTCAAAGGACAGAAAACAATACTAGATTCGGCATGATTCTACGATATTGAAGAATTTCTCTCAAAAATACTATATTCTATGATATTTCTCGCTGGGACTCTTGTATATCTATTACGATTGGTTGGGTCACCTGTGGGTTAGAATAAACCTGTAAATTTATTTCATTCAGTAATAAGCCAGAAGCTCTCTAGCCCGTTATGAGAACGAGATAGATTTACGATGGAATCAGGTGAATTTTAAAATGGTTAAAAAGAGTTTGACAAGAAAATTCTCCCCAATGCTTGACGGGTTACTTGCGACAGGTTAACGTCAGCTTTCGGCCTTTTCTGGGCACGCTCTCACTAATCAGCCGATTTGGAAAGGCTCTGTCAGAAAAGGGTAGCTTTTATGGGCTTCAAGTATATAGAAGGAGAGGGATTTCACGAGTCCAAGTACACAAAAGCACAATGAAATTTGTGGTTCGACTAGTTCAAAGGGCCTTTAACGTCTCTTCCGCGGCAATGCTTTATGTTCTCTCATAATATTATTCACAAACTACATCCCAAGGGTTTTAGAAAGGGGAAGTAATGTTCTTAAGTAGTTATGTAAAGGGGGCACCTATTCGTCCAAACTTGCATATGAAAAGATAAGGGGAGCCTTCTGTCAGTTCATAAAACTCTTATTAACTATTAGTAGTGATTGACTCCTGTCTTGGTTCTGGTAAAATACATTTTTTGGTTCAATGAGAGCTCAGTGTGACAATCATGAATACTGGGCTTAATATTTCAACAATTGCAGACTTCTTCCGCATGCCTAATCGATTAAAACTTGGTTACTTGAAAGATAAAATAAACCGCTTCGTTGTAAAAGTAACTGATGAAGAGAAAACTGCCGTAAAACCTCACTGTATTAGAGAGATTAAGAGACACGTTTACGGGAAACAGCAAACGTGAATTTGTCTCACATGACCAAGTTTTCGCCTTACTTGTCGTTTCCCAGTTCATTACGTCTACACAAATTTCATTGTAGTTTCAGGCAAGTTTTGTCAATAAGGATTGTTTTAGATAGCTTTTTTCCGCTCACTTTCCACTTTGAGAATTTCTCAACTTGAATCTGACTATTACCGTTTGCCATTTGCCTTAAACGTGACTCGAAATATCTCTGTTGCTTATGCAATCTGTGAAACTCCGGTAGGATTTTTCGGTAAGCTCATGGTGCGTGCTATCTTTTATTCACATGCTTCATTGACAAACCGCTCTGCCATTGGATTTATATCGTTTCATGTTTGAAAATGAATCTTTCCTCAGAAACCGTTATGCATTGTTTTCGTTTTTGAGACAACTTTCATTTGTTGACAAATATTAAATGCGTTATCATTAAGAGTGAGTCAGCAATTAAAAAAAAAATAAACTTCTTGAAGCTTATTCTTGATTGTTGTTATGAAGCCATTCACTTTGCACTTGACTCGCTCACGGGATAGCATACTGCTTCTATTTTCCCATTTTCTTTCCTCATTTTCGGGTTTCCCACAAATATTTTCACGTAACGCGCTTCGATTTCGCGGCTCGACTTTTGGAGCAACCATTTGCGGTGCCGTCGTTGTAGCGTTAACTTTTTATTCTGTTGATCGTTGAATAGTTTGACTAATAGAAACGTCAGATACAGCCTCTTGGAAGGTATTTCCTCAGAGTAGCTGGAATTTTAGGAGTTCTGTTCTATAAAACGACATTTTGATTTGCGTCATTTTACTTAGCAAGTAGTAAGGTCAATTATTAAACTTTTAACGGTCGTACTTGACAAAGAAATTAAGGGCCAAACCTCAGACCATTTTTTCGGGAGATGCATTTTGCGAAATTCCAAAACCAATCCAACGTTTAATTAACAACTACTACAATGAAATACCTTAACAATCGCTTCAAAGTGTAGATTCACTAAAAAAAGAAAACAACGGCAACCAATTTTTAATTTTGAAAAACAAGAAGACCACTGTTTCAATGAGCGTTTCGTTAATTTTTTTAGCTCTCAAGCAAATTTCAAACTAGCACTCTATACGTGCCTATTTTTCGGTCAAGTCTGCGGTTATTGTGGTTGACAGAAAGAACATAATATGCAAATATCGAAACCAACCTTTGAACAATGATTACTATTTCACTTAATTCTAGCGTCTTCCAGCATTTTACGAACAAAATGTAGTAGTCTCTGTACGTAAGATCGAAATTGGTTTATTTAGGCACTTGAGTGACCACAGATTTTACAATTGTGACGTGCTAATAAAGAAAAAAAAACTGACGCACTTGTCTTTCGGGGGAGGCCTCGGACATTTTGATGGACGTGCACAAACACACAAATCCTTCCTTTAAAAACTAAATTATGTAATTTCTCTCTTGTTTCTCCTTTATTTCGTTATTTTTTGTACCTTAGTAAGTAACCTAATTGAATATTCTGGTTTGACCTAGAAACGGAATTTGGTTACAATCCACTCAAACCTCCAAGAATAACGGTTCTCACTCGCGCTTGGCACTAAGACGTTTTGATAATGGACAGGATACGGAAAGTTAAAGCACGATGCCAATATCCGCCCACCTTTCGTGATCAATACCTATGGAATCAGTCTTTTTTTTTTCCTTGCGGGCAAAAAGTGGATATTCGCTTGATCTTTGCCTGTATACTGCATGAAAACGAAGGTAACTGAATAGCTGTACAGCTGATGCAAACAATTAATGCATCCGCACGTTTGTCGGCGAGAATTTTTTGTCTACAAAACAACACTTCCAAATGACCAGGAACAACTATTTAAAAGAGTTGTCATTTTTAAGTAATATTTTTCTTTTTGAGTAAACTCCTTCTTCAAGAATCTAGAGCCCTTTATGTCAATTCATCCACTCTCAAAAATCTAAACGACTTAAATAGTTCCTCATCGCAAGACATAAAAATACGAATACAGCTTTGATTTCAAAGATCTGTGGTACAAATCTAGACCTGAAATAAACTTACTTTTCCGGTTTTAAACTGTTGATGAATATTGGACGGTTAATAATTATTGACTTAATCACGACCATTGCTTACAAATGTACTTGGAGTTGTCCCTGTTATTGGTTGAAACTCTAACGAATGTCAGCCTTATATTAGGAGTCCTTTATGTTTAATCGCGTTAAAGCAAATACTTAGCTAATGCTAAAGTTAGAGGCCTCTTCTAAAGTAGTTCTATTGAGAGGACGCTGATGGTTTAAAGGAGCATTGTCACGAAAATTATCAGAAATTCAAATTGTACGAATTGCGGCAAATTGGGTGAAAAATAGTAATTTACAGCTCAAAACAACAAACGAAGGTGTAAATAGTACAGCAGATACGAAAGGAGACGCAAATTGACAAACTTGAAGAAGATTAAAACGGACTGAAATTGTGGGTTTTGAAAAGTTCATTTTATAACTTTTGACATAATGCTTGGGAGGCGTATTTATTCGATAATAACCTACTATTTTTCAATTAAAACGTGCTTTGTCACTAGGATATATATTGCTGTCAGCTAATAGGTCAACTATGAGCTGAAATCATTTCTTGATGCCTTTATTCATACAAAAAAATGCTCCCGTTAATTATGAAGAAGATTTCAAACAAATTTCACAAGGGAGCATTAGCCGTAGTAATAATTTTTTGCTGGGTTTTGCCGGCATTTCATTAAAACTTGAAAAGTTTAGCCCAAAAATTTCAACTTTCAATTTATTTCCATCCTTGCCATCCGTTACAAGAGATGAAAGGAAACAGTTTCAATGCCTAATTATAGTCTCAATAACAAAACTGAACCATTATTATATCAATTCAATTGATGCCAGAAACGTTTTAGCTTTTTAAAGACATAGCTAATATCATGACATAGCCTCTTTAAACTTATTAGTAATTTCTTCGCTAACGTTAAGTTCCAATAGCACATAAGGAAGCGTTATTGGCACTGTTAACGGAACGACACAGCACTTTTTTTAATTTGAGGCTAATCCAAAGATCTTACAGTTGAATATTGTCTTTGTTACGGCTGGCTTAACGAACCTCTGCCATTGTACTGTGTCATTAAGGTAACGACCAAGAAAGTGAGTGTTACCCCCACCGAAAATCGTCATTCAATAATGTGAATCAAACTACCAGGCTGCTTTCAACGGAATGAAATAAGCTGTTTTATAATTAAAAGCATATTTCTGAATTATACATCTCTAGCCCAAGCATTTCCTTTCCGCACATGCGGAACAACATGCAATTATTTGATATACCAAACAAGTGTGCTCCCGCCGGCAGTCGTTTCTATTGTTCGTTAACTGGTTATCCATAAAATTTTAGTTACTCTTGAGCATATTTTTCTTTGTATCTTTTAATAACTCAGTACTTGTTGGGCAAGAAATGCCTTTGCGAACAAGACTCATTGAGTTCTTAAAACTAAAACCGCACGCTGAGTGCAGCGCATATAGCTAGTAGATGCGGATGGCGATGTCTCCGTCGCGATAACACAATACTTGTATTTTTGACCACGATACACTTCACAAAAGATATCTAAACACTAACAACTCAAAATTGAGGACTTAACAGTAAACACTAAAGTTTTTGTAGTAAATAGGAATAATTTATAGGTAATAGCTGTGAAACGGAACCAAAAAAAAAATAATAGTTTAAAAAGTTTTAAAGGTTTTGCAGCTCAGTGTTTAGTGATAAAGCAGGAAAGCGGGATGTGGTTTTTTAATGAATTATTGAACAAAACAAACCAGAAACGTACAAAATACTGCTCACAAGCTTTCATTTAAAATGTTACATCTTTAATTCATCCACTAATAACGGACAGTTTTATTTTCCCAAGCCGGCATGTTTCCTCTTATATTGGCCCGCCTAATTCGCACTATACTATACTGTACGATATCAGTTAAACTTTTTTTACGAACATTCTAGTAATCTCCGCATTGTATTCATCATAGCCACAAGAGTATAATAACAAAAAGACAATCCAATGCCTTTCAAAGAATTGCGTACTTTGCATTCAGCCCGCTGGACTGAACACTTCGTTCTTATGTGCAGGACGTTTTTGAGCGACACACGTCAACCGGAAGTAGACTTTTTAAAACTCTTGAGCCGTGATTTTGAACAAACTTTTGGACACAATGTGTCTTTAAGAGTAAAAACAATAAGCAATATAAATTTGGTAGCGTCAATGCATATAAAAAGAGAAAAAGGCTAACTTGTGGTTGACGTTCGTCCCTCAAAAACGTCGTTGCATAAAGTCCAGTACCAGGCCAGGCTTGCAAGACTAATTTTCTTACAAAGCCTTAAATATACGTATTTTTATACAGTAAATAAAAGTGAGCTAAAAATGGCAGTTCAAACAGAACAAACATGCATGCCGGGCCAAGCGGACATTTTTTATATCATACGATGTCGCCTTGAAATACTGCAGAATAGTAATTTCAGTACAAAGTCTAAGAACGAAAAAGGGTCCCTTCAGTTTATGTTAAGTTGAAAGATATTAAAAACCGTTCAGGCTGATTGCTCTTAAGCTTTACGCTTTACTTTTGTACCAATGGATCAGCCAAACAATTTTTTTTTCCCTTGACGTCTTTTCTGAGAACGTTTGGGTGGGCGGATTCAAGATAACGGTCAATTTGGCGTTTCCCTTTTACGTTCATATTAACAAGGTTTTACTGAGCATACAACTAAAATTAATCAAATTTGATCAATCAGTGAACCTTCCAAAATGTAATGTTTTTTCGCTTAATTCTCATGCGGCGAAGTAAGACATAAACCATTCATATCAATTTTTCCATACGTAGATCGTAATTGGTATCAAGAATTGTAATTCCTTTAGCAAAGTGAAATTAACTTACGTGATAAGAACTCACAAAGAGTAAGTGCGTCATGAAGTAGTTTTCTATAACACTCATTTTAATTTCCCGCAATACAGGATGACTGAGAGGGGGTTAAACAAAAGAAACGATGTTTTTCCGCGTTGAATGAATTTAAGTTTGCCTTTAAATACCCGTACATTCGTCCGAAAGCATCAGTCTTAACAAGGTTGTGTTGAGAGCAAGTTGCTTGAAGTCATGAAGATTTTTTTCTTGCTAATCTCCTGCCTCGTTTATGCGAGCGCAGTGAGAGCTTCAGAGATGACTGAAGACGAAGGTAAAATTTTTTGTAGTTTCTTCCTCTTTCTGGTTCCATTACCCACCGTTTAACTGAAAGTATTGCTGAAGACGTTTCATATGAATGGTAATACCAGAGGATTTCATCCACAGACTCAAAAGTTAGAACTTCATCTGGCTGTACTAAATAAATAGGACCATGTGTAAGTACTGCTGAAGAGGTTTCATTTGAATGGTCACACCATAGGATTTTATCCACAGACTTTTCAAAAGTTAGAACTATATACTAAATAAATATTACCACCTGAATTCAAAGCACTCAGTCTGCTGAAGAGGTTTCTTTGAATCGTAACATCATAGCATTTATTCCACAGACTCAAAAGTTAGAACCATATTACGAAACTCTATCATTTATCTTAAAAGAACTAATAAGGTCAATAAAAATATTTAATAGGACTAAAACTGAATTGAACTGAAGGTTTCTGTTAAATTCCGGTTATTGGTTGAGCTTTCAGTAAATTTTGTGGCAGTTTGAGTTTGAATTCGGTGTACGTTTGAATTTACTTTAGAATGATAAATTACTGGCCAACAGAAAACAGCTGTAAAAAGGGTGTAACAAATTTTCCGCCTTGGTTTATTCTTAATATAAATTATGGTTTGCACCGTTTTTCAGCAAACAAGACGTTTTTATTAATCTATTAATAGATTTTCCGCATTTAAAATACATTGTCTCATTATTGATCTAATAGTTCAATGTTTAACAAATCGGGAATAAATTTTCATTATCTACGGCGCTTTTATCATATATACCACAGAAATGACCTTGAAAGGTTGAAAATACGAGTGAAACTATGAGTCGCGAGGGAGTCGATTTCACTGCAAAGTAATGTTTAAGGGGTGTAACAAACAGATAGTATTGGCGGGTTTTGCTTTCTTAAAAAAAAAAAGGTGTTAGGGAGGAATGCCTTTGTTTTGCCATCAAAGGTATTTCTACGGGTTGTGTGTAAACAACTTGCGAAACTCAGAAGAAGAAAACTTGCAGAAGAAAGAAGGAAGAAGATGAATACGCTTAACTTGCTATATCTTTCATGTGGTTGTCTGTTTTAGAATGGTATCTTTTTGGCATAGAAAAAAACTTAAACCACGGCCAGATTGGTTTACTTTAAAGTTTTAATTCTATTTTCGACAAGCGTCCGTGCTGCTTTTACATGAGTATTGAATGACTTCCTTCGTACTTATTTACTTGCTGCCTCTTATTCTCTGGTTCAAGATCCTGCCGTAATGATTGCTGGCGTAGAAGTTCAAGGATCGGGAGATGCACCAGGTTAGATATTCATTATTGTTATAAATTGTGCTCATTACCTGTCGTCTCATTGGTAAGAGCCTACAGCTAATTTTGGAAATCCGCCCGACCTACAGATTAGTTAGTTATCTGCTAGAAGATAACTGACTAATCTGTAGGTTGCGCGCGCAGTGCATGATTTCCAATAACAATATCAATTTGCGACAGTTTGTTGTCGTTATTTTCTTTAAACCAGTGTATAATAAAATAATTATTAGATTCGGTTTTTGTGATATCCTAAATAATTAAGGTATCGGTAAGTGCATCCTGGGCCTTATGGTCGGCTGATAACACTTTCCTCGACCTTGATTATTCCGGATATCACAAAAACCTCATCAAATAATTGTTTAAAATATGCTGACCACGAGCAACATTTATAAACTTAGATTTCCTAAATTAAACTTCTCCGGTAGATCAACATTGATCGAAGACAACGATAAATTTGGTAATAGTTTTTCACGTTTTCCTGTGCCCTACAAATCATCATTTTATATTGTATAGCAACACTTAGTTTGATTTTCAACTAATAATGATGTCCCAAATAATTCCGTCTTGTGACGTCATCTTCACTCCAAAAAGCGCTAAGATCGAACAACAAAAACCCACCGATGCGATTGTTCCTAACACAAAGTTCTTCCTTCCTGTAATATGACTGACTTTGAGTTTAATTTCGGAAGTTCAGTTTCAGGTGTATTTCCGACCCTGCGTTAAAATTGTTTAGAGAGGAGGGGACTTACAATTAGACCTCGCCGACAAAAGGGGTACAGTATTATATAACAGAGTGTCTACTGATGTCTAATCCACGTTTTTGATATTTTTGTATATCTAGTGGAGGAAGCTGAAAAGAACGAAGATCAGCTAATAGAGGAGGTGATGCAAGATGTTGCAACGGAGAGTGACGAGGAGTCCCTTGTGGAGGAAAGTAGTAAGTTTAATCACTGAGTTAACAATCAAATAACCTTTAAGTTTCTTTTATTATGTGAAATCTCCTTCTTCATGGCCACGGTTTAAGGCACAATTTATAATCAAAGTTAAGGTTCTTTCTGCTGGTGTTTGAAATTAAATTAGTGCACGCTTGTACCCGGGTTGGGCGAACTTGACTTATGTTTGAGGAAAATCATGTATGGACTTGTCCACAAGGCCCTACACTAAAAGCCTAGAATGCCAACCCTGTGTAGCACAAGTACACAAGATTCTTGTTTGGATACTGATAATGCCAAATAACCAGGAAAAATAACTTTTTTATCAGGCAAAACGTACCTTGTCAACGGAGAAGAATTTAAAGCAGAAGATTTTGAAGAAGATCCAAGAGGAACTACTGATGGTGAACCGCAAGGAGATGAAATAGACGAACCCGCTGAAGATGTAGCATATTATGGTATTTTTTATCGTTTTTATTCTTTTCTTTTTTGCGTTAAAACCTATTTCTATATTGTTATTTGCGCTATCACTCGTTACCAGTTCATTGAAGAGGAAATTTTCAGTTGGTCACTACCTCAGGGACTTACAAGATATTAGTAGAGTCAAAGTTTTCTGTGAACCTTCTGAAAAAACGCGTCAGGTTATGAATACTTTTTTGTTTTATTCTCATGAAATAGGAGAAGATTAATAATTAACTAATAATTAGTATAGGTAATAGCATGATTTGTAGTGATATTTGGCATAAATACCACGAGTGATATTTCGAAATTGTTATACGTAACTTCACGAGCCGTTAGGTAAGTGAAATTTGAGACAATTTTGAAATATCACGAGTGGTATTTACGACAAATATCACGTACAAATCATGCTATCATTTGTTTATACTACTACCCGCAAAAGGTTTGTAATTTTCACATGTAGGTATTTCAAATTAAGGTATAATACCACTGCTCTAAGCCAATCAAATTGCAGAAATTTCTCAAGTAGTAGTATAATATTATAAATTAATTAATAATTATTTTCGAATGTCTTTAACAGAGACATTCGTTAGTGAATATTTAATTTGGTGCAAAGAAACACAGATTCAAATTTTATAGATAATGAAAGAATAAATTAAAAAAAAAAGAACTGATCAATTTCAAATAGAACCTCGCTCTTGGAAAGCCCATACCCAGGGGAAGAAATTAACCAGCCATAAAATGTCCTTTCTTATCGATGTACACCTTTGTAGGCGAATGAAGTAGTTATCCCTTAAGCAACCCAGACAAAGAGTTTGGAATTCGATGTTTTCTTCGATTTGTTACTGTTGTTTGTTTAATACTCACACATTTGCTCCATCGCGCGAGAGAGACAGGCGAAAAACCAATATTGCGCTATTATTCCCTAATTTCCATCGCCTAAGTGAAATAACTCAATGATTGTAAAAAATAGTTTTAAAAAAGCTTATTCATATATTTTACATAACTTTTAGGGTGGAAAAAACATTCCTTCAGCTGGTGTACCCAAGGAGGGAGACAGTTTTTGAGTGGAAAGAAGGGCGTGGTGCAAACCTTTGCGCAGTGTGCTAAACTGTGTGAAAAAATTAAAGGATGCAAGGCGATTGAATTGTGGCACAAGTACAACTGGAACTGTTACTGGTGCAAGAGGATAGATTTGATCCAACCTTACACCAACAAAAAAGATCTCGCCTACCCTCCACATGTGTGGGTGCAGAGTAAGTAACATCTTTCATTATTTCTCGCTATAATTCGTAAAATACCGTTTTTATGTAAAATTTATATTATTTTCGTCCCTTCGTTTACTCTTAAGTTTATTAATACCTTCCAGTCACCATGACTCAAGTGCAATTTATAATTAGTTCGTTAATATGGTGGGATGCTATTTGATTAATCCAGATTCGATCATCAAGCGTGAAGGATACCGTTTTGTAACAGACTCTTTGTTAAGCTAGCTTGTCAGGAACGTTTCGTTTTTGGAACTCAAGGCTTTATTAATTGTGAGGAAGGATCAAAAAGCGTTATTTTTAAAGAACATCTTTAATAAGCTAAATTTACCTGTATTGAGTACGCGATGGGTGGATTGTTTTATTGACAGATTTAAATTGAAATTCAAATATTATTTTCTGTCTGTTGTAGGAACCAAACCAACTATCCCAACTGGTCCAGGTAATATTTGTCTAAAATTCTGAGTTAACTTTGTAAAATAATCCTTGCAAAGGGCAGAAAAAAGCTAGAAGGAACGGCTCATGTTTTCTTGACGTTTTTGCTTAGCTGCGTTGTAATTACAGTCGATTCCTTCGATATGCGATTACCTCTCGAATTTCGGGTAGGCGAATGTTTCTGTTGGCGTAAACGCCTTGTTGAATTTCATTTAATTCTGGTCCTGTCGATACAAAGTCGTTTCGATTCAAGTCGTTTCGATACAAATTTATTTAGTCGTATTGTAAGTAGTTTCAGGTATTTGGCTTTTAAAGAACGAAGAATATTCACCCAAAATGTTTTTCTTGTTCAAGCGTAAACTTTACTTGAAGTGATCGAAGTTTTAGTGCAATTTAACTGCTTAAGTGCGTATTTAAACGACCGGTACGTCGTGGAGTTGAGGCGGCTCAAATGCGGGCGTGGAAGGGAAAGATAGCAAACAACAACAAGTGGCAGCGAGTCGTTAAAGACTACCTCACTTAGGGGACCTTTTTGGGTAGTCGCTTAAGGAAGGTGCGAATGTGATTTTCATCAATCATTTATGAATCTCAGTAGTATCCTTTTTTCAATTAATGCAATCATTTCTGTGATCAGTTCGGTAGCGTGGTTTAGACTAATAGAAGTAAAAAAAAGTCTCTTTTCCCTTTTTGTCTCTTGCAGTCACAAAACCGAGTATCCCATCTCATCCAGGTAACTAGTTGTTAAGCTGCTTAGTAGTTTGGTTAAATGAAATGATATTATGTCAAAGTGGCCCTTCTTTAGCCCAAATAAAGGAAGCAACAAAGCAGTGATTCTTTACTATTTTAACACTTTAAGAACTAAGAGTGATCAGCTTGAAATTTCTCCTTATAACATCAATGCTTTATAAAACAGAGTGGCCATGAGACTTGACGACATGATCAGGGAAGGTGATTCTATTGATATTTTAACAAATTCTCTCCACTACTTCTATTGAAAACGTATAGAGACAACAAATGAGACTATGACTTTTGATATTAGTATTTATAACAGGTTAGTAAGGACATTAATATGGCGGACGCGACGTCATTTAATGAATTTAGTACCCTTTTGCATTTTAATAAATGCATTTTGTCATACTGCACAAATAGCAACAGATGAGTGCATATACCTTATTTTCAATAAACGTTACTTTGGTCTTTGGCAATTGGGCCGTTCTGGGCATTTGGGCATTTGAACTCTCTCCAGTGTTTGCTTGAGTCAAGAACGCCAAACAATAGCTTCCCAGTGCACAATTCTGAATAATCAAAGCAACTTTCATTTAATCAGCTATATCATTGCAATCGATTTTATAATTGCTTAAGGTATCAACCAGTATAAATTTTGTTGTTGTTGTTTTTTTTTTTATAACGGTCAATGTCACTTGTGGAAAGAACGAAATGTCGATCAGCGTACCTAAGTATCTTCTTCACGGATTGGACAGAGAGCATCTTCGCCTCAGTGATGTGAATTGTGGAGCTATAGAAACCAGCAGCCATTTCATTCTTCGCACAAAGCTCACTGGGTGCCACACAACCATCAGACACACCAAGGGTTTCGTATGTTACATGAACAAGGTGGAGGAGATTCCCATCGCAAAACATCAGATCATCACACGTGTTCGGGAGGTTGAAATCCCCTTCAGTTGTTACTACTCCAACATGGGAGTCGTGTCCGCCGTTGGCCTTCAAGTCAAAAGCAAGAAAATCGTCTTTTCGAAAAAAGGAGTTGGAAAATTCGTGTTAGAGATGAAAATTTACCCAACTCCTAAATACAGTCTTGGGTACAAGAAAAAAGATTTCCCTGTACTGGTAGATCTAAGGAAAGTACTGTATGTGCATGTAGGTGTTGACTCAGAAGACAGGAGACTTTCCGTCTTGGCAGTAAATTGCTGGGCCACGCCAAACTCTGATCCTTTGAGCAAGGGATATAGATACGAATTCATCAAAGATGGGTAAATATATAAATATTTTTCTTAATAACGTTTTTTAACGTCCCCTTTCTTTTACATTGTAATTGTAATCTATTTAGTTTGCTGAATCCACGAACTAATACAACTTTGGTGCAAGACCGATGTAAAGTATCTGAGTGCCAAAGTATTAGAGTGAATCAAGGCTTTGAAATAGTAAAAAAATAGTGCCCAATAAATACTAAATTCATCATGCTGTTCTTAATCGATGCAAAATTGACACTGATGTCGTTCTGCATAGTCATATGACACCGGCATATACTGTTATAGCATATAAGAGAACACAACGACCAACAACATAATGTGCGTTCTTTTTGTCCTTCTTTGTCTGTCTCTTTTAGATGTGCAGTAGATAACACGGTCAAATTCATACACACAGCAGACAAACGTACTCAGCGCTTCAGTATTGAGGCTTTTAGTTTTGTGGGTGACCATCAATTCGTGTACATGCACTGTAAGGTCATGGTGTGTAATGCAGCCGATCCTCACTCACGCTGTGCACAGGGCTGCGTTCGACGAGGAAAGAGGTCCCTGATAACTCAAGAATCCAATGATGAGGAGATAAACATGTCTCAGGGACCATTCATGCGCGGAGATGATGAAGAAGAAACTAAACTGGAGAAAACGGAACAAGATATGCGTGATGCAAGGAAAAGTAGTAAGTTTTTATTCATCTTTGTTTCCACCGGTCGGGACAACTCTTTCCGCGACAAGAAAACCATATGGGATAGTTTATCTGTTTACACATGATTCTATGTCTAAGTGTGAACACGTATTCTGACCAAAGGGGAAGTAAATAAGTACATGTAAGGGCGAGGACTAGAACCGACAGAGAAGAAAGTAAAAGGTAGCAGAAGTGAGGATTGGGATTTAGTGAACTGAACCCGCTCCGGTTCCGGTTCCGGTTCGCTCCGGTACGATGTTCAATGCGTGTAAACGACTTGTTCCAGTTCTTTGCCGTTGCCGTCCATGCTGAACCGGATATGGCTTTTCATGTGGGCACGAAAAGCTTTTGGTTGCCCGAGCAAAATTTATGGTTTGTTTCGCGATGGGCATTGATATTAATCATGAAGCTTTGAATGTTTCCTACAGGTCCTTAGCAGGCGAAGGTGTAATAGCACGTACTAAGATTTCATCCATTTGCAAAAAAACTTAACCTTTACAACGAACTAAACACAAGTTATCCAAAATCTAATCAAGCTTATCAGCATTTCCGTATCCAGGACATCACGTAATTGAATGAACTATGATAAATATGACTTGGGTAAATTCATTTACATTGTTTAATCTTGTATTTTGCAGGTATGTTTCCCACTTTGGTCGCTGCCATGGCTGTGGTTGCTGCCGTGTGCGTCATGGGTGTGTCTTACTTCGCGTGGAACAGTAGGAAGCAAAGGGCTGTGCGTGATTATCAACGACTCACTGTTGCCGCTGAAGACTAATATATAGATTTAGCCAGGGCTAAAAGCGAGGCTCCCATTAATAAATTTATAATTTAAATTAAACAATAAACTTGTATTCGAATTCCACAATTCAGTTAACTTTAGAGCACATTTATGTGACTTTTGAGGGAAAGGCTACCTGATTTTAGAGAAAAATAATTTGCAAACAGCCCAAGAGTGAACCAAATCTTACATCGAGTTGATAGCCTCATATGTACACCCAAAAACTGGTAATCATCTTCGATCACATTTAAGAGCCATAACGGCTCTTAATCACCGTAGATTAATTAGTGGAAAAAAAAATCAGACCAACTTTTTTGCGTTCGACAAGTTTACTTTGCAAAATCTTGTCAACAAATCTGGGTGCGTGTAAACCAACCTTTTATACCATTTATACATCACATCTCAGGTGAAACAGTAGTATGAGGCACTGTTTTTATCATACCGGCAGACCTCGGACAGAAAGCAGTATTTCACAATACAAATTGCACTCATTCAATATTCATAAACTGTTAAAAAAATTTCCAAAATCACCTATACGGCCATCCGGTTCTCACTTTTGTAGTGTGAGCTGTGGCGAGTGTTTGAATGAACATTAACAGAGTTACGCTCCAACATTATAAAGAATTTATTCTGTTTATTTTTTATTTAATGGTTTATTAACGCGCGGCATTTTGAGTACTCCTGCAAGCGATGTTCACTGAACGACTGAAAACAATCGGCACAGCGATTAAAATTACAAGAGAGACTACTAACAATCAATAAAAGAAATATAATTCGGTGAAACATATACAAAAACAACAATTTTCATTCAGGAAGACAAATATTAAAGTATCCCTAAAAATCCTGAGTCTTCAAGCTTCAAGCTTAAGTTTATGTTTTAAGCCGGCTTCCCGGTGTTTGCTTTTTTCAAAGACGAACTCGAGGCAAGAAAATCGCTCAAAGCTTTCTTTTCCGGCCAGAATTATAACTAAATATTCTTTGGAATGTTTTCTTTCTATTTGCGGTGAGAAACTGTCGAAAGGCTTTTTAAAGTTCTGTAAGCTTATATCAAACCTGATACTCGGTCAGATCATTGTCTCAAATCTTACAAACGTGCATAAACTAAATGACCGCATAAACTCCGCTCGACTTCATTAAATTAGATCCAAAAAAACAAACATCAAATACAATAATTTCTCTGGCTTACCATTCGAGATGCAGCTCCTGAAAGGTATCAAGAAAAGCCAGTATCGCTTCAGACTTTGCAATCCTTTTACGCATCAAGCAAGGTGAAAACGAAAACGATGCCATCCGAAATCGGATATCCGACTTTGACAAGCGACGTATTCCTCAACCAAAAACCCAATAAACAAACTAGCCATGAATAACAGAGGACTCCTGATAGCAGCTGAATTTCATTTTGCACATCCAGTGGAAAAAGACAGTTAAAAACATCACAAGTTGACACAAAACTCTGTCAGCTTCAGCTGTCAAAGTAAACAAGATTCAAGATGCTGCATAAATTTCCCGCATGAACTCACCTGTCAAATTTTGACCAATCAGAGCATAAAAATTGGACGTAGAGCGTGACCAACGCGTGACCATGGTGAGAAAAGTCAAAAGCAACTGTCTTCCCTGCCTGTAACAGCTGGCTGAATTTTCGCGTCCGAGGTCAGTTTGCAATCAAAATTTTAATTGTGTAGCACATAAACACAACATATTTCATATGAACTTTGAAAAAACTTGAACCTGAGCCTGCGATCACTTGAAAACTAGTAACTTGTCAGCGGATAACTTCAAAAAAATGCTTGACCTCGAAGGGTCGACACCTGAGCCCGCGATACGGTCAAGTGATACTGGTCAGCGGGTACCCTGTTTTGACAGCTGTCAATTGATCAAAACATTGATGTCCAATATGTGTGCATTATCAGTTTAACTAGTAAAAGTATGAGATTGAACATTGTTCGCGATCTAGTAAAACAATTAACTGGTCAGCGGACAGCTTCCAAATAAATCACGTCACCTCGATGAGTTGACACATGAGCCCGCGATATGGTCATGGGATACTGGTCAGTGGCTATCCTGTTTTGACAGCTGTCAATTGACCATATTGTGAATGTCCTAAAATCCTATATTAAAGATGTGGACTTGCCAAGACACGCCTGAGACACCCCTCCCTTCCTTTTGATAGTCTCCCCTACCCCACCCGTACAATCTGTAGACGCGTACGTACGTACGTACGTACGTACGCTCGGTCAATCACGTGACAACCAAACGAAAAGAGGTTGACCATATTCCATGAGTATGGGGCTCTGTCCCACGCGCGCTTCGCGCGCGCGGGAGCCCCGCTAAAAACAGCCTGCAATTAGAAAAACTTTGCTGATTTATTTGAATTTGTTGAATGTCGTTTTTTATATATTTTTTAATTTCCACTTATTTTATGTACAGTAGGATACCAGGGGCGGATCCAGGATTTTTTTAGGAGGGGATGCACTCGTCTCTTGCTCTACTTCAACACCAATAAACCAAAAAGTTTTTTTTTTTTTTTGCAGAATACCAATTGTATTAGAAAACCGCAGGTCATCTCAGGGGAGGGTGCGCACCCCCTGCACCCTCCCCCTAGATCCGCCACTGGATACTGTTTTGTTTTTCTAGTTACTGTGGTTGTTATCTTTGTCTAAAGCTTCTGATCATCAATCGGTAGCCATATCAGTTTCGCTGACCATCCAATTTTCCAACCTGGCTTTCAAAATTCAACTGAGTTTATGAATGAAATGATGACTGCTTTGCTTTCGGGAACCATAGGGTTCATCGTTATCACAACAATAAACTCGTCATTACATGTACAACGAGGCTACATATCCGTTGTTATTTTATTGATAACAAATTCGGAACTAAAGATTTTAAACAATTTCTTCAATTATATTTTTTCTTTATTCGACCTCTTTCACTCTCTGACCTTACGCACCTATTCCATTTAATTATTACTGATTCATTACGTATGAGTAAGACAAAAAACTTCATGAGATTCTGCATCTATAATCTAGGTTTTTTGTTTTGTATACAGGTGTATTTAAAGTGATAAACTGGTTCCAATTAAAAAAAACTTTCATATTAGTCCGTCTTCAACGAATGCGGTTGTTTTAAGTATATTTAACTTTCTTTAACTTATTACTTATACTTTCGGACTTATTACTCAGAAAATTGTTTGTACTTTCAGTTACCAAGAATTTACAGCGATTGGAACGAATAACTTTACGCACGGGGCATTTTTGAAATGAAGTCTCTACAGGCAAAGATGTAAGAACTAACTGTTTACCTGGAGGTGGGGGACACCAGGTAGGTGAGGTAACCCGCTTAGCTGGGGTAACCTGCCTGTCCGTATCAGCTCTCGTTCTAATTTCATCATATGAGAGATTATATGGACAGGCGGGTTACCTCATCTAGGCGGGTTATCTCATCTGCCTGGGTTCCCCCAACTCCATGAGACTTGTGAAGTATATTATTTAATTAATAAGTCAACGTGCTTTAGAAGTCTCTGATTGAGAATTGAACAAAATAGTTTTCCAATACAACTAGAAATACAAATTCCACGGTAGTTTGATGGATCGCTTTTAGTACCACATTTAAAAATTGGTGTTATGAGGCCATCACACCACATTTGGGGCATAGTTCCTAAGTCGAGGACCGTGTTAAATAGTTTTTGATAAACAGGCATTAAAATTCGTTTAGGCTCGATTTGATCATTTCGTTTTTGATTTTGTCTGAAAAAGAAGATTTGTTGTTTTTGAGTTTTCCAGCTGCAGTGAGGTAATCCAAGGAGTGAGATCGTGTTGTAATATCCTTTGAGTTCTACAACTCATCAATAATTGCGTCCTGCTGTTCAATAACGGTTCATTCGAGTGCAGAGATTGAAAGTGGGACATCCGTTTTTCCTCAGAAATTGGAGGGGTGTAGGTTTCCTTCATATATTGTCGTCCATTGACTTCAAACAGTTCCAAAGGCTCTAATTGTTCGAATTTTCGACCGTATTTTCAAGTTCACAGATCTTATTGCTATAGTATTCGTTTGTCTTATGTTTCAGAAGGTTATATTGCTTTAAGACGTTGTGATACTCTTTCCTGAGGTTATTGTTTAGCGGATCTCTGTGTTTTTGGTTAGAAAGTTTCCGCAGTTCATATCTTTTGTAGCGACATTCTTTGTCGAACCATTTTTTGTTCGAAGATATTTTGAAACGTCGCTTTTTTGCTGTTTTGATTTTCAAACAGCGTTTTGCGGTTGCAATAAGAATATTTTCTACTGCATCAAGGTTCATGTCAACATTTCTCGTGATGTAGTATTCATAAAATCGTGGATCATTCTTTGAATGTCTTCAGACTGTAATAAAGCTCTAAATTTTTGTGACGAATCGTTTTCCCAAAAAAAACTGTTTAGGTAGAGGAGTCAAAGAATCATTTATAATTGCCTCGTTTAATGAATCATTATCTTAATTACGGCTAACCTTAAGTCATGTTATTATTGGACTATGATCTGATAAACTGTTCGGCAAGGAGGGGAAACCTGTGAGTCGTCGTTTGCAAACACCCTCATTTTAAAGTTAAAGATGGCACTGAAAAGGTGAACGGACGGAAAGGGACATCAAACTTTATGAACTGGGTTCTCCTAAAGTCGAAGGTTTTGGCTCTTTCGTCTGGTTTCCAGGTGGCCGGCCCTCCTGTTGCTCCTTTTGAATTTCACCTACATTGATGACTTGCACCAGGAGTGCATCCTTCTATATTCTTGGTAATTTTCTGCTTCAGAGGCAGCACTTCACCGATTTTGTCCCCACATAACGTGTTAAGACGGAATCCACCAGGACATTGAGTAATTTTGATTTGTAGTGGACAAAAATTTTGTACCAGAATAATTTAAAGCTTATTGCATTCTTTCTTACATTTTTCAAGGGCCAAAGTTGTTATAATTCACCAGCCCGAGAAAATGAAAGTCAGATTTCACAAAATTACAACTTACACATGAAATTTTCAGAATTTTACTTGCGTAATCACAATTCTTCTGAAATTCGACCTTCATTTTCTCGGACTTCCATGAGATATTTTCTTTAGTGTTACTACAGATGATTTATTACGTTTTTAGCCGTCTTTTAATTGTAAAAAAGAATGCGACATTGTTTTAATTATTCTGGTACAAGGTTTTTGTCCACTGAAAATTAAAATTACCCAATTTCCCTTTATGGATTCGTCTAAAAAGTATTCGCCATTTTCTCAAACTCTGCACTGCCAGAACATCTGAGTCAAAATGCCGCCCCACGGCACCATTCGGCACGCGACGTCTATCGTGGATAACTTGCTGTCACCCCCTCACAGACGTCAAATCAGATCAGTGCTTGCTGGTTATGAATAATTCGGTCAGGAAATTAAAGCCGATCGGAGAGGGACGGAAGATAATAATACCAGACAACCACATCTCGAGCAACCAGGCTCTCATGGGCAGGCCTGGTTCCTTAGGAGGCATGTGCGCGGGAGCACCTCCTTAAAAAGTTTTGCTGCCTGCGTTTGAACACTATTGCTACCGAGCAAGCCATGTTATCTGCATGTAATAACTTTAGATCATTTAGATGTTTGCCGTTACTCCAAGATCTCCAACCTCGTCCTCAGGGCTTTTCCCATTTTTTAAGGGAAAAGCTCCTGGGACGAGGTTGCAAGATCGCGGGAGAGAAATCGAGCGAGTAAAATAAAAAAGATTTGTGGGGGCTGTGTGTATGGCTAATATTATACACTTAATGTCAGATCCCGAGGGAAACAGTTCGTTTTGTTTTCCCGAGAGTCCTGATGTTTCCCGAGTCGAAGTCGACAGCAGCCAAAGAATAACCGGAGCGAGCCAAAACAGTCGGCTCGGTACTTATAACAACACAAATTTAATTCTCTAAATCACTTAATGAATGATTTACAAAGTACTTTCCTTACATTATCTCCATCTTCTTCAGTTGTCTTCTTCTTCCACTAGCTGCTGTTTTTCTTCTAGGAACTTCTGGGATAACTGGAAAAATCGTTGCTTTTTTGCTTGAGGCTTGGTTTTTGCGTTGTTGTGTTCATTCACGAAAAAGAAAACTGGCACGACCTGGCAGTATTTTTCTCGCCTTCTGTCACGCCACTTTCCACCATGATTTGATCACGTGCTGTAATGTGTTAGCCCGAGCCAAACCCCGAGTGGGGTACATTGCTTTTTTAGTCAAGGCCACGTGAAAAGAATCAAACAATGGCAGTCCCTGTTTAGTTGAGTGCAAGTCTAGGAATGTAACAACACATCATAACACTTGCACCAGTAAACTATGACAAGTCTGATGTTCGCGATAGGCCAATGGCAGATACTAATACTCTTTGCTCACGCTTTACTGTTTTGTAGCCTCCCCGCAGACGTCCTTTGGGGTTCCTTTGTCACGCATTCATTTCTTAACAAACGAACCCCAAAGGGCATGGGAGGCTAACTGTTTTGTCGATAAGGTTCAACTGAGGCGCCAATATCAAAGCGTTTCACATACGAATTAAAATTCATACATCATTCATGTTTCGAAGTTTATTCAAGTGTACTGTCACCTGAGTCTCGTCCTTCGTTCTCTCATTCAATTCTCCACGAAGAAAAAAGCTTTGCTCGGCATCAACTGTTCATTTCATTTCGAAATTGTAATGATATTATTTACGAAGGCGGTGATACAGAATATGTAGATTAACTATGCACGATCAGGAAAATGTTGTTTTAAAAACCATATAGTCTTTTTAAGAAAAGTAAGCGGAGTTTTCCAGGATGTTGAACACTCTTTATAATATTGACCTACTTATTTTCCTTCATGCTGACACGTGCCTGTTTTGAGGTCATAGCCTCTTTTATTCTTTAGTTTCTGCGGCTTGTTCTCCATGGCCGGATAAGGGAATCTGGAGACTTTGTAAGGAACACTTTAAACGTTTTTAGAACTGGGAATAGAATAACTGATAAGAACCACCTGGATTATGACCCTCATTAAGACAATTTTTAGGAATGTTGGTAGGGATAGCGGTGTTCCGGCCCCAACCCGAGGTGGTAGTTGTCTCAAACCCCCGTGAGAGTAGATTTGTGATGTAACTACACCGTGACATTTTGTTACGTGAGTATTATGGGGTGTCATAACATGTGCTTTTCGCTCTCAAAGAGAATTGCAGTCAGAAGTCTGTAAGATTTGTTCGTGATTGAGCAGTAAAGTTAATGCTGTTGCTATCAAGAAGAGAAGTTGTTTTGGAATTCGAGCAGAACAGGCGGGGTTAAAAAAGCCAACGACAAACTGGCCCCTATTATGAGTGTTACAGAGATGTGCGTATTACAGAGGAAGGAATTGTACATGACTTGGTATCTTTGGACCATTGTGTTAACGTTCCGCAATAGAGACGTACAGCTGTATATTAAGTATAGTAGTGGCCTTCTGACAGAGCACTGAATTGTGAGGCTAATTAGGGCACCACTTGAAACACTTCAAGATGAATTTTACATGATATTGTGCCTCAAATTCTTGAAAACAATACTGATATACTAATGATTATTTGTGGCGCACAAACACCGTGGGTTGAGACTCTGCAAGTTCTTAAGGAAACAGTTACGTGTTTATACGTCTTGTCCATGTTGACGTTTCATTGAAGAGGTTCGACTAAATTACAATTCTTGCTTCATACTTTTAAAAACTGATAAGGCTTGAAAAAATCGTGATAAAATGTATGCATCTGTATTAAGCCTGCACTCGAGTGTTTCGACCTGTATTCCATTACACGCGTTCTGCTTTGTTGCGTCTTTTCTACGCACACGCACGCGTATCATACGTTTGCAATTTGATCCTGCTTACTTGAGCATCTCAAAGGACCGGGAACTTTGTAGCGAACGTTTTGAGTCAGTGGAATCTAATACTGACCACAAACTCCGGCACAGTCTTTGCCACTTAGAAAATAACTCCAGACACAGCACAATAAGGACCTTTCCAGTTTTTCGTATAAATATTTTTAAAGACGCCTTCATTTCCGCAATGTCTATTAAAGAAGAATTTTGTATCCATTTGAAGGTTTTTTTATTGTTGGTAAATTATCTTTGTAAATTAGGGTGGCATATTCTTAGAATTGTATTTTACTCATCCCAGCTACAGAAATGCTGTAATCAGTGCCGGATCCAGACCATGAAATAAGGTGGGGCGGTGTCCAAAAAAATTTTATCGGCCCTTCGGGCCTCAGTTTGGTCTAAATATAAGCCACTGGTTATGTAACCAATAAACAATCTATAGATCCGTGTATCTATCCAAAATGTATGCCAATATTATATGGGTATTATCTGTGGTATTTATCACGGGTCCAACATTGTGTTCTCTTGCTGTATCTTCTGGCAGAGTATTGGCGTGACAGAGAAAAAGTACCTCTCGAAAAACTCTAACATGAAATATGTAACGAGTATTGTGCCCGCATTGCTAATACTTCGGAAAGGCACTGTCTGTCTTCTTCAGGCTTTTGGATATTACATGTAACTATACCCTACTCCAAGGTTCTGTGTAAGTTTACAATTTTTTTTATCATGTTATTTCTCAAAGTTTGCTATATAAAGTTTGAAATAATAATAAAATATTTATTTAAACTTGCCGAAGAGAGTAGATTGGTTTATTTTTTTCCAACGAAAAAAACTTCAAACTTCGTTTGACTCAGACAAAAGAAGGCAGTTAGCAATGGCCGTTTTCACACTGGATACGGATTATTCGTCTGAGACGAGTTATGCTTTGGATAATTCGCGCCAGACAGATAATAATTTGAAAAAGGAACGGCTTTAATTTTTGATGAACAATCCACCTGACTTTAGCCATCTGTTCATCAGTTAATTTTGACGGATTTTGAAGATGGATTATCCGTCTCCAGTGTGAAAACGGCCCTGAATGATGAGGAAATGCAAAGACATACAAATGCCAGGGTGGCCCCAAAGGTCCATTCATTCCTTCAAGCATGAAGCACTTATTGGTGCAATTGCTTCTCTCTCCTAGACGGGATTTTAGTCCATTCCGTGGTTACTCCTGGAGAAGGTTGTCGAGGGGCCCCGACAACCGTTTTTTATAAAATATCTTTTTGAGGAAGGACATATCACTTGAAGCAAGCACATATTACTTGCTCGGGAAAGGCTGCCCCAGTTCTCAGATTTTCCGGCGCAGATGTTTTTGTAACTGGTGGGTGTGTCCACAAGTAGGGAATCAACTGCAGTTTATCAACCTTTAGTAAAAATATTGAGTCGTGCTAAGTTAAATGGGGTTCTCAGAGGTAGATTCTAAAAATGTAAGTATCACTTCCCAATCTTACCTTATCTTAACGAGTTTCCATTTCACTAAAAGTGCTTTTCGGAAAACACTTAAAGATCGCATCAATGACACTTAAAATTGTATAGAGCAGTATTGATGGGTAGTGAACAAAGAAACGTGCAGTAACTCATGTTTAGACGTCAATAAAGTTGATAGCTTTCACCGCAGTCGAGTCATTTCTCTTTCATAGCGCCGAGTTGAGGATCAAGGCAACAAGCTTACACGATGGCTCGCCTTTTGTTGCTTTTAGTCGCAGGGATGATTTTTACAGCTCATGCATCCCTTATCCCAGAGGTAAGTGAACTTTTTTAAAAAAAGGTACCTCCAAGTGTTTTTCTTTGCTTTTTCATGAGTTTCACTGTATTCATTTGAGTTAAATCTCTTTCTACGGCCAGTACATACAAAAACGGAAAATTGTATTTAGCTTTTTTTTAATCACGCATTATATAATATAATTCCATGACGTACGTACAAGTCTATTAACTTTTTTTGCTTTAGAAAATATAGTTACAAACTAGTAAAACAACCGATCACAACTCAGAAAGTTAGGTTTTTACTTGGCATAACTTGAAACGTGAAATCCCTATCACAATAAGATTTAGTATTGAAGTTGTTTGGAGTGCTAAGAAATTTGAGCGTAGTTTCCTGATGTGGTTTCTGGTACTTCGATCAAGTATCAAGGTCCAGTCCATTTAGAGCTTTGTTCTAAACCAGCAGAAGTACAATCTGAACCGAAGGAGGTAGGAAATCGGAAGCCAATGAATGTGCATGACGTCTAACTTATGGCACAGCCCTTTTAAAAACTAAGAACCGTGACTAAAATATGTACGTCTTTAATACGCTAATTAAACAGTAATGCAGAATTTAATCTTTTCCTTCTAAAAAGACTCAAATAAAGAAGGAAAAAGAAACCTAATTTTTCAGACTCAGGGTCTAATGATATCTAGTTGGAAAACTTCGCCGATTAAAACCAGGGGCCCCTGATTAAAACTGAACTTTATCCTAGGCTTTGATCAGGATTATAACGTGTACTATGGCGCGCAAAAAGTAGGGTCCGCCGAGTATTCCATCTAAAACAGCGAAGCCGCACTAGGCAGCAGAGTACTTTTAGCAAATGTACCGAAGGATTAATTTCTTTTTTTAAATTCCTGCATTTACAGAGTTCATTGCCAGAAACAGAACTAATGGATGTCGAAGAAAAAGACGATCTGGAAGAAATTCCCGCCGAGGGTTAGTCAATTAAAGAAATAATCATAAAATGTTATTGTTATTGTCTTACATTGTAGTCACTTGTGATGTATATCTGCTTACCGCTAGTCGAGTCTTTATAAGGAAATAGGGAGCAACCAAGACGAAGAAAACAAAGACAGTGTCAATAAATAACTGGTTTTATTTGCAAAACAACAGTTCTGCGCATGCATAACGCTCTTTAGTACATTTCTTCATTCAACAGGTTCATTTCTATCCTTGTCCTTTCGGTGAACTAGTTGTTCTTTCAGCGGTCCACTGTCGTTAGGATTTTCTATTAAAAATCGATGGTTTCAGCCTCAGTAGTCATTGTATAAGAAGGTAGCATAGATCGTCAGGATGACTGTAGTCCTAGTCTGCGAAAACAGCCGTTTCTCCTCGCTCTTCGCCCCTGGGGACATTTCGCGCGGTAAACGTCTGCGACTCAGCGACAGAAATTCCATACTGATGCCGTAAATCAATGTTTACATAATATATCCGGTGGTCATGAGGTTCCACATTCCAATTTGTTTAATTTTACGTTTCTCCTTGTCGATTTTACTAAAGTGTTGTGTTCATCTGCGAACGAGCTCCAGCAAAACTCAAATGCTTCTTCTAGAGACTATATTCCACCAATTTTGACTGTTTTGTTAGAGATTCATCGCGCTTACATTTGACTTTCGTGGCCTTTTGTCTTTTGTTTGTCATTTGTAAACAATAGCTAAGTCAATGTAACTACTCCGTCGACCAATCAGTATGAATTTCTGTCGCTGAGTCGCAGACCTCATTCCTCGCAAAACGTCCTTAGCGGCGAAAAGCGAGCAGAAACGGCTGTTTTCGCAGGCTACTGTAGTTCTAAGTAGGGCAGTCGAACGTTGCTGACAGTGACTAACGTTCCTACAACCTGTCTGGTAGTCATCTTCAGGGTAAAAGTGAGTTGTAGTGGTTGACTATCTTGGTTGGTGCGTATATCTTGATAGTGTGCATCCTTGCTTCTAGACTTTTTATTCCACTGTTCCGGTTGTTCTGATCTTTTTCGGGTAAAGAATAATTATGTGAATCGCTTCATAAATAACACGCGTGTTGCCGATGAGGATAACGATAATTAACTTTCCAAAGCGAGTGATGGGAAATCTCGATAATAATCTTTGACACTGCCTTGTACAGGTCGTCCACTCTGGCCAACTTAACCGCATTCACAGGGAAACCACTGAGACGTGTACAGGCCGACAAAATGCTATCTTAGTGTAGTTTCCTGTATACCTTGTTGTTGTTGCTAGAGAGATCTGTAGCATAAGATAAATTAAACGGCGGCAAAAGATTGTCTGAAAATAATGTCCCCTAAAAAAACGTTAAAAACGAAGAACAACAACAAATCAAACACCAGCAAAATTCAACAGAAGTGTAACTTCGTTTTCTTTTTGGGTTTTCAGATAAAGAGCCTCTCATAAATAGTGAGGATTTTGACGTAGATTCCACAGAAATCATTGATGGAGAAGCGAATGAGGATGAACTGGACGAACCCGCTGTAGCTCCAGCACCTGATGGTACTATTTTTTGTTATAATTTGGCCCTTCTTTGTTCACTTGGCAAAAGACTTTAATTATAAATTAAATACTCGACGAAACGCCGAGGCGTTTCCGATGCGTCGTATTTTCGAACGTAGCGTTTATTTCAAAATCACATTTCCTAAACCATTGGATGCTTAAGGTTTAATGTATGGATGGATAAATGGTGTAGATTACTCAGTTGCACGAGGCAGTTTGTTTCTTATAGTCCTCGAATATATGCCGCATTCTTTCAATTCAGGGTGCGCACGCAGTTCATTCGGAGGCGGATGTTTACTCGAGGAAGGTTTTTATTCGCGTGCACAATGTAAAGCTATTTTTCTTTCTCATAACGAAAGAGTATGTAAAGTTATGAAGTAAAAGTTATGAAGTAAATCTGCAAGATCATTGTTCCACGTTTTCTCCCACGTGCTTGCCGCGTGAGAGAAAACGCTCTCAGAGAGCAAGAGTACAGCTGCCGCTCTGTACTGGTAACTGTTGCTTACGGGTTAAAACAACCGCTCTATGAAAGCCTTCTTGCCATTAGAGGCTTAGTAAAGTCAATGTTTGGTTCCTGCTGAAATCTCACTGTCGAGAGATATACCGCCAAACATGTAATCGATCGGTGGCACGCCTTCATTTTTTCAAATTAACTTGCCCTTAATCCTAAAATGCTTAAAATATAAATGGATGCAACAATCAAGTTGATATTCATTAGAATTGTAACTTAATTGATTAATTAATTGATTAATATTTTCATTGATATTATGGGTAACAAATTACTCCTCCGCTGATTTATTATCTGACATGTAAAAAAATACAAAATTGCCATGGCAACGTCACTTATGTGTCAGTACCAAGGTGGCGGGAAAGTTTTTAAAGACGATGTCAGGGCAATAAAAGACGCCTTAGAAAAACTAAACACAACGAAAGAAAACACCAAGAAGGATTCTATTAGGTATTCTGTCAAAAAATTCTTAAAATCATGACTGACTTAAGCCAGTGCGCGGAGTTCTACTATCGATAATCAATTTGAGAAACATATAAAAAACCTGCGATTGTGAGCGTAATTTGTCATCTATAATATTAATAGGTAATCGCACATATGATATTAATAGGTAATTACACGTCCTACTTTTTAGATGAAAAATTTTCTGTCAATGGTGAGGAGTTAAGAGCAGAAGATTTTGATGAAGATCCCACAGAAGTTATTGATGGAGAATCACAAGGAGATGAAATGGAATCGCCCGCTAAAGTTCACCTTGGTTACGGAAGTAAAACTTATAATCATGTTTTCTTCCGTTTCATTATTTATTGAACAAATAAGGCTCAAATACTCGGAATGTAACGTCTCTTTAAATCAACCTCTTCGGTCTTAAAAATATGCAACATAAAAAGGAACATCCTAATTTAGTTTTGAAAAACACTCGAAAGCAAATATAGAATGGTACCTAAAAAACGTGGGTCTCCGAAAAATTTGGCCCAATCTCGAAATCGTGATAGGTATCTCGGTTGTTGTGTCTCCGAGTCTGGACATTTCTGTTGACTGGTCTCGGGAGTCGTGGATTTGTCGTTTTTTCTTTCTGTTTGGTCTTCATGATTCCAATTTTTCAGAGTTCATGGGTACAGGTTATAGAACTGATGTAGTAGATTAAAGGAACTGTGTCACGAAATTCAGCCAAATTAGGAAATTACAAAATGCCCGTTAAATTAAGAGAAACATAAAAATAACCGCTTAAAACTTTAAAGGAAGCTTAAAATAACATAACAGAAACATGAGATGCCACGGATGGGCAAAACTGAAGAAGATTAAAACGGATTGAAATTAGTGTTTTTGGAAACTGTTCAGCCTAGCAGTTTTTCAAAGTTGATCCCTGCAGCTTGCAACTTCAAAAATAATGCTCTGGAGACGTATTTGTATGTCTGGGATCTCTGATTTTGTCATGTACATGTAATTTCTTTACTTACTTTGGCGATTGAGGGCGAGTGATTGGCAAAATTAAACAAAATGAACTGGACTGCCGTGATACAGCTCCTGTAAGACAGTGAAACAAGATAAACCAGTATTCATGTATTGGTGCGCTTAGCTTCCCCCGCTAACTTCCATTGGCTTTTTCGGTCATTTTGTTAATTTTTATATATCGAAATTATCGGCCGTTAGATTCTCGGGCTCGGAATTGATAAAAACGCTTTTAGTCTCGGTCTCGAATTATGAAACCCACTTGTGTAACCGGGGTCTCGCAAGTCTCGAAATTACTATTCTATACCCCCATTATGATATGATGCTCCTCCTATATCGTCTAGTTGTCGTAAGCGACCATGATCACTTTTCAGCCGGATAATTGAACTAGTTTCCTTGTTTTAAATATCCAGTAAGCGACTTTTATTTCATTAATGAAAACAAATTTCAATATAAAAAAATTGCAGTTAAACTTCATATCACGGATAGGGAAAGATATTGTAATGTATTAATTTTAAGTTAGTGAGCTTGCAGGAATTTCGCTGAGAGTAGTTTTTAAATATGCTTCGTGTAGATAAGTAAAATCCATATACTAAGGATACTAAGGTCCTTTGCGATAACAGGTATTCTAGTACACACTACTGAACTATGTCAAACGTTTTATGAAGAATTCATGGATATAGAATGCACTGTATTTTAGACTCAATTATAACCATATATTATATATTATTTCTAGGATGGAGAAAAATTCCCTACCACTGGTGTACAGTACAAGGGAGAAAGTTTTTGAGTGGAAAAAAAGGCGTGAAACAATACTTTTGGCAGTGTGCCCGCCAATGTAACAAAATACAAGGATGCAATGCGGTTGAAATGTGGTTTGCTTACAACTGGAACTGTTACTGGTGTACTAGACCAGATTTGATCCGACCTTATACCAACAAACATGATCTCGCCTACCCAGCACATGTGTGGGTGCGAAGTAAGTCACGACTTTCATTTGGTATTCTCAAACTCATGAAGTATTCATGCAGTCAAAAGCCAATAAATGACGACCATTCGGGTCAGGTGAATGAATCTTGATAACTAATGAAACACCAGAGTTTTCATCTGAGGTGAAACGTGCTTTTCATCTAGCTGAGATCAAACACTTGCATTTTAATGAGATGCTTTATTGATTAACACAACTCATGGAAACAATGCAAACACTCTCTTTTTTTTCTGTAAGAATATATTTTATATTATACGAATAGCGAGTCTGAAATGTGCAAAATTTTAAGAATATTCAAGAATAAACTCGAGGCTGGGATTTCGAAAAGGATGATTATTTTGAGTGCTAATGACAGTTCGATGAACGGTACATAAAATATATGTCTATAGTACACAGGAAAAAAAAAAATGAACAAGCCGTTAAAAGGATATGATAAATTCTGTCTTTTTCAATTATAATTCAAGAATAATACAAGAATATTTTCAAGCTAAAATCGGCAAAAAAATAGAAATATTCAGCCTGGCCCGAAAAAACAACATTCTTATATATTAAAAAAAAAGATTGTACCAAAGAAAACGTGTCACACCATAATTTCTTATTACAGATGAGAGCACGAGGCCATAGGCCGATCGAGTGCTTTCATCTGTTCTGTTTCTAATTGTTTGGAACCCGTGATAAAGCACCTCCCCTCGTTCCTGACATATCACTTCTTCACTGTTTTAACTTTTTTGTGCTTTCCAAAGCAAAGTAATAGTAATAATATTTATTTATTTATTCAATTTTATGACTCTCTTATCAAATCATTTTTACTCAGGGTTTTATTATTTATTTATGATTATTTTTTTTTTGCGCAAATTATTGTGTAATTGTTCATAAATTTTAGTCGATGCTGCGGCTGGTTACGGCTTCCCGCCCAGCCAAAGATTTTATTTTTTACTCTGGGCATCCAGACGTTTGTACTGCCATAATAATAATAATAATAATAATAATAATAATAATAATGGAAACTTTATTTCTGTACATGTATTTGAATAATTATAAAAATAATAATAATACTAATTATAATTATAAACAATTTGTCGAGCTGCAGAAATGCATCAAATTTTAAGGTGTATATAGTACTTAGCAAGAGCTGGTTTATGTTAAAACCTTATCTATGTTTCCTCTTCAATGATGCAATGTGTAACCGCGGCAGGGTTTACTAGATCAGTAGGGGGCTCAGTGGGAGGCAGTACATAATTTATGTACGTTCGGACTAGCACTCAGGGTTTTAAAAACTATTGGAGCCTACTCACTCAGTACCCGTAAAGGAGGAAAAATATTCAGATTTTGAAAACAATACAGGTCAAGTGACTGGCGAGCGACACCCGGAATCTACTTTTATTTCCCCTTTTAACCACTTATCGCAAGGATCCAACTGACATTTACTATGAGATATAAGATCGGTCTTCCGAATGACAAACAACAAATAACAACAAACTTTATTACAACATGAATTACAGGGGGAGAGGTATCTACCGGCAAGTAGTGATAGCTAATCGCGGCAGGTAGTTACTAGGACAAGATATTAGATGGTGCAAATACAAGAGATAAAATGAAGTTACACTTACAAATACGGCGCGAGATACAGGAAATTACAGCTGATACAGAACTAAAGTTGCAAGGTCATTGCAATATGATCAATAGTAAATGTTTTTCTTTATATCAGTAATTGATGTCGAAACATCTAACACAAACATCGACCTGATAACTAATCACGAAGGGATTGCTAAGTGCATGATTATATATTATTTTCTTCACTGTGAGCTTTTTTCCTTTTGTCGTTTCAAAGAACCTCCTCCAGAGAAGAACCCGTGTGACTGGCCCATTGGGGTATGTACCTTTAATAAGGACCCCTGTCCACCGGATATCCCGCATCGCTGCTATCAGCTTGACTATGGATGCAATGTTCCGTCAAATCACTGCTGCTGTCGCAAGTAAGCTGATGATACGCAATATAACATTTTGATAAGAAACAGGAGCATTTATATAGAGGATATTACAGGTGCACGGAGATACGAAATCTGAATGTATTTTCAACCCGACGGGGAGAAGAGAATTTTTTTAAGCCGTCATGTAATGTTCTATTTATTATATAAACCAAACCATTTCACTTTCATAGTTTTTGCTGCGAAAAGAGCGACTTATTTTGTAGCCATAGCAACGGTGATCTTTTCACATGTGAAGTTAACATGTTATCTTTTTATCTTGGTCGTGACTAAAATTTAGAGACCCCTCCAAGCTGTTGCCACGGTAACGACAAAGAGCAGCACATTAAGAGCATCACCTATATATTAAGTATTATAATTTTTATCCAAGTGGGAGATTCCTTTCGAACCATCAAACTTTGCTCTTCCTATCAAATAAATGTCAAAATGGCGCAGATTTTCCTTCCTTAATTTTACGACCGTACCGGGTAAAGTGCAAGGTCAAATTGGTAGATATGTTTGTTTGATATTAATGAACGAACGTTTTTTATAATAGTGTTATTTTTTTATAGGCCATGGCGTGGTCGCTGACTGGCATCACCAAACGTCTGACGCTTTAATTTGGTGAAGTAGCTGCAACCGACATATGTTATAATACCAAAAGTAAAAAATACAAGGCTTCAAACAGACTGCATCACTGAGAGAAAATGAAGCAAAAGAATGCGAAAGGTCCTTACGTCCCTTATTCTACGTAAACACAAGCTTAAAGATAATTTTAGAAACGTTTCATAACAGTCATACAGGCGAAGATTAATTTTGATATCTTTTTAGTCAATGCTAAATCTTTTGCGACTTCTTCTTCTAGAACATGATCTAAATGACTTGGAACAGTGAAATCTGACAAAAGCATCTATAGCCGAGTCCATTTTCTCTCGGTTGGCATCATTGAAAAGATAAACTTTTAAGACGGAATCCAGCAAAATTGATTAGTTTTAATTTTCAGTGGACAAAAACCTTGTACCAGTAAACAATATCGCATTCTTTTTACATTTTTCAGCAAAGAAAATTTAACACCAAAGAAAATTTCTGATGAGAGCCCGAGAAAAATAAATGTCAAATTTCACGAAATGACACCTTACACATGAAATTTTCAGTATTTTAGCTGTGTTTTCACACTCTTTGTGAAATTTGACATTTATTTTCTCGGGCTCCAATGAGAAATAATCTTTGGTGTTGTTATAGATAACTAATTATATCTATAGCCCTTGAAAAATGTAAAAAAAAAAATGCGATATTGTTATTCAGGTACAAGGTGTTTGACCACTGAAAATTAAAATAACTCTCAATTTCCTGATGGATTCCGTCTTAAACCATTGATTAGGGACCTTAAGCATCGACAACGAAACGGACGACGACGACGCTTCGCAACCGAGGCAGACTGGGCCAAGGGTTTCGTTTTCGGCGGGGAAAACGAAGTTTAAACAGTGCAGCTTCCCAGACGTTACAGTCTTGTTAGGGCATTCAAAGACGTCCGTAATTTGCATTTTATAAGGTATGACGATGGTTTAATCGACGATGGCGAATTCATTGTTCTTTACGACCTGGTTTATTTGATTGTGGAGGCTTTCTCTTCGTCGCGCAGCTTTTGTTTTTGTTTTGAAATGAAGTTAAACCTGTATACCGATCTCGAACAGCTCTTGACTTGCAGTTAAGCTAAATTTTCGGCTGCTGAAGAGAATTCAGTACCGCTGCAATGTTCTCCCATATTTGTCCTCTCTCAGGGCTCCTCATAGCCACATCATGTCCCAGCAGCTGAGTCCACTGGAAAATAGTTGCCTTTACTAGAGGCTAAAAACAACATGGGAAATTATTAAATCTTAGTACGAAAAAATGAACATTTATCCTATAGTACAACCTAGAATGCATGAGTAAACACAGGACCGTAAGGGAACGAACGGCAGCTAATTTAAAACGTTCGGAAGATAGCAGAGGAAAGCTTACTTGTCTTTCCGACTTGTTGTTCCTCCATCACTCAGGTTTTCAAACAAACCGAACTTGAAAAATAAATTCTAGTTAGCAGGCGAAGAAACCGACAAAGTGTTTAACATTTGGATTCTGCTAATCCACAAAGAATATATTTCTACTTGTACGGAATGACAAGGGGGAAAAGAGTGATTTACACGCAAAAAGTATAGTTTTATACTTACGTTTTAGCGACGACGGCAAACCTCACTGAATTACGTCGTCGACGAAGGCTGGACGACGTTTTGACAACCTTACGCATGCCCAGAAGGTTCGCGCGGGAAAATTTCACTTCCGGTCGGCGTCGTCGTCCCATTTCGTCGTCGATGCTTAAGGTGCCTATTAATATTTGAAAAACTAACGCTAGAATATTTTGCATTGGTTTAAATAAAGAACAATCTATACATGCAGACTGTTTCTTTTCTTTTCTTTTTTTTTTTCAAAGTTCAACCGCAGAATAAAGGACTGAGCTACGTTACCTTACGTCGATAATTCGAGGCTTCTCTACACTTCTCCGCCAACCGCTATCTTGAAAAGTCTGATTACAGTATTTATTCGAATAAGCGCCCAGCCTCGAATAAGCGCCCACCCCTTCTCCTCCCAATCAAACTCAAATAAGTGCTCACCGCCACCCCACCCACTTGAGTGAATAAATTCTAATAATAGACTTCCCCGGGGACAGCGTTTCCTTCAGCGTATTTCACAGAAACCTTGCTTAGTTACTTCTTCGCGGTTTGTTATTAGCATTAATTGTTTTGTTGCAAAATAAACATACTTCACTTACTCAAAATGGTGAAAATTTAATAAGCGCCCAGCCTCGAATAAGCGCCCACTCTCAAGGTCCAAAAATTTAATAAGCGCTCAGGGCGGTTAATCGAATAAATACGGTAGATTCAGTTTTTTACTGGGATGGGACATTAACCCATCCCCCAACCCCCAACCTAGAGGGTCAGGCGTTGCAATTCGTCTGGCCTTTCACCTAAAACCTACCAGGAACCAAGGTCCCAACTATTTTAGTTTCCAGCATCACTAAGACACCGGTCATTATTTATCGCCTGGGGGAGGATTTTTGGCTAAACAAGACGAAATTTAGCCGATCCCCCCTTTGAATGTTACATCACTGAAGTGATCCCCCCTAATAACTTTTGATGACTCTCGCCGATCCCCCCTCCCCCACATGTCTTCATTTTCCAAGCAAATTTGAGTGGTTTTCCCCTCTGACTCCTTCCAAAGTTTTCAGCGATCCCCCCTTTTGGGTTCTCAGTTAAGACTGATCCCCCTTTGGTTCTCTCAAAAATCAAGTGATCCCCCCCCCCCCCCGCCAGGCGATGAATAATAACCGGTACCACCCCACCACTTTAAGCCTCAACATTTATAGAGTGTATAAAGGATTTAAAGCATGGACTGTATATAATATATGCGCTCTTGATAAATTCCATTTCTAATAATTATCAATCATTGTCTGTGATTAGTGCTAAAAATATTTACTGTATATTACACTATTAGGAATCGATGACGCCTTCAAAATGGCGGCAAAGATGAGCTTGGCGAAAATCCTTAAGATCAGGAAGAGCACGTATTATAGTCGGCGGTCGCTTCTCTGGAAAAAAATCTTGCTTGATTGCAGGTTAAAAACATTTAGGATATGTAAGTTAACTTACACACAATGTTAGTCGGAAATACGAGTACAATGAATAAAGTGCAGTGAAAGGGAAACCCCATATTCGAGTTGAGAAATTCTCAATATAATTAATGAGCGGATAGAAACAGCTGAAAACAATTCTTATGGATAAAACTAGCGTGAATCATCTACTTATTTCCTTTTGCTATTAGAATGAACAGTAAACAAGTAAAGGGATAACGAGGTCAACCGTATAATACAAATTTGCGTTTGTCATTATCCCTAAACGTGATTCAAAATCTCTCTATTTTCTTTTTTATTTATCTTTTATCCACTCTACTGATTTCTCACATATGTGATCTTTAGACGGAGTATTGGCTTGAAAGATTTAAAGCGTCTCTTGAAACTCCCCAACTTGATTGTTAAAAAGTATTGTGCCCTAAATACTAAAAAAAAAATTAAGCGATATGTCAACTGTATGCTTTTAAAAACTGATAGTACAGCCCTAAAAAGATTTTCTTGAAGGAACATTAAGTTGTTTCGATACAGTTTTTCACAGGCCATGCTGATATTTTTCAATCACCTGAAAATGTAGTTTTAAGTATAATCGATATTACTATGACAACAATAAACAAAAATCTTTGAAATTGGTAAAAGCCGAATTTTGTGTGATCTAGACCAGCTACTGAAAATCCAGCACTAGGAACTTAAAGTTTGGTTTTCAACAAAAGATCTCCGTAAGAAGTAAAAAATTCTGTATGTTTGAATTTTTGTTAATTGTTGTCATAGTAATATCGATTTTACTAAACCCACGTTTTGACAAATTTCAATCTATATTTAATCACTGGTGAAAATTGTATAGCGATCAGACAAGGATAAAATCACTTTTAAAGCGATTGAAAAATATCGGTATGGCCTCTGAAAAACTATATCGAAACACCTTAAAAGCGTGAATATCTAGGGCGGAGTTTCAGGACCGATGAGCCCTTGCCTCTGTTTGCAGCATTCCCAGAAAAGGAAATTGAAGCTCTTTTATTGCTGAAAGTCAAGTGAATTTTTGCGTCCGTTTTGTAACCTTTAATTTATCAGGTAATTGTCATAGCTGCAAGTTTTATGAGAAGTTACCAGTTTCAGCTTAGAGGGTTCGACCGACCTGACCGAAGATCCGCTCAAGACTGGATCGTGATAAAATGTACCTTAAACTGCATAACATTACCTGTTTTATTCATGTACGGTTCATTATTTTGTTTATTGTCGGAAGTTCCAAAATTGTATTGACTTAAAGGGATAAAAGTACCTCTTGAAACACTCTAACATGCACATGAATGTGGCAAAATATGGCATGCTGGTTATTAAAACACAGTTTAAACGCTCTTTTTAACAAAACCACTTTCGACTGAACCTTTTAAAATTTGGCCAACGCCCACACTTAAACATTGTTTGCTGTTCATACTGTTAAGAAGGCTAACAGCCCAGAGTGAAAAATCCTTTTACTTGAAATAAACACGCTGATGAATGCTCATGATTATCAAGTCTCGTCGCGCCTGAAAGAGCATAAAGCTAAACGGAATTGAAGACCAACTAATAACTACCTTATACAGGGCCGTAGCCAGTATGAGGCGAACCGAGGCACTCGCCTCGGTAAAATTTTACCAAATACTGTCGATTTTTATTTTTTTTATCAGACTGATAATATTAGAAGATTTCATACGGCTGATTTCGTACAACGGACCGTGTGTTCGCCTCGGTTGTAGTTTCTTCCTGGCTACGGCCCTGTTATATCGCGGTCTACGTAACACTAATCGCTTAAATGAAGAACCTATTGCCTGAAATCCTTCAGAAAAAGCCCGATACGTCATAAATTTCATTGTTCTTTAGCGCACGTTGTATCAATAATTTTGTTTTCCTGTTTTCTACGAATATCGCCTGATTCACTATTTGTTGCAGTCGTTGTCGCTTCATCTTGACGTCTGTAACAAGTCAATGACTAAGCTGATTCAGTCTATGGGTCAAACTGCTTAATTACAAAAATTGGCTTGACATTGAAGTACAAAGTCAATTAATTGACTTATGACGTCTGAAAAGGTTAAATCAAGGGCAATGATGGCAAATACCACATTTGCCCTCGAATTTACAACCCCATGTAGACTGGTAGGCAAATACGGTATTTAACATCTTTGCCTTTTATTCCCTCCTCTTTTGCACTTTTTTGGAGCACATATTCCCAGCAAATTTATTTGTGTAAATCTAAGTTTTCGTGCGTAACTGTTTGGGGTGAACGCGAGTTTTTGACATATTGGAAATATACCAATAAATGCTCCGATCAGTATTCATTTCAACCTCGCATCAATGGTTCTTTAACAAGAGTATTTAGAACAATATTGATCTGGGTAATAAAGTAAAAAAGTGTGGTGGCTCTAATAGAATTATACCTGCTTTTTGCAGAGATGATTTTTATAGGTCATGCATGCTGCCCTATTCAAAGAAGAAGCTGCCGTTAACTTTTAACACTCAAAGTTCTATCGCACGAAATTTTCAACCTTGCATGAATAGCACTCAACCGTGTAGAAATGAACAAAGAACTGTGCGGTATTTACGAAAGTTGGTTTTTTTATTAGTAATCATTTTTATTCCAATTACGAACAGACTTGAAACCACTGACTTTCAGCCCCTAGGGTGGGAAATTTTTGACGGAGATCTACTGTCTCCATCGTGCAGTATTTCATTTGAAGGTCTTTGTAGAAAAATAAAATTATGTCCAAGAAATGCCTATTAGTAAGTGGTATTGGGGTATGGAAACTGACCTGAAGGACGCAGGGTGGTGGTATCATGGTCAGACCACCATAAGGCAAAAAAAAGCACTAGATTTTAGCTATTTCTTAGAACATCCATCAAAACTTTTGATTTTGCTTTATTTTGAATGGCCCAATGTATGTTCCAAATGCAATTAGCCAGTCATTTCAACCTCGTATCAATGGCTTTTGAAATTATATAGAATATTGATGGGGTTAATGAACTGAAAAAAAAAAAACGAACGTGTGGTGAATCTAATAATCCTCAAGGGAGGGCAAAGATGAAACAGTCCAAAGCTAGATGTATTTTATAAATGTTTTAGGGCACAGCGTGGAAGAATTTCTTCCCTCCTTCCCAAATGCGCGGGGCAGAATTACGTGACGTGACATGCTGTGCATAACTCCACTGAAAGCTGGTTTGCCTGTGGCAGTTCGACAGTTGTTTTCGTTTTGCCGTTGCGGCAAATGAAATTGTTACAGTTATAAGTTCAAATTCTTCATTCATTTCCTTCTGGCGGTCTTTCCGAGGAATCGTCTGAGAAGTTCTATGGACTCTTAAATTAACACAGTCTCAGGTGGGTATCGTTAGATTAAAAATTGTTAATTCGTTAAATCGCATAAATCGCTGCGTAAAATTCAGAACACGGAACAGATTACTCGTGACTTTTGTTGTATTTTTTACCGCTTTGTGGACTTTTTGACACTTAATACTTTAACTCAGCTTTATTTAAAAAATCTATACACATTTCGGACCAATAATGTCTCAAGCAGTTACCGAATAATTAAAGGTTTGGCGCCTACCGTAATTCGCATTTGGTTGTGCTTCGGTCAGAGGTCACGTTTTTCGCCCGTTTTTAGTGTAATATTTACATTTGCTTGGCTTTGTCAGCGCTCGTGATTTCATTTACCCAAAAATTTTATTTCGCTAATTTGAAGAAAAAAGAATGCTCTTTCAGACTACACAAGCCTTGGTGTTCAAAGCCATGTACCAATCCGCTTTTTTTAGCTCGTGAAAAAGTGCTAAATTTTGACGGTTGATTAGGCGATTTTGAGTCAACAACTTTGAAAATTTCTTTAAAAATCTCTTGTTGACCAAATCGCGAACTAATCAGTTAAAATTATAGAGAAAAAATAGTAAAAATACGAAGTGTCATTATATTTTAGTTGCCAACTTTATTTTAAAAATTACGAGTTACTGAATATGACTCTAATTTCGCATGATTTTTACCCATTTTAGGCCTCGGGAAGAAAAAAATTCGTTAAAAAAATATTATTCACTCGATCGTACTTAAACCAACGATTTTGTAACTAGCGCCCATAGGGCTTTATTCTGGCTGAGTTTGAGGCCAGATCATTTTTTGACTATTTCCACGTCTAGTTGATATGTACGCGAAGTCGCTCTTAATAGCCTCGTTTCATTTTGAAAGCAATGATTTTTGAAAATCGGGCATGGCCTGTTAATTCACCAATTAGCATAGAGATGATAGATACACTTCTGCAGTTTCACATCTTTTGCAATTCCACTTTTAAGTCCAAATAGTAGTGGTCCATCTTCTCCCTTTTCTTTCACTGGCAGCCTTCGTGGACAATGAAGTGCACCCTTCCCTGCTCTTATAGCACGACAATATCAGGTCTATTGTGGTCTAAATGGAAATCTGTCTGAATTCTGAAATCCCACAGTAACATCATTGGGCCATTTTCTATCACTGCCTCTGGAGAATAGCCACACAAGTATGATGATGATGATGATGATGATGATGATGATGATGATGATTCGAGTAAATTCACGCCTTTTTTAACGTGATATTTCAATTATTCAACGGCTTAGTACTTTAGTATTTAGTATTTGAGGATTTTAGTATTTAAGTTTCATAGAGCCACAAGGGAGACTACAGTCTGACTGTAATTATGCACCCTGTTGAAATAAATAAAGTGTAATTATTACCGTTTCTACTATTGTTATTACTATCGTATGACACTTTGTTTTTAGAATGGATAAGACATAACAACAGTTGTGTACACTTAAGGAGCGGCAGTTTTTAAGAGGAGAAGTTGGCGCGGTGCAAACCTTCCAGCAGTGCCGAGCTCAATGTGATCACACAAAAGGATGCAAGGCGATGGAATTGTAGCACGCTTACAACTGGAAGTGTTATTGGTGTACAAACCCTGATTTGATCGAACCTTAAACTGGAACATACCCTTGCATACCCTTCATTTGTGTGGGTAAAAACAAGTAAGTATTTAGTATTTTTCGCTATTGAACTTCTTTTACTTTTCACTATCCTAGTGACTAAAAATAACGCATTTCCTAGAATGGACAAAACATCCCTTCAGCTGGTGTACAACTCAAGGGCGAACGCTTTTGAGTGGAGAAGTTGAACAAACCTTCGAAGAGTGCGCTGCCCGGTGTGACCAAACAGAAGGATGCAACGCGATTGAGTTGTGACACGCTTATAACTGGAACTGTTATTGGTGCACGGACACTGCTTTAATCGAACCTTATACCTATACAAACCATCTTGCCTATCCTGCACATGTGTGGGTGCGAAGTAAGTAACAGCTACAGCTGTATATCATTCATGATTTACAAGATTTGTTTTGCAAAAGGGGTTGTAGGGTTGTTTTTAGTGTCAAATACTGTGCTTAGATAGGCATGCTACCAATAGTGCATTCGGAGCACTCGGGACAATCCCCTAGGGGGAGGGGACGGTAATAGCCAGATCCCAACTACATGGCCTGGTGTAGGGAAATATTAGAAGCCCGGGTCTTAACTGGAAGGTCTGGGTAATGGCACAGTAGCTAGAACACCAGATTTGAAGTCAGTATGGTCAGTGATTTTTCTTCGAAAATTGAAAAAAGTTATTGACACTAGAATTTGGGTTAAGACGATTAAAGCGTACCTTGTCCATCTGAACCCAGAGGGGGATGCGTTATTCCAGCGGCCAAAGGATGCAAGTATGAGGTTCAGTCCAGAATAGGATAGCATCTGGTTCTAGAGGAACGTTTTAGGCCACAACACCCTGGAAACTATGCTGAAGAACATGACCCAGAGAGCCGGGATCCAGCCATATTTCACGAACCACTCTCTCAGGCCCATAACAGTCACCGTTCTTTCTTCAGTGAACGTGGAGACACTGTAAATTAAAGCAGTGACTGGCCTAAAAGCGACGCAAGCATCGACAGTTACTGTGAAAGGCCAACCCTACGTCAATTCCAGAGCAAGCTGCGCCGTCTTCCTCAACTTGTGGGTCAACCAAAGCAGTCCCAAGCACTCCAGGTGAAGTAGTAGCTGTTCCAACAACAGCAACCAACATTTCCACCATTCAAGACGAACAAAACGTCTTCATTGCCAACGGATTAAACCCAAGTGCGATTTTACCATCGGGTAGCTTTCATGGATGCTCCTTACGTTGAATATTAACATCAACAAGTAATTGTTAGCCCTTGCAGCTATTTCCTTTGACTTTGTTTTTGTAAAGAGCTGTTTTACAGCAAATCGAGGAACAACTGAGAGGTCTTTCTGACTATTCTCCGCTTGTTTGAAACTTTGACACGAAATAAAAGAAGACCGTTTTGAAATGTTTATCATGTGATCATTTGCTCGTTCGTGAGACCCCCACATAGCGCATGTGCTTGACGCTTATTGAGAAATTAAACAGCAAATTTTAAAGTGTTGATTGGCGATTCCTCTGTTGTTCAGCTTTCCAATTATACTAAAACAATTATTCGCCTCAGGCTCAGTTAATATTGTTGAATAATCCCCTCGACTTCGTCTCGGGCATTATTCAACAATGTTGACTTCGCCTTCGGCGAATAATTGTCAAATGATAATAAATAGAATAAAAACAGATGTACATACAGTATTAAATAATGAATAAATAATAAATAGTATATAAATTAAGTTAGCCTGCTTTCCATGGATGCCGAGTGCATATTATTTGAAGAATTCCTTGCAGCCAGATTTAAAAAAGGGTATGGATTCTGCCTCCGAAGAGTCGAAGGCAAACTGTTCCATAAGACCACCCCGCTATCAGCGAAAACTATTTTTAAGATAATTGGTACGAGGGAGAGGGACATCAAATTTATTAGAGGAATCTCTTAAGAAATAATTCGAAACACGATTAACAAATCTATCCTGTAAATATTCAGGTGCTAAAACGTGAGTACATTTGTAAACCATATGCATGTTCACTCAGTGTGTGGAGTTCACGACGAGGAGCAAGTTGAGTCCAATTTAACTGCTGAAAAAATGGCTCGACTTCAGCGTCGTCGTCAGTGTAAGTCAAAATGCTGGCAGCGCGATTTTGGAGTTTCTGCAGCTTCGTAGCATTAGTTGCCCTGCCATTATTCCACACTATGTCACAATAATCAAACTGTGGCTGGATTATCGAATTGTACGCGCAAATTGAGGTTACCGGAGGAACGAAAGAACGACAGCGCTTTCGGGCACCAATTCCCGAAGCTACTTTTTAAAAGAGATTTCAGTAATGTGAGTATTTCAGGAAAGATGCGCGTCGACCTGGACTCCAAGAGATTTGGTAGAGGCAACTTGAGAGATTGGGGAATTATCAATCGCAAGAGCAGGAGTTAACCTTTGCCGAGACCCAATCACTATGAATTCAGTTTTGGATTTGTTTAAACACATTTAATCCAAAATCCCTTTCTAGAGGGTTGTTGTCATAGTGATAATTTGATGCTCTTGCGTTACCTCGTGCGTTCAGTGCCATCCTGTAATTTCCTTCGCAATATTCCTTCGCAATAAATGTGCGCGCGTGTCACACGAGACGGCACAATTAATTTGTACTTAAAATGGCACATTTCGCCACTTCGATGGAATAGACCCCATTACTGAAAAGGTATCCAAGTAAGGTCCCTTAGATCAGCACGGTCTCACTTACGATCACAGACCTTGTCTTTACTGCCGAGACGGGTGCAAAGCACCCCTTTAATCGCCAGCTCCACCGTACATATGTGGTAGCAGTTGGCTTGGAACCGCGAGCAGTTCTCGGCAAGCGTATGGAGATGGGATCAGCTTTTTACCGATCGGTGTGCCACAAAATTTGTAAACAAATTCGACTCTTAATACCAACACCGTGGTATTAGTCCGTACCACGGAGCTGGTAAACTGAAGTATGCTTCTGTGCTTTCTTTGTGTTGTTTACCGTCTCCTACCCCGATCATGGCTCCTGAATTAATTTTTTGCGACTGATCTAGGATCTAATTTGAAGGGGTTCAAATAAACGACTGCCACATGCCTGCTGCATGTTTCCCCGAAAAAGACTGAAATTTGGGTCCTCAAAAACATGTTCGTAACATTAAGAGGGGGGATACCAACGTGTGTTTTCTTGCGTCACTTTGACTACAAGTTCTGTGAGAAGTGAGCAGATTCATTTCAACAGAGCCCCTGAACCACTCCCAGATCCACCCAAAAATTCGTCATAAAACGTGCCTTGAAATTCAAACATTTTCTGTTTTATCTTTTTTATCTTAGGGCCACTATTATGTTATTTTCTCGCAAAACGTATGATGGAGTATTGACTTGAAAGAGTTAAAGAACCTCTTGAAACACTCCAGGATGAATGTTACAAAATATTATGCCGGAGATCTTTCAAAGAAACCGATATCACGTACGTTGCTCTAGTAGATGAACGTACGCCATGGGTAGAAAAACAAGTTCTACAGAGAGGCTCTGCCCTAAGTTTTAACCCCTTAACCTTTTATGCGCCATTTGTGACTGAAAAGGCACCCCTTTCGTACATCTTGCATTGACAAATGATACCTCATTCACATTTAATTTAGCTATGTTTTTTAGATTTTTGCATGCCTTTGAGCTGCTGTAAATGCATTGTCTTTAAATCAAGATGAATCATAAAACTGGAACGTTTTCTCGACTGTTTCACAACCATAAAATGTATCTGCTTGCTCTTCTGGGCTTTTTTGTAGACAGAAATGACAGATTTCCCTACCCTTTCGTATACCTCAACGAGTAAAATCCCTACCCTTCCATATACCTGAAGCCTGAAAAAGATACCCCTTTCGGACGAAGCCTCCCCGTATAGGCCATTATCGGGAGTACCCCCCTCCCCGGGTTCTAAGCCTCGGTTAAGTATCTTTATTTTTTCACTATTATGTAATTTTACCATGTAAGGTCAAGAGAACGCACAAAATAGTGTAGGGTCCTGGTTGAACCGGTTTACAACAGGGCGAATACCGGCGGATGCAAAAGGAGCAACTATAGCTGAACTGGACGAACCGGCGTACGAAAATCCAATAGAAAATAGAACCCAAAATAACATTTTTTTACAGTAGAATAATTAACCTTTCATTCAATGGTTTGGCATATAATACGCGCGAACATTTTGCTCATTGTTAACGTCATTCTCACAGACGGAATCAGGATGTTTCTGAATACTCTTACCCAAAAAAAAAGAAGCCAATTGCAAAATAGCAATTTTTTTTTGTAGTGGAATAATAAACCTCTTATTCGATGGTTTAACATAAAATATGAGCGATCATTTTGCTCATTGCTCGTATTTTTCCTCGCCCCCTGCGGGGCTTGGAAAAATACTACGTAACTCGCAAAATATCCGCACGTATTATATGCTATCGAATAAGGTGTATGTATTTTAATTCAGTTACATAACAAAGTCCGCCATATACAAACAGTAACATTTGAAACAATGCAACTAAAATGATAAAATCACGGACAAGAAATAGTGAGCATAATTTAAACACAAGAGTCGTGTGCACTAAGGTTCTCCCACTAAAATTAAGGGTAAATATTTACAGACAAGGGCAAGCAAAGATAACGAGTTGGGAAGAATAGTGTTTTAATGAGTAAGAGAATTTTAAAAAACTTAGAAATCGAAAACAAAAAAGAGAAGAAGATAAAAGTGTTTGATATTTGTGCCACAAATCGGAAATCGAAAGGCCTAAGTGTTATGCCTAGTGTATATTTCAAAAATTCGGTTTTCATTAAAATAACGTTATAGAGAAAACACCCATTTTATTAAAATTCCACTCGACAAAAGAAACCTGGACACCACACAGGTCTATACCGTGTGATTGTTCTTTTTTGTTTGTGTTTTCATAGGAATATATAGCTCAACAAAAACAGCATCCGGAAAAATTGGGGCCAGGCCCATCTCTTATCTTAGGATTTGGATGACTGTTTCTACGCGTGGAAATCGACCTGAGCAATGAAGGTCGCGGCAAGGAGACAATCGACTGTAAATGAAGGGTTTTACAAAAAATGGTACAAAGTCGCGATAGAGTTTTAGCTTCTCTTTAGAGCTGCGGCCTTTTAGAGCATCCATTATCACTTTCATTTCAATTTTGCTTCATCCTGAAGCGCCCAATATATGATTCGATCAGTATATTCAACCTCTCATCCAATGGCACTTAACATTATTTGATACAATATTGATAAGGTAATGAACAAAAACACGTGCAGTAGCTCCAACAAGAACATTCCTGCTTTTGATGAATTCAGAGAATTTTTCTGTGAATTCAGATTTGTTGAAATTTGTCTCATTCTGTAAAGATTTACGTAATAATTGGTCATTAAATCATACTGATGACACTTGATTGACCATTCTAATCATTGCAGTGTATTATCATTAGTACAAATTGTAACTGTAGAGCTTAGAGCTTTTGCAATACTATAACCACATATAGTCATGCAAATAAAGCTTATGCTGTTGTTGTTGCTTTTTTGCTGTGATGATCTTCACAAGTAATGCAACCTTTTTCCAAAAAGTAAACTTTTAAAATTCGAGGTTCTATCGGAAGAAAATTTTAACTTTGCACGCATGGCACTCAACTGTGTAAGATGAACATGCTTAGAAATGTGCGGCAGCTCTTGAATAAGACCAAGAGCTTTTGCTGATTTTTGCATTGGTGGATTTCATAGCTCAGATGCATCCCTTACCCAAAAATGGCACTCCACTGTGTCACTCGAAATTTTCCGAACAATATTGATAGGATAATGAACACATGATCGGGAAAACATTTTAATTTTGCACGAATGGCCCTCAACCGCGTAAGATGCATGAACATAGAAACGTGTGGCAGCTCTTGAATAAGACGAAGACGTTTTGATGATTTTTGTAGTGATTAATTTCTTAGCCCATGTGCATCCCTTACCCAAAAAAGCTCAAAAATCTATTGCACGAATTTTTACCTATCATGAAATGCATGGCACTCAACTTTTTCACTCGAAGTTGTTAACCTTTGCCTGACCAGCTCTTAAATTTTTTCCGAACAATATTGATAGCTTAATAAACAAATTTTTCAAATACATAAACTGTTTAGATAACAAAATTCCCTAAAATAAGTTATTTTTAAATTACATGACAACTCTCTTGGCCATCATGTAAATGCCTCGTCACGCAAAAGATTAGAAATTCAAGCGTACTCTATCACAAAACCAAGAAGCCTTTTGAAGTAAAAATTTGTATGAAAATTAGTTTTCAGCTGCCCTAATACATCGTGAAAGTAAAATCTCGGTACGCTCGATAGTTTTGTGGTTTGAATTTTAGTGACGTCATGTGAAAACCAACAATACCCTAATCTAGTGCTTTTTACAAAAAACCAAAGGAACTGTTAATTGCAGTTTTTCTTCAAAACAGCACTGGAAAAAAACACCATGCCGTCAAAAGAGTGATAGGCGGGTGTCATTACAAAGGCAGTCATTTCTCCTCAGTTATCTAACTGACCTTGAAAGTTCCTCGTTTAAACGCGTTGCCTTCCCACTGGGTAGACCGGTGTCTATCCAATGGAGATGACGTGAGAAAATAACGTAATGGAGAAGAATGATAAGCTATAATAAAGGCTAGGTAACGAAGTAACAGGAAACAAATAGCTTGATTTATAGATTATTCTTATTAAATTTAATTCTTGTTTCGATGTGAGGTTCTTTCTTATCAAGGATGAATGTATATTACTAAGGCTTCACGTATTTAGAAGGCGAATTTCAACAGTAAAACGCAACAAGCATCGGAAGCATGTCCGACCGAGCACACGGTAAACATCGAACGAACTGCGCATGCGCAAAGCTCAGGATAGACATTGAAACAAGGAGAGCCCAAATTTTCATCTTATTGTTATGGTGCTTTCTCAGACATGGATTTCAAAAATGGAAAAATAGATATGGAAATGAAACGTGAATGGGGAATTCTCTTTTCCTTTTTATCCTGGATTGTTTAAGGCTAGCTATAGGAGGCGGAGCAGGGGGGGGGGGGGGGGCCTTGGGGAGCCGTAGCCCCCCAAACAAAAATTGGGGCGGCTGGTGCCGAAAAACACTTTTATGGATGTATTGGACATTTCCTGTGGCATCGGCGCCCGTTCTTTCTTGCGCCCGTTACTTCCTACACACCGGGAAGATTGCAAAATACAGTGGATCATAACTCGGCGGTCGAGAGCGCTAGGGCTATTCGACTTTCAGAACCACCAACGCCAGAAGTGTCGCATATATATATATTTACTATTATTGCTGTTTTTAATCTATTTTGTCAGATAAATATGTTATGAATGGTAATGAGCTTGATGCAGAAGATTTCGATGAAGATCCCACAGAAATTATCGATGGACAAGCGAAAGGAAATGAAATAAACGAAATCGCTGACGATGCGGCAGCCTTGGGTAATGCCACTCTCTTGTTTCCTTGGCAACTGCCATATTGTGCTGTACAACTTCCATTTCTTCTGCAACTTATTTATGCATTCCTCCTTAACAAATCATAAAATGCATAATTTGCTGAATGTTTAATAACTTTAATTATAATATCAAACTTTAAGGATGGAAAAAGTATCCATTCAGCTGGCGCTAACAACCGGATAAATTGCTATCTAATGGGTAAGTATTAGGAACTGGGAAATCAATGTCAAAATCTAGTGGATAATAATTTATTCTGTGGAGAGCACTATTCACTTTCAGAGAAGCTGACGTCAGAAGTGCCGCTTTATTCATTTATTATTATTGTTGTTTTTAATCTATTTTGTCATATAAATATGTTATCAATGGTTATGAGCTTGATGCAGAAGATTTCGATGAAGATCCCACAGAAATAATCGATGGACAAGCGGAAGGAGATGAAATAGACGAAATCGCTGTGGATGCGGCTCCCTGGGGTAACGCCACTCTCTCGTTTCCTTGGCAACTGCCATATTGTGCTTCTATTTCCTCTGCAACTTATTTATGCATTTCTCATTAACAAATCATAAACTGCATATTTTGCTAAATGTTTAATTACTAAATAATACCAAACTTTTAGGATGGAAAAAATATCCATTCAGTCGGTGTACAGTGAGGGGACGACAATTTTTGAATGGAAGAAGGGTTGTGGTACAAACCTTTGCGCAGTGTGCTGCTCACTGCGTAAAAACACCGGAATGCAGGGCGATTGAATTGTGGCATAAGTACAACTGGAACTGTTAGTGGTGCAAGAGAACAGATTTGATCGGACCTTATACCAATACACGTGATCTGGCCTACCCTGCACATGTGTGGATACGTCCGCAACCCATTAAGTACGACCTTTCACTGTTTCTCAATTAATGTGCACTAGTTGTGCAGCTGCGCATATATCTTTAGAAAAAAATTCCTTTCTAGCCACAATCTGCGGACGGCACCAAAGCGTTTGTAATAGCAAGAACAGATTCTCCGTTATAGATAGCTTTCATATTGGCTGTTATCTTAACAATTACCCGACGGAAATTTTGTCGCACGCCGTTAAAGTTAAAATTGGTCGCACTTTTCAAATAGCAACGGTCAATTGCCTTCTTTTGTTTAAATAAATAAGCATAGATTCTCAGGACACGATTCCTAGGAAGACCATGTAAAGGGGATACGATTTTGTGTATAAATAAAGATGATGATGATGACGCCATGAGAGTGAAAACGTTCTAGGTAAGGAACCTCCCGTTCCAAACTTCTCTTGTAAGTGACCGTGATCGTTTTCCTGGTCGCTTTTTAAGGTGATAGTTGAGCAGTGGCGAACCCAGGGGAGGGGCCCGGGAGGCCCGCCCCCCTCCCTTTTAGACCAAACGCAGGACCAAAAAAAATGTTTTTTGAGACCCCTCCCTCCCCCCCCCTTATCTCAGGGTCTGGGTGACCGGCCCCCCAAACCCCCCTCCCCCGTTTTCTGAAGGTCTGGATCAGCCACTGTTGAGTATGTTTGATTGTTTTAAAACTCCCCTTAGAGTTCCCTCAAAGGATCAACAATGAAAAAGGAAAGTTATTTTCTGGCCTCAGGCTTTATACATAAACTAGAGGTACAGTCATCATTGATTACGGAACCGCGTTCGTCACCTATGAAAAATTACGGAAACTAAGTCGTGTTGAAAGGAGTCCAATTTCCCGGCAGAGGTGCCCCTGATAAAATTAATACAGGCGGCTAATTTGCAGTAGCCAGTGATAGTTCGAAAATTTCTGCCTTAGTGCCAGAGGAACACCAGATTACGATGGGTTCTGACGAACGCGAAAACTGGAAAAATGTTTATATGGTTATAGAATTGACATGTGCATAAGACGTCACAACACATGCAAGTTGTTCTTTGCAACTTTTAAAAGAAAGTTTGTACATTTAAGTTTAAACTGTTTAAACTGCACTTTTTAATTAATTAATATAACACAAGTGATTTTGCACCTAATGCCTGGACCCGAGAAAAACAGTTTTGATTTCCCAAGAGTCTTGATATTTTCCAAGGCCCACTATTTAACATCGAAGGAAATTAAAAAAAATAATAACAATAACTAACAGCAATTCCAGAGAGATCAGAAATTGGGTGTTTTCTTTAAGAACGCAAAGATTTTATACAGGCATTGAGAATATTACTTACTAAAACTATGAGAAAATCGTCAAGAGGAGTCCTAGGGTATATATTTTGTTGACTTGTTAACCGTATATTATATTACTTAATTTCAAGGATGGAAAAAAATTCCTTTCAGGTGGTGTACAGTTCAAGGGCGACAGTTTTTAAGTGGAAGAAGGGGTGTGTTACAAACTTTTGCGCAGTGTGCTGCTAAATGTGTAAAAACACCAGGATGCAAGGCGATTGAATTGTGGCATAAGTACAACCGGAACTGTTACTGGTGCAAGAGAACGGATCTGATCCGACCTTACACCAACAAAGAAGATCTTGCCTACCCTGCACATGTGTGGGTGCAAAGTAAGCATTATCGTTTATTATTTAAACCTACAAATATTAGTCTAGATGTTTTTTTTTTCGATGAAACATAAAACAGTTAATTTTCCGTAGATACCAAGGGTATTATTGACCCTTGACTTTTATTTGAAGGTCAAAGCTGGCCTCACCAAGTTTTTAGGTGTTTATTTATTTTTCAATCTTTTTTCATTACAGTCAAGCAACGCGTACAAAATAATTAAAGTGATACATTTTGAAAACTCAATAGTTGCATTTTAAAAATGGCATTCGAAGGTTGTCTTATAGTTTGTGTAAAATCATATAGAATTGTCTTTACGTAGGTCATCCCATAGAGGTATCTGTTACAGAGTATCCAGGTTTGGAAAACAAATCACAAAGTACACAAAATCAACCGATTTCTCACAAAAGCAAGTTGCATGGTTTTGCATTGTAATCTTTTATTAGACACTTTGTTTTTCTGTATTGTTTTTTTTTTTGTATTTGTGTTTGTGTTTTTGTTTTATTTCAGATTGCACTGTAAATAAGTGTTTACAAATTCTCTTTTATCTACATTATTTAACAATTAATGAATGAGGCTGAGTATCTTGTGAAGAATTATGGAGATCGAGGAGGGCGTTATCTGTCGAGGCCGTAGGCCGAGGCGGATAACACCCTTCAAGATCGCCATAATTCTTCATATGATACGAAAGCCGAATTCAATAATTATTTTATTATTCATTCAAAATTATTCCTAGATTAAAAACATGGCTAAAACATGCTTACCTCCATCGATCCATCGATGTTAAGTTTATCTTCGATAGTGCACGTTTAGGTTTGTCCAGATCTGCGAATATTCTCCAAATAGCAGATGTCGTGCTTCGCGTTGTCTTCTTGCTGTTCTTGCCATGTTTTTAGCTATTTTTCCCTAGTTCTCACTCTTGAAACAAGTGAAATGTCCGCCAATTTTCAAGTTCACAATCAAAACAACTCAATCTCGTCCCCAGGTCTTCTCCGTTAACGGAGCCTTAACCTGCGAAAATACTGCATTTTCGACGTCATTTCCTCGTTAAACACAAAATTCTTTCAAATTTGGTCATCAGCAACTGGTTATGGTGAATTAAACGTGTGCTTTTAGCCAATCAGAATCGGGAAAATATTTTGAATGAATAATAATAAGTATTAATTAATTCTTGGTAAAATAAGCCTCATTCAGCAATTGCGCGGCTGTTTTTTTGGCTGCAATGTATATAATTGTGAAATGTAGATAATTGTAAGTATGTCTGTTATTGCGGTTGTTTTGAATATTGTAATTAGTTTCTTTTTAATTAGTTCTTTGTAATTAAAGTAATAAATGTCTTGAATAAAAAAATAAAAGATAATAATAATAAAAAAGAGTTGCATGGTTTTATACGGATCTCGATCTACTTACACTAAGGTTACACAGCTTTGAACTTAAAAAGTTGACTTTTATAAAATTTTCTAGCTTATTAATGCCCTTGGATCAAGTCACGTCGACAAGCAAATCCCGTGGGTAAGTCCAATCCTCTTTTCAGGGTCCATGCTGCTGGGCGGAGGCTTAGAAAGGTCAAGAACTCGACGTTTTCTTTCTTCAACCTCTGTGTCGACTTGCTACCATTATGACTTGTGGGATTACGAAAGTTTACCTTGGGTTGTACTTGTAACAGTCTCATCCATATACGTCTTTTCAGAGTCGTGTGTCCTCCCCGCTGGGAAGGAATTGTTACTTGACAAACGGAGGCTAAATTTATGTCAGACTTCTTCATTACATTTAAATAGAACACTATTTTAAAAAATGGTGTTCTAGTAAGTGATATGGAACCTCTTTTTTTGAATTATGACGGTTGAAATGTCGCGTATGAACTAACAAAATTTACTAGGTATTTTTTCTTTTAAATTAATGCTTTTATTTTTCATGATGTCTACAGATATGGGAAAAAAGTAGAAGAAGGGCATTGTTCTTGGAAAATGCGAGTGCAATATTGTCTCAAGCCGGGTGTGCCGGTTTCTCTGACATCAAATATACAATAAATGCCAGACATGTCTACAAATGTGCCTCTTGTAGCCTTCAGTAGGGGGTTGACGAACTTACTGTATGTTACATTTTAACGATGAAATAGGTTAATACAGCTGTAGCTATCAATGAACTCTCTCTTGGAGTTCATTATACGTACGACTTAAAATTGCTACATGAAAAGAATTTTATAGAAAGACTTGACAGTGTTAAAAAACTTATAAATATCTGGTCTTCAAGAGGTCTTTCGATTTATGGGAAGGTGACGATAATTAAGTCTTTAATCATTCCAAAACTGGTTTATATTTCGTCATTGCTACCCACCCCTAAAGAAATCATTCAGGAACTAAATCAATTACTATTCAAATTTTTATGGAAAGGAACTGATAAAGTAACCAGACTGTCCGCAATAAATGAGTACGAAAATGGAGGATTGAAAATGATCGACTTAGAGAGTATGATCCAATCTCTTAGGCTAGCCTGGATAAAAAGAATTTTTGGGACAAATGACGGTACATGGAAAAGTTATCTACGACACCTTCTGAATCGGTTTGGAGGCCTTTTTCTATTTCATTGTAACTATGACGTCAAAGACATTCCTATCACATCTCAATTTTACTCTGAGCTTCTTAAATGGTGGTCCGATTTTCGAGAGGAATTTGACACAGAGAGAGATCAACAAAATATAGTATGGAATAACAAAGAGATACGTATAAATAATAAGCCTGTATTTTACAAAAACTTTTTTGAGTCTGGTATAATCTATGTAAATGATCTTTTATTTCATTTAAACAACACGGATTCGTTTAACATTATTTCAAAGAAAATTAGTAGAATAAATGTCTTAATATGGGCTGGACTCCGACACTCTGTACCTTCACATTTGAAAACAACTGATCGTACTTTTTCTATGACCCCCCTCTCTTTTAGAATTGATAACAAGGATTTTGATGCGCTGAAAAAGAAGTCGAAAGATTATTACCTATTGATTAAAATCAGAAAAGCACAGTTTCAAAATAATTCACGATTTCTGAAACATGATTTTAACTTAACCGATGATCAACTGAAAAAAGTTTTTATCCTGCCTCATAATCTAGCCTTCGAACCATATGTTAGAGCTTTTCAGTACAAGATTCTTAATTCTATATTATACACTAACAGCAAATTATATCAGATAGGTTATACTGCGGATGATAAATGTTCTTTCTGTGAATCAGAACCAGAAACGCTACCTCGACCATTTCTTCTTCCATTGTGTGTACTCCCAGCTTTTCTGTTCGAATCCTATTACTATTCTTTAACAAAGGAATTTTTTCACCTTACTCTGCAAGACGTATTGATAGGAATAATAACCTCTAAATGCCCCTTACTCAATTATTTGTTACTGATTGCTAAGGTATATCTTTGGGATTGTAGAAGGTCTGAAACGCTTCCAAATATAACTGGCTTCAAGCTAAAGGTCAAAAATAAATATGAGACAGAGAAATATATATGTATTAAAAACAATACAATAGAAAAGTTTACTAGGAAATGGGCGATAACCTCTGGCTCTGTGCTTCTATAAGTTAGGTTTATTATTATTATAATTGTCGTTGCATTATATTGTTACTTTTAAGATACTGTGTACTAGTAAGTAGGCACTGTGTAATTGTTATGCTATGGTTACTGCGTAAGTGTGTAAGTAAGTTTATTTTAGTAAGTAGGCACTGTGTAATTTGTTATGCTTTGGTTACTGCGTAAGTATGTAAGTAAGTTTATTTTAGTATTATTAGTGTAATAGTAAGTATGCACTGTTTAATTGTAGTTTTATAAGAAATAAACAGACATATTAAATAAAAAAAAATATATCAATGAACTGAGTCGTTTAAAAATATTGGGAAAACTACTTGATTCCTCAGTTAACTGACGCCCGGATTTATATAAGGTTTTCAGACTTTCACATTAAATAAATAGAGTTCTGGTGGTAAAAGAGGATGATATTATCCTACAGCACAAGACATCCTCATCCCAAGACCTGAGCTCCAACGTAACGGGAATCATCATGTTAAAATCGAAAATCGTCTTTGACAAACCACACGTTCCGTTTTTCCTTGAAAACGGACGGGCTTTAATTCACGGATTGGCCTTGAACCGTTATAAAATTCTCTCTCACTTCCGGCCTCTGAAATTAATGTTTGATCAACAAGGTCTCGCCAAGCTCGATGAAGCCGTTTTACATAATCGAGTAACTCCCCGGGCGACCGGTGACAATAACCGCTCTCTTTGAAGTTGCAATGATATGCGCAGTAGGTGATGCGTATTTCAAAACCAGGGAAGTACCTTAAACAATGCATTTTGATAGCGGAGCTCCCGCGCGTGCAGCCGAGCACCATGGGTAAGAAAATTTGGTAAACTATCCATCCCAGAAAATTTGGTTATGACGTAGCGTACGCCCGTCCGTACACACCCTTCATGTAAGCCGATGTCAAATGTCACAATAGATCTTGCACAACTTGACTAGCCTCTTAATTATGTAAGCCATCCGTATGAGTACGATTAGATTGACAGCTGTCAAAATCAGACATCCGCTGACAATTATCACATGACCGTCTCGCGGGCTCAGATAAAAGACTAGTCGTTTTGCCCCTATATATAAGCTGATATAATATGTCACATTTACCAATTCAACATAAAAACGAAACTACGGCGGGCAAGGCTGTCAGTTGGCTGACAGTCGTTTAAAGTTACATTGGCAAGCCAAATTAAGGTCAATTGACAGCTGTCAAAATTGGACATGTGCAGACCGCTATCAGAAAACTAATAACGAGGGCTCAGGTTGTCTCAGGTACACGATCTGGCATTTTCCACTACATGCCGGACGGAAATGTCCTACTCACACTTGTAGTCTGTTAATTCAAATATTCGCCATTCTAATGAAGGTTAATTGACAGCTGTCAAACTAGAGTATACGCTGACCATCATCACCTGAGTGGATCGCGGGCTCATTTTTCTATCTATTGAGGTCACGTAGTGTTGAAAGTTTTGCGCTGATATTTTATTTGATCACGGGCTCAATTCGAAGCCCCATAGCTTTATAGAAAATCTCTCCATCCTAGAAAATTCGGCAATCAAGTGACCGTGCACCGACCACCCGACCTTCCGTCCGTCCGCACCACAGGCATACCAATGTTTAATCTCACACTTTCTAGCTAGTTTGGGAGCCTGCAACCTGATATTGTACATCCATGTTTTGATTAATTGACGGCTGTCAAAACAGTGTTTCTGCTGACCAGTATCGCCTGACCGTATCGCGGGCACAGGTATCGACACTCTGAGTTCGAGTAATATTTTGAAGGTATTCGCTGACAAGTTGCTACTTTTCAAATGATCGCAGGCTCAAGTTCAATTTTTTTAAAATGCACATGAAATAAGTCGTGTTTCATGAGCCGCTCTCTTAAAATGTTGATTTCGAACTGATCTCGGACACGAAAATTCAACCGGCTTTTACATTTACATGCAGGGAAGGCAATCGCTTTTGACTTTTCTCACTGTCACGCGTTGATCACGCTCTACGTCCAATTTTTATGTTCTGATTGGTCAAAATTTGACAGGTGAGTTTATGCGGAAAATTTTTGCAGCGTCAGGAAACTTGCTTACTGATAGCTGGAGCTGGGAGAGTTTTGTGTTATCTTGTGATGTTATAAACTGTCTTTTTCTACTTGGTGTACAAAATGGAATACAGCTGCTATCAAGATTGTTCTGTAATTCGTGACTGGTTTGTTTATTGCGCTTTTTGTTGACAAATGCACCCCTTGTCAAAGTCATTGGAAATCCGATTTCGGATGGCATCGTTTTCAAAAATGAGCTTACTCACTTGCCCTTGCTTGAGGCGTAAGAAGGTTGAAAAGTCTCAAGCGATTCTGGAACACTTGATGACCTTCAGAAGCAGCATCTCGACTGGTAAGCTTGAGCCATTACTGTTTTTGATGTTTTTTTTTTTTCGGTTTCCTGAAGTCGAGCGTATGGTTTATGCGGCTTAAGTTAAAACACGAGCAATGATCTAACCTACAATAGTATCAGGTTTAAAAAGCCTTTACACAATTTTTGACCCGCAAATTCAAAGAAAAGGTTCCGAAGATTATTTAGTTATGATTTTGGCTGTAAGCAGAAAGCTCTGAGCGATTTTCTTGCCTCGAGTTCATCTTGAAAAAGAGCGAACACCGGGAAGCCGGCTTAAAACATAAATAAGCTTATGCTTGCCTGATGCTTGCCTGACTCATGATTTTCTGAGACACTTTACTCTCAATACTTCCCTTCGTGAATGAAAATTATTGTCTCTGTACATGTTTCACCGAATTAAACTTATTTTATTGATTGTTAGTAGTCCCTCTCGCAATTTTCATCGCTGCACCGGTTGTTTCCAGTCGAACATAAACATCGCATGTAGGAATACTCAAAACGCCGCGCGTAAATATCACTCGCTTTTAAAGATTACACATAACAAAATCATACACAGTTTAATGAATAAAGAGAAATAAAACCTAAACATAACAATTTCTCTATTATGTTGAAGCGTAAATGGTAACTCTATTAATCGCACTGCAAATTTGGTGCCTGTCAAAAGTGAGAACCCGTCCGGCTGGCCGAAAAGTGATTTTGGGAATTTTTTTATCGTTTTCATTAATTAAGTAATAGACCACACTTTCTATGGGTTTACCGGCGTGATAACCCACGCGGGATGTTGGGAGAACACGAGAAAAGCTTGTAAATCACGAGCCGAAGGCGAGTGATTTACAAGCTTTTCGATCGTCGTGGATTTTGAATGAGTGCAAATTCTCTTCCAAAATTGTGACAAACTGCAGAATTATAGGTTTAAATAGGGCAAAAAAGAACAAATTCTGCCCGAGGTCTGTGTACTGTTTACCTGAGACGTGATGAGAAAACGTATGTTTAAAAGTCTGGTTTACACTCCACCAGATTCGTCGCCAAGCTTTACTAGTAAACTAAACTTGTCGAACACAAAAAATCCGGCCTGATTTTTATTTTGGCCTCTCTTTTAAACAGAGGAATGCAACGTGTGAATTAGCTGCCACCAAGGACTATCGTGGCGCATGTGTTTCTTAAAATTATATTTCGGGGTTGTCCAATTATCCATAGTCTCTCCTAACGGAGCAATGTTGGAGAGACTGGTGAATGCCACATTATGATGCTACAGCTAATGCAAATACAATACACGAATAGGTCTATTTGTTTTCCAGGCCTAATCTACTGTGATCGAACATGATTGCTATTTGTTCTCTAAAATCACTCAGCCTTTGCCTCAAAAGTCAAATGAATGTGCCCTGATCTGTGGATTACAAGTTTATTGTTTGATTTAAATTATGAATTTATTAACGGAAGCTTCGCTTTTAGCCCTGGCTAAATCTATATATTATGCACTGTCAAATCTCCCTAAGACGAACAGCTTTAAGACCGGCACATAGTGTCCGTCGTTGAACTGATGGATATATCTCGGATACGTGGCTGACTAATCGCAAGGTCACCACATAAACAAGACACTCTTGATATTGGCCAAGTTTTTGGGCGACGTTGTTTCTATGGAGCTTTTTAATCAACACTCTTAAAGTTGAAGAGGTTGAAGTTGCATCTTTTCTTGGCACTGATTCAGTAAGGGTCGATTTCCGCTGCCGCGTAATTTTTAGGTGCGTACGTGCGTAAAATTTCCATTCGCAAATAAAATAGGGGTAACATGGGAAAGGTCGTACGAAATCGTAAAAGTCTTTTTTATTTACAAGAGTAAAATTTACATGCGTGTACACTCAAGTAAAGATTATGCGACAGTGGAAATCACCGTAACACTCCACGAATTAACAAATCAAATACATAATCATGAGTTAAGTAGAGTTTGAAAAAAGCCAACGCTACTCTTAAATTTTCTTTTTCTCTCATTCTCTGCATTTTTTTTTTTTTAATAACTCAGCCTTTCTTTCGGGCAAGCAATCATTGAAGTATTCTTATCCAACAGGTTTCATTGTATCAGGGCCCCAAAAAAACGTGTGCCACGACAACACTTAACTGCTCAATAAAAATTAACTTGGTGGCTAAAGCAACTCTAAAACTATAATATGAACTTTTTTACTAAACACTATAGAATGGATAAAATCGGAACTGTTATACTTCTCTGTTTTCAAAAAAATGAATAAATAAATAACTAGACGAGTCCATACATATCATTTTGGGATCGTTTTCCCCAGTTCATACAAACAAATCCGTTAATATTCTAAAGAACGAACATTTCCCCCTCAATTCAAATTTCCTCTATTCCTCTAATAGATCGAATCAATCTTTGGTGAAGCAGTTTTGTATAATAGTGTAACTCAAAAATTCCGATATCTTGCTTTCGGACCTCTGTCAAATGTTTAACGCTTTGATTTTGGAGACCAGTGTTATAGAAGCGCTAACTATTAGTCGCATTCTGAAATGTAACAAATTTTATTTGGAACATTTCAGTTCAGCCAAAACATTTTTATCCGCGCGAGATCAAATGTTGTTGCGCTTTTGTTTCCAATATTTTCCTTTGTAGGGATTGTTTTATAAATTTGATAAATTTGTTCAAGTCAAAGAGATTCAAAGATAGAAGGTGCACCTACAAAAATACTGGATCGAACCACCTTAATTTAGTATGAAATACAGCCACCAACTTCAAGCTTGCGGCGGATACAGCTGTCTCTCCTCACTCCTCGTCATTAGGGACGCTTCGTTTCGGACAGCGTGGAGAGACGGCTGTATTCGCGGGCTATCACATGACTCCCTCCCTCCTACTGTGTTGTTAAGGAGGCAGTCTGGTTGAGTTTTGGACACTGGAATGAAATTGAGAATGAGAGAAATAAAGGGTAGAAAAAGGTATGAATACAAGTTAATCCGCAAATGGGCTCACGGACACCTTCTTGAGCTGTTGGACTCGATTTGTCTACTAGGAACTCACTTAATTTTCAACAATCCCAAATCCAATTCCCCCTCCCCCTCCCCCACCTTTTTTTTTTACTATATTCATTAGAAACATTCGAAAAATCATCAAAAAATTGTCTAACAATAGTGAACCAATGACAATGACTTAGTTGAGCCCTTTTTTTATTATTAGATGAAATCTTCGATAGATTTAAGGGGCAAAAAGCGGAACTAAACAAAGAACAAAACTTTCAATCGAAATGCCACCTTAATTCAGTCACTGGATTGATGAACCCCTCGCCTCCCACCACCAGATAATCGAATTTTGTCTAATCCCTTCTTGATGTGAAGTACTTCTTCCTTTATGATCCTTAAGGGAGGAGTCTGGGTAGCTAGATTTTGAGTCCACATGTGTATCAATACGTACAGAAGTTGCATAAATTTAAAGAGATCATGACGATCTGTCATGCCAACGATTGACATACCATGATATGAAAAGTTTTGTTTTATTATCAACTACTTCCTTCAAAGCTTCTTTTGGACTTTTTCAGGCCCCCATCCCTTTTTCCATTCCTATTTACAATGGAAGTCTACATTTTTTTTTTTAATTTTCCTCTGTGATTGCTGTATTCGTGCATGTATGCCTTCCTTTACTTAATGTAATTTTCAAACGCTAGTTTCATAATCTTGTCCTTAGTTACTGGCATACAACCACGTGTTGAGCTGACCCTTTGTATGCCCTCCATATCATAAATTGAAATTGCCATATTCGTCATTTGCATGTACGTGAGTGGAATTACTCGTTCTCTATGAATAATTTAGATTATTGAACTGTACAAGATGTTTGTGTGATACTTTGCTGACTAAGTGTATTAAAGGTAACCACATCAACAAGCAATTTCTGATATTGTGTGTGTTTCCATAGAGCAAGTACTGAAAAAAACAAAAGCATTTTATAACAGTACTTGGGTACTTTTCGGTTATCGAAAACAATGTCCTCGTGCAGTTTTAAGTGAGTTTACCTTGAAGAGATCGACTCATTCTGGAACCTCTCTTGAAGGCGCAACAATGCTAAATCAATTATACCATTGCTGTTTTGGCGCGTAATATCCTTTTCTCTTTTTAATCAACCCCTCTATCAGATATTAAAGCACTTTGGCAATTGATTATATGCATACCGGTATTTGCGCGTGTGGGTGAAACCAATATTAAAATAGTACTAATGGCTATATCTGGAATAAGTAACCGACTAAGCGTATGAGCAACACATGACGGCGAACCCCTGATATTGGCCACGTTTTGAGTGGCGGTGTTTCTATGGAACTATTTAATCAACGTACACACTTAGAGGCGGAAGTGGCTGAGGTTAAAGCTCTCAACAAATTAACAAATAAAATGTATAATTATGAATTGAGTAGAGTTTGTTAAATGCCATCACGACTCTTTTGCGTTGGTTTTTAGTATTATTATTTTTAATTATTTATCTATTCAATTTTTAGAAAAAATTCAGCCTTTCTGACGGGCAAGGCGAGTGTTCTTAACGAACAGGACTCATTTAGTTCCGATATCAGAGCAGAAAAAGTGTACAGGATCTCGCGTTAATGGACTTGATGGTGGTACCACGACAACACTTAACAACACAAAAAGCGCTTCTTTGGCGGCTAAATAGCAAACAAGAAAAAAGATAACGTAAAAGATAAACTGTTTTCACAATAAACACTATTAGAATAGATGAATAACGTTGAAGTGTAAGCCCCATCAGTAGGCACCAAGTGTACCGTGAAAATGCGACGACACTTAACACAAAAAACCGTGCTCGACAGTTAATAACCAGCAGACGCTAAAGTTCATATAACATAAAACAAAACCGTTTTAACTGTCTAAACAATAACACTAGATGTAAGCCCCATTTTTGGTATTTTATTATTTATTATTATTATTATTATTATTATTATTATTATTTTATTATTTTATTTTTTGTATTGGTCAATGCCATTTAACCTGTGACCTATGCACAGGAGAGTAGTTACTTGCACGAAAGTACAAAAAATTAGAAAAAAAAAAGGCGTAGGAACAGAAGTATCGGTACTCGCTGAAAAACAAGGCAATGCTTGCGTAACCCGAAGTTAACACAAACACAGCGTTTCACCCGTTTTACGTACCACTCAAAAAAGTCGCAACATGCTACTTGATGAATAGGGTTTTACACCAGGAGCGACGATTTCATCCCGTCACTCACATAAGAAAGATTGGGAGACTTGGTAAGGTCGATTTACAAACTGCCTAATACTTGTAGAAAAGGTTTCTAGCTACGCCCCCTGTTAGCAACTTTAGTTCGTTTATGAATATTAAATTGGCAAAGCGATATATCCTACTCGGTTGTAACCAAGTTATTTTCCTTTGACGAAGCCAGAATACTTGATATAAGGGTTTCAAGTGCTTTAATACGTCAACAATATGTACTAGTTATGTCAAATAATTTGTTTTCTCGGACAAAACAGAGGAGACCAGAAAGGGTGTTTCTAACAAAACGAAATATTTTTTCCGCGTTCGCTTGAATATACATTTGTGTTTATTAAATACTCGTACTTAGCGATAAAACGCATCAGTGTAACCCAGTGGTGTTCAGAGCAAGTTCGCTGAAGTCATGAAGGCTGTTTTCTTACTCATCTCCTGCCTCGTTTTTGCGAGTATAGTGAAAGCTTCAAAATCCAACCATGAAGGTAAAATCTTTATGAGTGGTTTTTCGTCTCCTTTTCGTTTCTTTATTCTGATAAAAATGTTTTATTTGTGTTGTCAACTTATAAGCTTCAAAATTCAACGACGAGAATAAAATCTTTTTTTTTCGCCTCCTTTTGAATTTTTTATCCTGATAAAATTGTTTTGAGTTGCGTTGTCAACTAAAGGCTTCAGAATTCAACAATGAAGGTAAAATCTTTTGTAGTGATCGTCTCCTTTTCCTTTCCTTAACCTGACAAAAAATAGCTGTCTTTTGAGTTTTTCGTCTGTGAAGGTAAAAAACGTTTTGTAGTTTTTCTTTTGCTTTTATCTCTTCCTTCTGTAAAAAGCTCAATTTCCAGGTGTTCTCTTCAATTATGCGAAAAACGTCATTTAGACCGACCTAGGATTGGATTGTGGCTAGGTGGTACAGTATATACTTAGGCAATGATAAGAAAATGAGAGTCATTTTAAGCCTGTTGATTACTGTAATAACAAAATCAATATGTTTGTTCAGTCAGCGACTCAGGTGACTCGAAAACAAAAACCAAGTTCTCCAATGAACAGTATTCAATTCAAACCTAGATCCTTTTGATCGTTAGTCCTGATGCTCTGCTATTGAGCTAAAGGATACTTGTGGGAGTGTAAGCCAATAAATAAGATTACATGACAGATATTCTGCATCTGGCTGCTAGGACTAATGCCGAAAAAAGATGGCATCATTCACAATGATATACAAACGTGAAGGTGAATTTCAAGAAGGTGAAAGTAAAGATGTTTCTCAGTCAGTAAAACAGTCTACCTTTTCGTTCAAAGTATTTTGAGCATGAAGGTACCCACTTTACTATTTTTCCACTAGTTTAGATCCGACCTAAAGCAAAAGGCATTTCTAAAGAGACACGCCTCCTGTAATGCGTTACTCAAACTCACTGCTTGTGGTTACTAGAAAGTTGCTCCGGGCAAAAGAAAAATGATATGCATTGTATATATACTTGTACCCTCTCGGTTTCATGCAGTTTCCTTTAGAAAGACGCCATAGCTTAACTAGAACACTTGGCTTGAATACATCGCTTAGTGTGAACGCGTTGTTAGGAATTCTGTGTACGATCACTTCAGCATGAATCTCACTCAGAGTTTAGTCTCAGAAACAAACAAAGATAGGACACGGCTAATACGATGAAAGGCAAAGCTTAAGGCTACGGTGTGCGAAAGCCACATTTTGAATCGATAATACCGATATTTATAATAATTTATAACAATGTCGGCAAGAGGCAGATTTTCTGGGTTTTTATTATTATTATTATTATTATTATTATTATTATTTTTTATTTTTCTTTCTAGATTTTAGGCTAGTTTACTTATTACTTTAATTTTAACTTATAGCTTACACTTGTATGCCCTTCGCATAAGCTCTTTGCAGTTCCCAGTTGTTATTGATTGCACGACCGACTATACACATCGAAACTTGCCAGAGAATAAAGGCTCTTTCCGTGTAATTCTTGATCGTGGGAAAGTTTGCATGAATCAAACAAGTCATTAAAATTATTAAGCCTTAATAATAAGCTGTCACATCGTAGGCAAAATGATTTAACAGAATGCCGTTGTTCTCAATCCGGATTTGGTGTCCTTCATGTCCTAGACGTGCAGTGCCTCACATAAACTTTCCATTGAAAGCGGAACTATTGGACCCTTGAGGCTAGTAAACGCGGGAAAAAACACATTTGTTTAATCTTACCGCAACAGACTGTAATTACCATTGAGAATAAAAAGCCCTATAATCAAGACTGCACTGAGCCAGAACTCATGCATTACCTCGCAATTTACTTGTCTACTTACGGACTGTTATTCTCTTCAAGATCCCACCGATATTGTCGATGGAAAGCCAGTTGAAGGAGATGCACCCGGTTAGTATTTTATTACATTATGCTATTAGGACGAAAAAAAAAAAAATCGATAAGAATTTTGTTGTATTCAGCACAGAAAATAATTATCCTTATTTATACTGGGTGTCGCGGGCGCCGCGCGCGAGAACAACAACAAAAAACTGTTATCACCGTTTATTTCGTCCGAGATATTTTGAGAACCAACCGCTGAGACCAGGATACCTCACTCAGCCCAGAATACAGCTTTCCCCAGGAGGGTACTCCCTTATATTTTCCTATGAGGGCAGGGTTTTTTGCATCGTTCTCGCATATTAGTTTTTGTCTCTTATTTATTTGCAACTGAAACGACAAATACGTTCATGCACTCCAGTATTCCTTCGAAAACCATACCTGATTCCAGACCAAAATGGGCAAAGTCTATACCCGTTTGAAGACTTTGCCCATTTTGGTCTGGAATCAGGTATGGTTTTCGAAGGAATACTGGAGTGCATGAACGTATTTGTCGTTTCAGTTGCAAATAAATAAGAGACAAAAACTAATATGCGAATTCGAAGTGAGGTTTAAGAATTCTTTCATGCCTACGCCAGGTCTGAAAACGGGTGTGGAAAGTAACAATTTTTTGGTCGGAAATAGAGTCAGGATTTGGAGAACCGGGCGGCACACCCCTACCCCAAATTCCTAGGAATACCCCCGGGGGGTTTTCCTCACCGATGGCCAAGTTTTTTTCTACCTTTTACCTTGTTCATTAATGAAAACAAATCGCTAGAAATTGAGAAAAGTTTACCCTCTATACTGGGGGCCCCAATACAGTCATTATACCCTGCAATTTACTTGTTTACCCATTGACTGTTATTCTCTTCAAGATCCCACCGATATTGTCGATGGAAAGCCGGTTGAAGGAGATGCACCAGGTTAGTATTTAATTACATTATGCTATTAGTACGAACCAAAGGTTACAATCGATAACAGTCTTGTTATATTCTGCACAGTCAGTATCCTTAACTACGGCCAGAATACGGCTTTGCATGCCGATGGCCAAGTTTTTACCCTTCCTTTAAAATGGAATTATTTCAAGGAGGTAGGAGCGTGAGCAAAGAGCCTAAGTTGAACCTCTCTTGTGATGATTATGATCATACAAAATGCTAAATAAATGGAATCGGACCTTATATTCTTGCGGAAAACTTGTACATTAAGATTAACCGCTCTTTGTAAGCACTATAGTTTCAGTATTGTGGAGTGGCGCATGGCCGCTAGTGTCTCGATGTTTCTTGACATAAATCTTCCCTGGGGAAAAAATATAAGTCATATTAATAAATCAAACATCAACCTAAAAGATCATCAAAAAAGTAATTTGTTTTAATTGATTTTCAATCTTTTTTCAGATAAGAAGTATCTTATCAATGGCGAGCAGTTAGGAGCAGACGATTTCGATCTGGATTCTACAATTATTGAAGGAGCGGAGCAAGAAGATGAAATGGTCCTACCGGCTGAGGATTATGGTATTTTTTTTCTTTTTTTTAAAAAAAAAAAGGGATCATTTCGTAGCTCTTTTGTTTATTTGCGATATTTTCACACCAACCTGGTTTTTTGTACAAGTTGTCTGATGTAGTCTTCCTGGCATTTAGCGTAGACGAGGGAAGTGAAATGCGAGAACCTGGAACGGGCAAATTTTGTCCACCATGAGCCGCTTCGTTGTAAAAGGCTTATTATATAGAAGTACTAATAATACTAACCACGTCAAAATTTTGCATAAGAGTACTTAAATGCATATATACTGTCCCAGCAGAGCATTGACAACTATCAGTTATCAATTACCGCGTTTCTAGGATCATGGAAGAAACATCCCTTCAGCTGGTGTACAATTGGAGGGCGACAGTTTTTGAGTGGAAAATATGGCGTGCCACAAACCTTCAAGCAGTGCGCTGAACAATGTGACAAAACACCAGGGTGCAAGGCGATTGAATTGTGGCATAAGTACAACTGGAACTGTTACTGGTGCAAGAGAACAGATTTGATTCGACCTTACACCAATACACGTGATCTCGCCTACCCTGCACATGTGTGGGTAAAACGTAAGAAAACTCTCTCTTATTTTATTGATATCCCTACTCTATTCATTTGGATTTTTGCATATCTCCGATGTGAATAGTTCACTTCAAATGACACTACATTCAAATGTGTATCTCAGTTAACAAAGCATTTCAGGGTAATAAACTAATTTCTTGTTTTCGGATAATTAACAGAAACCTTTAACTATTTTTTTCTGTGATAAATGTTATGCATCATTGGCTTTTTATCAATACTAAGTTAACCTTTCTGTAAGCGCTGCTTTGATTACACTGGCGAAAGATGAATGGAGGGAAAAATGCTTCGAATGTTATTTCAAAGAAATAATTTAAAGTCATTAAATAATTATTATGCTAAATAAAACAGCGCTCAGTTAGCAAAAGCTTCCAAAAGTATATGCAAAAGAGATATTACCTAGTATACGAATAAGCCTTAAGTTCTTCAAATATAGCACTTGATCTAGGTTTTTTTCAATAGGTCACTCAAGGTCTTTCTGGCAAAGTATCGATAAGATTTTCGTGGTCCAGATTGTGGTCTCTTCTTTATCCTCCATGTTGATCTGCTTGAAGGGTATTTTTGCATATCTCCGACGTGAATAGCCTATCAATCATCTTCTTTAACCTCTTAATCCTTTTCACAACAGATAGTAACTGAACAAAACAAAACAATTAAAATAAATGGTGAATGATAGAAAAAGCTATTATAGTAGCAATTTGGCAAGAGGTTTGGACTATCTGTGAGACTAATGGAACTGCGTTATCTCTCTTGCCATTAGAGTGGTATTCGACACAGTTAACCATGACATTACTTTACAAAACGTCAAATTATATGGCTTTAACTACAAGATTATGGACTGGCTTAGATCGCATCTTTTCAACAGATGCCTAGTTTGCCTAACAGGCACAGAATCTTCAAAACGATGGCTGCGGACTAATGGTGTCCCACTAGGCTCTATTTAAGGACCACTGCGCTCCAGATCTTACTAAAACAAATTGAATAACATTCCACCTTACTCTAATTTACGGTCAGATGACGAGAATCTCAGGTCCTAAATGTTGTAATCTGGTGCGACCACGTTGACAGAATTTGCAAGAGTTAGGGTCGTCTGGTGTTGTCTATACCTTTCTCCTGGTTTCCTTCTTCCATAATAAAGCTTGTTCACGGATATTTGAAAATTATTACTGCACCATAAATAAAAGGTAAATAAAAGCTATAGCTATTAGTAGTCTATCAGTACCATCTACACGGGTAAAGACAGGAAACATTTTTATAACATACCCCCAGATTAAAAACTTGTTACTCATAACTGATATCTTTTTTTGTTACCTTGCAGTTGATAAACCCGAAGGTAAGTGTATCTGTCCTTATCCTGATATAAGAAACAAAGGCCCTTTCCTAGCTTGAACTCATAGAGAAAGTGGAATAAGTTGTCTCGTTAAAACTTTTTTAGGTACCTTTTAATAATACACTGTTTCTCTAAAGCTAGTAGCCTGAAGTAACTACATCTTAAAGACACTTGCTTTTCACTTAACAGAGTAGATTGTGTAAATAGTTTGTAATCTATTGGAGCTTGAAAACTCTTTCATTTTGTAAAGGATCATCAATTATATTTATATTGTTTAAAAGGTTAATTTTCTGGCAAACTGACCTATTGATCGACTATTAAGTAGTTTTTCGATCAAAAAGGGATTAAGCGCTGCCCGGAAAAAACGTATATTTTAAAATGGGCAAATCATGGGGTGAGTTTCATAGGCCATTTTAATAAACAATTCATATCTTCCCGCCATTGTGTATCATATATGTCTACATATTTCCTTTGATTTAATTGCCTCTGTAACTTCATTTTTAGAATGTACAAAGTACCAGGTGCTCAACGACTTCACGAGAGCACAGGGATACAGCCGAGCTCTTTACAAATGCGATACCACTCTGGCTGCACAGCCTGCTTGGTACAGATTTACCGGGAGATCAGGAAGCCAGATGCCTACCTCTTGTGTTCCAACTAACCGCTGTGGAACCCATGCACCAGGTTGGCTTGCAGGATGTCATCCTCCCCCTGGTAAAATTAGCACCGTCCTTGTCTGCTTTCACTGGCATGGCGATTGCTGCCGCTGGCATACTTTCATCCGTGTGCGTAATTGTGGTGGGTTCTTTGTCTACGAGTTGAAGAAACCACCAGCCTGCTATCTGCGTTACTGTGGAAATTCAGGTCATAAATTAGTAAATAAATAAATAAATAAATAAACAATCTGTTTTTTGTCAAACCGTGACTTTATGTGCATTAAGTTTTGACAAACAACAGAAAAAACAAGCGGTTGAAATGTTTACCCATTTTAAAATAATATTTCTTCTCAATCTAACTGTTGAAAGTTTTTTGATGAACATGTATGGACATCTTTTAGTTTTCATTGTGTAGTTGACGCTTTGCTACCGCGTACGATTTTTCAAACAAAGAATTTTGAAAGACATACCTTCGTCAATTATATCATTATCATCATAATCACTATCGTTTTCAGAATTCTATTCAGTAAAATGATATGTCCTGGGAAGAAAAAAAAATGCCTAAGACAATAAACCTCGTCCCCAGGGTCTTCCCGCCTTCTAATATGGCGCCAGCAGGAGAGAAGACCCTGGCACACAGCAACCTAAAACGTTCGCTGATTGGTGCGTTTCATACATTTACTCTGATTGGTTTACATCTTCAAAAACAAAGATGGGTACCTCATGGAAAAAAGAGGACTGTTATCTTTATCCTCTGAGGCCTAAAAGGTGAATAGGATTCCTTTTAATCGTTTGCAAAACTGAGAACCTGTACCGTTAGAAGCAGCAGCAAAGTAAAAAGGAGAATATTTGAAGATAGTTCGCCAATTATTCACGCTTCCCTTGGTGATCTTCAGCTTATGTCGACATATGTCATGCCGGTTTTTGTGCTTAGAAATAAAAAAATTAATCAGGTACCAAACATTTGTTTCATAGAAAACTTCCAGGCCTAGACTTCAGGTTATTAATTCATTTGGCTGCCTAGAAAACTGCCATTTAGCGAATCTTATCCCCTCGTTACTGTATATGTTACACAGGTCACAAAGTTTGATCATGATTTCAGCTTATGATTCTGATTCATCCTCCAAGATTGTAGGGCGATATTTTTAATCCTAAGTTTCAAATTACTCAGTTTTTAGCATCAGTAGTTATACCTCGCTCTCCCTGTTATTGACCGCTAATGCAGCAAACAAAATTTATTGAGGTGTGGGGCAACTGACAGGCTTTTATGGATTCTGTAAAAAAAAAAGGTAGCTAGGGTCGTAATTGCTCTGAATAAGTTAATGGCATGTTGTATATTGATTTTTTTTAGATTTTTGTCTTGAATAAAAAAATACCGCTAATGCACTAATAAATTTAAAACTTCAACATCTCCCCCAAGCAGTCATCTGGTACATTAGGCCAATATTATTAGTGATCAAATGCCTCTGCCAAAGAAGAGTTGTTTTGCTCTTATTTTGGTGTACGGCTTAACTCACAGTGAATGTTTTGGACGTCTGAACTCAGTAAGTCAGGCTTTTAGGCAGTAGTCTTACGGTATCAAGCTGCTTGAACCTCTATTTGATGTCCCCTTCAATTTGTACTATATATATTGAAATAAGCAGTCAATCGCAAAAGCTACATTCGAATGACTTTATTGTTTGATCTATTTTTTTTAAAATTTATATCTTATCTATTTCTTTATTTGTTCAATGACAGCAGCAACTACGTTAAAAAAACCTAGCACTTATGCATGGCAGCCACTCTGACTGACAAAATCCACTTAATGTTGATTGGCAATGGGAGTACAAGAATTAATCACTCCTGTTTTCGTAAAATACCCTCTACATAAAGGCCATAGTCTTTCTTGAACAAGGAATTCAACTACAAAAGCTGTGTCATAAAACTCCTCCATACACAATACAGAGAAGTTAAACTTGACACATTTTGTTGAAAGTCAGTTACTTCCACTTAAGTAAGGGTCAAATTCCCCGCTCCCTAGGCACAAGTGATGGTCAAATTCCCAGGATTTACCCGGGGGGTGTTGAAGTTTGGAATATATCGGTGCATAAAATAACCTGTTTTCTTTTCTCGGAAATGAGGACTTACCTATCATTGATCAGTGAATTGCATTGATGCATGTGGGATTTGCTTCTAGTTGCGCAAATAACTTGATGCACATGATGGCCATTATTTAAGCAAGCAAAACGGCAGTAACCTAAGCGAAGTATTTTCACCATGAAAACGACAAAACCGTGAACACTTGAAATATTTAACTTTGGTGCAATTCCTGTACGCTCAGTGTAGCGAGATTTTGTTCGTTGAATCCAAGAAAGCCAAGAAATCACTGCTGTTCGTGTTTTAAACAGTACTTAAACTTTTGTGTTTTTTGGACCACTTATTACTGGAAATCATTTGTAAATGAACGAAACAAAACAAAACCCTGCAAACCAGAGGCATGCGCCATGTTTTAGAACATGACTTGAACATACAAAATGTATCAGAAAAGGGTCGTCAATGCATTCTAGCTACATTATTAGCCCATAAAAAAGACAACAAACATGTATTAATGCATTTTATGTGTGCCAGGGTCGTCTCTCCTACCGCCGCCATATTGGAAAGTGAGAAGACCCTGGGGTGGAGGTTGTAAGACAATGCGCTTGAAAAAAAATTGAACTCACTGTCATGTGTCTCCCGTTTTACAGAGGACACGGTATGCTTTCAAAGGTCTCTTCGTTCAGGAACAATTCATCAAAACTAGAAATTTATTTTAAAAATAGTGCACCTAATAGCGGATAAAAATGTGTGTATGTAATTATATGTCTTTAATTCCACACATTTATCTAAGGTCAGAATTTGAGGTGCCCCCTTCTAAATTATTCAGGGGTTGAGCGGAAGTTATGTCGACCAGCTTGTATCAAGTTACTACGCATGAAATTGAAAGTTAAGCCTGACTTCTTTATTTCTTTATTTTTTTTAGTTTATTAAGGCACTTGGAAAAGCCAAGTCAGACAAGCAAGCAAGGCTCATGGGTAAGTGCAGCCCCCTTTAGAGAGGTCGGCGTTTCAAAGTAGGCTTCGTTGTCAACTTGCTCGCATTTTCAGTGGTACTTTTTTCAAAGATTAACAATAACATAATTTCTGTTCCTCACGAATAAATTATTGCGTTACAGATCATATCACAGCTCAGGCTGGTATTTTAGGAAAACTTTCCAAGGGCACTTGAGAACTAAATAACTGAACTTAATTTCTTTGTTTTTTGTTTGTTTGTTTGTTTTGGTTTTGGTTTTTAAACTAATGCTTTATTTTTTTGACGATATTACAGATTTAGAAGACATGTAGGACCAGCGTTTCAAGCCCTTCATGTGATTGATTATAACTTCCTGGCAGCTTAAAAGTAAATTAAAGTTCCGTCTTCGACAATTAAACTTAATCATAAGCGTAGTTTAACACAGCTTGTATGTTGCTTCCCTGATGGTGTGATGGGATAAAAACGATCAATAAATGTAATTTTTTAATGCATATTTTTTGAATTGCTCTGCTTGCCTGCCCAGTCCTGTAATCTAACATACATAGCCGCATAGCAATCTCTCTTTCCCAGCTTTTTTTTAACTCTGCTTCCAACGGTCGATCCTACAGAACAAAAAAACAGCTCACACTCACAATATTTCACATAACGCAAAATTCCGAAAAGAAACTCCTCCGTTCATAATCCGTTCCTTTTCAAAAAAAAAAAAAAAAAAACAATAATCATCCCCTCCTTACTGTATAAGCCCTCGGAGATTTTTTTTTGGATATTACCCTCAAATACAAAATAAACCATATCATATCAAAAAACTGTAAGACACAATATTTCATGTAAGATCAGTCTATCAACTTTGGGAAAAGTTGGGCTTACGCCTGAATAACTTCAGTCGACAAAAGAAATGTTAACCCTGAACCAAAACAAGAAAGAGCTGAAACATTTCTTTGATTAGAGTTTCGAAAGGGTGGTATTCCCTTTACAACAAAATTAAAATCACCGACACCATCCCTATATGGGGTTTGTTCAGCCACTGCACTAATGGTTAATGAACTCATTGTTTTTCTCTTTTGCGCCTAGCCTTTATGTTTGTGTTGAACATTTCACTAAAATCGATTTTTTAACGCAAATGTCATAATCGTGTCTTAGTTTCTGTAGGACTCGCTGATTGAGCTGATCACAAGTATGTCCTCCCAACTAATAATACAATCTTCACTGTCATACGTTAGTGTGACGTTAGTGTGACCCGACTCCCATTTACCGAGCAAATGTTGAATATATGTATTTGACCAAGCGTGAGGTTAA
>OZ037992.1:33433584-33516084 GCA_964035705.1 Porites rus
CTCTTGAACATTTTGCTTTTTCTTTGTGAATTCCTCGGTCTTCCTGTTTTATTGTCGAGCGGGAGTGAATCAAACAAGACTTATTCAATTTTTAAAGCGGAAAAAGACCCCACACTTGTAGTATTGAGGGTCCCAGAGAAAGTTGGATTTGGTATCTAAATAGGAAACACCAAACTGTTCTGTAGCATGAAAAATTGAATTCGTAGATGTTTTAACATTACGAAGTACTATAAATAGGGACACATAACACTGACCACGGTATATACCCCATCCAGGTACTTTCTGTACCGTGATGACGCTAGCTCAAATATTTTTTTCTTTCTCGAATCATTCTAAAAACCGACTGAAAAGGAGCGAAGTACCACTTTTCAGCTTCCGCTTAAACTGTTACAGGCGAACGTCTTCTACTTATTTTAGGATTATTGTCAATTAATACTGAGAGACAAATAGTTCCTCAACAAAGTACTATAAGTTGAAAAGCATGGTACAATGGGAAGGTCACACCGCAGACTAAAAATGTCCATATTGACTATATATTACAGCTGGCATATCTTTGACCTTTTATTTGCGTCGCATCATAGTGAAACTGTGATGTTTTGTAGCTTTAATTGATATATTAGGCATCAAGGTAAAAATTCATTAGTTTTTCCGTGCAGTTGATCATACCTCGATTGCAATATTCCCTTTAACAAAGTAGAATTACATAAATTAGATGAAAAGTGCTCTGAAACTTCAAGTGCGTCAATAATGCTATGTCATGAACTCTGTTTTGTTTAGAACAAAACAACAGAAAAAAGAGGGGTGCAACAAAAGAAAATATTTTTTCCGCTTTGGTTTAATTTACATTTCTTTTTAAATGTCAGTACGTTTCGGTCAAAGGCACCATTCTTGGCCAGTGGAGTGGAGATTAAGTTATTTGAAGTCATGAAGACAACTCTGTTGCTTATATCCTGCCTCTTTTTTGCGAGCACAGTGAGAGCTGCAAAATTCAACGATGAAGGTAAATACTTTTTTCTGTTTCTCTATCTTGATAAACTGAATGGCTTAATTTTGTGGTTCATTAAAAAGATAGTAGAAAGGGAAGTGCTAATCTTAAGCAAACACTTCTCTTCTTAGCCATCCTTCCGTTCTGTTTGTGTAGATTTGAGTGTCGGTATTTATGGTAGAAGGTAAAGTGGAAGGCAAATTGCGACCTTTAGTGACCCTCTTTATTTTCGAGGGGAGACCCTGATCTATTGACCCACAACAGCAACAGGGCTAGGATACAATTGAAAGTGTTTCAGCGAATAGGACAAAGAAATAAGAATTGCACGTATTTTCCACCTTGGGTTACTGCAGCCAGAATCAGTTTCAAAGCATAAAGAGATTCGAAGAAGTACTTTGAGTCCTATTTCACAGGTCAGATGACCTCATAACAGGCGCATATATATTTTCTGAACATTCGGAAGCCACTAAATCTCGAAGCTGGCCCAATTCAAACTGCTCTAGAGGAGGTGGATCCAGAGTAATGCGACAAAATATCATAGGAACATCTAACTAGCACCTATCTTTAATTCAAGTAAACTCTTGGTTTCTCTACGTGGTTTACTAACATTAAAACCACCTTCCTTGCAAAATATATCAAAGTAAATCAAATGCAAATTACATTTTTTCGGTTAATGAACCGAGTCTGTTACGGTACGGTTAAGCCAATCAGCATTTCTTTTTTTGCTTTGAGATACAATAGCCGCTAATCGCCTCGGGGAGATTAAAAGTTCCACTTTGAGTGTAGAGTCACGGAACGCCAAATCCACTAAAGTCAACAAATATTGATGACAGCGGCATTCATTTCGCTTACTATCTGATAGATTATAGTTGCTAGGCTCAATGTGTGGATGGGCCTCTTGCGCTCAACGTTAAATCTGAGAACAAAAAGGAATACAATATCTATGTTTGCTATTAGATGAAATGAGAGTAACCTACCACAAGTTGGTATTTTGATGTCCGTGAATTGAAAATAACACCAACCCCTAAGCTAGGTTATGAGGTATAGAACGTGGGCCGGATATAATCAAGTAACTCCAAACTATTATTTTCCTATCCCAGGCTTTGCCATATTCTTCTTATTTTCGGCCTCCAAATTTTCGTTTGTTTTATAACTGTAGGGTCTATGTCGGTCCATGCATGTGGAAACATGCTTTTGGGATTAATCTGATTTCACACAAGGCGATTGTGTTGGTATCCGTAAGAGACCCACCTAATCTGAAATAAAGCGTATACGATCCCGATCCCAAAACTAGGCTTGAAAGAAAAACAAAACTTTATTAATAAACAAATAAAATTACAAAAGTATTGCCCGCAGCTAGTCAGGCTATTCGAGGCGGGACAATGCGTGCAAAATGTAAGAAATAAAGACTAAGGCTATTTACTAGCGAAAGTTTACAAGCGCTACCATACTCTTGGCAAGAGCTCGTGAATTGTCCTTATAGTCAGGTCTCTTAGTGCAAAATATAGGCCGGATCATTACAGACATGACAAAAGTGTCAAATTTGGCACAGAGCTTCCTTTGCACCTGCGGATTAATACTGGAGGGGGTGCCCATTTCAAATGGTCCTAATTACAGATAAAAAGGGGGGGGGGGTTAACTTTCACCTATAATAGCAGATTGGGTTCCCTGTGGTGTGGTCTTCTTGTTTGATTTGGCTAAAAAACATTTGTTTCAAATTTTTAAGTTTTTAATTTGGTAATGTTTAGTTGTTGTTATACTATTCAAGTACATAACACTGACTAGTGCCCAGTCTCCACACGGTAAATGTGGCCATGTTCACTGTACAACGCGCCCACTTTGTAATTGCGCAGTTAAGATTAGATTATAATTTGCTTCGTTGGTAACCCTGTCATTAAAACATGTCAATCTCGTCCTCAGGGGGAAAAGGAGGCCTAGGAAAAAGGGTGGCACAGTTGGCTAGTACGCAGCCTTCGGTGTGCGAGGTCCCGAGTTCGATCCCCGGTGCCAACACATCCTTATTTCAGCTTCTCTCCTTTCTGTGTAGCTTTGACTAGCTTTAAATACCCTTAAAACAGAGCATTAATTGAGAGAGGGGGGTAAAAGGAGCGCACCGTCCACCTCAAATTTTTCAGTTATTATTACCTTCACGAGTTATTGACGTAAAATATGGTCGCTTTACCTTTTTCTACCCTTTTATTAAGCCCTGGGGACGAGGATGTAAAACATGCCTCTCCAGGAATTTTTAAAACTCTATATTTTTTACACATTTACATTTAAAAAGAAGTGTATGAGGTCCCTGCATGCCTAGACACCTGTAAGGAGCTCATTCACTTCAGAGCCCTCGCACCAGAGTGTTAATGGCAGGTCTATACAATCTTCCACAAAAAAGGAAGGTCGTCGTGTTTGTTACAATGTACAAACAAACTAACTTCAGAAGAGCTGAAAGTTACAGGAACAAGGCCTCTCTTAGCCAACCAATGATGCATCATTTATGAAAATGAATGTATTATTTTTTTCATGCAATTAGGGGAATACCCCATGGTTACCCAGTCTTACGATCATGAAGTCCTCAAGAGCAATTCAGTAGCAAAAAAAATACCAATACCAATACCAATACCAAAAAAAAGCAAGGGTCAACAATAATTATGGCCTGGTCCCTTATAATAATGGAGTGGTCATGATAAAGAAGCTCATCAGCCCCAAATTTGACCACTCAAACAGATTTCTGACAGATTACATACCGCAAAACTTTGCATTCACTTATGCCTATATTGCCACACCAGGAGCCTAGAAATCGACCCCTGGTCACACGTTGTTTTTATTGCTGAATATCATTCTAAAGAGCTTTACGAAATATTTTGTTAGCAGGGGTGTTTTGAACATGATTGAAATTTAGGGATGGTGATAAAAACGAAGACGAAAAAAGTCACAAAATGAGACGCATAAAACCACCGCAACCTTATATTTGTGTTACACCGATGTAATGGCTCCTTTGGCTGCTATCCTGACCTTTTTGAAGATGGAAGTAGTATCACAGCTAGTCCCGGGTTAGGTGTACCGTTTATTACCAGTTCCACGGTTCCTGAGACTTAGGGCCTGTTAACATAAAGGTGGGGTACCCCAGGTAGGTGAGGTAACCTGCTTAGGTGAGGTAAAAAATAACCCTCCTTTACATGCAATCTTACAACCCCGCTATCCTGGGGTGCACTTCCTCAAGATTATTGAATGGTCCCTAAGTATGTAAACAAGAAAAATGCTGGCAAACCACGTCTACGTTCACTTGCCGCTCTTGCTGGAACCTTCAGTGTTGTGGCTTTCTATTGTTACCTTCAATAATTATGTGAAGTGAATTTTGCGCGAATTTGATGTATCAGGAATCCGACCCCGACTAGCCTGGGTTACCTCACCTTGAAACGTTGACATGGCAAAATTTGACCTCAGCTGAGAAGGTTACCCGGTGTGGCAGACCAGGCAACCCACATTGAAGGGTCGCCACACCTATCATGTGAACGTGATCAAATTAAAAAGAGAGATTACATGGACAGGCGGGTTACCCCACCTACCTGGGGTCCCCCTCCTCCATCTAAACAGGCCCTAAAAGTTAGCCCGGCCCCCTTTCTACAGTTTCAGCAGTTAAACCATTCACCATTTTTCATTTGAGTCGATCTTGTACCACTTGAGTCTCACTTTTACGACTTGATAAGCTGTTACTATTTTTGGACATGAGTGCTTCAGTGCCAAATATAGAGGCTTCATGATAAACTGTGCTGTTTTTTGAAGCTTGGGCTAACTTGTTTCTTTTTTTCGTTGATGAGACCAGATTCTTTTTTGTTTGTTTTTGCTTTGTAAAGCTTAGACAAACTGCGGGAATTGTAAATGATATGACTTTTGCCACGATGCTGGCTTCTCTGTCAAAACATGCACGTGCGTCCAGCAGATAAAGAGAGACTGAAAGGCATCCAGGCCTATGTTAAGCTGAAAAATTAATTACCTCCTTAAGAAAAAACTACTTTGGGTTCTGTCATTTCGTTATTTGGTCTTTATGAGCAGCTGTCATAAATCCCTGATAATATGTGATACAACAGACTCTTTGACAATTTCTTTTTTTCTGAAATTTTGTGTGTGAATCGCTATGCCATAAGCTTTCTTTAGCTTAAAGTGACATGGAATGACAAATAATACTTGATAAATAAGGCTTAAACAACACGATAAGGCCTCCTCTAATTGAAATACATTAGAAAAGGAGAAGAGAACCCCAGAAGCTGAGTACTTGCAAGTTATGAAGCAAAGACGAGGCCATCTTAGAAATGACTTATGAAAATGTGGGCGGACTGTGGACTTACTTTAAAGGCACAGTAATAATCAACTTAATCATATCATCAATAAGCTAATAATGGATGGGAATGCCAAATGTTCGAATAAAATTGTTGTTTACAACATGAGAATAGCATTCTGAGTGATCTAAGGTATTAAATAACAATTTTCAATCAAAACACCACAGGGACCCCAGCAGGTGAAATTTACAATAATTAAATCCTGCTTAGCACGCTTCAGTGGCATATTTGCATTGGGCACCCCCTCTTATATTCATGGTACTGCAATAAGCTATTGCTGTGCAAAATTTGGTGCTTTTGTCAACTCTGTAACGATCCTGACCTTAAGAGACCTGACTATTATTATTATCTTATTTTTCGCTTAGAAGCTAGACGGAAAATTTTGTGCCTCAAGGGAGCGAACTGATACTGGCATTACGACAGGGTCCAGAGCTAGAGGAGTTCATTTTGTCGTAAGAAGATGCAAAATATCTATATGATGAATACATTCACAATTCACAATAGTTTTTTCGATCACGCTGTCATTGGGCTACATTTCTTTTAGGCAACTTTTATACCGCAAACTTAAAGGACTGACGACATCAAGATCAGCTTACAGTATATAATACGGCCTTGTCCGGGGTCTTGTCTTTCGTGCTTTGTTTCGAAAGTTTCGCTCCGAATGTGTCACCCTTTGGGCGACGTTAGAATGTCCGGCGATTAAGTAAAGAGTGAGTTTCCCCACACTAACTGATTGTTATTCTGTTCAAGATCCCACCAAAATTGTTGATGGAGAAGTACTTCCAGATGCACCAGGTTAGACAAAAATATACGATCTGCGCTATCGAATTAATAGTCTAGTTTGTAGTTTGTCATGTCGTCTGTTACAAGTGATGCAAGGATGGACACTGATTAAAACTTGAAAAAATTGGGCCAACTTTTAATGCCATACCTGCAAAAATCACCTGAAAAGTTATTATGGTTAGTGCGCCCTCATAATAATTAGTATAATCACATTGATAATGATCGAAAATAGAGCGCTATGATTGGCTAGGAGCTTCGCTTCATCACCGCCTTGCGGTGATTATAACATTGAAGGCTAGCAGTTTTCAAAATGGCAGCCAGATTTGTTATTGTTTCGGAGTCGGAAATTGATCAATAATTTTATTTTCTCGAATAGTCATCAATGCATGTAATTATACTAAAACAATTAGTCGCCTCAGGCGACTAATTGTTAATTGTTTGTTGTCTCGCTTCATAACTCTACAGGAGCATTTTTTTTTTTGTGCTGGTAAAGGCATTAACTTGAAAATGACTTTTAGTAAATGACTGACCTAAAACGGCAAATATCCTTGTAATAGAGCTCATTTAAACGTGTAATTGTTAAGCATCTAATAAAAATATTGATTGAAAGTTTTATACCTCGACGGAATAACTGCACACACAGACCACATTTCTTTCAGTGATCTACTGTAAAAGAAATGTGTTTATCACTTTTAAGAAACTTATTTTTCTTGACACAAAGGCCATCCAACCTAAAATTGTTAATCGGACGTGGAATAACAACGATGATTCGACTGATTAGTAGCATGCTTTGACATGTTATATATTACATGTATCAGTTACGAGAAGATTTCATGAAGTAGCTTATTTCAATTGCAACCAATGCAAGAAAGTCAAAAGACAGGAAATTGAAGATTCATTATGAATGACATTTTTGAACTGTTCGAGGGCTAATTTATTTTTGACCTGAACTGAATTGGGTATCGATTAAGCCGTTCGGGTCTCAAATAGGATATTGAATTTCGGGAATTAGGGTCTGAAATTGGATGTCATCTTGAGAACAGTGGTTCAGCCCTCAAATGGGGTAGGAAAAATCACTAACTTTGGTTTTAAATAGGGTAAGAGTGTTTCAGATAGCATGCTGCACACTCCAACCCGAATTTACCAGGAGTACCCTTCCTTGACCTTGTGACATTGAGGCTACAAAATGGCTACAAATAATTGCTAGCGAGCCATAATGTCAATGTTTGCCTTTTTATTTTACTTGTCCAGAGGAGAACAATGAATATATCGGAGATGAAGTAATTGAGGAAACTGAGAAAGAGGACTCTGCTATCGGCGAGGAAACTGGTAAGTTTAAACAGCTAGTATTGTGTGCAAGAGCTTATCAGCCTGTATTTTATTTGGATTATTACTGTTAATTAATGCTTAAAAAAAGTTTCATGTAGCAGCTGCTCGGAGGAGAAGTCACCAATGGTGCGTTTCCCTGACACCAAACAATACTAAAACAATTATTAGAAGAAAGACATATCATTGTTTCCTGCGACCAATTAGGAGAGACCTTACGAGCAGCCCCATCCTACAATACCCGGGTAAAAAAAAAACGCTTTCTTGTTTAATCTTGTTTTATAGACATTATGATAAGGCTAGAAAAATTGACGTCTTTGGCAGAGAATTGGGGAGGGGAGACATAAGTCTAACCTTTCTTCCTATTTTTCTCAAAAAATACTCAATCTGTACTCACGAGTACAGATAGAAGGTTACAGTCTGGCGAGGATTAGTGCACCTTTTAAAACGTTACTATAGGTCAACTGCTCTGTATAAACGTTTTAACATAGAGCGCTTACCATTCTTAGGGAAATTCCCGTGAACATTTCCCCACAAAAAGTGCTGGTATTCCTTCTTTTCGCACCGAAAACAAGAATGGGATTGAGTTGTACCGTTTGCATAATGTCGATAAATTCTTCACTTTCTGTCGAGTTGAAGCCTGGCTAAGGCCATCCCCACAATTGGTTACGTCTTTTCGGCTAAAGTGGTAAAAAGGTAATACCTAGTATTTCCCGTACAAATAGTAAGCGCTCCTAGGCTTAGTATTGTCCTGAAATCTGCCGGTGACTTGTATAGTGTTGAACTGACGTAGTGAGTGCTTCATTTTTTGTTATGAAATTTCCCTCGATAATTAGAAAAAGCAAGACTAGGTAATAGAAAAATTGATTAATAAAACTAGAGAACTTGACAGAAGTTTATATGTTTTTAGATAAAAAGTATCTTGTCAATGGCAAAATGTTTGAAGCAGAAGATTTTGATGAACCCATCCCAGTTGACGGACAAACTCAGGGGACTGAAAGAGATGAAATGAACGAACCCGCTGAAGATGCAGCACCTTATGGTATTCTTTTAAAATTTCTTATTTAGCTTTTTTAAACAGTTGCGCTCATTTTTCATCAAAAATTGAGAAGGGCAAAGCATATTCCGTGAACAGGCATACCGTATTCCTAGTAGATAAGTTGGCTGAATACTGCAGGACCACGATTACTTAATGTCAGTTTCATTCAGAAACACGATCTATAGCAACCAGGAAACTCGTAACCAGATAGCGCCCGATATCTCGGCTTACTTCCCCCCTGGAAACACTAACAATCGTAATAAACAATTAACAACTATTGCTTAAAGTTTTGTACCTTGAAGCGACCTTCCCTACGTTTCTTAGGCTTGCAGGAGAACCCTACTCCATAGCTCAACTCTTTGAAGACTCTTTTCAGCCATAAGTTGCATATGGTTCAAAAGAAAAAGCAAACCACCCACTATATCTGAGATGTGACATAAAATCAACAACATTGCGAATTACTAATTGAAAATATAATAATGAGAAACAGTCCAGTCTTGGACCGCCATGTTTTTGACGTAATGCGCCAATTGCCCCGCTAACCAAAAAGCCAGAAGACCCTGGGAGCGAGATTGGTTATACAAATGATCAGCAACATATCTTCTGGCAAGAACCTTGATAATCGCTTTGCAAGTCGTGAGAACATCGTTTGGTCTCATTTAAGAAAATATATGGGAAGTAGCTCCCCAACCCCTGCTTTGCGCCTAGGGAATGTTTGTTGCAAAAGGATTATTATAGGTATACAAACAATATCTACTAACAATGTAAAACCAATTCCACAAGATTTCTAGAATACTAGACCTACCTACTGCATTTCTAGGATGGACAAAGTATCCATTCAGCTGGTGTACAGTTGGAGGGCGTCAGTTTTTGAGTGGAAAAAGAGGTGTGGTGCAAAACTTCACGCAGTGCGCTGCGGAATGTAAACAAACCCCGGGTTGCAAGGCGATTGAATTGTGGCATAAGTACAACTGGAATTGTTACTGGTGCAAGAGAACAGATTTGATCCGACCTTACACCAACGAAAGAGATCTCGCCTACCCTCCACATGTGTGGGTACACAGTAAGTAACGTCTTTCATTATTTTTATTTTTATTTTTTTTAGATTAATAAAAAAAGGAAAAATCTTTATTAACGTATGACTAATTTACATTTCACTGTAAGAGACTAAAATTTTGATGAAATAAAAATATTAAAAGATCCTAAAACACTAATTTACAAGCTCATGCCATTATCGACTTTCTAAAATTAGTGGACACACGATTGGCTAACTTTTAAGTCATAATATGACCAATTTACATTCCACTATCATATACCAAGAGAGAATGCGCATAGACTAAAATTTTGATGAATTAAAAATATTACTAGTTGTAGTTGACACTACAGCTGCCCCCGCTCTGTATCTAGTATTCTTCCTCCTTGTGTAGCTCTTTGAAATATACCGATTCATAATGAAGATGTTCACACATATTCCATAAGGTGAGATAAATACAGGAAATAAACGCAAGGTTCCATGCACAGTTTCGGTTCGATTTACACAGCTTTGATCAAAACATTCTCAGTTTCGAGAATAGTTTATTCTAAACCATAAGAAAAGATTTAATTAGAAGTTTAATTTTTCGCTATTTCTATTTCACTTTTTACATTTAGTTCATTTCATTTGCCGGGAAGTAAGCCTTAGAAATTAAAAGGACGTTGGATCAATTCACGCTCGCGCATTCTAGTCTTATTTTAAACTTTATAGCGGAAGGACATCTGTGAGCAGGGAATAAGTCAGCACAGAATTTGATGGTCGGCGAATTTCTATAATCGTCCATCGTTCTGTTGGCGATAAGCTAGCCGTTGAATCATTCACTCGTCTTGCTTGTTTTGGGACGAGTCTTATTCCGGTCAAAGAGAGATAAAGAGTGTCTGGCAAGGTTCAACTGAAGGTTTCCAATCAAAGATTTGTGAACTCGTGTCTGCCAAACTCACTTAGTCTTAAAATATACACTGTTCTACGCACCTTATAACTTCATCTGCGCTTAACGAGTGTCGTTTGGTCCATAACTTTCATAACAACTGCTCCACAGAATGTCACTGATAACACGTAACGCAAAAGAGTATCGAAGTATGACTGCACAATTAATGTCACAAAATCTACCTATTATAAGCTGTTCCTACGGGATTTTTTGTGTTTTATGTCGTCCTAACCATTTAGTACTTGCGGGCGCAAACAATAGAAACGTCATCATTACCTACCGATTTCTCGCGGCCCCTGTTCATGCAAATCGAGATTTTTTCTGTATTGACTGTATGTCTGTATATTTCAACTGTGAGTACTTTCCTTAATTTACGCGCGAGTTACTAGAGTGCCTCCTCGGGATTTCGCCTTCTGGGCGAAATCCCTGCGGGGCAAAAAAGATTCTAAAATACTAATTTACAAGCTCACGCCATTATCACTTTCTAAAATTAGCGGACTCACGCTTGGCTAGCAACAGTCATCAATGAAATCCCTTTGTGGAATTTTGTGGAAGGGTGTCCTAGAACCTCTTACGCATGTGTGTACCGACCTTTAAATCTCAAAAGAAAGCAATGTTCTAATCCAAGTAATAGTAATGTGATAAGGTTCCACATTCTTTTCTGAGAGCTTCTCGGCTAGGCGTTTGATAAAGCAGTCGCAGTCGGCTCCCATCCCACCGTTGGTTCCAAAAACTAGGGAAGTGAAATATCCCATTTCCACTTCCAGCACCCTCTGTTGGTACTTCCGCTTTTTCTCCTCCTCCTGCTCCTTAAAGATTGTGGATGTTGCTTTTCCTTGGTTACACTTAGGGTATGTGGTGCTATGACACGTTTTTCGTCACGAAATACGTCATTTTGACGTCACAATGACGTATTTCGTGACGCAAACGCGTCACAGCAACACATAAGTAAAAAAAGTAAGTAGAAAAAACTACAATTTTGATTTTAGGCAACTTTTTCCTTGCTCCTGTGACAATACATTCATTGTTCTCGCGTTTAAAATACCCCTAATTTTGACCATATATGGTCATGTGGGGGAAAATTTGATTGCTTTTATTAGCTGTAACTTTGCGCCATTTGGGGTTTTCACTATACATATTCTTTTTGTGTAGGAAAAATGTCTGTAATGTTTTGAACACTCCTTTGCAAGTTTTTAATGTTGTTACTAAAAATAGGCGTCACTTAAGACGTCATACTTTCAAGAAACGTCAAAAATACCTTTACAATGGTAAAAATTTAAGAAAATTTTTCTCTAATTAAGATGTTTTAATGTCTTGCTTCATTTGGAATATAAAATACTGCTCTGTGAGCCAAAAATTGAATTTATGAAGTTGCGGGAGGAAAAGCCCTTGCAACCGACCATCGCTGCATTTTAAAACTTCGTCGCCATCTCGACACTGAGACGTACGGAAGGTTGCCATGGCAATTTTGTAATTTCACATGTGAAATTACAAAATACAGGTATAATTCCACAATATAGGTGTAATTCGTCACCTATGATATTATTATTATTATTATTATTATTATTATTATTATTATTATTATTATTATCATTATCATTTATTTGTAATCCACTACTTTTAATCTTTACATAAACCTCGTGGAGTTTTCTATTCAGGCATTTCAAATTTTCAAGCGCCGTAGATTGAATAGGTTGTAATGGAAAGGTATTATTAGAGGTTGTAATCATCCTTTGTGAACTTTTAAATTGTTTGACAGTTTGATTTTTTATGACCATGATTATTGTTTATTGTAGACTCTGAGCCCACAACTGGTCCAGGTAAGATTTTTTAAACTAATTGGTTCCCAGGAATCGCTTATTACTGTATTTTGAATGTGCTTATAATCTAATACTTCTAATCGCGCTTGATCCTTTAATAAAAGTACGGAAGAAACAGTATTGTTTGGATAATTATAAGGACCCGTTTGTTTTTTTATATTTTTTAGTTTCTGTAGACACGACGTATCTAGCGGACAGTAAATGCTACTGAATTTGGTATCTTTTCTTTCCTGGAAAACTATTATTCCCTTGATCATTTCAGCTGAATAGTTTAGATGGATAGAACTGCAATAATTTTTTTTTCTGGGTCTGTTTTAGTAACCGAACCGACTACAATCCCATCTCCTCCGGGTAAGTTTTTCATAGTTATTTTATTTCTTACCTTGGTCTTCTAAAAAGGATCCATATATGTAAAACAACAGTGATATATAAATCACTTCAATTCATAGTAATCTTAAACTATGGTCTAATTTCTGCAGAAGTCAATGTCACTTGTGATCAGAACGAGATGTCGATCAGCATACCAAAATATCTTCTTCACGGATTGGACAGAGAGCATCTCCGCCTTAGTGACGTGAGCTGCGAAGCCATGGAAACCAGAACTCACTTCATTCTTCGCACAAAGCTCACTGGATGCCACACCGTTATCAGACACACCCAGAATTTCGTCAGCTACATGAACAAGGTGGAGGAGATTCCCATCAAGCCAGGCCAGATCATCACACGAGTTCGGGAAGTGGAAATCCCTTTCGCTTGTTACTACTCAAACACAGGAGTGGTATCCGCCGTTGGCCTTGAAGTCAAGAGCAAGAAAATCGTTTTCTCCAAGAAGGGATATGGAAAATTCGCGTTGGATATGAAAATTTACCCAACTCCTAGCTTTAGTCTTGAGTACAAGAAAAAAGATTTCCCAATAGTAGTGCCTCTCAGGACATTGTTGTACGTGAAAGTCAGTGTTGATTCAGATGACGGAAGGCTGGATATCTTGGCAGTAGATTGCTGGGCCACACCAAACGCTAATCCCTTAAGTCCTGGATTAAGATACGAATTTATTAAAGACGGGTAAACAATTCACTTTATTTTGTACTTTAATTTATTAAGAAAATTTAAATGTTGAAGATATGTTTGTAATGGAAATTACACTTAACTCATCCAGACAGTTTACAGTCACTCCCCTCAAATAATTCCAAATAAAGCATAAGAGGATTAGAAATTCTAGCTGGTAGGAGTAACCACCTCCTGTTGGCTACTATCTAGCGTGGCCGTAGATTTTTTTCTCGGAACAACCGTGAACAAATCCAGCTAGCTCGGGCGATTGCAAGTCCGGCGCTCAAACCACTCGGCCCCGCTTCCTCCCTATTTCACAAAGACCACCTGCCAACACCAGCATTAGGTTTCCATTTTACAGATGAAAGTTCATCTTGTTTTTATACCTTTCTCCCTCAGATGCCCAGTTGATGATACTGTGATGAACATTCCAACAGCAGACAAGCGTATGCAAAAATTCAAACTTGAAGCCTTCAGTTTTATTGGTGACCATCAGTTCGTGTACATGCATTGCAAGGTCTTGATCTGTAACGCAACAGATCCCAACTCACGTTGTGCGCAGGGCTGCGTTAATCGAGCAAAGAGGTCCCTGATGACTCAAGGATCCAGGAACGAGGAGGTACACTTGTCCCAGGGACCATTCATGCGTGGAGATGATGAAAAAGATAAAGAAGAAACTAAACTGGAGGAAACGGAGAAAGACATGCGTGATGTGGAAAAAAGTGGTAAGTTTAACACCTTATCTTTGGTGGTTCATGTAGTTTAGTTTATTGTTTGTCTAACAGTTATTTAACAATTAATGAATGAGGCTGAGTATCTTATGAAGAATTATGCAGATCTAGGAGAGTGTTATTCGTCGAGGCCGTAGGTCGAGGCGGATAACACCCTCCGAGATCTCCAAAATTCTTCATATGATACGACAGCCGAATTCAATAATTTTTTATTATTCATTCAAAACAATTCATAATTTAAAAACAAATCTAAAACATGCTTACCTCCATCAGGAGCCGATTACCTCCATCGATGTTAAGTTCACCTTCGATAGTGCACGTTTAGGGTTTTTCAGCTTCGTAAATGTTCTCCAGATAGCAGATGTCGCCCTTTGAGTTGTGTTCTTGCTGTTCTTGCCATGTTTTTAGCTATAATTTCGCCTAGTTCTTACTCTTGGAACGAGTGAAATGTCCGCCATTTTTTGTTTTCACAACCAAAACAACTCAACCTCTTCCCCAGGTCTTCTCGGTTAACGGTGCCTTAACCTGCGAGAACACTGCATTTTTGACGTCATTTCCTCGTTAAACACAAAATTCTTCCAAATTTGGTCATCACTAACTGCGGTTATGGTGAATTATGCGTGTGCTTTTGGCCAATCAGAATCGGAGAAATATTTTGAATGAATAATAAAGTCATTTATTATCGTCGTCGACGTTTCTACTGTTGTGGCGACTGGCAGCAGATAACTAGCACAAACAGCCTCGGCCCTCCTGTTTATAATTATCTCAAATAAGAACCAGCAATACGTGGGAGATACGTAACTATCGCCGAACTAATTGGTTGGTAGTCCGGCCCAGTTTTTAACTCAATATCCCGATGAGCCTACAGCACTGCCGCGGCATACTCTCTGCCCTGAGTTTCCTAAATTGAAAGGGGACGGTTACAGATTTAAAAAATCGACTGTAAATCTCTCCCCAATCAAAATAACTGAATTGTACAATATTGTATTTTGCAGGTATGTTTCCCACCCTGGTCGCTGCCATGGCTGTGGTTGCTGCCGTTTGCGTCATGGGTGTGTCTTATTTCGCCTGGAACAGTAGGAAGCGAAGGGATGTGCGTGATTACCAACTACTCACTGTTGATGCTGAAGACTGAAAACCTGCGATCGAATAATTAAAAACGCCTAGTAACTGATGCGCTTAGGCATTTCCAGTTGTTGTTATGTGTGATAAAAAAGGTTATTTTGCATAAACTGGCAAAAAAATATCATCTTAACTCATATGCTTCTGCTAACCCTCGTTCACAGCAAGTTTTTTAAAGCCGTTCTGTAAGTTCACATGAACTGTTTAGTTGACAAATACACAGTAGAAGTTTATTAAGCATTTCCGGTCTTTCGTTGTCATAATGGACTCTAAAAACTTTCATCTGGCTCAGAGAAAACCATCAACTCGTGTAATTGACTATTATTTTCTGTATTCTCTTTTTTTTTTTTGAAAGTAGTGAGTTTACACAACGGGACGGCTGGAAGAAGAGGACGGCAAAACGCTTGTGTGTGACAAACGTGACAGGGCTATAACGTGCGTGTTTCGTCGTGATCGTCACTTACCACTAATGTTTCCTGGCCTTTTACAAAAAGATATTCCTAAAGAAAAATGAAGTTTGGCGAAAATGTATTTCAAACAAAATTGTCACGCTTGTCACACAAGGGTTTGCCGTCTTCTTTCCTCTCGTGTCCTTTTGCGTAAGTTCAGTAATACCTCAGCCAATTACAGGGGAGTAGCCAGGATTTTTGTTTCCAGAGAGTACGCATAATTTTCCACATCCTGCTTCTCTTTCACTTTAAAATCTCAAATCTTTTTTTAAGGTGCCTTGATTGCGTTTTTACTGTATATGAAGTGACAAGTGACTTTGTCGCCTTATTGTGTTCGTTTACTTAAGGAAGTCAACCGCTTAGTAATAAATAAAGCTAAAACACGAGATACAAATGTACTAGCATCTCCGAGTTTTGTTTACAAATGCCTATTTTTTAATGCTTTTTGCCACATTAGTTTTGACCGACAAAAGCACCCTACATCGACAAAATTTTGCCCTACATGTATTCTCTACTTCGTCTACTGCGGAGACAGGCCGAAGTGCTGAAACAACGCTTGCTATCTGCGCGATATTTCCCTACCATGATGTCAGTCAAGGTTGGGTCCGTGGACCGATGAATCTCGTCGCTCCTGAAAAACCGACATTTGGGAATGAAAAAGCATTCACTTGTTGTAGAAATAATATTTTAAACAAGCCGAGTTAAATGAACTGAGTGAAACTGTGCGGTTTTTTAGCATCGTTATCTTTTGCTCATTTGATTTCTTAATTGCTCAGATTACTGACTTTGTTGTATTATTTTTATTTTTATTTTTTTACCATTTTCTCGTCTTTAATACCTCCCAACAAACGCCTGCTCAACCGCGAACAACATGAATTCCTTTCTCAAACTTAGCCAATCACATTGTACTTTTCAATAAAACTCTGGAAAGTTGACCTTGACCGCAGGTTAACCCGGTAATTACTTGTCATCTGCATGAAACACTGGGAAAGCTTTATGACCTGTAATAAATGTCAGACTCAGAGCAGTAAAAGGAAGATTTAGTCAGATTTTAGAATACTCCGTGCGCTGCATAACCTTAGCCAAGCAAAGAAAAGAAGGAAAACGGTAACTCTAGGTTCACGTTTTAACACTACCGCGAGCTTATGAGTCGTGTTTAGCCTGTCAAGACTTACTTTCAACAGTATTGGTTGGTCACTTACCACGCGAATAAAACAGTCATGATGTTTTTTTCGATTGAGCAGGCGTTTTGGGGGAGGGTCGAAATACGAGCTCCCCTAAAAACGCCTGCGTGGGAGGCTATACCCAATCCAGATACTCAGTAATCGTGATGATGAAGCGGCTCAAAAGGCTTTCATATTTTTCCCATTAGGAATTACTCTTAAAACAAACCCGCTGAAAACGAGCAAAAGGTAACACTCAATACTTTTACCTGAACAAACTCAGTGCTACAGATTAAAGAGTATGGAATAATGGGAAGGCCAAACCACAGAATTAAAAGTGTTCAGTCCAATATTGACTCAGTATTACATGGAAATGTTTGACTTTTCAGTGTGCCTCACCAGGGAGAAACTCTGATGTTTGGTTGTTTAATTAATTTATTACGGATCAAGGTAAGATTTATTAATTTTTCCCGATTAGGCTGATCACACCTCCATTGCAATATGAAGGCATTTCCATGTGACGTGAGTTGTGCAATGATTGCTCAAAACCTTTTAAGTGTGTCAATAATGACCAAGTCATGAAATTTGTTTTGTTTCCGCACAAAGCACGAGAAAAATGGGTGTGCAACAAAAGAAAATGTTTTTTCCGCTTTGGTTTAATTTACATTTGTTTTTAAAAATCGGTATGCTTCGACCAAATGCACCATTCTTAACCAGTGGTGTGGAGAGGTTAAGTTATTTGAAGTCATGAAGACAGTTCTGTTGCTTATATCCTGCCTCTTTTTTCATTCCAGTACAGTAAGAGCTGCAGGATTCAACGATGAAGGTAAAGTACTTTTTATAATTTGATTGTTTTTCCTCGTGAGAAAAAGGGCTCAATTTCGTGGTTTTAAACTTAAGTGTTTTTAAAAGGATATTAGAAACGGAAATGAAACTCTTTACTTAACTTCTAAGGAACAGTTCCGTTCTGTTCATATAAATTTGAGTATCGGAATTTATGGTAGAATGAACTGAAGAATTTGACAAACACAATTGCGGGAAAAGTAAATTTCAACCTTTTGTGACCCGTCTTAGATCCTGAAGATACAATTGAAATGTGCTTCTACAAACACGGCAAAAAGGAATAAGAGTTGCTCAATATTTTCCGGCCTCGGGTAACTCTAGCCATATCAGTTTCCAAGCAAAAAGAGATTCGAAGAAATACGTTCTTCAATTTCGCAGGTTTTTAACGTGACGTCACACATTTAGAGCCTCCCAAATCTCGTAGCCCGCTTAATTCCAACTGATGTTAAAGGCTGGCTCCAGTTTCGATACGAAAGAAAGTCATGTTAACTTCTGGTTCTTAGCCTAGGTCGTAGAATAATATTGAAACCACTCTCAATTTTCTGCGTGGGTCAATCAATATATTATTTATTTTTAGATCCAAAGCACTGAACATCAAAGTGAATCAATTCTTTACCTTCAGTTGTTTCTGACTTCAACCTCAAAAGCAACGCAGAAAGTTCAAACGTTCAAAGGAATTTTATTTTAAAGCTTTTCTTCTCCTGTGCTTTCAATTTTCTACCTCTTTAATTAAAACCTTTTTTGCTGGTGGTATTTCGAGAGTAATTTTGCCCATTTGAGCGAACTGCATTGCTCGGAGCTAAAGTGACAGCGGTGTAAAAGCATTAATTATTTTATTTTCGGTTAATGCATTCAGTCTGATAACGATACGGTTAAGCCGATAAGCTTTTTTCCGCTTTGAAGTACAATAGCCCCATAACTGCTATGCTTTAATACTTTCCTCAGGGGACTAAAAAAGTTCCGCTTTGAGTGTAAAGGCACGGCATGCCAAATGCGCAAAAGTCAACAAATATTATTCATTTAGTCGCCCACTTTGCGATAGATCAGTGTTGCTATAGGCTCAACAGTTCTTAGTTTATTTCGATTCATACAAACTTTGCTACAGCTACGAATTCCAACGGAAAGTAATTTCGCTATCTCGGTATGTTTGGATGATGGGCTACTCGTGTTCAACGGAACAAATGACAACGAAAGGGAACTATGTTTGCTATTAGATGAAATGAGAGTAATCCGTTATTTTGTCTTTTGATAATCAAAATAAAAATAAAGTGAAAATAAAAGAAACGTTAGGATTTAAAAAGTTTTCAAGCACTTTCATTAACTTTAATTATCATTTGCAATCCCTGACCCTAACCCTAACCTTAAATCAAAGCTAACGGAACAGGGGATCTAGAACAGAAGGGAATTAACAAAGTCAAATTGTTACTCTCGAACTTTCTCCCTACCCAAAGCTTTGCCATGCTCTTTTTATTTACATGCCGCCTCCAAACTTTTGTTGTTTTTTTTCTGTCACTAGCATGTCTATTTCTTGCCTGCGTAGCAGGCGTCGAAAGGGGTTGGGGGGGGAGGTGGGAGTAGAGGGTAGGGAGGAAGGGGAAAAGGGAGCCATGCTAATGGTACTAATTTTACTTCGTACCAGGCGATTATGTACGTATCCGTGTTGAGCCACGTGATCTGAAATGAATTGTGCACAATCCCGTTTCTATTTACGCCAATTGATCTACCTCCCTTTCGCACAATAAAAAAACCTTTAAAGCTTTAAAGTTGTCATACTGTAGGTCAGATCATAAAATTAATTAAATTGTGTCTTTTATTTCATTTTTTGCCACAAAGCTATGTGGACCCTCGAGTCTTAAGGGAGAAACCGCGGGAGCGAACTGCCAATTAAATACTGATATTGGTTTACCTTAAGCAGAAAGTTTGAATGTCTTTTAAACTATTGCATGACTTTCCCAAAAATTAATCACTTCGACGTGTTCTGACGTGTAAAATAGCAAAATCCTTTTACAATCGCTCATCGATCTTGACTTCACATTTTACCTGTAGGTTAAAAATATTTCACAAAATGAAATTTGGTGTAGAAGGGTTATGTTTTCTTTCTTTTTGTCCGAACGACTTTTTCCGGACGTTTTTCACTACGTAATGGTAATAGATGTTTCTTGGCAACTGATTCTGGGTGTTTAAATTAAACAGTTACCTTAGAAACGCTACTCAAGTCGCCCCATGTAAGGAGAGGCGGATTCCCGAATCCGGGAAGTTTTGCTTGTGAAATCTGGAATCCTGGACTTTGGAATCCGGAATACAGCTCAAGGAATCCGGAATCCCACTAACAATTGAAATCTAGAATCTAAGTTCCTCTGACTAAGACTGGAATCCAGTACCTGGAATCCGCAATCCATGGCATGGAATCAAGAATCCAAACTGTCTTGGATTCCTTTACATGGATTGACACAAGGCTGGATAGGGAAAAAGTGGAGGGGGTGGTGAGGAGAAGTCAGCAAGCTTTTTGGTAGTAAGGTGGGGTCTGAAATTGCTAAAAAACTAAATTAACTAAATTAATAAAATTACTTTGATGTAAAACCTGTGCTCCGTGTATCCTTTGGCCTATTTATTACTATCAAAAAATAAATTTGTATGGTATGAAAACAAATATTTGGTCAAGTGATTGTCTAGTTAAGAATTTCTTGCAAGCGTACGTTGAGGCATCCATGTTAAATATTATGAACTAAATAATGCACCTTGGTAGAAAGATGGCTGCACTGTACACATGTGTACGTGTTTAATAATTTATTTTGCCTGAGGATTAAGTCATAACTGAGGTATTTTCTTTTTCATTCTGTTCAAGACCCAACCGAATTTGTTGATGGACAAGTTTTTGAAGGTATTCCCATTGCCTAGACGATCATTTTCCGGGGGAGGGGGGACTTCCATAAAAAATGGGCGGAGATGCTCGTCGGAAAATTCAAATTAGACCCAAGAAGACCAATGTGGGTGTGACTCAAGTTTAAGCTGACCCCTACGGGAGATTTCTGTGTGGTTAGTGTCAGGGCATTTTTTGTAAATTTCTTTATGCACAGTACTAGGCGAAGTACCTGTTTAAGTTAAGTATCTCAATCACCCTAAGTGAGACCAAACTCTGCAGTTTACACCCGGAAAGCGAGACGACGAGTATCCCCGTCTTTTTTACATGGAAGTTCCCCCCCCCCCCACCCGCCGAGATCATTTAACTTCAAATGATCATGTATCTCTAAACCTATCTCACGGGATTTGAGTATTAATTACACTCAAGCTGTTATATATATTTGCCGACAATGAAGGAATAAGTACACAATCTCTTGTTAAATCTCAAGTGTTGAAAAAAATTAATAAATAAACAAGATAAGGCTGAAAAATGGACATCTTTGGCAGGGGGTGGAGGAGAAGAGCAATTTAAAGTCTTGCCTTTCTTTGTTATCAGTTTCTCATAAAAAGTGAAAAGCACACGAACAGATTGAAGTTTACATTCTCGTGTAAATGTATGTCAAAGTTCACAAGAATTGTGAAAACACAGGTAGAATTCAGAACATTTCATGAGAAAGATATCATTTTGTGAAATTTGACATTTACTTTCTCGGGCTTTCATTAGAGATAACTAATTACATGTAGCCCTTGAAAAATTTAAACTAATACAATATGCTTTAAATTTATTCTGGTACAAGGTTTTTGTCCACTGAAAATTTATATTGCTTAATTTACTGGTGGATTCCGTCTTAATATTAATTAATACTTAATATTATTATTATTATTATTATCATTATTATTATTATTATTATTATTATTATTATCATCATCATCATCATCATTAACCTGTATGTACCATTCGATTGGATTACTTTTTGTTTTTTTGTTTGTTTGTTGTAGACTCTACCCCCGCTTCCCCAACCGTTCCAGGTAAGATTTGTTGAATTAATGAGCTCCCAGAAAACTCCTTTTTATTACTTCTTATTGTTTGTCAAAAACGTCCTGGTCTATGCGGGCAATGTCGTGGTGGGTTCCACATTTTGTCATAAGAACTCTAAAAAACGATGTCAGCTTATTTATCTTTCGACAACACGTGAGTTTTTCTTGAAAGCTGCCAATTTTTTTAAGTTGCTATCCGTTTCCATTCTTCCCGTCAAAGGCCAGAGACATACAATGATAATTGAGGTATGGTAGCAGAGAAGGTTTCAATAAATAATGGTAATTGAACTGAGTGGGGTGCAATCTCGTCTGAAATCATGCACGTGATTAAAAATCAGACCAAATTGCAAGACACGAAATTCAATTACCATTTTATTACAGCCATTTTTAAATCGCAGAATTTAGTCAATATCAATATTTATTTGATCAAGTAGACGGTTTGTTGAAAAGCGGAAACATCTGAAAAGGCTTTTACATCTCATTTTTTACCCGAACAGGAATGACGCAATAGAGACGCGACTTAAAACAGAAATGACGTGAGTTAGAACATGAATGACGCGATTTGGAACAGATTTGATGAACAGCAAATTTTAAAAAAAAAGTGCGGTTCGTGAAAAAATCACACTGCTGAGAGCCAATCAAATTGCGGGGATCACCACTGATTTCAAAATGGATATAATAAAACTAGAAAATGAAGCATTATTTCAGGGTTTTCCACAATTATCGTTTTAAGGTTTTATACCAAAAAATTGTGAAATAGCTGATATAAAGCATGGTATTTGAGTAACAAGCTCACTTCTAGAAACCTCAAAACAAACCAACTTGATGAATTGTATCAACATTTCATACACACTACTACTCCGCTAATAAGGATTTATTGATTTGTGATGCAAATCTCTACTGATCGTTTTATTTCTTCTGATTATGTAATGAGACATAGATAGGCTATGTTTACAACTACCAGATAGCTTTTAGTGCCTACACCAAAAATTATTCGGTACAGTATGAACCTCAACTGCACGGAACAGGAACAAGTCGATTACATCAAACGTCGCGCCAGAGCGATTGGCCGAAGGGTTTGGTGAACTAAAACCGAGTCCTCACCCCTGAACTTTTACTTCCTTTAAAGTGGGTTCCAGGCTTCTACTTTATTCACTGCCGCTAAGGTTTGAACACCATTTCACACTACACTAAAGTGTGACACAAATCCCATCCAAAATGTGATGCTCCACGTTTGATGAGACTGTCAGCTCGATGAGGCTTCGCTTCATTACAGTCAGTCACGCCGAATCACATCAAAAACCGGTATAGTGTATGCTAGCCTTAGATTGTTGTTGTTGTTGTTGTTCTTGTTACTGCTGAAAATAAACAAAAATTGATATTTTTTTCTGTCTTAGAAAGCTATCATTCCTTTGATAATTTCTTCAAATAGAAGTGTAGAAGTACAATAAGGGTATATTGATAATCGGCTCTTGGTTAGAGAGAAGTTCAATTAGGTTTACCTTTTTGTTTTGTTTTTTTTTTTTTTCTTTCTTTTTTTTTCTGGGTCTGTTTTAGTAACCACCGACTTCTCCACCCCGACTATACCATCTCATCCAGGTAAGATTTTCACAATTACTTTATTTCTTATTGTTTCTTATATATTTTCGTGACTGTAACGGCATTAGTTACACCACCCATCCCGGATGTATACTCTTTGGTTGAATCACTGGAACAAGTATTTTTTGGGTAAATGCCAGAGGTACATTATATTTATTTTGTTGCAATTGTTTAAGGTTGATTGTGTCAGACTGTAGATGGTAAGCCATTCAAAGTCTTACCATCCTGTTAAGATAGGAGCTCGGCTTTAATGCTGTCTTAATTTATATACTGTGTTATTCTGTTAAAATGGTTCCTTTATAAACAACATGTAGATGACATAAGGCTGAAGTTTTCTACGTAGAGAGACTTATGTTTAGTCTGGTAAAAAGTAATAGATAATTGGTCACAACTGGAAAAAAATTTTTTTCGTAAAAGTAAAATCCTACTTAAATTCAGTTCAATTAAATTTGTTTTAAAACGAACCGTCTGATATCTGCAGAAATCAATGTCACTTGTGATCAGAACGAGATGGCCATCAGCATACCAAAGCGCCTTCTTCCCGCTTTGGACAAAGAGCATCTTCGTCTCATTGATGTAGACTGTGGAGCCATAGAAAGCAGGAACCATTACATTCTTCGTACAAAACTCACTGGGTGTGACACAGTCAGTAGGCACACCGAGAATTTCGTCTATTATATGAACAAGGTGGAGGAGATTCCCATCAAGCCAGGTCAGATCATCACACGAGTTCGGGAAGTGGAAATTCCCTTCAGCTGCTATTACTCAAACACAGGGGTCATATCCGCCGTTGGCCTTGAAGTTAGAAGCAAGAAAATCATTTTCTCTAAGAGAGGATTTGGAAAATTCGTGTTGGATATGAAAGTTTACCCAACTCCTAGTTTTAGTCTTGAGTACAAGAAAAAGGATTTCCCAATAGTCGTGCCTCTCAGGAAATTGTTGTACGTGAAAGTCAGTGTTAATTCAGATGACCGCAGGCTGGATGTCTTGGCAGTAGATTGCTGGGCCACACCAAACGCTAATCCTTTAAGTCCTGGATTGCGATATGAATTCATCAAAGATGGGTAAAAAGTTTACCTTGTTTTTCCACGTTAATTAAGATTAAAGGTTTGTTTATTGTGGAACGGGCCATAGGCTTATCAAGGAAGATTACAGGAACCCCACTCAAACAATTAGAAACAAATTATTCAAATTTAAAAAAAGCTCAACTGGCAGAAGGCAACCAGTTGACTCTGATTAACAAACGTGGCCAAGGATTTGAACTCGGAGAACAGAGAACAAATCCAGAGAGTGGAAAGAGCAGGACTCGATCCCTCGACTGCCGGATTGCGAGTCCGACCTGCTGACTACTCGGCCAAGCTGCTTCCTCTTTTTGTAATCTTCCTACTTAATCCGTGAACAACTAGAGCTTGTGTGCAAGCCGTAAGAGAGCATGAGAAATAAATGGTTAAATAGTGACAAATGTACATTGACTTCAAAATCCATAATAGAATTACCTGCTGCATGCACCTCTTTTCTGGTAAGAAGTTTAAGATGACTTATGGCGTCCCTGGTTAATGAGTTCTTGAAGGCTAATTTTCACTACCGATGAAGTCGGAGACGAAGTAGTAAGCAGTATGACCTTGTGAAAATCAAAACTCGAAGTCGTGAGCGGAGTTATAAATGCAAAAAATCGAAAAAAAGAATCGAAACTTTTCTATTTTCTTCCTCTCTGATTCTGTCGTTAAGGACCTAGCAAAAAACACATTGTCGGAGTCGCATTCTGGATAAACCAATCACAATACTCGTTCCTTCTCTTTGTGTTTGGTAAATCTCTTTCGCTTCTGCTTAAGACTCCAACAACCTATTTCTCACTAGACCTTTAGCGACCGAGTGGTAAGCGGAATAAGAACCATATCAGTTTTAAGTAGATCGTAGAGCTCTACGCTTTATTTATTACTACTGGTCCTAATATAGCCTCCCACGCAGGCGTTTTTAAGGAGCTCGTATTTCGTCCCTCCCTAAAAACGCTTGCGTGGGAGGCTAGCCGGATACGACTCCAACCAAGAGCTCTTGCTCCGACTTAGTTGCTTGTGAAAACCAACCTTATTACATCAGGTAAAGAAGATTTCATAAGGGAATAAGGCTCTAAAATAACGAATCCCAAATCATCGGAGGCAAATTAGCTGGCTATTTACAAGCGTGGCTGAAGATTTGAAGTCGGGACCACGGTGAAAAAATGCAGTTAGCAGTCAGGGCTTGATGAGGGAGAGGGGGGGGGGGTGAGGGGAGTCCGAATTTCAGAAAGCCCATCGCTCTAATCGCTCTGCCATGCTGGCTGCACCCATCTGTTTCCTTTATAAATACAATTCAAAAAGTTAAATGATTATTTCATTCTGCAAAGACAAAAACGGGCAGATAGGTTTTCAGTTAAAAGAGGGAAAGTAACTCAAAAGATTCAAGATTTCTTTTCTTTATGTCTGTCTCTTTTAGATGCCCAGTAGATGATACCGTGATGGACATTCCAACAGCAGACAAGCGGATGCAAAAATTCAAACTTGAGGCCTTCAGTTTCATAGGTGACCATCCGTTCGTGTACATGCATTGCAAGGTCTTGATTTGTAACGCAACCGATCCTAACTCACGTTGTGCGCAGGGCTGCGTTAATCGAGCAAAGAGGTCCCTGATGACTCAAGGATCCAAGAACGAGGAGGTACACTTGTCTCAAGGACCATTCATGCGTGGAGATGATGAAAAAGATAAAGAAGTAACTAAACTGGAGGAAACGGAGAAAGACATGCGTGATGTGGAAAAAAGTGGTAAGTTCAATGACAGAGGCTTTATTAGGTCAATTAGTCGTGTTTTATACCTAACCTTCTGCGTCAAAAAACTGAGTTTTGTAATATTGTATTCTGCAGGTATGTTTCCTACTCTGGTCGCTGCAATGGCTGTGGTTGCTGCCGTTTGCGTCATGGGTGTGTCTTACTTCGCCTGGGCCAGCAAGAAACGAAGGGTTGTGCGTGATTATCAACGACTCACTGTTGCCGCTGAAGACTAGAAACCTTCGATCGAATAAACGTTTCTAATTTTGTTGCGTTTAGGCATTTCTGTTTGTTTTATATGTGAAAAGAAAGGTCATTAATGAGAAATCAAACAAGTTATCCGCTTCGCATGTTTCCTTTTTACCCTCATTCAAAGGAAAGGTTTTTACTAAAAGCTAACTGTAAATTAACTGAATCGCTTACCTAAAAAGAACAAAGTCTTTCGTTGGCATGACATAGATGACCAAAAGGTATTTTCCGACACTAAAGTTAATTAACTTTCTCACTGAAGGCTTCTCTTCTTCTTTAAAGCCTCCATGCGTCACTGGAGTTATCATACAGCCCCGTCTCTACAACGACACTGCAATTCAGTCATCGTTTCATTTACAATGAATTCTGATATTCAAAATAAAAATTGCACTTTTATTACACTTCTTGATTTAAGAGAACTTCACTGTACGCTTCCTTTTATTCCTGACTTTACGTGTTTACCCATTCATAGTCCTCATTGTTGTAATACGTATCTGACCCATTGTGAAAGGTGCTTTACGTATTCTCTTTGTTTGTATGTATTAAAGTGATACTGAAGCTTCCACTCTACTATGTATTTTTATATATTTTGTCGTGTTCAAACGATTCTATTGTTCGCTCGTCCTCGTAATTTTCCAAGTCAAAACAATCCAAAACTCTTCGCGGGGATTAAAAAATTGCTCTTTTACGAGAGAAGGAGAAAAGTATTTGACCATTTACAGCTTGACGTCATACCGTAATACCTCAACTAACGTCAAGACGTTATTGCTTGCAGTAATGTTTCTTGCTCCTGATGTTAAAATCATCTTTGTTAGCCCTGGAGATGTTGCTGTATGATCTCTGACTTCTTATAAAAGAATTTAAATTATTATCATTCGCAACTGCCGCTCCGAATTTGTTGTGAAAGTTAACTTCGTCGTCTTCTTCGTCCTGGTGCTCAAGGTGATCGGGGACTACGTTATCTCTATAGTCATCAAAATCGTCGTTTCTTCCATGACGCCTTCCATCGCTATCAGCTTCGTTCTGCTCACGGTGGAGAGGCTGCTGCTGGTGACGATCGTACCTTTTGGTACAAAAGTAGACAAGCAAGGGTCCAGCAATGGCAACAACAGACAGAGCACCAAATATTATGTAGATTTGCTCATCAGTTAGGCGAGCTGAAAAAGTGGGGGAAAATGCCTATTTGTCAGTAGGGAAAGAAAACTAAAAGCGAAATATGTCTGAAGTGCTTTGAAGATCACAAGTTAAAAATATGAGACTCTTAAGGCGTTATTTTAAAAAATACAACATGATATAAAGTATTCGTGTCCGATTTCATCAACAACTTACATGGTTGACAGCCATTAGGGCATGCGCACTTGTGGGTCACTTGAAATGTCTAGAGAGTAAACCACACAATCAATACAGTGATTTCAGCCACATGACCAGTGACTATGTTTCTTAGATAAAAGAGATCTTCACAAGAGAAAAATATTACATTTTTCAGACTGATTAATGTGGTAAACTGGCTTAATTAATGTAATAATCACACTAGCTAGCAGGGTACTTTATCCGCCGATTTTTGTAAAGAATGTTGTAACGTTGCATCCACTGGAAATGCTCTCGGATTTTAACACAGAAAGGAAAGATTTGGGCCATTTCCAAATTACCTCTATCCATTTTTTTTTAAAGCGAGCATTGGTGCTCGTTCTTTCATCTAGTAACTTTATAGATGAATTTCTTGATGAAAATCTTTTGTTTTTGGCACTTTGGAAAAAAAAATAACAACATGCAAACGAAGGGGCAAAAGTACTGTCTGGTAACTTCAATTCTACAAAGGCAATTAAAAGTAATCCATTTCATAACCAGGGTCCGAAATTAACTTTTTAATATGGGCGCCAACTGGTGAGCAAGTATAAATTTTTGGTCGTCAGAGGGCAAATTATGGTCGCCAAAAATTCCCCTTGGCGGCTTAAAAACGTTCAAGTCGTATTGATCGTAGCTGTTGTGGAGGTATATTTACAGGAAGATTCGTTTCACTTTTAAATGAAAAAAATATCAGCAGGACGAAAAGTACCCCCCTGTTGGCAAATAGCTTCGAGGTTTCAATTCTTAATCATTTTCTCCGAACGTGAAAGTCTACAATAACAACCAGCTTTACAAGTCGCCAGCTGGCGACCAGCTATGAAATTCTGGTCGCCAGAACTGAATTTTTGGTCGCATTGGCGACCAGGAAGGCGCAATTTCGGACCCTGATAACAAGCCTTTTTTTGGTTCTAAGTTCGTGAACTTCCTAGGGAATCTTTCTGTATAAAGAGGCTGTCCATACCAAAAATAAAAGCATTTTTTCCTCAAATGTTTTCAACTGATATACGACTTACCATGGCCATGGGCCAGTTATCATGGATTATTTCGAACTTAGCATCTTTTATTCTTTTGAGAGACGGATCGCACTTGAAGTTAATTGTGGCCGTTAAAGAGGGGTACAACCTGGAAAGCAAAGATTTCAATTAGCAATTAATTTTTAAAGGCCAACATAAATTGTAATGTTCAAGATCTCGCGACTGTTAATTGTAACACGTAGTAGGGTCGCTATAGCAACGGTTAACCCAGTCAGTACATGTTCTGATACCCTGTATCAAGTATGGACAGTCATTGTTAAATTCCAAAACATTTCCAACTTGCTTTCTTCTATTTTCCCGCACCGATACGTTGAAAACATAGATTTGGGCCTCATATGCACTCATGTCTTTAGACATACTTTGAGTTTTGGTATAACAGCTGTGGTGACCTGGTATCCGTATTGAAACCACAACTTGCCGTGGACTGCTTTCCAATATTTTGGTATTTTGATGCCCTTCTGTTCCAACGACAAATCTGAAAAGACGACGTGGAAAACCCTAGTCAGAAGTTGAGTATTCTCACGCAAGATTTGAATGAAGTCTAATTGCTCCTCATTGTCCTAAAAATATGCAAAGTAAAACAAAGGTAACGAGTCTTCATTTTTCGTCGGTAGCTCGAAATAGTCATCTGACTAAGAGCCTGCTTACATTTATATAGGGGATCCCAGATAGGTGAGGTAACCAGCGGCGGGTCACACCACCTATCATGTAAACGGGATCAAACTAAAATGAGAGATTATATGGAAATCCGGGTTACGCCACCTACCTGGGGTCCACGACCTCCATGTAAACAGAAAGAAGAGTCGAAAAAAGGATTTGTGGTCACGCCTATGATCAAACTCGGGATCACCCCCACAGAAGGCCGCGCACTAACCAAATGTGCTCATCCTTCCTCCTTACCAACGACTAAAAGTGTTTTATGATTTTTACTCGGGTCGCATCATCGACAATTAAAGTAATCAAAACAACTTACAGCTACGTCTCTAAAATAACAGCTGTTGTTACTAGGCGGTCCAAGCCCGAACGTTTGACATGGATTGTAGCTATACATATATTTATCTGATCCTGAAGCATTAAACCTGCTGGAATAACAAAAAGTCCTTAGTAAAGGTAAATTGGACCTTACTGAAACATCATTTCTCTTTTTCTCTAGGAACTTTATGACAAATAGTGTTAATGGGACCACGTACACACGACTCACCTGAATCAAGCGTTAGCACTGAGAGTAAGGGTTAAAGTTGTGGTGTGATGTTTTCTGCGTCTCGTGTAAAGACGGCATGAAATATTAGACTTGCTAGGTTCTCTGCTTGTCGTTTTAGATTAACAAACGCCTTGACCTTGATAAATCTTTCTCTGCCCATTTTTAGACTAACACGTCGCTACAATTATCGGACTCATAATTCAACTGTTGTTCGTCATTAAACACAGATACAAATAATTATAATGCACGTCTCAAACTACGCCGCTAAGGTCGCAGTAATGTCAAGGGTGAGCCTAGGGGAAAGGGTGTAGCAACAACTGAACTGCGTCAAACTTTACGCACCCTTAAATTATAGTCAGAAAACCAAGACCACAAGGAACGGCTTTTCATGTACAAGAGCTGCTTTACGAACCTTGGTGATCCATCCCGGTTTTTTAGTGGGGCAAGGTTATAAATTTTGTCGTCTATGATGCAGGAGCATATATATGATTCGCCCTGGTCTGGCTCGGATATCCCGTTTCCGACAGCTCCTTGAAATAGAAGAAAGGTAAACAAGACAGCTGCGCATTCAAATCTTCTAACCCAACACATCCGTTGCATACTGTTGCAAACGCTAAAAAGAGATATACTCTCATAGTTAGTTAACATTACTTGACAGTCAAATCAAGCTCTACTTGACTGAAACAGTAAGATACAGCCAATTGCTTATCATGGAATAGAAACTTAAGTTACTCGTTCGAAATTGCCAAATGTGCAAAGCCATGTTTTATCATTTATTCGTCAGTTTTACAAAACTCTTCCTACTGGGTGTAATCTCGTTAACTGTGCCATCCTCCAGACAGCCTTCGGCCGGTCTCCTGCCTTCTACAAGTGTTCCTTAACAATTTCGACAGCTACACTTTGATGTGATTGACATATGCCACTACTTAATAAAAGGACGACAGCGTGTCCTAATTTTCTCGTTTGGTTAGGCGTGACAGTACAAGTTGGTTCAAATATAGTGGACGGACGGTCAGTCAGTGACCAGCGGTCAAGTGAATATTTGATGATGTTATATTGTAGGGGTTTGCTTACGGAGCTCCGCTACAAGCTTACTGTCCCGTGATCCCGTGAAGAATCGAAATTACACATCACTAAATATAGTAAATGTAACACAAAAATATCCAGACAAGACTGTAACACGACCCCAATGAGCGGAAAACCAGTGTAGTGACCTCCATATCATACTTAATGCCTATTTTTAGCGGAGCTCCACGCGCGCGAAGCGCGCGCGTGGGCGGAGCCCCATTGCTAAGTAAATCTACCCATCCCAGAAAATTTGGTAATCACGTGACCGTACACCGACCGCCGACCGCCGACCGCCGACCGCCGACCGACCGTCCGTCCGCACCACAGGAAAACCAATGTTTACTCTCACATTTTAGCTAGTTTGGGAGCCCAAGAGAAAACTAATTTCACATCAATGTTGTGATCAATTGACAGCTGTCAAAACAGGGCATCCGCTGACCAGTATCACCTGACCGTAGCGCGGGCTCAAGTGTCGACCCATCGAGGTCGAGTATTTTTTGAAGTTATCCGCTGACAAATTACCAGTTTGAAATGATCGCAGGCTCAAGTTTATTTTTTCCAAGGATTCATATTAAATATGTTGTGGTTATGTCACTATGGCCCCGCACTATTAGAATTTTGATTTCAAACTGACTTCCGAAGCGAAAATTCAGCCAGTTTTTTTAAGTACAGGCGGGGAAGACCTTATCTTACCATGGTCACGCGTTGGTCACGCTCTACGTCCAATTTTTATACTCTGATTGGTCAAAATTTGACAGGTGAGTTCATGCGAAAAAATTATGCAGCATCTTGAAAATAGTTTACTTTGACAGCTGAAGCTGAAGAGTTTTGTGTCAACTTGTGATGTTTTTAACTGTCTTTTTCTTCTGGATGTACAAAATGAAATACAGCTGCTATCAAGAGTCTTCTGTTATTCATGGCTGGTTTGTTTACTGGGTTTTTGGTTGAGGAACGCGTCGCTTGTCAAAATTTGGTAATTCGATTTCGGATGGCATCGTTTTCGTTTTTCACCTTGCTTAATGCTTAAGAGGGTTTAAAAGTCTCAAGCAACTGTGGCCTTCCTTGATAGCTTTCAGGAACTGAATCTCGAATGGTAAGCCTGAGTAACTATTGTATTCGATGTTTGTTTTTGTTATATCTAATTTCATGAAGTCTTGCACATTCACGCTGACAGTTTATGCGGCAAGTTTATGCACGTTTGTAGCCGTAGTTTGAGTCAATGATCTGACCTAGTATCAGGTTTGAACGGTTTGATGTAAGCTTACAGAACTTTAAAGAGCCTTCAGATATATTTGCTCACCACAGATAGAAAACGTTCCGAAGAATATTCAGTTATAAATTTGGCTGTAGAAAAAAAACTTTGAGCGATTTTCTTGCTTCGAGGAGTTCACCTTGGAAAACAGTAAACACCCGCGCCGGGAAGCCGACTTATAAAGCTTCACGCCGAGACTCAGGATTTTTAGAGACACTTTAACAGTTGTCTTCATGAATGAAAATTGTTATCTCTGTAAATGTTTCACCGAATTATATTTCTTTTTTTGATTGTTAGTAGTCTCTCTTGCAATTTTAATCGCTTGTCTGTGCCGTTTGTTTTCATCGTTCATGAACATCGCTTGCAGGAGTACTCAAAAATGTCGCGCGTATCAAACGCTTTGTAAGATTACACATCGTTGTAACCGAAACCATTAAATAACAAAAAAACAAATAATAAATTCGCTATTATGTTGAAGTGTAACGCTATGAAAGTTCATTCTAACACTCGACCACACAGACAGCTCGCTCTATAGAAACGAGAACCGGCTAGCCATATGGGTGATTTTGGAAATTTTTGAACGGTTTCGCTTTACGATTGATCGTCCTGAATATTGACTGAGTGCAATTTGTCTTGAAAAATTGTGAAATACTGCATTCTGTCCGAGGTCTGTGTGATAAATAGTACTGTTTCACCTCAAATGTGATGTATAAAAGTTATATAAGGTTGGTTTAAACACCCCCAGATTTGTTGGCAAGAATTTGTAAAGTAAACCTCTCGAACGCAAAAAAATTCGGCGTGATTTGTTTTCCAAGAATTTGTTTTCGAGGCCTAATCTACTGTGATCTTGAATGTGATCGAAGATGTTTGCTATTTTTTGGGGGTACATATAAGGTTATCAATTCGATGTAAGATGTTTCACTCTAAAATAACTTAGCCTTTCCCTCAAAAGTCACATGAATGTGCCCTTAAGTTAAATGATTTGTGGATTAAAAGTTTATTTTTTAATTTAAATTATAAATTTATTAATTGGAGCTTCGCTTTTAGCCCTGGCTAAATCTATATATTAAAGTAACATAGCCTGCGTGGCAGGCGTTTGAAAGGGAAGGGAAAGGGAGTTTTGGGAAAGGGAGTTTTAGTCGCGAGAGAAACGAGGGGCGCGCGAGGAAGGAGGGAGGAAAACGCCTGCCAGGAAACCATTGTTTTTCTCGTTATTAACATCTACCAGGTGAATGTTAAAATCCTGATTGGTCAAAATTTGATAAGATCTAAATAGCGTGTTCTAATTGGTCACCTACATGTTATGCAGTAACTTGAGTGTTACCATTCACAACTAAACATATGTCGTTAGTGAAGCGTGTTGAGAGTTCTCTACGCGAATTCATTATTAGAAGGCATCAATTTCAGCTTCAAAGGAGAGTAGAAAAAAGCAGTTAAAGAACCGTACGAAGGAAAAGGCCTGTCAGCAGATGAGGTTTACCGACTGGTTCTGAAAAGTATTATCCCCCAACGGCTTGTCGGTTTTACTTGCCAGGCGAAAGAAACGAAAAATCATGCTGCCTGTGTGCTTGTTATCTGCTGTTTGACCCGCGTTATCAACGGTAAGATAATTGAAGACGAAGCGATCTATAACTTTTGGCGATTTTTGGTGGAGGACTTCTTCTTGCCGGTTATAAAACCGCCAGGAACTTACTTTAATAATAAATTATTGCCTTCTTGCAGATCTTCGAAGTTCAGCTCTTCTTTCCTTGCCACCAGCGTTCTTTAGTGTGCTCGGCTGGATCCAGTTCGTCCTGATAGAAACTCAAAGAGTGCGTGACGGCAAAGTGTTTTAATTTTTCTTAGGCAAACATTGCAGTGAAAGTTGCGAGGAGCCGCTACATTACTTATTAAATAGTTTTCCAGTCCGATTCCTTCGATTCAGCAACAACTTGAATAGATTTGTGCTGGATTTTATGTAACTCGGCACGGGGCGTTGCAACTTTCAAGGAAGATTCCTTCGATGGACGACTGCGTTTGAATTTTTTTATAGTACCTTTACTTTAGATTGCTTTAGGAAAACAAAAGAAAAACAGTGTGAGAAATACGACTAGAATACGTGCATCGCGGCCAGACTTATTTGACAGCTAGTCATTCACATTTGCGTTATTTTTGTTATTTTTTTAATTGTTAGGCGGGATGGCGAAAACAATGGCTTCCTTGCAGGCGTTCCCCTCCTCCCTCCTCCCTCGCGCGTGGTCTCGCGCCCTAATTCCCTTCCCCTCGCGCCGTAATTCCCTTCCCCTTCCCTTTCGAACGCCTGCCACGAAGGCTAAAAGTAACATTGCCTTCGTAGTCTAAGATCGTGATGCGTTTTACTTCAAACGATGAAAAATGTTTGGTTGACCCTTAGTGCGTCTCAGGAGTATTGAATACCAACAACAATTGGATAAAACAGCTTAGTAATGCGTAATTATCATTGCCATATGTGACAGGAATACATACGGCAAGACATAAACACATGGAACAAAAAGTTCCTTTCCTCTTTCTTCCCTTTCTAAAACTTAACTTTCCTTTTATCTCTCCTTTTAGTATTTGTGCCCCTCTTGTTTATACATTCTACAAGGAAGCTTTGCGAATCGGTCATGAATGTCTTGCTGCCAATTCGGAAGGTCTTGGAACAATCGACTACATTTAATAACTCGTACGGTTCGGTTTCTGGGAAAGACTAGGGCATCACGTGATAATACTGTCAACTTATGTTTCTCGTCACGCAAGACCAGGTCGATGCTTTTAACTTCAAGGAGTGGGCAAGTAAGTCGGGCTTGTAAAGCCCTGTAGTGCGACTAGAAGCGGTCGTATTGATATTACTAACTTTCAGACAGCTCCCAAACTGGAAAGAGCTGCGTCTAGTGGTTGGAAAGCGGATAACGCTATCCACCAAATAACTCTCTATCCAGTGAACAACGAGATTGGTTTCGCAAACACTTATCCACCGGATAGTGATTTATCCGGTGAATAGCGCTATCCATCAGCCTTTGAATAACCGGAGCCTGTACCAAAGTAGTTATCGCCAAAGTAAACCGCGTGAGAGGCTTTGGGAAAGAGGGATTCGACAAATGTCACATTTCGTTTGGAATGAGAAAAAAGGTATCATTCTAATTCTCTGGATAAAATATACATCAAGGTATAGGACCGCTCGTGCGCGGTCCCTTTATCGTGAATGCTGGCTCCCATCAAGAAGATGTTTTCCCGTGTATACCCACATTTTTTGACGTAAAAGTGACTAGTGAACAAAGAGAAGTACATGATTCAAGTACGGTCTTTTTTTATGTGTAACATTGCCTAGCTTACTCAACTGTGGCCAGCCTCTGGCCAGGTATTGTCGTTTACGTTCCAGTATAATTTTCTTAGTCAACTGCCGAGCGAGGTCAAACAAAGCCCCAATTGCTGTAGGGGCGTAGCCTGAAAAAATGTCGAACGTGAGTAAAGACAAAAACAAAACAGACTGTGAAAAAGACATGGCAAGGGAAAAGAAAGTTAAATGAAGGATGGCTGGAAACTGACGAAGTAATTACCGATGTAACTATGCTTTACCGTTTTAGGGATAATTTTTTCAACTAAAAATGTAATGTATTTCACGGCCATAATAATAATGTACACGCAAAAAGAAGTGTCTGCTGCTGGCCTAAAAAACACGGTCCTAAGACCAAGAGAGATGATTTCCTTATAATGACAAAAAATGGAAATTTAATCAGGTCTTTCGCAACAAAAATAACAAGTTGGGGTACGGAATAGGGTTGATTTTAGGGTGAAAAAGATGAATTAAAGAAGTGCACTGCTTAACGGTGAGATGTTCCGAGAAAGTAATTGTACTTGACTGTCTAATCTCTTATCAAGAGTATTGTTCCTTACACTGGACACGCCAACTGCGCATGCATTGTCAGATCCACTTAATTTTTAGTATGGTGCCGGAATCTGTAACTCTTTGAATCATTTGTTTTTTTACCTACTCGCTTCGCTGCTTTTAAGAAAAGATGAGAGGTCGACTTGTAGCAAGTCTGTTAACCTACGAGAAGACTCAGCTCCATTCACTTAACATTCTTCACTTCCACTACATACGTTCATAAATTTAACAAAGAAGGAGAAAAAAACTAAGCCGAGACCGTGAAGGTGAAACAGTCTGATTTAAAACAAGCAATCACTCCTTGAAATCTGGCATAACCTGCGCCGGTGGCAGGTATAAATAGGAGGGGGGAGGAAAGGGGAGGAGAAAGCCAATCCTGTGCTCTATCTGGCCTCACCCTCTCTATCCGTACTCTATTCTGAACCCGCTAGCCATCCTCATTGGGTCCAAGAAACAAACGGGGCTATTCGAGTACGGCAAGGTTTATTTGGTCATGGTTTCTTGGGATAAGAACTATTGTTCACTAAAACTCTAATATACACTTGAATTATTGAATGTACCACCAAAGAGTAAAAATGATAGGTAAACTTTTAGAACAGCCCTTATTTTTGTAGCAGTCCTTTCACCTTAATCACGCTTGGAGCCGATATGGTGGCAAAAAAAATTAAGAGTCTATGATGTTAATAAAACCTCTTTATCAGTACATTTGCATGGTACTATTCGTTTTTCTGTATTTTAGACAATTAAACGTCAGATTTTTCGCGGCAAATTTTCATACTGGCTACTGCCAGAAGAGACAGGGTTAAACCAAGCACGCCTATCTAACCCCAGTTTACCTCCGGGTGGAAGTGTTTATGCTGCGCTTCACTAATATCAATACGTCGATGTGAGAATCTCAATCAACCCATTTATCGGCAGAGGGAAATAGCCAAATTACTATATGCATAAAGCGATAAATCTTGATAAAACGTTCTCGCTGACATTGCAGCTATACGTCAAAAAGTATATCAACCTAAGAAACTAAAATTGTTTATAAAAAGCTGAAATCAAATCCTTAGTAGTAATTATTTACGTAACACTACGAAACAAAGTAAAAATGTCCATCACTGTATTAACTACATGATGGAAAGTTTTTTAAAAGCCATTAAGATGTAGATGACGAAATTTATCTTACCAATCACTTCTTCATTAAATGAAAATGTTCCATAGATTTACAATATCTACAATTGATAGATTTACCAAAACTTTGATTAAAGTTGAAAACTTGTTTGTAGGATGGTCAGTTAGCTATTTACAAAGCGTAATCCAAGAGTAAAATCAGACCTCAGTTGCTCTATCAGTAGATGGATAGCGCTTTCTAGCGGATAAACCACTATACAGTTATTACGTGTCATAGCAACTACATGCAGTTAAACCTCCCGTTAGCGATCGCCCTAAAAGGGAAGACTTAGTGGTCGCTTCAGGGATCGAGCAAAAGCAGGCCCTCACTAGAAAGGGTATGAACACATCTACATTTTGAATGAGATTTCGTAGTATGCAATTTCATGCAGTTACGATATGACTGTGTAGTTTCATGTTTTCACTCGCATTCATTAGAGATCATTAAAACATACCTTAAGTGGTCGCTTACAGGAGAATAAAAATAGAGATTTATCTCCAAAGAGTGCTACCCAACATTTGAATAACAAGTACCAGGTTTGATAATTAGAATTATAACTACAGTCCGACTACCGTAACCGGGACCACAAAATATCAGCTTTTGTCAGACAAATATGTTTACTGGGTGTCATATGTAACGTTTCGAATAGAAATACATTGTCTGGTGAAATTTCTACTTTCTTGAAAGACGTTTGCTATCAATAATTAAATTTTGTGCTCCGAGTAATTACTTGCTGGTTTTTTTTTTAATGAGCTGTTGATTGACCCACAACCAACTTGCTTGGAATGCATTGTTATGTTCCTGTTATCCGATTGGTCAAATTTGTTTACGTGGCCCAGGTTGCAGTGGTCGCACTGTAAAAAGATGAAATTTAACTTAGAACATCATTCCAGTCACTACGCTACACAATACCTCTAATTTTTTTGCAAAGACGCAAACGTTTGTTAATCTTACATTTTAATCTTTTGGGCCGATACACCCATGTACATCATTGAGTCCTCGGCAATAAAGGTTGGAAGTTTTATCGATGTTGTCAAGCAACCGGAATTTCATAAGATGAATATCACTGGAAGTCGGCTTGTTGAAAAGAGGCTATTTGATAACTGCCAGTATAAAAAAAACCGAGGAAGTTAACATTGTAAAACAACGACATTTCTTTATATGTACATACGTAAAAGTATTTTTTTTGTGTGTGATATTGTCATCGTAATAACGTTATCTCTGGCTGAGGCTATTTTATTAACGCCTCTAAGGTGAATTCGTCCAATCTGGCTATTAAAAATATACTTAATAGTCTCGCCGCAGTAAAACTGCATCTCGTGCATGCTAAGCTAACACTGAGAACAAGTTAGTCTAACAAATAAGGGTTTTGTTATTTCCTGCCCCCAATAGGAAACGTAGGCTACAAGTCTTTAAAAGTAAAGCGAGTTCGCAACCTTTCAGGCCTGAGACTGATTTATAGAAACAAGATTCCCTCTCTATTGAGTTGGTATTCCCACACAGAAAAGAGGCATTACTTGTCAAGCCAAGGCACCTAGCACCTCTCTATATTTCCGTGTCTAGCTCTGCTAAGTTCATTATTTATGTTATCTCTTGGGTTATTACTACCCGAACTACGTCCAGGTGAAAACGGGCAAGGTGCATTCTGCAGATCTTCGGGGCAAGCTCCATAGTCCTCTACACCATTTCCATGAATGACAGGTTGCCTTTGGTCGTCGTCTTCTTCAGCTGGCCTTCTCCTAATATACCGCCAGATGCCCTTGCGGTAGTAAAACGCTGGAACAACAGCAATCAGGATAATACCTGATAAAGCACCTAATGGTATGATGTAGTCCAGCTTGTTTACACCACCACCTGAAAATAAGGAAAAATAGTCTTAAGATCTGCTCCAAGGCTTTTTTCTTCAACCGTCCTTTGTTTGCTGCTCCACGTAGGTCATTTAACCTTCTCAGGGGAAATCTTTTCATGGATTACGCAAGGATACAGTTGTATACACGTTTATGTGACGAACTTTGAAACCACAGTTCCCTTGAGTAACAACAACCCGTCAAATGGGAGAACAAAGAACCTAAGTTAGTCCTAGGCCAAGGGTCGTACTTTTCATGAGACGAACCAAACTCTCATTTGGATCAACCAAAATTAAGTTAAGATCGTCTGTTAAGTCAGACGTCGAACTAAAGAAGGGTCAAACCAATCAACTGAATCAGTAATAAATCAGTAAAAAAAGTTTCTCCCGAACGAGGCTAAAAATGCCTTATCATACAAAATTTTGATGCAGAAGTTTAGTTCGTCGCATGCGAAGATCGACGTTTGCCCTGGGGACTCTAAACTCACTAAGTTTGGTTCGTCTCATGAAAAGTTTGATGATTGGCCTAGGCCTTAGTAAGGTCTACTGCTTGATGTGATTGCCATTGTACTGAGTATCGTGTGGCTTATGTAGGTTTCAGTGTAGATTTAAAGTACCTGTTTGGGATGACGGGTCGTCTGGATCGCTTGGACAACCATCAGGACATGAACAAATACTAGTCACTAAAAATCTCTACAAATAAAAAAAGACAAAAATAGACTTGAGTGCCAACAGGACGCTTATGGCACCGTCAACGCCCATCTGTATTTGAGTATCGAAGATTAATCTAACCAGAACGTTTGGTATTCCCAATTCCAATTGCAATCCTCGAGAATGAGTTTCAATGACATATCTTCGATACGTCCTTGCCTTACCGGCCCGAACCTGTTGATTTTTTACTTGTTTGTTCATTTAATGTTTCCAATCTTTAAAACTGAAAGTGAACCCAATAGGAAACTTCGTAGACTACAAGACTACAAGTCTAAAAGTAAAGCAAGTTCGCAACCTTGCAGGCCCGAAACATGGTTTATAGAAACAAGATTCCCTCTCTATTGAATTCGTATCCCACACAGAAGTTGGAACGTAGGCTAATTATGAAGTATGGTCAGCTTTAATATTGCACAAAGGAAACCGCTTAACTCGAGGGATTTAAAAAGGCTAAGAATAACGCTACGTAACACTGACTACAGTAAGAATGGGTTTGTTCCTCGTGTTAAATTTTAGTCGTGTCTTGTGCGTGAGATAGTGCGGTGTAGTCGTTTCTTTAATACACTCCATTCATCCCTCCACACAAGTAAAATCTAAAACTGATCTACTTTCCTGAGTCAGTTTTGTAAAGAGAGGCTTCCATTAACGTTCATTTCACAGGACGAAAGATGAAACAGAGGGCAAAAAATTCAACCAAAAAGGGGTAGGTGTGGACGGGGAAACACAGTGGCCGTTCAGTGGCCGTTCAGTCATGTTCAAAAACACTTTAAGAAGTCGTTGATGCAATCGCTAGAAAACGGCCATAGTCAGTGTAGAAAAGTAGTGTGTAGTTTTTATTAACATTTCATTTAATAGCTATGTACCAGTTTCACTTACCCAAATGCCTTTAGTATCACTGATAAACTCGAAAAGTGCTTCCTCGGGTGTTTTCTTTGATGGGTCGCACTTGAGGTCGACTATAGCTTTTCGATGCGGAAAAGACCTTTATTAAAATACACAGACATATTAGGTAACATAAAAATTAATGTCCTGTTTTGCGAACAGGCGAGATGAAGCTAATCCCGTGTTCTGATTGAATGTTCGAGCACGCAAGATCGGCAAAGCTTGCCCATTCCTAACTGCTCCCTTTGGCCATGCAGGGAAAGCTTACTTCCTATGGTCCGGTTTATTGAGCTTGTTCGGTAAGATTGTAGGATAGTCTCGTTCGTTTTCATTCCTCAGCCGTTTTTAATACCCTTGACTTTTTCTCGGACCAAAACAGCGTAGCTTACACGGTAGGAGCTAATATGAGCTAAGCAAGGCGAAAATGGCGTGAGAGGCCTTCGCGCGAAATGCGCCTTGGCTTCGCTTGGCTCATAAAGCGCCTTCCATGCAGGCTAAAAAATACGCCAAAAAGGAACTTGGCCAATATCCAGCCATCTTGACCTCAAACTTTGTAAATAACGCATATATCATATTTATCACCATGTATAAGACGTAGTTACACTCAACTTGTGCGAGTTGATCTAAAATGATTATTCAGACAAACGGCTTCGCATTTAATGGAGTGTCAAAAGGAATACTTGAAACAAAGTTTGTGGCCGCGGATTACTGAGCCTAACAAATCAGAAGTAGGCCTGGGTTTAATCTAATAAAAAGAAAGAAGCACAACAACTTACTCTTTATTGGTATAGACAAGCTGTGGTGTGTTCGTCTCTTTATTGAAACCATAATGAAATGAGCTTTGCGTACCAATCAGTTGATACCGTGCTTTGTTTACAGTACCCATGCAAACCTGATTAGGAAAAAAGAAAACTATCTCTTAGATTTGCCTGTATTGGTATGATGTATTAGTATGGTGAACGTTCCTCCGTACATTGAACCTTTCTCAAAAATTTAGTTTTATCACATGAGTCAATTAAGTCAATTTATCACTGTCAAAGAAACGAAAAGCTAGAATTTTAAGCGCTAACCCTTTTTTAAAGAGTAAAATGGACCATGCTCTATACTCTTATCGACCATTACAAATAACGTCAACATGGTCAAAATTTAAGTGGAGCCACGAGACCTGGGCAATGTTTTCAATACAAAGTTTTCTGTTACTATAGTAAGTTAAACAACTTACAGCCACATCTCCGAAACAGTCACTTGTTTGTTTCGTCCCTTGAGAGAATGGTCTACAGGGATTATAAGTATAGTTCCAATCACCTGAAACCACCCAGAACCTGTTGGACAAATGCAAGTGATGCATGTTGGTCTAGCGAAATACCGTATATCAAAATGGTAGGGGCGCAACTAACTTAAATGCGAAGAGAACATCTTCCACTCATTTTTCACATTTCCGTTTCCTAGTATAATTTTTACTTTAAGCTGCAAAATATAAAGTTTTATTTATGCACATTCTTGACCTTGGTGTTTAATGTTATAGTACCTCTAATCTCGAGGTCCCGTGAATTATTTACTGAAGCATTGAAAGTTTCGACTGTTTATACGTCTTAAAGACTAAGTGCTGTCATGTGAATTATGTGTAATTTTCCAAAACAGCACAATGTGCTCTTTCTATTTTTATTTCGGTCCACTTCGCTGTTTTCAATCCGTAATCGTAGACACTTCCTGACAGTTTGAATGTTCTAGTATCAGTGGTAAATAAACAGTAAGATCATGCTAATCTTTGTGGATTGCAGTTGGCCCAACTTTGCACGTTGGATTTTCTATTCTTATCAGTATACAATGCCTGAATTAATACCTCGGCTTTCCGTCCTTTCTTGCGAGAGCTGCTAGGTTATAGATTTTTCCGTCGAGGTCGTAACCAACGCAGTCTTTGTCAGCTGGCGGGATAACGTGTGCGTTTGGTCTTGTCCTGTTACCAGCATTGGCTCCTTTCAACTTACGAAGCGAGGTCAATGCCAAAAGACAGCTCATCAATCTTAAAACAACCCTCATCGTGTGCGCAACTGCTACAACAAGATTTAGAACTATTAATTACCTGGATGTCTTGCAACTATAACAGAAATGGTTATACTATACATGATAATAACAACCACATAAACATCCACATGATGACACTCTTTGTCACATCTTGCTATGCAATATTGAATAAAATAAGCTGCCATCTTAAAGTATTCTTATTGTTCGAAGCTTTTACTAACGTGTGTCAAAAAATTAAGATGATAGAGTTGGCTTTTGATATCGCTTCTTATTGAGGTTCTCTAAATTAGTAGTTAATTAGTACTTAATTAATACTTAATTAATATTTCTTTTGAGAGTTAAATACAGTGTACACTTTTCAGCAAAGTATTATGCATGTACAATAAACGCAATTTGTTGAACACCTAATTAGTACCTTTAACTTTATAAAAAGTCAGTCTCTCTGAGTTGTCTCGATGGTGAAAACATCATTTATGTCAATCAATGAGGGTTCAGAGACCCTCTGACTTTCTATTGATCCTATTGTACTTCATCTCTTGATCAAGGACCCTATGTGGTTTAATTCTTTTGACACCTAAATGATATCGGCTTTCTGAGCATAATAGTCCCCTTAATTATTAAAAATATAGCTGCTCAGTAAATGTTGGATATACAAACTGTGATTCTTTTTTGACGAATCCAACCATTCGTGGAAAATGATTCAGTATTAATTTAACATTTTAAACTGTCAAGATCATTTTCAGAAGGTGTCTAAGATGCATTCCCTGTATTTAATCTCGTAGAATAACAAGTAAAAAATATAAATCATCCTGGTTTGTAAATTATAAATAACAATAATGAATAGCAAAGTTCCTAGTATCGCTCCTTTGAAGTACACTGGCCGAGATGGAATGGGACCCTGGAGCAAAGCCATTTAATAATAACCTGCTGCTTCCTGAACCATATAAGCCAGTAACATCTAAACCTATTCTTTTTGCCTTTTTTGAAGTCCAAAAAGAATAGGTTTAGATCTTACTGGCTTATGGATCAGGAAGCAGCAGGTTATGTATTAAATTTACAAGGATGATTTATGTTTTTTTACTTCTTATTCTTGTTATTGATGATTTACTGTATCAAAGGTTTTATAATTAATATTAAAAATACCCTGGCTAAATAAACGTCTCATAGCTTTTCTCCTTTCTTTTTCGCTTTTTCCAGCATTTACAATATTATATATTAGCCTATATTAAAGATACGTTCACCAACGTTGAACCTTCAAATAATCCCGCTTCCCGGAATTTATGATGTCGCACACTCCGATTCCTTTGTTATGCGACTCATAATTAGCACTTTGTCAGATTCTGGGTCATGTTTGTCTGACAGTATTACCTCTCCAATGAAATAATATTTATTTTAAAAAATGACTGCGTAAGAAACACGATAGTTTTGTCAGTCAATGAGGAACGTTGAGTCGACTAGGTCTCGTAGAAAACAAACTTTAATCTCTTCAGAAGTAGGTTACACTCATAGAGCTAATGACATACTAACAGACAGAAAAAAACTAGTCTTTAAGAGGGGATTTCTAGAATGTTCCAAACAAATACATAATCAGTCTGTTTATAGAGACTTACATAACGTTTGGGATAATAATAGAGATTAGCAAACTGACATTCTAGAATGTTCTTATCCAAAAAGCAAATGTAGATGAATTCCAGAAAGTTCTAGATATCATAACAACGATTATATTGCTTTTTTAAACTATCTACATTGTAAAGGCACCCAGACCCAAAAAAATTTTAAGTAAATAACATTTGTTCTGTAATAACCACCACAAGAATGAGTCAGATTCACCGTTCTTTGATTTCATGATTTCGAGGCGTTACAAGTCGTCACAGAGCAAGAGGGGAGACAAACTGTCAGTAGGAACCGGGGAAAACCCCTTAAACTAATTTATGCACCCTTGAGCAATAAATTGTTCCTCCGGTACAGAGAACGTCTGTGATGGATTGAAGTTAAACTACTTACTTCAAAAACCACTATATCTATAAATACTTTACTGCAAAACCAACAATTTAAATGGTTTCTAAGTACTCTAGCTTGCTGGGCAAATATCGAGTGGCTTGAGATTTGCAGACTCTTGCAATTTGTATTTTGTCAACAATGTAGCACTACTTCCGCTTTCGCTTAAAAACTGCAAGAGTTTTGAGCCGAAAAGATGATACCATCAAAATAATGAGATTACGAGGCGTTACAAGTCGTCACAGAGCGATACAGAGGGGAGACAAATGTTGAGTAGGAGCTGGGGAAAACCCCTTACAATAAACTAATTTAATGCACCCCTTGAACATAAATTGTTCGTCTTTTACAGAAACCGTCTGTGATGGATTGAAGTTAAACGACTTACTCCAAAAAACGAATATAAATACTGTACTACCAAAACCAACAATTTAAATGGTTTCTAAGAATTCTTGCTAGGCAAATATTGAGTGGCTCGAGATTTGCAGACTCTTGCAATGTGTATTTTAATCAACAAATGTACCGCTACTTCCGCTTTTTGTCTAAAACTGCAAGAGTTCTGAGCCGAAATGATGATGCCATCAAAATAATGAGATTCACCAGTGTAAGTTGAAGGCTTTTATCATAAAAAAAAAATAGAGACATGGCCTGTTCTCATCTTTTCATTGCTTGCTCGGTAAAAGCCAGGGAAGCTTCGGCTGCTCGAATGCAGGATCGATTGTGATAATTTATCGGTATAATTGAATTAAAGTAAGTTTAAGTGATGTTAGTTTTCCCTACCTCAGATAGTTTGACAACTGGTCGGCATTAAGCTTTGTTCCTTTCTCGAAAAGGACCTTTCGTTTTTGTGCGCGTCGCCGTCGAAGCTTTTTTGTCGGGTTTTGTCTCTTTTTGTTATAATCGACTTCCCTGGTCAGCGGTTCAAAAGCGGGCAAAACCAACGTTTCTGATTGGCCACTCCTTAATCGAAAATGAAAGAGTAGTCGTCCCAACAGTATGAATATCCAGGTTGACCAGTTTATCATAGAGAACTTCAATACATTATGTCAAAAAAAGAGATCTCTGTAACAGCAGCTTTCGATGACAAATGCTGGCAAGCATGTATGTCGTCTGCCACAAGAAAAGATGAATAATTGGATAGGCACAATTTCAACGATGTAGTGCTATGTTAGTGTAAATACTCCATCAATTTGTTTTGTTAGACGTTGAACATAAAGTGCAATACAATCGACTTAAGTTCGCGTAATATCTAATTAAAGACTTTCCCGGAAAAGTGTGTTTTCAGCTAGCTTATTCAACCAGGGACCACCAGAAAAACAAAGACCAATTAAAAACCTCAGACCAAGTACCCTCTCCTCCCTAAAACATCTGTGCAAAATAATTTCTAAGAAGATATGAATGGGTGCCTTGTTTTCAATTCAGATGCTTCCGTGGCCCTAACTGTTCACTGGGGCTAGACTCATATTATGTGGGTGGAAGTACAAGACACTCGGATAGCGTGACAGCGGAAAGTAAAAGATAGCAAGCAAAAGCCTTACAAAAATTCAGGGTTATATACAGGGTGTGGAGAATAAGAAGAAAAGTTAAGCGGGTGGCACTGACTACGAGAGACCGGGTCACCTGCAACGTATCCAAATCGTATTAATTTGGATAATCAAAAAGATAACAACTTTAAATGTATTGTTTTGCAAGACGAAAGTAGCACTAAATACACAACTTGCGAAGCAGAAAACTAGCGAGCGGACTACATATGGCAAACTTATTCAGATAAGGTCAATGTCTTTTGAACTATTAACAAGCTTTAAAATAAGCACCCCCCCTCTCCTTTTCAATAAAATATTTTGTATTATGCGTTAATCTTGACAGCGATGCCTAACGATAGCGTTACAGTGTAGTTCTTAAACGGGAAGTTGTTTACTGTTGATATAGTTTTGTACAATAAACACTTAAATTTGTTCTTCTTCTTACGTCATATTCTTTATTTATTTAGTTATGAAATACTACAGTATGTGTTCATCTATTATAGAGGCCACTTCGTAATAAGACCGAACTTCGAAAAAACGTAATAATAAACAATTATTGGATGAGGCTTTTGTGATATCCAGAAAAGTCACGGTCGAGGTATTCGGCTTCGACTGATAACCCTTAGCGAGACCTTTATTATTCTGGATATCACAAAAACCGAATCTAATAATTGCTTTATTATACATTGAACGAGTTCTTTCTTTCTCGCTTCGACATAAAATGTATGTTTTCAAAGTTTGTGCCAACTCTTTCTTTTCTTAAAGTTCTCTCAGTTTTTTCTTTTTCACGTAATCAGCAAACAGCTCTAGCTCCTTTGCCACGTTCGTCGACCTTTTTGTGTTTTGTGAGTCCTTGTCTTCCACTATTTTTTCGATGACGAAGTCAACGAAGCAAACTTGGAAGTCATGGTTTTGCTTCTTCACTGACGGCTAGCAACGCAAAGCGCACGAACTTGACATGATTACCCTCCTTAGAAATCATGCACCGCGGTCATACATGACATGATTACCGGTGATCTTGAGTGACCTTGACATGATTATTGTATAATCTACAGCTAGATGACGTCCCAGGCGCTGATTTCGAGAATTCACTGTACGCTTTCGGCCAATCAGAAAAGAGATAGTGAGTTGTATAATAATACCTAATAATAGAGAAATTTAGAGCAACGTTTACGGCAAACGGCAAACGTGAATATGTATAATGTGACCAAGTTTTCCCTTCACTTGTCTTTTACTGTTCATTACTTCTACACAAAAATAAGTAATTTCATGGCACTTTTATCCATGAAAATTGTTTTAAACTGTTTTTTATGTGCTTATTTTCCACACCTATTTTTCTTCATTGAGGAATTCTCCCAAATTGAAATTGCCGTAAACAGTGTTTCTAAATCTCTGGGCTTGTAGTATCAAATCAGCGCGCTTTCGAGTTGTTGATTGCACTGCTCTTTTTCATTTAGAACTCGAGCCGCCCCTTTTCATCCTTTTTTTTCTGATTTTTGTTTCATAATTTCATAACCCCTAATCGTGATTGCTGACATCATAGCTGCTGGTTTTCCGCGCAATAATGTGGATTCAAAGGCTTTGTCTACGGTCACAGATTAAATATTCGGAAATATTTGCTCTCTGCAACCGATGACTTTGATTTTCTATTTACTAAACTAATCCCATGTAATCGAAAAAAATATTTCTTGTCTTTCTTGGTAAGCCATTTGTTGCTGGAATTTTATAAATTTAATTTTGATGACAAAAGAAGTCTACGTTTCTCATGAGATAACATGTATATTTTTCTAGTAAATGCCTTCACTTGTAGTTCTAGTTCCCACAGTGTTGTGATGACTTCAGAGATGATCGGAAGATGTGCATATGTGAACTTGGCCAATCTGGACAAGTTACCCTCTAAAGGAGCCACCGTGTTTGCTCTGCCGATGAAAATCACCCATGTCACTGGGGGACCGCTCAGAATCTTCGCCAAGCTTGGAGGAGAGTGTCCCACAACAGGCGCTGGTCGGAGTCTCACCAGCGGACAACTGTTTCAGATAATAACTTTCCTGCTTATGTTCAAGTTCCTCATGTAATAATTCTGAGTTATAATAAACAGCATTGGAGATATAGACCAATTACTTTGCTATCTGTTTTTCATAAAATAACGAAGAAACTAATGTTCAATAGGTTAGTTATAATTCTCTTGATAAACCTGATATGCTAAATTATGAGAATCAATTTGGTTTTCGCAGTGGAAGCACAACTACTCACGCTTCTATGGTTGAAAATAAATTACACCCTTCTGGGAAATCTTTGGGGTTCCGCTCCTACTTTGTGAGGGTCTCAATGGGATGGTAGCTTTGACGATTAACGGTTAATTTTCTCCAATTTTGACAATTGAAATTATTAAGTGGAAATTCAATCCAAGAGTTTTAGTCATAACTTAATTCTTAATAAAATGTATATTAACTATCGTGTTTTGGAGGTTGTCTTGGCCTTTCTCAGTTTTCGAAAGAATTTCAGATATACGCAATTTCTAAAGCCTTGTTATGTCCAGAAGGAGTGTTTTTTGAGAACATGGGAACTGGTTTTCCAGGTTGGAGCTGGATTCTTGAGGAAATGGATCATATCAGTCTTCATTTAAGGATATAGAAAAGTAGAAATAAAGTTTTTGGTGTTATTGTTTGCGAAATAAATAAATAAATAAGCAAAGAAACATCTGAATAAGGCAGTCCTTTTTTTTTTTTTTTTTTTTTTTTTTTTCTCCAAGACCAGAGTCATTACATGCATGTCACTGAATGGCGTTGGGAGAACAAGAGGTATGCTTTCTATCTCCTAGTGTTTTGAAGTTTCTTCTCTTGGTGTAGGACACAGTTTTACCGCGGTTAAGATCAGGCTATTTGCATATTTATGAGTAGCTAAGCCGCGATTATAGGTTTTTAAAACCTACTAATACATAAGATATGATAGCCGTAAAGAAAAAACGTTTAATTAACGCAATTGATATTTTAAAAATTGTTGCAGCAATATGTTTATGGCATGGCAGCGTTTAGTACTTTTACCACAGCACAGACAACTTAAACGCTGGGTACACCTGTACTCTGCAGGACCTCGACAAATCGTAAGCAAATTTTTGCAGTCTACAGGGGCGTGGCGTCCATATACGCACGTACGCCCGTGCGTACAGCTGAGATCTGAGAAAAAAATTTTTTCTCATTAAATTTGCTGGCTAATAATTTCATATTTTCACATTATACTGGCGTTTTTTATTAGAATTCCCATTATCCAAGCATTAATCATTCAGTGCTGGCCACTAATAATGGCAAAATGCATTTGAGTGGTAAGCAAAAATAGGAAAAACGCCTCCTGTACCCCTCCCTCAAGGTCAGCCAGCCTCACCAGTTTCCCCAGCCCCGCAGGTATTCTTGAAGGAGACGCGAAGACGCGAAGGTCATTTATACGAAGTTTTTCTCGTCTTAGCTGAGACGCGTCTTGTCTAAGAACAGGTGTTAAGGGCTGTTCTAAAATAAGACGCTTCTTAGCTAAGACGCGTCTTATTTCAGATGAAATGTGCCGTTTATACGGAAAGTTCGCGTCTTATTTAAGACGCGTCCTATGTAAGACGCGTCTTATTTTTCCTCGTATAAATGGCCCTAATGTTTGCAGTTAAATATAAGTTTACAAGCAAGACCGGCGGTTTCGAATCTTACGATTCTCAGCAGTTGCTATGTGGTGGGATGGTTGAGTTGAACTCTGAGTCATTCCGTATTGCTTGATTTGGTAAGCGTTTATATATCCACCCTGGTTTGTGTGGAGGATCGAAAATGGTGCGGTTTGATTGGTTCCTTGCAAAAAACCAATCAGGTTGCTGTAGGTGCGATCCGTGTTTTCTCAAAGCTAGGTTGTGTTTTTATAAAGATTTAAAGTTGAAAAATTGGTGTCTTGCCTTGCTTTTTTGTAAAGTATAAAAACATCTTGTTAAAATGTTTATGATGTATAAGTGTTCCTCAAAATGGTGAGGGACTATGTTGTATATTTTCGTTTCAAATTAAAGCAAAACTTGCGTTGACTATACAGTTGTGTACTGTACAGAATGTAGACATGATTATTTTTTACTGGCACAAGATGGCACCGTATGGCGTGAGTAACTGTAACGAAGTACGATGACTGACGAAAGATTAAGCTCCCTAGCAATCCTTCATATACATAAACATTAAGGGTCGACGCCTTGTGACCTGTCCTCATTGTTTTTGTATTTTTTTTTCTTTTCGGAACACTGTAGCTTACAGAAAACACTAGGGAAATGGTTAAAATAAGCAACTTTCTACTGCATTTTTGCGGCATTATTTATTGAAAATGCCCCGCAGAAAAACCAGGAGATGGCATTACCGAGACCCTAAATTTCAAAATTTTATGGGGGAGCATGCCCCCAGACCCCCCTCGTTGTAAGCGCCTTCGGCGCTTACGAAAAATTTATTCTCGTGCGTACATCTTCAAAATCCCACGCTACGCCCCTGGTCTAATGTGCTTAATTCTTTGCCCAGCTACGTTTTTCATGTATGCAAATTAATTAGAGTACTCCTCGCGTCGATATCCATTCCTTGTTGATGATGGCGTCGTGATGTCGCCGGAACGTCGGAACTATATTTTTTACTTCTTACATGTTTATGTTTCAATAAATTAGTACAGACATAGACACAAAAACAAATATGCCGGGATCAAAATTAAATTTGACAGATTAAAAGATGGGGCACCATTTTATGGCCTAGGAGAGCGAACCTACATTTTTTTTCCTCTTCCCCCAATTCCCTGCGTGTTGTAAAAAGATGCAGTTCCGCATATCAGATTGGGCCAATTTTCCTTCAATTAATCGCGTCATGTCGAATGCTACTAAGATCATGGGCAATGGGATATGGGTTACAGGAGGCACAGGTTTCGAGAACATGGGAAATTGAAACCGGCCTAAACTTAAAGGAAGAGTATTTTGGACAGGATGTCGCGAAATCAACAGACGCGAGGAGAGTAAGGGAACCTTGAAAAATCCGTTTGTATCGCACTTGGCCGAGTTCAATGTTACACTAAAACTTGTCAGGATTACAGATCAATGATATATTGTTCCCGTTAAGTTTCGATTTGGGCAAAATCGGGACTTCTGGTATTAATTTTATTGCTGTTGACCGGAGAACCAAAAGATGGAAAACGCTTTGATGCCGATTGAAGGCTTATTTTCTTCTCCCAGCTTCCATACAAGCTCAGGTAATTGTGAAAGGAATACGCAGAAATGAAACAGCAACAATAAAGACTGTAAGAAAGAAACCATTGAAACATTCATGTGACTGAGGAGATCTTGTGTAATTAAGCTTCGTGAAGCAGAATGTTTTGCAACGACGCGTTTGTAAACTTTTAAATGAACCTCCCCACGGCCCGCGACAAAATGAAAGAAACAGGAGTTACATGTTTTGAAAAACTAGTGCAATCTAATATAGTTTTTTGAGTAACCTTTGCGATGATTCATAGCGTTGAGATTTCCTTTTTACTTGCCATCTTTCAAACGTTTGAGGCTATAGAACGCGAGCAAAGCAGGCAAATATTACTGGACTTGGATCAATTTACCTCTGACACGAGTTTCACATTGCTTACATATAAAACTTCTGGAGAAACTATCGGAATATTAGCTGCCCTAAGTAAATGAATATTTTTAATACATGTTTTTAATTAAATGTGTTTAAGTGAAGCCGGATAACTTGCTGATTGAAATTGTTTTTCTAGGAATTGATTTCCTAGCAGCGACTTATACTTTTTAAAACTATATAAAGCTCATTTACCAGCAACATTTCATGCAAGAATTTCATTGTCGTTCAACTCTTCAATTCGGCCTGTCGGAATACAAGCAGATTCTTATCGAAGGGTCAAATTGGACAGTTCGGGAGCTGCAGCTAAATTAAGCGATAAATGAAGCCTACTGAGAACTAATAAGAATCGAGCATTTTATTACTGCACAATGATAGTAATAACAATCATAATCACAATCAAGACAGAAACGATCAAGTTGCCGCTAGAAATATGCCGATATATGTACCAAAAACAATGCTAGCGGATATGCTGTTCAGGATACTAAAAGTCATGTGATAAGCCCATTCTGTCTCAGTTGAGAACCGGATACATAGATCTCGATAAATATTCCATTTAGAATAAAAAAATGATATTGAACTGAACAAATTTTCATTGGGTGGATTGGTATCATGATTATCTCTGTCTCACGTACAATTATGATCAGTGCGTGGTCAAGTGCGTTATGACAATTTATTTGACGCACGTACTCGTCACAATTAGTTAAAAGTATCGCCTTGTCTTCTTGAATTGATAACTAACCATGATCAGTAGAGATACAGAAAAGAAAAATAAATTTAAAAAAAAAACACGCCTATTAAAGACAAGCTTCTAAATTTACCTGACAAACCTCTATCCATGCATAACCATCAAAAGAAGCAGGCATTTAAATTTCCTCCACACAATATCTGCAGTTACCACTTCTCAGTCTGTTGACGCGTGGAGTCCAAAAAATTACAACCTAGACTTTTTTTTTTTGATCTTATCATAAGTAAGAAGAATGTGCCTTAAGACACACTCGCAAAGGGAAGGCCTTATGGAAGGCTTAAATAAATACAAAACTAAGACAGGCGATAAGAATCCAAGCTTTGAAGAAAAACGTCCCAACAACAACAACTATAAGTGTTTAAACCAGATTTAAGAAACACTCATACCGTAGAAGTTATAATTATCTTGTCCCTTGCTCATGCTCATTTCACCACTTATGACTTTTAGTCAAATATCAGGGTCCTTGCTGTCTGTAGTAAAAAGTCTCTGTAGCTATGGCGTATTCTACATTTACAATGTATTTTTTGTTTAAAATTCATTTTTGCGTTTACAAGTGATGGGTTAGCAAATTTAAATCGATAAAATGATGGCTTTCCTAAACTCTCACGGGTAATTAAAAGTAATTCACTATCCATCTTTAGTAATGCATTTGGTTAAGTACTCTCAAGTACCCTCTCATTTGAAGTACAGTCCTTATACGGTGGTTCTTTCTCGAATCCATATTGTCCCTGAAGGTATGAACTTAAGAGGACAATGATAGTTCAGACTTTGTAGAACCGTGTATGTAAGCATCCCGAACACTAGCAGTAATGGCGTTTTCTCTTTGGCTTACAATGGTTCTTCTGCTAGCAGGTATTGCTGGGCTGGAAGGTAAGCTGGTCAGTCTGTTGTGGATGAATCTTGAACGTTAAAAATATGATTTGTACTTAACACCTTTCTTTTACGCTTCCACCGCTAGCTATAGTTACCTTTACGAAACGTTTACGATTGTGGCCTGAGAAACATTTAGATTAGGGTAGAAGAAACACATAGCATGGGGTAGTACCTCCTGAACATAGAAAATACTACTACTACTACTACTTCTACTACTACTACTACTACTACTACTACTACTACTACTACTACTACTACTACTACTACTACTACTACTACTACTACTACTACTACTACTACTACTACTACTACTACTACTACTACTACTACTACTACTACTACTACTACTACTACTATTACTACTACTACTACTACTACTACTACTACTAATGCTACTACTACTACTAATGCTACTACGGAAACTGTGCACTAAATCTCTCCAATATTTGCCCAAACTGTTAATCAATGGAGTTCTAATTCCCTGTGTGGAAAAGGTTGAATCATTTCGTTACTTGGGTCGCTTCTTTCACTTCAACATGTCTAACAACCAACACATGTCTGAATTGTCCACTCTTGTACAAGACTTGATGAATGACATTGATATAAAGCCACTGCATCCTAAACACAAACTTTTTCTGCACAGCCGCTATGTCCTATCTAAACTGTCCTGGTATTTCACTATAACTAATATATCCAAAACCTGGAAAACAGAACATCTCAACTCTGTAGGGAATGGCTATATTCGAAAATGGCTTGATATTCCAAAATCTGGAACACTGAGCAATGTTTTCCTATAACGCAATAAATTTGGTCCTGATATCCTCCCTCTATTGAATTTACTCAGTGCCAAACAGTTCTCCGAAGTTCATTAAAAGAGTCACCCAATGATTCCTCAAAAGATCTCTGGAAATCGTCAAGCTTTCACACTAATATTCAATATGATGTGTACAAATCCACTAAGGGAGATCTCAAAGATTTCCGTTCTAATCAAGAGGATAAACTGCAACACCACCTAACATCTCAAGGCTTCTCCTTCTCAAATGTTATCAAGTATTCAGTGTCATCTGTAAATTCTATTTGGTCAGAGGCCCAGTCTCATCTACCCTGAAGAACATTAAATTTTACAATTTTCCCATCCGCTACAACAACAACTCCCTCCCTACACATAAGAATATGGCAAGATGGGGAATATCACAAAGTCCTGATTGCTCAATTTGCCTTAATCCTGAATCACTCCTTCATGTTGTCGCTGGTTGTCAACAGTACCTTGATCGCTTTACATGGAGACACAACTCAATCCTTAACTTCATTGCCAAGTCACTTCAACCTGAAATTAATGTTCACTCTTCACTCTATGCAGATGTTAATGGTTTTCTGAATCCCTCAATAATAACTGGTGAAAATTATCGTCCAGATCTTCTCTTCCTAATCCAGTCCACGTGCCTATATGTTCTAAAATTAACAGTTGGTTTCGAGTCTAACCTTAACAACATTGCAGTGGGTAAAAAAGAAAAATACCTGAACTTGATCAACGAAATGAGTAGAAATTACATGTGTGTGAGATTTGTAAATCTCTCCATGAGCTCCCTTGTCGTTTTTTCCGATAAATGCTCTACGTTCTTAAACATGATGAATGACATTGGCATTGACAAAAAGCAGCAACTTTATATAATCAAGAAAATGATAATTATAGCCATTAGAGCAACATATTACATCTTTTGTTGTAGAAATAGAAATTGGAATAGCCCAGACTTAATGCAATTTTGATTCCTTTTCTTTTCTTTTCCTTTCTTTTCTTTTATTTTGTTTTGATTTTTGAATAATCTAATCTCAAGCAGCATTTGTAAATTGCCTATACGAGGCGAGATTTACAATTGTCGTTCAAAAACACAAATAAAGTTTCCATTATAACAAGTGATATTGGTAAAAGAGAATTGTAATTATTTTACACTATATATAAAGCTTCGAGTTTTAAACCTTAAAATAATTTGATAAAAAAGGATTAGGTTTTTCCTCTTTCTTTGATGCCGCATATTTATACGAAGAAGTCACGCTTCGAGGTTGTCCGCTATAGTGGGAAGTGCATGATTCCATTTGCTTTTAATGAAATGGATTGATGAAAATTGATCTTTCTTTTTTATATACAAATCATGTCCAGTGACATACAAATCATGTCAAAGATAAAGTAAAATCAGCCATTACGGCTGATTCTTGAGTCGCGGCACAAGCCAATTAATAAAATGGATTTACAAAAAAGGATACGAATTGCTCTTACTGAAAAGAAAACAACAACATTTTAGACCTTGTCATGGTTTTCGGCGCCATCTTGACAAGTAGGCACATTCAACATGATAAACGTTAATCGATATGACAATCCAGGAAAAATATCTAGAACTTCGTAAAAAATCTGTGAATCGAAAAGAATAATAGATACTTGTTCACCTACGTTGAAAACCGACCAAAATCTCTCCTATACATCGCGTTGTTTTTTTAAAAAAAGAAGCCACAAAATGTGCTGAATATTTCACGAGACACTTCCAATATGGCTTACGATACGCTGTCTGACTTAAAAAAAATTGTGTATGCTCCATGAAAAGTCTTAAAATATGCCTGAGGGCCTCGAAACGATGACTGATTCTGTCCGACTCCGTCCGCTGTTTTGAAAATTTTATGATCACCGGGGCGATGTTTTGATTTGTTTGTTGATAAACACAAGCGGGCCCTCTCATTGGTTGAAAAGTGTCGCGTGACCAGTTGGCCCTGTCCTTAAACTTAGGGATATTCCGGACTGTTAAATCTTTAACTGGTTAAAGCTAGACGTAAAGCTCACACTAAACCCATTCATACTCTTTCAGGCTTGGTCCATGCCGGGGAACGTTTAAGAAATTTATGAACTATCGATCGCGCGGCTACTGACTGACCATACGATTCTCTCCCTGCTCGTAACGTGTCTTTTTATCGGTCGGGGGAAATATTAACACAACATTTTCAGGAGCCGATGTTCATTATTATTTCTATTGTTTTAGGTTAGGATAGCCAACCATTTGGCTTTTAGGGTTAGAAGAGCTGCTACACGACCTCTCCTCGGAATGAAGAAAAACAATATGGCCGCCAAATAGATCTTTTTAGCTTTTTAAGATCTCCTTTATTTACGATCGTTGAACATTTATTTCGGCAAACAAACAGTTTAGTTGGAAAAGGATTCTCCAAAAGTCTGAAGGGTAAGTCTCCTTTTCGATTTTAATTTGCAACATCGGTCAATTTACGCACTTTTTAAACTTCTGCCTCAGTTTTTGTTTGCTTGTGCTTTGAAAATGGAATAATAATTACTCAGGGGTAATACAGTGTAAAGATTTGTAGAGAAAAACAACAAAAACGTGCCAATTTATAAACGAACCACTGGATATTGTACAATTACTAGAGCCACTCGAGCACGCGATTAATGAGGTTCTCATACCGGCTGTCACTAAAGTAGAGCGCGTGGGAGGCCTTGAGTTTAAAGAGCCTGTAGTGACCTCATCTTCTGTATACGGGGCTTCAGTCAAAGTGACTAATCCGCTGATGAAACGATTGTTGAGCAAGAGCACCAGGCTGCCGACAAAAGCTAAGCGAGATGTTGAGTTACATGTACCTACGGAGAAGGGATCGTCAAATTGGCTGACCGTGATTCCCGTCAAACAGCTGAATAAGAAGGAACTTAGAGAGGCAAACAAGTTACGGCACGACTGGGAAATGATGGATACGCCCATGACCGGCGCATGCGGTGTTGAATTTAGCGTAGATCACGCAATGGTATGTCAGCGCGGCGGGTTCATGCTCGTCTTGGAAGCACAGATCCTAAGAATGGTCTGTAAAGATGTAGAGGTAGAGCCGATCCTTCAGGGGGTCACTTGGGAGACATTAAATCATGGCGCTAAGAAAGCCGCGCTAACAAAGCCCCCGATGCTCGTTTGGATATTCATACTCGAGGCTTTTGGAAGTGATAGAGATTTGCATTTCTCGATGTTCGGGTGTATCACCCCAATGCAGACTCTTACAGAGACTTCACTCCTAAGGAGATATACAAGAAGTATGAGAAAGAGAAGAAGAGGCAAGTACGCCGGAAGAGTAATGGGGATCGAGCAGGGAACGGTCACAACCCTAGTTTTCACGACCACAGGCGGAATGGCCAAGGAGTGTGTTAAGTACCACAGCAGACTTGCGGAGGTGATCGCAAATAAGAAATGAGAAAGTTACTCAAGTGTAATTTTCTGGATAAGAACTAAAGTGTCTTTCGCCATCGTACGCTCTGCGATGCTATGCTTAAGAGGCGACGAAGTTTTAAAATGTCATGAATGAAGATGCCAGGACATAAAAAGACGCTTTAGATAACCTGAAAACACGAAAGAGCACATCAAGAAGGATTCTTACAGGCATTTTGTCAAAAAACTCTGAACTTAAGCCAAATTTAAGCTCTAAAGGTTTGAGAGAGTGGAGTTCTCGATCGATACGATCCAGGATAAACATGTCAAACATCAAAGATTGCCTATGTAATTCGTCACCCATGATATTAATAGGTAATCAAATGGTATACTCGTAAAATTAGGGAATAATTTCACTTGCGTTTTGTCCAAATCCTGATAATTTCCCGAGCCTTAAGGCGACAAAACACTAGGACAAAACGCAAGTGAAGTTATTCCCTAATTTCTCTCGTCACGATTTGATTACACACATATATACACTAATTATATTAGTAGTAGTAGTAGTAGTAGTAGTAGTAGTAGTAGTAGTAGTAGTAGTAGTAGTAGTAGTAGTAGTAGTAGTAGTAGTAGTAGTAGTAGTAGTAGTAGTAGTAATAGTAATAAATTGTTTTATTTGCATGACTGCATCATTTTACAGTATTGCAAAAGCATGCATATAACAATCAAAATAATTAGAACAAACGGCACTAATAATAATCTAGAAAAATTCAGTTACATTATTAACAATGAATCACGTATTTTCATACAGGAGGAAATAAACTTCATAACTAGCTTATTTACATGATGTTCCTTCGAATTCATTATCAGTTTTATACTTTCTGGAGATGATTTCTTGTCAAAGTCAGGTATTATTCGATTGATTTGATTAATAAATGCCTGTCTCTGTACTGAGTATTTGTTACATTGAAAGAGGAAATGAATCTCATCTTCTACCTGATTTGAGTTACATAACGGGCATAATCTATTTTCTCTTGGCAAATGATCGATTTGGTATCGACCATGTTCAATCATAAGTTTGTGATTACTTATTTTAAATTTAACAAAATTTTGTCTTTCGTCATAATGTCTTAGCTGGTAGAGATAATCAGATGTAGAATATTCATCTTTAAAAGTTTTATAAAATTCTAGTTTTAATTGATTTTCAAGGCTGTGCCGCCAAAAGGATAGGTATTTCTCTCTCATTTCTGTGGTATATCGTCTAATTTTATCATTATCTAGAGATTCAGCATCTACACTGGTTAGATTGTATTGTTCAAACATGTTTATGAAATTGGAAAAATATCCTGAATTATTCATTGAATGTAGATTCTTTGACATAAGGAAAGACTGTTTGACTATAGAGTCATTATCTTTGTTGTTGAGGTAAACAAAATATTTCATAATTTTCTGATTTATCGGGATAAGCAGCGGCAATCTATCAAGTTCAGCTCTGCAAGCTATGTTAGAGGCCTTATTGTTAACCTCTAAGTAACGTTTACAGAATTTGAGGTGGATTTTTTCTATTGGGGAGCTATCCCATTTTTTAAAATCTTGCTTGGTGTACATTCCCCATACCTCGCTGTTGTAAATCAAGATTGGGAATACCATGGTGTCAAAAATTTGGGATGCAGTATTAGGATTAAGTTTGTTAAGAATTGTCCGCTTCCGAATACTAGACAACGCGTGAAGGGCCTTTTCTTTTAAGTGTTCGAGTGCAAGTGTAAAGTTTCCCGTTGGAGTTAAACGTGTACCTAAATAAGTGTATTCTTGGACAATTTCAATTGACTCACTGCCTATGTTGAAGTTGATGCCAATAGATTTTTTTGGGCGTTTCTGGAATATCATAATTTTTGTTTTCTTCGGATTAATTTTTAGCTTCCATTTGTCACAATACAAGGAAAGCGCATTTAAACAGTTCTGTAATCCAGTTTTCGATCTTGATAGAATAACTAAATCATCTGCGTACAAAAGTGAATTAATTTTTTTCCCATTTGGAAGAACAAATGGGTCAGATAAGGTGTTTTCGAATAAATGTGGTAGATTGTTTAAATAGAGGTTAAATAAAAGAGGGCTTAAAATACAGCCTTGACGTACACCTCTGGAATATGAAAAAGGCTGTGTTTTGTTTTCACCGATTTTGATGGAACATGTCGAGTTGCAATAAAGACTTTTCATGAGGTTGTACAAGTTTCCTCCTATATTCGTTTTTAGCAGCTTATAAAACAATCCTTCGTGCCAAACAGAGTCAAAAGCTTTGCGGAAATCTACGAAACAAGCGTAGACTTTTTCCTTGTGATAATGCACATATTTATCTATTAGGGTCCTTAGAGTGAAAACATGGTCTGCAGTGCGGTTTTCAGGCAAAAAGCCAATTTGGGAATTATGTAATACCTTATTTTCCTCAAAATACAAGTGAAGTCTTCGATTTAGAATAGAACAGAACAGTTTTCCAAGGCAACTAGAAACACAGATGCCTCTGTAATTTGTTGGATCACTCTTGTCACCAGATTTGTAAATTGGGGTTATGAGGCCTTGACACCAAACGTCTGGCATTTTTCCGGATTGTAAAATGAGGTTAAAAAGCTTGACATAGACAGGCATTAGTGGTTCGAGGCTTGCTTTGATCATTTCATTTCGTATTTTGTCAACAAATGGTGATTTCTTATTTTTCAATTTCTTCGCCGCTTCACGTATTTCCCTCTCAGTTATCTCATAATCGAAATGGGTAAACTGTTCCTTTTCGTGTTCTAAAGAATTTAATTCCCTGTGGATTTCATGTTCATGCGTGGAATTCGTCGGGTCAATAGAATGAAGAGATTTAAAGTGGTGAAGCCATGATTCTTCCGAGATTGGGGCAGGAACATTTTCGTTGAAAGTGTCGCTCATCGAATTTAAACAATTCCAAAATGACGTCTTGTCAGGATTTAAAGCTAGTTCGTCGAGTTGTAATGTTTTTTCTTTGTGAAATCCTCTCTTCTTTGTGTCTAGGAGCTTTTTGTAATCATTCAAGGTTTTGTGATATCGTTCCCTCAATTCGGAGTTGAGGGGGTCACGGTGCTTTTCATTTGAGACTTTTCGTAATTCATGCCTTTTCAAGCGACATTCACAGTCGAACCATCTCTTGTTGGATGATTTCTTAATACGCTTATAAGTTTTCTTAGCTTTAATTTTTAGGCATAGCTTGGAGGTTTCAGTTAGAATTTTCATAGCGTTTTCTAAGGAGATATTCACATCTTCGGTGTTTCTCTCCATATATTGTCTAATTAGAATTTGGATTGTTTCCGTGCGCAGTGCGTTTTTGAATTTTAAATGTGAGTCAACTTCCCAGCAAAATTGCCGTGGTAATTTTGATAATCTATTGCTACTATTTGGAGTGTGCGTTTCGTCTCCAATTAGCCTGGTGTTAAGAGTGATCCATGCCACGATGGCACTATGATCCGATAAATAAGATGGCTGTTTAACAACAAAATTTGCAACGTTGAGAAATGTGCACTGATCACATATTAGATAATCAATAACGCTCGTCCCCTTTTTTCCATGAAAAGTGGGTCTGCCTAGGGTATCTCCATTTACTCTGCCATTAACTATTCTTAGGTCAAGGGTTTTACAAATTTCCAGCAGCCGTTTCCCATGGCTATTTAAAACATTATCAAAACTATTTCTTTGAGTTGGCTGGAAAGCTGATTCCGACTGATCATTACTAATTATACTGTTTCCCTCCTTTGAGACAGTATCAGAGTATTTCCCGGTTCTCGAGTTAAAGTCACCCATGAGAATTATTGATCCTGTCGAAGAAAAACGTACTATGTCTTGTTCTAGCTGATCAAAAATTTCGTTATCGAAGTATTTTGAGTTACAGGGGGGTATATAGACACCACAGAGGTAAATATTCTTCACTGAATTTAGAAAACGATTCTCAATTTTAAACCAAATAAAATTCTGAGTTGTTTTAGTGATGGAAATGTTTTTATGGAATTTGTTCTTATAAAATAAAGCGATTCCTCCGGAGTTACGCCCACCTCTCCCCGACTGATTTGGGGTGGGACATTGAAAAAAAGATTTGTATCCCGCAATTTCCAGATTAGAGCAGTTGCCAATTTCTGTTAATAATATAAAATCGGAGTTATTAAAAACACTCAAAAAATCAGTATTATCTAACTTATTTCCAAGATATTTCGAAGAAAGGCCATTAATATTCCAAGGGCAAAAAGACAATGTGCTTGAAATATCGCGACTATCTTCGGTGTCCGTGATTGTATAGAAAAAATAAATGGATTACTCTTTATACTGGTATAAAGTTTATCATTAATACTTAATTCAGTGTCAAGGGTAAGATGAAATTGTTCATACAAATGATTTTATAAAACGAAGAAAGGATATGATTTCCTGAGGCATTGCTGAATCCGTTAATTTGTTGGAGGGGCGAGTTTCTTCACGTACGGTTTCCATTTTAGCGGCCTGTGGAAGCGTTTGATGCGGTGTTTTGGAGTATTGATGCGATATAGTTGGTGGCGGAGCTGGGAGTATCTGGTCCGACAGGGTTTGCATAGGAAGCTGGAATACTTTATTTGAGGCATTTGGTTCCTGATGTAGTGAATTTTGCAATGGTGTTAGAGGTATTCTTTGTGGAAGTTGTGGTGAGACAAATGGTATCGGCGGAGGTTGAGTTTGAAGAAGGTGAGGCCAACGAGGCGCTTGAGGTGGTGTGTTCTTTACGGCATTGCTGTATGATGTGTGATGTAAAAGTGGCTTGGGACCTTGGGAAGAAGTCGGTTGAGTTTGTGCGGATCTTTGTCTTTGGACTGGCATTGTAATAGAAGGAACTGTAGGTTTTGGTCTGGCACGACCGCGAATTGCGTCCTTAAGGTTTTTGGCGAAATATTTTACGTACCGTTTAAGAATATGCTTCTGATCGTAAAGAATATTTGGTTGATTCGCAAAGAGGTTGTCATGTTTGACTAACTGCACATTGGGTAATCTTGAGCAGCTACTGATCAACTGATTGTTTATTGAAGTTACTATTGGTGTCGGGATGTCGCTGCGGGGAAGAAGTGTTGAGTAGAATATTTTACTTGAAGGAAATTTCGTTGAGGCTTCTGTAATCAATATTAAGTTATTAGAAATAAGATCTTCAGGAGAACTGGTTCTTTCAAGATCGTTTGTTCCTGTGTGTAGTATGAGTAGTTGGGGAGCAGTGTGGATTTGACTTTGTAAGTACGATCTTGCGTGTTCAATCAGTGGAGTTCTAATATACTTGACTTCCTGGTTTAAAGAAAACATTTTTTCCATGTCTAAAAACTTTCCATTTGAATCACATAGAAAGATCACTTCATTAGAATTATTGGTGTTGTTGGTGGCAGGGGACTTAGGAGGGTGCTGGGAATTAGTGTCTTCGGGTTTGTTTTGTGTTTCTTTTCTTGGCGGATTTTCTAGATCTTGAATAGGAGAGAAAGAGTTTGATGTTGGAAGATTAACAAGCAGTATCTCATCTTCTGACCACTGGTTGTCGTTTGATGTAGGAATGGCAGCTTTATTCTTTGTGCTATCATTGAATTTGTCGTCTATTTCTTCACGAAAGGTCTGGCTCGACGTGTTAGTTGTTTCCGGCGGCAGTTGTATTGTTTCCCAGAGGGCTTTAATTTGGTCCTTAAGAAAGGTGATTTCCGCTTCAAGCTGGTTCTGTTTTCTTCTCATGGTTGCGTTTTCCTCCGATATTTTCGCATTTTTCTTTTGAAGTGCTTGATTTTCATTCTGTAATTTGGAAATTAAGTCAGCGTGTTTTTGTAAATCGTGATTTAGAAGTTTAATATTGTTTTCCAGATCATCAGAAAGGCCCCCTAGGGTTGTTGTTTGTACTTTGAAATTGTGATCTAGTTGGGCAGCTTTGTCTTTTAGGTGCTCGAGGTTACCAGCGTTTGTTATTTTAAACTCTGTAAAATCGGCTTCTAAATTTCCGACGGTATTTCGAAGAGTAGTTAAGGTGTTTAGCCTACTCGGTGTAAGGGAGAGTTCAATGGGTGTTGACAATTGCGTTATTCTTGTATTTCCTTTGTCTGCACTGGGTGTTTCTGTTTCTGTTATGTCACTGACAACATTTTCAGCATTTTCCACGGTAGTGTCGTTTAGTTCCGAAGCCCTTGTGTCCGCAATCTCACATCCTTTGTACTTTGGGAAAAACTTTTGGAGTTCTATATAGAATGTAGATTTGTTCTTTGCGCTAACAGCGCTAAGGTTTCCTGACGACCCGAGACTGTTAACAATAGATAGCAGTGCAGGAAATTCCTGTTGACTCCACTCGGCGAATTTTTTGCCTTGAATCATGATTCTGCCAGTGGAAATAAAGATAGTTATGGTAACCATTTGATCTTCAATGTTATTTTCTTCCTCGTGAATGTGCATGATGATTTTATCGCTTTTGGTTGGGCAGCTATGTGACTCTTGTTCTTGCCATGTTACTCGATATCCCATCACGTTCAGGTGATCAAAGTATCGCACAGCGAAGGTTTTGATCCATAAAAGTAGCCGGTCCTCAGATGTTACAAAGGAGACGACCTTAGCAGCAGATTTGTACGCTGAAAAATCGATTTCTTCGAATAAAACTGATTTTGATTTAGTGGATGAGTGAAATTTGTCGACCAGATATCGGTGAAGATCATCACATGGTTTCATGTCCACCATTGAGGCTGGCTTGAATGTTACCTTTTTCTTTTGTCCTGGATTATCTCCAGGCTCGAAAGACGGGTCATCTTTGTCTTCATCCATGTGTAATTACGTTTTGATAAGCTTTTTACCAGTATAATTCAATCCTTCCATGTAAACGACTAAATTTCTCGCACCCTAAAAAGCAGTGACCATTTTCAGTGGTCACGCAAGTAGTGGTGGTGGTGGTGGTGGCGGCGGCGGCGGCGGCGGCGGCGGCGGCGGCGGCGGCGGCGGCGGCGGTAGTAGTAGTAGTAGTAGTAGTAGTAGTAGTAGTAGTAGTAGTAGTAGTAGTAGTAGTAGTAGTAGTAGTAGTAGTAGTAGTAGTGGTGGTGGTGGTGGTGGTGGTGGTAGTAGTAGTAGTAGTAGAAGTAGTAGCATTGTTATCATTATTATAATTATTATTATTATTATTATTATTTTTATCCTATTTGTAGCGGTAATCACATGATTGCGAGTGCAATTTGGAATAAATAAGCACGAGTAAATTTTTTCAGAGGCTACAAAAAGGTTACACTCGTAGGGCGAGTGCAATTTGTGGTCTTTGAAAAAAATTACGAGTGCTTCATTGTTCCAAATTGCACGAGAAAAATCATGTGATTACTTATTAATAATATTCATGAAAAAATTGCGAGATAGCTTTAAAATCTCTTTAATAGGGAGTCAACCCACGTAAACTTAACGTGCAAAAATAAATTATTCAAATGCTGCAAATATCATCACACGTGCAGTCAAAACAACATTTTGCTCGGTGTTTTTAAAGCTTGCAAGCTGCAGAAACGGGCTACACAGTTCATGGAATTGTTCAATGTGTTTGAATTAAAGATTCTGGGTTATTACCCCGAGTTTTCCGCTCTTCCAGAGAATTCCTTCTTCCTCCTCTGATACGTGCCGAGCTTTTTTTGGCCGCTTACCACGGCCAGCCAAGCGAAGCTGTTTCGCTTTGTCCTCCAACACCTCTTTGGACAAACTAAATTCTCGGTCACGTACAATGGACAGGGTGCAGCCTTTGTTCTTCAAGTGTCTATCAAGCGATGCCATCATTACTTTAAGGCTTTCTTGTTCATAATCTTCACCTTACTCGTAATGTTTACTTCGGCGTAGAAATGCTCGAGCACTGAAGTGCTAAGCTCAGCTGGCTCATAATTTTCTATTTCATCAGTAATTTGATTCCAATCAGAATGTCACCTTTGTTACTCTTTTCTGCACTAAATTACCTTTTTTCTGCACCGTGTTACCTAAAAACTGCATTCCCCTTAGCCAATCACAATCGAGAAATTTTTTCATGTACATTATTAGTAATCTTTGAACTGCTTATAATTATAGTCTCTTGGCGAAACCATGGTCCATACTGAGAAGTTCACTTGATTGACAGCACCTTTCTGACCATGTGAGCTGTTTCCAAAAGAGTAATTTTTTTGAGCACGTTGATGCTTGCTGTGCCTGGAATTTTGTCAACATGTTTTTCCAGTCCCTTCTTAACGACCCCCAAGTGCACCAATAACAACTGGTATCGTCTCTGTTTCCATTTTCCACATTCTGGCGATTTCCATCTCTAAGTCCTTGTACTTAGAAAGTTTCTCGTCTACCTTAACCGATGTATTTCGGTCCGATGGAACTGCCAAACTCGTGCGAAACATATTCCCTTATTTCACTGGTCACTATTTGATTACGCATGTTTATCTTATTTCCAGCCTTGAATTGGTGTGATTTGAGGCCTTGCCCGTATGCCCACTGCAGTATTTCTCTTTCTGGAGAGCGTCAGTGTACGTGTCCAAAGTTCTGCCTAGCATATTACAGTCCAGTGTGTGGAACTGATGGTGGGACGTACAGCAATGAATGTAAAATGCGAGTCGCAGCCTGCAGGCGAGGAAAGATGATAAAAATCAAATCCAGGGGGAGATGTAACAGTAAGGAGTTGGAGACGGCATCCATCAAGAGATTGAGTAATTTTAGTTTTCATTGGACAAGAGCCTAGTACTAGCATAAATTAAGCCATATCACCTTCCTTTTTTTAACATTTTTCAAGGGCCATAGATGTAAGTAGTTATCTGTAATAACACCAAAGACAATTTCTTGCAGGATCGGTAGAAAGAAACATTATATCTATAATCCAGCATCTCTGATTCGTGTGATCTCTAATCATGATATCTGGTTTATTGGCCCTTATTTCTTCTATCAGTGTGGACTGGCTTATTGCACAGAATTGCCGCTTGTTCATTTTCTACAACAGTTTCTGGTTTCTGTTCATACGATTTTTCTTCAGATGTCATGATGTTATAATTCTGGCACACCTTCCAATGGATATATGATGCTGCGTTTGAATGTAGTCAGACTTCGCCAGTTCTGGGCTTCCAGATATGACATGCCCAGAACTGGCGAGGCCTGAATGCATTCAACATGAGAGTTTCAGTCTTGGGCTCCTCGATCAAGTTTAAGCCCGCGTTGTAAGTAAACAGCGGATTTTTTTTGGGCGAAACTGCTGACCAAAACTGTAGGGGCTTCGAACGCATGCTATTGACACGAAGCGTGATTTTCTTTTTGCCGTGAATGGGCTGTGTACGTTTTTCTTGCTATTCTGACAGAAAATTGACGAACGGGACTGTTATCTGGCAGGAAAACCGTCTTATTGTTCCGGTAATTCTTTTTGAAGGGTTTTCATTTTCGTCTCAACATTCCCACTGGAAAGTTTTACCCTGAAGGTTGCCTTTTCACCAAATGGTGCGGTGCTTTCTATCAACGCTTCGGTTTGATTCTCGTGAATGATATCTCTGAATCGAGTCAGTTGCCACAGGCAAATTTCATGTTTAAAAGTCGTGTTGCCTCAGGCTAAGTATGTTTGAGGACCAAAACTATAGTGGCTTACCCTAATTAGGCGAAAAGATGGCTCTACTGTGGATTCGTTCGAAGAAACTTTGGAGACGTGCATTATACTGGAACCATTTAATCTAGACTCCTCGATCTCTTCAACAAAGGTTGTTTACCAGTAATGTTTGTTTCCCAATGAAAGAGTGTATTTTTGGTTGGCTATTTTAAATTTATAAGAATGAAATCTTATTCGTGCATTTGGATAAAGGTTACGTCCTCGTGCGGAAGGAGGTTAGGTATTTGCATTTACAGTAGAGGCAAGTGATGTTGACGTCTTTTCATTGTTAGAGCGAGAAATTGAGACAGTTGCCACAGGTGATTTTTCATCTTCTGCGTAGGTAATTAATTGTACTTTTTTAATAAAACGAATTTGAAGTCAGAGTGGCCCTATGGGTCGCGCCGGGTTCACTCGAATGTTTTTGTTTTGAAATATTAAAACAAAATATCCATTGCGTAAGCGAAAACACCATATTGCAGCACTTGTTGATTTCCTGTTGTGAGTATTTCTCAAGTTAGCGTTGATCATTTAAAAGGATATTTAAATGTGTTTACACTGTGTTTAAAGAATCTTAGCATGATGAAGAATTTTATTGGAATCAATGGGTAAATTCCTCTTAGATAAAGTTTATTTCCCCTCCCCACCCCTTGACCTATTTTCTTGATTGCCTTCTTAGCTCCTGATGAGACAAGGCTTTCAACATTTTGCCAGCATGTGATGCTTATTGTTTTTGACTGATGAGCTCATCATAATTAATTACCTTAATGGTCATAAAAATTAATAATAAAAATAAATAGAAAAAAACTGGTTGGGGTCCTCTGTATTTAAAATTGTCACCAGAAGAAGTGATAGGAATGTGTGGTGCTCTGGCAGCCAGGCTAAAGAAATGAAGAGAAACTTAAATCATAGTGTCAGATATTTTGCAATGCTAAGTAATAGAAAAAAAAAGTAATATGAAAAATGTATTTGTAAAAAGTACTTTTTAAAAAAAACAGCCAAGTACGACCACTGCCTTGTCAACCTACAGTACACCCCACCCCCTCTCCACATCCCAAAAGAATGAAATATACTGTTTCGATTCCTTGAATTATTGCCTACAGCATTGGGCTGGTTTGTGAATTACTGGTGTCAGTGATTATTGAACTGATATGTGGTCATCGAACTACTAGATATTGCTTGTTCGTTTGTCAGTTTTTTTTGTTGTTTTTTTTTCATATTTTTACAGGTCATGTTCATAGAATCGAATGTGATTATGTATGTTTACTGATCTCGTGATGTGGTTACTGAACAATTTGCCCTCATTAAACTGATCAAAAAACTGAACTTTTATGATGTGTAGCCAAAATCTGTGTTAAAGTAGGTATGTTAATTGTTTTTGTCTTCTGTATTTTGTAGCAAGGACGATATTAGGACAGAGAATAGATTTAGCACTCCGATAATTAGTTTGCAATGTAAATAATGGGATAAATAAGTGAATGATGATGTATAAAGATCTATAAAATGCTACTTTCAACATTTTTGTGCTTTAGTATGAAGTATGCGGACCACAGAGGAAACGCTAAAAATTCTTAGATTCACGAATGCTGTACACGATTATCAGATGGATTCAATTTTGTTGGCGTTAAATCTGAAAAGAAGTAGGGGTTTGTTATTCACCTCAATTCATTGGTGTGCTGTTACATTTTTAACCAAATAAGCTGCGTAAATAAAGTTCAACGTCGCCTGCGCCTGAAGTTTCCGGTGACCGAAGTTGTTTGATCCTGATCATTGTGGAGGCTCTGAAGCCTTACAATGTTACAATACAAGTAGGTTGCAGAGGTTGTATAGTCGATGTTTGAGTTCTGTATTTCCTAAAAAATATTTTTCCTCCCTTAGCGTTCAACATCTCGATAAAGTCACACGGCATCTGTGTGCGATGACGTTCCATCGAGAGTTAAGACATGTGGAACAGTCTGTTGTAGGCCAACCGGAGAAGTTTGAGGTTTTGCCCAACTATAAGCACTTTGTTTAGACAAGTTTTCCCCCTTGAGTTTGCTAACTTGAAGTATTTTTCATTTGTCGGTCTAATCTCTCGCCACTGAGTCAAATTCCGCCGACACGAAGCACACAACGACTCATCACCCAGCACTTTCCTTTATTTATAACGTTAAAGCATGCACATACGTCTTCGTGAAGTTCCTTTGAAAAAAAACAAAGGACTCTTAAAACGGGTTTTATGAAGCACTTTAGTCCATCACCTGAGGGGGTTCTAATACTCATCTCAGGAGAATAAACGAGACTGATCCCAAATGAAAGATTATCTATTTATCTTTCCAAAAATGTCTTGCCGGACATTCTGAGTGGTAGCTTTCCGGTAGAAATTAGACTTTGAAGATACGCTATTGGAAGCCGCCGACAGCCGCCATTTTGTTTCTTAGCCGGGAACCCCAAGAAAATGAAAGCATACAAATAAAATACTTCGAAGACCTTTAAAAGCCAAAATATATTTTCAAAGTAGATTTAAGTTGATTTATTTAGAGTGAATTGTAATATTAAATATAATTTGGAAGGTTTTTGGTGGATTTTGGACAGAATTTAGACTCAAAATTTAGCTGTAACGAAAGCTCTGTGGAGAGTTACATTTAAAGTGTTATTTGTAGAGGTCATTACAAATTACATCAGAAATTGTATTTATTTATCCGTATCTATCTGTATCTTTTAAATATTCTTTATGATTTCCCTTACCCTTAACTCCTCAATATATATACTCCGTCCTGAGTTTAACCTTCAGAACTTGACTTAGTGTTTTAAAATTTTAATATTTTAGCGGCACAACTTGTAATATCTAAGCAACTATCATTTTCATTTAGGTGCTGTAACTAAAAATTGGCTTGCACGCATGATTAGAAAAAAGTTAATTCATTGATTTATAGTTTATAATAATATTGCATAATATATGGGTAATAACTGAGTAAACATTATTTTACATCAGCGATGTAATTTGGCTGCAGCTAGAACCAAACATGGTAATGCATTTCGGGATGCTGCACTTATGAAAGAATTCCAGAACCAATGCGCCTATCCCCACAGTACTCGGGAATGTCCTTTTTTATTACACCTGGTCACTAATAAGGTGACGAGGCATTTGGCCATTCCATCATCGACTCCTAGAGAGTCTCAGTCATGTTGCTTTTCTACCTTGACGCGATGGAGCAAGCTATTCTCAAGCGACCACTACAACGTCCCGTCTCGCTATCCATTCTTACTTTTCCCTCCAGGATCGAGGATAGTCGCTCTTTTGATGTTAATATGGAGCTTTCACTTAGTCAGCGACCGTTCCAAGAGGTGACATCGGGTAGCTCGGTACCGTCATCTGGTCGTAATGGTGAAGGTCGAGCGCCGGAATTTATTGACTATCCACATTCCCCACTCAAGAGTCACAGATCATAAAAGACTTAAGAACGAGGCGCTCAGTCCTAGTGCCCGTATAGCCGCAGCTGATCTAGCTGCCAGAAGCCGGCCCTCTCCAATTCAACGCCAGGGCCTCAAAGGAAATACTCCTAGGCTCGTAGCATGATTGGGCCCACTCTCGTAGGCTGGTTGATCGTACTAGGGAGTCATAGTTACTCCCCCGTTTACCCGCGCTTGGTTGAATAAAAATGCTAACGTCTCCGTTTAAGCCGGGGGGTGTTCAGGTGATTCTCCGCTGTTTCCAAGGTTCTCTTCCGTCATCCCTCTTCGTGTCTTGCTTCGGGAAAAGGATCAAATTCACCCGGCCCCGCTGAATGTGCATTCTACTTCCATGAGTACCACGGGTAGATTGGTGGGTTGATTACATACTGCGGGCAAAAGTTTATTTCTGGGTCAGACCTACTCTTGTCCCTTTCCGCATAGGAATGTTGCAAAAGACCTTCAAAGGTATGTACCTAGTAATTTCGGGAGTCAGCCACTTGTAGCAGAGATTCTTCTCCTCGGATGGCCATGGCAGTTCAATGGAACGAGTTTTTTATTTTCTTAATGAGAAGTTTCGCTAGATTTAAAACAGATTTGTCTCATCAGTTCAAAAACATTTGGTTGGCCGCGTTTTTTTTTTTTTGGGTTTAAGCTCGAAGTTATCTACAAGGTGGATGGATATACAAGGATATTATTTCCCTGATGATTAAAAAATACCAATTCTGTTAGGGCCTGTTTACAAGGAGGGAGGGGAACCCAAACAGCAAGAGGGTTAAACTAGCGCTCGCACATTTCTACTTATTATTTTTACGCGACGTGTTTACAAAGCATCCAGATAGGGTTACCCTAGATAGCAACAGGGTTACCCTAAATGTACCTGCCTTGTAAACGCTCAGCGAAGGGATAACTCATGACCAGTAACTCATGAAAATTTGTATGAGTTAACCAAGTTTTCCTGCTAGATTTTAAACATCTGAACAATATTATGTATTTTCTTTATGCGATGATAATAACTGACCTTTTTTCCCTATAACGTGATAAAAATGGAGAATTCAAGATTTCGTCCAAATCTTGGACGTTACAAGGCATGTTAGTTTAGTCTTCACATGACGAAACACATCAGTTAAGCCGGTTAACTGGTTTGACTCGTGTCTACTTCCTGGGAAATTTTGCTTTTATAACCAGAGTACCTTGAACCCGGCCTCTTGCTAGGGTAACCCTAGGACCAGGGTTACCCTCCCCCTTAGATACCTTTCTCAACAAGTTTTTGTATTGGAATTTTGTTACATCCACGCCCATTCTCCGCCTCTGCCTCGTCTCTGCCAGTACATTCACAGTTCCTTATTTATTTAATTATAAATTCTAATACCCTGAGCCGTTTGATATTAAGGTGTCACTGAAAGAATACGCAACGTCAGTAAACCTTCTCTGTCCCTTAATTGTTTCCGGAAGTGTCGGTCCAGCTCTCGGTTGGTTGCATCACTACTAGGCGCAAAATGCGTTATTGAAAGAACGATATCTTACTTCACTGCCTATCAAATCCTTAGCACAGATGCCAGAAATCTCAGCAGCAATAGAACTCATGTTAGTGTTCACTTTCAGGAGCAACGAAGCGCTTTTTGTTGCCCTTCATCTGCTCTAAATGCTTCGACGCTACGCAACTTCTTCTGTGCTCTAGCTTGGTACTACACAGGTGATTGAGGGAAATCCTGTTCTCCTGTTGATAGATCTAGAATTTGACGGTGTTGCTTGATCAGCCCAACACGATAGAACCTCGCCCACGACTCTGCGTCTTTACGTTGCATCAGACGCCCATCGTTCTCGCTACAGATCACACAACATTCTCGCTACAAATCACACAAATTTCCTAGCTCAGTTCTTATGAGAATAAGAATAAGAATAAGAATTTCAAAAATAAGCCCCTCAAAAAGGGCCTTTAAAAATATAAGCCTCGGGGCTTATTTTCGGAATTTTACGGTATTCATAAAAGCTCTAAGGCTCAAAATTTAAAGTAAAGTTGCAGTCAGACAGGTGGTGAGAAAACAGGTTAGTTTTGAAGGATCGTAAGAGAGAAAATACACCAAAATTTCCTGGCATTAATGGAAAATCATAGTAAGCAGCATTCTGACGCTACTTAAGATCAATTTGAGTTATAATTATTTGGAACTTTTTTTATAAACATTTTATCACGGCTATTGAAAATATTAGGTTTGAAATATATTTTCGTTTTAATTATTTGAATTCAAACATAGAGAATTTTTTACTTCTCACGGAGGTTATTTGCTAAACACCACACCTTAAGTTCCTGGTGTCGGATTTTCAGTAACAGGTCTAGGTCGCGCAAAATTGGGATTTTATCGATTTCAAAGTCTTTTTTCTTGTCTTTGTCATGGTGATATCGATTTTACTAAAACCGGCATTATATATTCAATCATTGACGAAAAGTTTGTAGCGATCGGACAAGGATAAAATCACTTTTAAGGCGCTTGAAAAACATCGGTATGGTCTCCCAAAAACTGTATCGAAATACCTTAAGAAGAATTAGAATTAGTAGTTTAATCCTGTATGTAAGTCTAAACGATACTGCACTTTTTTTGTAGGCGGTATTAAGTGATAGCGATTTTATTTATTTTTCACGGGAAGGCAGGCTTATTTTCCACAAAGGAATCGAAATTAAAATATTAAAGTTTAGATTCTCCATAAGTGAAAAAACTCGCTGAGTTATTTTTCACTCTGAAAGTGGTCAATTTATAAATTTCATTATCAGTAACTCTTTTTGATTCCGAGGCGTTATGCTCGGCCGCTCCCTCCTTCCCTATTAACTAAACATCAGGTCGAGTTACACCTACGCCCAAATCGACTCTACTCCATGACTCCATGGGGCCCAGACTGTTGAGGAGGTTTTGAGAGATCACCCGGTAGACTTCAGTTTCAACAGAAAATATTAAAGATTGAGTTCCCAAACAAAAAAGTTGCTGGGAGCAAACCGTGGAAACATTCGGTTGCGAACGAAAGCTTAGACTGCACTCCTTGACACCTCCAGCATCCCCATTTGTTGCTACTTTGATAGCAACAAATCTACTTGTTTCCTGTCACATTGAGGAGCGTTTCGATGACAACCCTTTGAGCCCGAGGTATCTTCTTATCATATGATGGCTAATGGCACCGGCACTAACGCCACTGCTTCAGTTTTAAGTGACTTAGAATATTTTAAGTAAACTTTTCAAAAAGTAGCGTAAATTAATAGTATATTTTGGTAATACCCTTAATTTTCAACACTGACAGTAACAACAAAGGTTTTGCAAAGTTCTCTAATTTAACTAACCGCTATGAAGACAGGAGGAGCTAAAGCCCCCGAAGCCACAGCCTCTACGCAGTTCGTGATTGTTTATTCACTTTAATTACCGCATAGTGTGTGCCATTTGAATGGCACTTTGCATACGTCAATTTGAGGCGTAACCGCTATTTTGCGCGCTCCACAAACAAAATCGCTAGCTGTTCAGGCTACAGTATGTCAAGCCCGGGCTGTTATATTGAGATTTTAGGCTCAACTGGCTTTTACGAAATAGGGTTCATACGGCGCGTACAACCACAGACAGACCACCCTCTGTTAGTGCGGGCCGTTGTTGATTGAAATCTGAGCAACGATCTTTTGTTATTTATAGAAGAAATACATATGAACAATACATTGGCTATAATTTGTTCCAAAATGTGGAATTTAAAGCAAATTCTTCAATAAAAGTTTGAATAAAATGTTAACTGAGTCATGTGTCATGTTTTTTTCGCCGTCCCGTGCTGTTTTAAGCGCTATTTTGCGAGATGAATATTTGACCTCAGCGGTTAGAACTAAAGAAATAGACAAGGCAGGCAGCAATCAGCAGCCGGCGTGTGACCCAGTCCAATTTAAAAAATTTCTCGAGAAAAGCGATCCTGAAGTTGCAAGACCAGCTTTCTCAACATTACCGGTGCAAAAATGTCAACCAAAGGCATTCGAGGTACGCGCGTCGATTCAAATCCACCAATCAGCGTATCGCGACCGTTGGCAGTTCAAAACCGCAGGGTTCAAAAAATTTGCTTTAAATTCTGCATTTTGGAACACATTATAGCCCCCGTATTGTTCACATGTATTTCTTCGATAAACAACAAAATATCGTTGCTCAGATAACAATCAACAACGGCCCCACTAACCGAGGGTGGTCTGCCTGTGATGAATAGTGAATATTGAATCTAGCCATACAGAACTAATGTTACAAACGTACTAGTCAGTGCTGCAATATTTTGACCTTGATACCTGTCTGTACCATAGTAATTAAAATCGTAATTAAGAAAATTTAAAATTACGAATTGCTAAGGTAGCAGCCTCTACATCCATCTAAAATGTTACTTAAATCGGGATTGTATTTATAGTAACTAGATTTTTGAGAAACATTCCATTTTGAAATTCATTTGTTTTACACTGCTTGAGCACTGAAGGCTTGAGAAACATTCCATTTTAAAATTCATTTGTTTTAAACTGGTTGAGCACTGTAACATGTTCACTTTCCCATTAGTCTTTTTTATATTTCATGACTTCCTCTGTGTGTTGGTTACTTGATAGATCATATGATGTCTATACGGTATTTAGCATTTGTTTTTTGGCATCCACTTTTTGGCATACATTGTCTGTTTTAAAAAGCACTTCGTCAGCATTTCTATCAACGGTAACTTTTTGGCATAGCGAAGACGACTCGATCGGTTCAAGCGCTTCAAACAGGTACGCCTGTAATATTAATTCGTTCGGCTTAAAGGGTTTCCTTTCCTAAATGATGTTCTATTGTGTCAAAAGTCACAAAAAGTTTAAAATACTTGATACATTTAATGAATTATTGAGTTATTGCGCCTTTGCATTAAGACCTTCCATCGTGTATTGTAAACAGTCATAACAGAAAATAGGCATATTTCGTCGATCGGCTGTGCTGATAAATCGTTAAATTCACAACATGTTTTTTATGTTTTTGGACATTCCCTTTGTTGGTGTGAAAAGACATTTTGTTTAGAAAATGTGGGGATTTTGCACAGTGCTAGAAAGGGTTCAAAAACGCATATTTTCATCCTCGTCTACGGCAAACGAACGGTTTTAGGGAGACTCCCTCTTAACTAAACGAGGCACTCATTGGTCCGAGCAGACTAAACCGCAAAACAATGGGAAAGGAATATATGACAGTTTGAAGCGCATAGGGGCGGGGAGCGATACGTGACCCCGGCCCGAGCAGCTGTGAGCAAGACTATTGTCTCCTGCCCAAAGTCTCAGGTTCCTTTCTTTTTTTTTCTTTTTTTTTTTTTTTTTGAACGGCAGTTCCTGGTCATGAACATATTAATTTTACTTTTTCCGTTTTGAATGGCAGTTCCCGGCCATGAACATACTAGTTTTACTTTTCCTGTTTTGAATGGCAGTTCCCGGCCGTGAAAATAATAATTTTTCTTTTTCTGTTTTGAATGGCAGTTCCCGGTCGTGAACAAATTAGTATTACGTCTGCCTTTATTTCACTTTTATTTTTATTTTCATTTCATAATAAAAATGTTTTGTTTTGTTTTGAAAATTGACAAAATGAATCTATTTCCAGTTCAATGAAAACCAAATTAAATAATTTGACGTTTACTTTCGCTTTATTATTTTCAATGCAAAATAATTAAAGTTCAATCTAAAATTAACAAATCTATTTCGTTTTGACGAATGGCAGTTGTCGGCCATCATAGATATCTAGGCACCTGTTTTGTATAGACTGTAACTCTTCTGCAAGGTACTTCGGCAAACCGCCGAAGATGTCATATACCAAGAGAGAACAATATTATTTTTTGCATTTACTTCACCTCCATCGTCTTACAAATAGAAAAAAAAAAGTTTTATTTTATTAAATCCGCGACCAACGCATGGAATGCATAAATCAGTTGAGTAAAAGGATGCGTCTTTTACATGAGCTCCTTTCACCGGTTTACGAAACTGAAACGCAAGGATGAAACAGCAGCAAGTGTTCCGCTTATTTCCTTTACCATTTGCCAACTGTTTGCGTGACCGTCTCGCGCAGCCAAATCAGTCTGATCATTCCAATAAACTTCACGCATCAAACCGTTTGATTGACAGCTCGCATTGAGAAACTGTGCATTGTAATTACACGTCGGAATAGACAATAGCATTCTGGGCGATGTCCATCCCTCCATAGGTTAGGGGAAACCGAACCGACTAATAACTAATTTACCAAAAAAACACCAACAAATCTCTCAAACAGGGTTGACAATTTATCTCGTTTGAAACCATGAAAATCTTTCTAGCTCTAGAGGTCTGTATTTTGGGATCGATTGCAACCTCTGTTATAGCCGTCTCTGTCACTGTTCGAAATATTACTAGCCGAGTTATGATTTTCTGTTGATGAATGAGGCTGAATTTGTGAATCAACGCCGTCAATATTGTGATTGGCAGCATACTCGTTCCTAATATTTCCAGGATTCAAAGCCTGACGTTCGTTGTTGGGATCATTCTGTCTCCTGATAAATTGCCAGATTTTTCTTCGGTAGATAAACAATGGGATAGCAATAACAAGAAATGAAAGGGCACCAATCACTGGTATAGGATACTTTTGTGCCCCAGGAGATTCACCTGAAAAAGAAAATACACAGGTATAAATCAATGGTACAATCAATAGAGAGTTTTAGATTCCTCTTCAAGGCAAATGGGAAGCGTCAAGTTGTACCCATGACCAAGACCCCCTCACTCCACTTGTAATTTACTGTTCATTATACCTGTACAAGAATAAGTATCCTCAACACAGATTCATACATAAGAATTAATTTGGAGAGTTTTTACCTTCTCTTTTCCAAATATGAGGAAGTTTTTAACTTGAATTAGACGTTTGTCGTTGACAAGAATCTCTGAAAACGCTCTGATAACTTTTCCTCAGAAAAGATTTCCTTTAACCGTCACTCATGAACTGCCCGAAGCAAAAAAGGCCTCCAATTAGATGAACCCTGAATTCTTCCGTTGGAATCGTAAACGTTTTTAACCAGAAAATTAGGATAAAAAAGCAAATGCGACCGGTATGGTGCATTGAATGCATTAGACTTTGCTTCTTATTAAAGCCCTTTAGGACAATTAAGGCTTGTTCAACCAACCCTCCACCAACATCCACCATGGTCAAGTGTTCCCTATTTTCACTTAATACCTATGCTTACAAGAATTATTAACCTATCGAGCGAGAAATGGCGATGGTGGTGGTGGCGATGGTGGTGGCGATTGTGGTGGTGGTGGTGGTGGTTAGTAGTAGTAGAATGCTTTATGTATACGACCTCAACATTACCGTAACATTTTACGGTATTTCAAAAGCTAACGTTCATTTCTAAAATTATATTACAAAGCAAAACAAATAGTACTCTAATTCAATACATTAATAATACTAGTAACAACCAAAAGTTACGGAGTGCGGAAGACAACGATTGAAGGTCAAAACGCTTTTGCTTCATCGCTGTGCTTTGCGTAAGTTTCATATGACATAGTTAAAACACGCGTGATTGGATTACAAGAAACGCCCATGATCAAATGCGTTCTGTGCATTCCATTCATTCTTAGTGGAGGTACAAACGAATGCTGGCTACATACAGGCGACGCATGCGTAATACAACCTGGAGTTTACTATTGCGGGCTCCTCTAGTAGACTGATAGATCTTCACATGTTTTCATGTCGACTATAGGTGACGGTCTGAATCCATTTTTTTTTTTTTACCAGAATCGTCTCCAGGGTCAAATGGCGGGTCATCTGGTTCGTTGTAAATTTAGATCTCTGTCTTTAAAAGTTTTTACCAGTATAATGCATTTACTGTGTAAAACAAAAGGAATACTACGCAGCTAAAAAAAGTGACCATTTTCAGTGGTCACGCAAGTAGTAGTTGGCAGTGGCAGTGACAGTGGTAGTGGTAGTGGTAGCGGCAGTGGTAGTAATAGAAGTAGTAGTAGTAGTGGTATGTGTATGTCTCACACCTATGGGTCGCCTTATTCCCCAAAGCATCAAGCTATCTCCCATAGCCTTAGGTGTCTAGGGTCCTTCCTAGGATCTTAGCTGTTTCCAACAAACAAGCTTTCTGGAGCAACGCGATGATATCAGGTGTTCCCAAATTGCTGATCCACATCCTTAGGTGTTTCCTCAGTCCCGAAAGCTCCAATTACAATAGGGATGACAGACACTCTTCTGCAATGCTAGATCTTTTGCACTTCCACTTTTAAGTCCTAACAGTGGTCGTTCTTCTCCGTTTCTTTTTCCGCTACCCGTGTATCAAAAGGGAAAGCTACATCGACCATGAAACACAGCTTTCCCTCCTTTTAAAGCACGACAATATCAGGTCTATTGTGGTCTAAATGGCGATCTGTCTGAATTCTGAAATTCCACAGTAGCTTCACTTGGTCATTTTCCATCACTGCCTTTGGAGAATAGTCACACCAGGTTCGCTGCTCTGCAGATTAAATTTTTTGCAAAGATTCCAGTGGACAACTTGAGCAAACTCGTCGTGTCTCCAGTTTTTACATTGATTTTCAGCTAATTTTCTTGTATTCTCCTGAAATATAGCTGAAGATTTCCTCCCTTTCTCCGCATTGATGACACATCGGTGAAACATCTTACCTGTCAATCTTATTTTTGATGTAATTTGTCCGAAAAGCCTGACCTTGTACAACAGTTAAGAGACCTTCGATCTCTTTCTTCAAGATCCCTCCTTTATTATTATTATTATTGTTATTATTATTATTATCAATAATTTAAGGCCTGTTTGAAAAACAACAGAATGTCAAAATATCACCTGTTGGTCCTGGGCTGGTGGGTTTGTCTACACACCCATTTGGACAGGAACAAAGGCTCGTGAGTAAGAATTTCTTTGAACAAAAAGCATAAAAAGAGTTCCAAGTTATTTGTGAGCAAGCATTCAAATGCTTTATGGTCATTATATAAAAATGGCATTTTAAAAAAGGGAAGTTAACCTTAAAGCACATAACGGAAAGACTAATAAGGTTACTCAGACGTGGGATACATTTACTACTGCAGCCGGTGACCTTTACTTTATCTGTGTTCATTCCTCAATCCAGTACGTAAAAAATATAATTCCGTAAAGCGTGTAGAAATTTTGAAATTCCACAAATTTGAACTTTGGCTTGGGAAAATGGATGCTTTGCAAGGCCTACCCTGGGACCTTAACTCGCCTTAACTCGCCTTAACTCGCCTTAACTCGCAACTTGAGATTATGTTCAAATTTCCTTATCTCGCCTTAACTCGCCTAAACTCGCATTATCTCGCACAAACTCGCCCAATCTCGCCACTGCCAAGTGGATACCAATTTTAATATCTCATACTACTCTCAGTGTAATTTCACAATTACTCCATAAAGGGAAGACGCCAAAGAACACAAATTTCAAAAGTTTAACAGATAGTGATTTTTAAGGAAAACAGGGTTTTTACCTTTGAAAAAATATGTAATTGACCAATCCCATCCTTCTGGAATTTCCAATAGCCTCTGTGGTAAGGGTATTTCACCACTAAAGATTCGATGAGGTTTTTTCTTACTTAACATTGTCATGCCTTGGAGTCACAACTGGACTGTCAATGGAACTACCAGGAACAGCCTGAACATGCACTAACTCGTTGCCTAATGAAAAGGCTTCAATGCTAAGCATGGCAGAAATTCCAGAGGCATGGGGTCACAGGGTCTAACAAATCCCACATTCACTGTTTGTGTTTTGGTCCACAAAGTAAGTGACATTAACTAAAAGCACTAACAGTGAATCCACGAAAACGTTTTCATAAAACAGTTTAAGTTTTAGTCTTACACTTCTACGCAAGACAAAGAAACACTCTAATTTCAAGATTGCTTTGAATCTCTCAATTGAAGAAAAAAATATTCTCCTATGATTTGTTTCTAATTTTGGCTTAAAATAAGAAATCTCGAATTTCGAGTGAAATACAAAAACATAACACCAGAATATCAAATTTTTAGTTTTAAGCTGGCTAATGATTTACAAAAAAAGTTTACTTGTAATGGAAAGTTTAATTACTTTGCAAATATAATGCATCCAAGCTGTTTATAACATATGAAGAGTAGTATTTCCTGTGGTAGCTTACGTATCATCTTATAATCTGATGAAGCTTAATGAGGATTCCAGCTGACAATCATCAATGAAAGGCTAGGATATAGCCATAATCGAGAATCCTTTAAATAGTCCACATACTGATTGCAGTCCATATTTCTTATAAATAATTCTTATAAATATTTACCTCGTAATAGAAGATCTGTACATTGGTTCAACGTGACATCCTGTATGGCCTACATTGTATTCAGACTGGCAACCATAACCCAGGCATGATTCAGAAGACTTGTTACATTTAGCCCTTAACTGAATAAAGGATTGCTAAAGGTACAATATTTTGCATCGATAGCCAACTTCGTTCGCCATCTTTGAAATTACCCAGAAGATACTGGTAACTCGTGTCTTCCCAGGGCCCTCTCGCTCAGCCTATTGTCCTCGATATGCTTTCTGGGTAATTTTCAAGGTGGACGGGAAAACTTCTGAAGAAAAGGAGGAGAACTCGTGCAAAACTTTTGATGTTAAATCGAGAAGTTTCAAAATGTATCACATGCAGGTAAGCTAAGCTAAAGCCTTTTACCCTTGCAACGTTAACTCTATAAAAGCCTTGTTGATCCCAGTCCACTGGCAAGTTTTAGGTTGGAAGCTTCAATGTAGCGTACGTGACATAAAAACACGCACAAAACGCCTGAGCCGGTGATCATTTTGTAAAAATGCGAAGCAGGAAAGTCAGGAAAGATTCATCAGTGACAACTCTTAAGAGTTTGGAAGACAAAGCCGATAGTAGAGAGTGTTTTCTTGTTAATCAAGTTAAATAAGGTATAGTCCTCTGCACAACTATTAACACTTTCTGACATTTTGTAAAAAATAAGTAAGCCAAAACAGAAAATATGGTCATTTATTTTTTGCTGTTTTGTTAGGCTAAGAATGATCAAGAGTTTACTATCAAGTTAACTTGATCCTCCTTTCTTTTGTAGAAATCAAGGTGTCTCTCACAGGATTGTCCAAGTTTAAGGAGGGAGTTTCTAAAATATGGGAACTGCTGTCTTTGCGAAAAGGCATCAGCCTTCATTTCCAAGAAATTAGAATTGATTATCCGAGGAAACGAAAAGGCAATCATTTCTGGCAGTGAAAACAAACAATTGAGCTGGACTCCAAGGGAAACCATCAGTGACGTGGAGAGAATGGATCAAATGGAAGACTTAAAGATAAGTCGTAATTTTCAAGGAGAAAGAAATTTCATTTCATTTCAGTAAAATTGATTGTGGCATAAAAATTTCCTCAGCTGAGTTGTAATTCGTCAGCTTCCCCGGATTTTTTTACTAGTTCTTTGAAGAACATTGACACAGACTGCAAAAACTTTTTTTTTTTTCAATTCTGGAGTTAGTGATAACAATTGATGAAATGTCATGTGATACCTATTATGCTCACCTGCCTATTAAAACATAGTGTTATTGATTTAAAAAAATAAATTAAATTAAATTAAATATCCTACCTGTATATGTATACCTGTATACCTGTATAAATATCCTATGAGTTATACTACAGCTACATTTTTTTTATCAATTCATGATTGTTTTGTTTTCATTTTTTTTCCTCACTACTGGTAATTTATTACTCTGCCAAATAATTATATAGCTTTAATAAATGATATATGATGATGATGACAATGATTATTATTATGATACAGCCACCAAATGGTCTAGTTTGGAGTCTAAATGCTATATAATTAATAAAGAACAGGACTCCATATCACTAGCATATCCATACTTAAGCTTGTCCAATTAGGAAAATATTTCAGTTTATTAATTTAAACAAGATTTGGCTTCATTCA
>OZ037992.1:33521084-33576084 GCA_964035705.1 Porites rus
CCATACATTTCTTATGCATGCATGTTAGGACTCTTTTCTTATAAACTTGTCGTGTGAAATAGTTTGAGACTGCTGTATGCATAATGCTGTATGGGGTTATACGGAAATCTTACCACATTATCTTCAGGGACTAAGTCACTTTATTTTAGGTAAATTCTTCGATTGTAATAATTACTAGTTTCTAGACTTGGAAAGACCTCATTATTTTATTGAGAAAATCCCAACCTCGTTCGAGGTTGAGAAAATCCAGGCCTTAAAACAAAATTAGTATTTATGAGTAAAATATTGAAGAAAATCTTTAAAGATGGAAGTTCTCAATACATTTTTCAAAAATTCAGTCCATTTTAAAATTATCTGAGGCTGCCCTTCATACAAGGCATACCACTTTTTGGCCTTTTGTACGTTTTGGGGGTTCTTTGATATTTTTAAAAGGCGTTATAACGATATTTTGTGACAATGCTGGAATTTCCCATAATCGCGTGACGGAGCCCCTTGAAACATTGTTTCATTATGATATAAATGGCGTTCAGAAAGTTATACGTCAGTTAAGTTTAACGACAGGCTATTGTGAGATTTAGACAAAATTGGTTTATCAGTTTGGACATCTTACCAGAAAGTAAATTTGAATTGATTTGGGGAAAAGCTTTGCAAAGCACATTCTCGTTGCATAGTACAAGTAACTTATTCAGAGGGTACAGGCGGGTGTAAAAACAGGGAAATTGTATCAGTCGGATTCTCTCGTCTTAATTACTCGGTGGTTAAAAGTTTTTACAGTTTTCACATGTAAGGCTTCCAGCTAGATTGCTAACAGTAATTGGAAAATCGTCCTGGGACGTTCTATTGTTTATGATTTGCTTCAATAAAGTTATTGTAAGACTCGAGAGTTTCCTTATATTAGTTTTCATGTACGATTTCAAAGAACTCTAGTTGCAAAATTTCTTTACAACGTTTGCTTCAAATCTAACAGAATACGACCCACTATATTATATATTGGGAATACTGGCTTTCCAAACGGCAACCGTGAACAAATTACGAAGGAATATTTCCTGGAAGACAATAGTATTACTGTGGACCAGAAATGAAGATATAGATTAAAGTTAATATTGAGTAACTTTAGTGTCGAAAAAATATTTATCTCGTGCAGAGTTAATATATATTACTTCCCAAGATGTTAATAAATCACGTAACACACTTGACATGTTTATCTGATTTTTGCTTTTGTTGACCTGTTACATAATAACAATTTGGTCAAGGCAGAGCCTCTCTAATTTCTCACTTGTTGCTCTTTAGTTGGTAAAAATTTTTAGCAACTAACGAAAAAGGTAATGTCTTGCAAAGAAAGTTCAAAATCAAAGACTTGATGTTTGTTCAAAAATGTGTAAAGCGCGTGGTATGAAACATTTTCGTTAACATTCCTTATAAGCGTTCTTACTAAACAGTCAGTTACAAGAGAAAGAGAAAGGCAATTTTAAAGAACTTCCGCTAAATGGAAAAACCCGAGTTATAAACAACCAGCAATTTACTTACCAGTAGTGGTTAAACGAATTTCACGTATAGAAAGGCTAGAAATTGAACTCATTTGAAACTGGCTAGTTCCACTTCCGCAGAACTTCCGCTAAATCGGAAAACCCTAATATGAAAGAAAAAGCGAAAAGTATTCGGGTCGTCGTAGTAAAATGACGCCATCGTGCAAATGGCCTATTCAAATTGGTATGTGTAATTAGCTCTTTTTACAAAGCCTTTGTGCAGTTTTGAACCCACTCGATTGAACTAACCTTAAGGTGACTCGACCCAGTGTTTTGGGGGGGTACCATCCTACTTTGAAGCTCTCTGGTATCCCCATCTTTACTTTTATCGTAAGTCTAACACATAGCATGGATAACATATAAATCAACCTACAATACAACAAAAAATTTTTGGCGATCGGAGGAAATGTCACGTGGTTATAATGGTACGCCCCTTTGAGGTTTGAGTCGAAAATCTGCCGTTGCCGATATTTTTTCGTGAAAATCTCTCGGCTACACATAGTGCGCATTAGTGCCTTGCGCTGAACAGAGTTTCACCAAAATCGCAAAGACCCAATTCGAGAAATTCAGCAGTTTCCAAATTTAGGTCATAATTTATGCGAAAATGATAAGCAAACTTTACACGATTATATCTAATAAACTATGAGACTTATCTCTTTATTTTGGGGATCGTTATAACAAATGGGTCCTTAAATGCGCCCGATTTCGAGCAAAGCAATCATATAGAAATTATAGTTTTAGCTACTTGTTGACGTTTGTCAGCGTTTAGGAGTGAGTCCTTCTCACGAAAAAAGCATTTTCTTAAAAATTCGTAGTTTTCTTTCCTTCAAAATTTTTCAGGGCCACAATTGATTAACTAACTACCTGGACTCTGAATTTCATCGTCATTGAAAAACTGTGACATTATCTTCTATAAGCCCAAACTTGAGTAAACATTGAAGATTTTTAGCGTTTTGGCTGAGTTTGTGCTTTGGGAGTTGTCTATTGTTTCTAGTTTGTCATGATACAACATTCTTGTTCAGCACGCGTGCAATGACCGCGAATGAATGAATCGATTTAGAGAAGCCACTTCGTTTGTTGTTATTCAACCAGCAGTGTTTGATGGGATATTCTAGGTTCCAGGACTCCCGATCAGGACACCAGGTTAGGTTTATTAACTAAAACATGCGCTATCCTCGAGAATTACAAAAAGCAGAAATTAGATTGGGCTCTGAAATTGATTACAGAGGTTTTCCTTCATCAAGTGAAATGACTATGTGTGGGCATCCCTTTCCGTCTGTTTGGCCGCCACGACTCGTTCCGTCTCATAAAACCCCATGGATTTAACTTTAGACATGCTTTTCTACTAATTTACATTATATAAAATGTCTTCCCTGCTAAGTTGTACACCTATACAGACACGCTGCTTTCCGGACCGAGCTGCAACCGCCTCCATCAGTATTAAAAGTGTCCTTCTGAAACTCAATGTGATACACCGCTGGCAATTCTTCACGGTTTAAAAATGTCCATAATTTCTGGCAAAGCAAAATGTAACGGTATGTAGCTTTTAAAAAAACATTCCTCTTATTTTCCGTGAAGCTTGAATTGCCTCTTTTATTTTTCGTGAATTGTGAAAAGACAATTTTGTTTCCCGTAAAATGTGATCCAGATCCCCCCCCGCCCCCCTCCACTTTTTACTACCCACTAAACAAAATGTGTCCATATCTGAAGGGATTTTCAATCACGTGCATGCATGGTCTGACATCGCGGTTGCCTGCCTTATATTTCCAAGGAAGCCATTCTCTATTTTCCAATTCCCCATAATACACTCTGTTTGCCCCCCAAATTTTGCATAAACCATTGTTTTTAAATGCTCCTGGGAGTATTGCATTTTCCCAAGGGCATTTTAAGACAATAAGTTATGCAAAATTTGGGGGGTAGACAGAGTGTATTATGGGGAATTGGAAAATAGTCAATTACAAAATGTAAGAGTACGATCCTTGCTATTACTTTCTACCAGCCTTTCTTTGACAACTATGACGCTGCCTATAAAGACCTGAATTAATTAGCTGCTCAATAGATTAAATAGAATAAATAGAACAGCCCGCATAATTAATGAACTTCTCAGACAAGATATCAGAAGATCTAGCCTTAAGAACAGACTTAATTCATGACACTACTAACTAAAAAGTGTAACAGTCTCTAAAAGCGATTTTTCCCCATGGGCTTTAAAACTGAGCAACTCCTACAAAGCTCACCTTAGAGAAAATACCCAAAATGCTACCTATTCATGTCTATAATATTCCTCATTTTAACGTACTTTTTGTTGCGATATACCAACTTTGGTATCACGTAGTCTTCATCGAACACGCACTGTACTTGCGTCTGTTTGCCAATGATTTGAAAGCTTGAGTTATTTTGAGTCCACCTGCAAATCTAAAACAAAAAAAGACGCTTGAATAAAGCTGAAAGGCGAAGGTGTTTTGTATCATATGGGATGTAATTCTGAGAGGCCGTTTTAATTCGGCCAAAAAACTGATAAATGCGGTCTCCTCGGGTTATCGACAGGCGCTGGAGTTGTTTCAATGTAGACTTAAGGTTAACATCTCGACCACCTCCCAATATTTAGCAAATTCTTTAGTTCTTTATCCCTATACATTTATTGCCCTCGTAGGGATTTCCACCAGAAGGCCGGAAATCCCGAGGAGGCACTCTAGTAACTCGCGCGTATATTAACGAAAGTACTTACAGTTGAAATATACATTCGTATACCAGAACAAATCTCGATTTGCTTGAACAAGGGCCGAATGGAATCGTCGGGTAATGATGACGTTTCTATTGTTCGCTCCCGCAAGTAAGAGATGGTTCGATTGCGCGCGCATTGCATGATATCCAAGAGCCACGTCGAATCGGTTTCGTGCAACGGTGTATTTGTCAAAAGTAGGCTGAGTTTGATCGTCTGGGTGAACGTAGTGCTGAATAGGACTGTTGTTGTTGACAGTGACTGACGTTTCGGCAACCTCTGCGGTAGTCATCTTCAGAGTCAAAGTGAGTTGTATCACGTCAGTTGATGGTATTATACTCTGGTTATTGTTATGATTGATTACGTCGCGATGTTATTGGTCGTCTGTCAGTTAAGCCGTGATGTTATTACTTATGAAGACTCGTAATCAGTAATTGGTGCGTTTCGATCCATCTATTGTCACAGTTATTCAGGACTACGTTCACCCGGACGATCAAACTCAACCTACTTTTGAAATGACTCCTGGGTTCAAACCTTTCACAGTTTCACCGTTTATTTGTCGCTATATATTTCAAAACAAAGCAAAATGTGTAAAACAACAATTATTGGATGAGGTTTTTGTGATATTCGGAATAATCAAGGTCTCGGCCTCTGCCACTTACCTCAACCTTGAGTATTTCGGATATCACAAGAACCTCATCCAATAATTGTTTAATATATAAAAACTTGGAGAGTTTGCCGGACACTCTTTCTCCCTCTTTGGGGGAATTAGAATCAGTCCACAAACAAGCAAGACGAGTGAATCAACGGCTAGCTTATCACTAGCAGAACGATGGGCGATTACAGAAATTGGCCCACAATTAAATTCTGTGCTGACGTATTTCCTTCTCATATCTATCCTTCTCAGAGATGTCCCTCTTTAAAGTTTAAAAAATAAGACAGACTAGAACGCACAAGCGTGAATTGATCAAACCTTTGAATTTCTAAGTCTTACTTTCCGGCAAATAAAATATGTAAAAAGTGAACGATTTAGGATAAACTATTCCCGAAACTGAGAATTTTTTCATCAAAGCTGTGTAAATCGAACTGAATCAGTGCATGTAACCTTGCTTTTCCTGTTTTTATCTCACCTATTGTACGGAAATTAAATGAGCGAAAAACGTTGGCAACCTCTCTGTCTAGCAAATGGCGACCGACAGCACTTGATGTGAATCGTATGTTAGTTACTTAATTAAGATTTAAGGAAACACTTAATACATAGTTGATTTTCAAACATTTTAGACAATTTTTGCACATATTTTAAACACCCTTGTCAGTGTTGTGAAGCGCGATTTGATTTTGAGTTTGGCGCTCATTTTGTCGACGGGAAGCTAAATGACAGAGGACAGAACGGCCAGCGACAAAAGGCTCGCTGACGTTCGACGGTTACCGTTAGCTGGCTATTGAATCGAAAAATTACTGTCTAATTGGTTAAAGAATACTGAAACAATTTACCGCTACATCACTAAGACACCCATCGTTTGGTGGCCAGCCCGGCGAGAAGGATCGGCACGGGTTATAACTGTACCTATATGGATCCCTTTTTGCTGTAAACCTGATTGGAAATTTAAAAAGCCCAAGTTATTCTACCTATTTAAATAAAAAGTGTAATTTATTTTTTCTCCTGGATTGTCGTGGCAGCTAAAGGGAAAACTCCCTTGGAACCCCCGGCATTTGACAGTTTGAGATTGGGCACCAGATGGTTTGATAAGTGGTATAAATTAAAGATAGATGGTTTCCTTTTTTTTCCCGTGGTACACAAACTGAAACACGATAAGAGCTACAGGGAATTTGGAAAGACTAGACTGTAATATTCTCAGTTTTAAAGCTATTAAACGGGCTTGTGCGCGACCTGGGAATCATACATGGTCTGGAATGGTTTCCCTACAATCTTTCGGTAGAAATCTTGAATTTAACCTTTCATCGGCCAATTTTTTGAACCACAATTTTGTTTGAACGTACATTTTACACGTTTACAGACATTTTAGACTACGAGTAGTCCCCCATTTTTCCTCAGGGATAGTAGAGCGAGCAAAACGCGAGCGCGCGTGAAAATCAACCCATGCGAGAAAAGGCGACACGCGGCGGGGAGAGAGAAAAATGAGGGACTTTTTCTCTCTCCCCGCCGCGTGTCGCCTTTTCTCGCGTGGGGTGATTTTCACGCGCGCTCGCGTCTCGCTCGCTCTAATATGCCTGAGGAAAAATGGGGGACTACTCGTAGTCTACAGACATTTGCAAACAATTTACAGAGGTCGAGAGGGCGGGGGGATGTGGAATGGTTCTTCAACGTTCTGTCAGTGAGAATTAATAATAGTGCAGAACAATTCTCAAACTTGCCAAAAATTGTCAACTTGGCTTCTTGAACTTTGTACCAAGAAACTGAACCAAACCAGACTTTCAATCTGGGTTGTATACTATAGTTTCACCTTCGATTTTTCGAACAAGTGAATAATTGGAGCCAATTTTCTTCTCCCTAAGACGTTCAAATAATCAGTATTTATATTTGTATTTATTTTGCAAACCTTGGTTTCCCAGACTCTTTTGCCAGTGGAGCGAGGTTATATACCTTGTCATCTTGATCAGCGCAAGAGCAATCATAGGTCACATGGTCTAGAATCGTTTTGTTCCTTTTAGCCCCTCGACACATATGCATGAACACCACTGCTAGAAAACACCTGAACCTAATCTTCAAGAGCATGACCAGTGCTGCAATAGGAAATGAAAAAAAGCTATGAGTAATTCCCAATTCATGAGTCCAGTCATTTTCTCTTTCTGTAAATTTTATCAGGTGAGCATAATTTGACATCAGCACCATCAATGATATGCATAACGGATGTAAGAAGAAGTTTAAAAAAACTATAGACAATTAAAATGAATTGAAAATACTAGGGATAATGAGATTATTAGCTGAATGCTTATACGATTCCACTGCAGTAATAACCACTTCCCGGTCTCGAGGGGCGTAATTTTTGTATAAAGTAAGACAAGTGACAATTTTAGCCATTTGTATAAATGAACATCAAATTCGTATTTAGGACCCATTCTATAGCTGTTAAGCAGAATTTAATTAGACCAGAATTTTTAAGAGCACTGCTGGGAGGCAGAATAAGCCAGGCATTTGCAAGCCAAATTTATTTGACCCTACAGAGCTTACGTCTAAAAGGTTTTTTAGGAGAATCATCTTGAGTTATGTTAGGTAACACAACATAGCGGCAAATATTCAAGAGCACCCAACGACTGTTTTCTGTAAAATGTCTGTTCGGAGAAGCAAAAATTGCCAAGAATTTCCTGTAGCTTGAGAAAGGCTAAAATTCCTAGATGACAGTTCCATTCATATACAATTTTTGTAATATATCTAATAAATTCCTTACGATAATCTAAAGTTTAATTTTTCGCATTTCAATACCCAAGTTGGCCTATTTTTCGTAGAAAAAGGAAACCTAAAATTTTCGGATTCAAAAATGCGGTGGAGAGAGGAATCAGAAAAATCCTCACTTTCGTAAAACAGAGAATTGCATCTAAAATTTTCGGGAAATAATGCTGAACCCCTTGTAATTTCGAAAAGACTCAAGTTGCCCTAGAAGGACCGAACAGATACAAATTTTATAGCGCCGCTTAGAATGCATTTCCAGAGAACTGAAAGTACCCTGGATAGCCTAAAAAGTGTTTTTAATGCATTAAGAAGGAAACCGTCGTTGGATTCCCCTGAATCTTTGCCTCAATTCCATGCAAATCTGAAGTTTTAAAACCTCTCTTCATTCCTACTGTTCAGGAGACTTTTAGTCAGGAATTTGTTTCATTTCCCAGCATAAGTTGCATCCCGCTCCAGAGCCTCTACCTCGACAATCTTTCTTTAGGGCTCTATTATATTTTATTTTATAATTTATTTAATTTTTTTTATCTTTTTATTTACGTGTTTAGACTTGTTTTGATATCTAGTCTTCTAACTACTTGCAAATTCTAAGAACATTCGTAAGTAGTTGATACATGCACCGTGGCTCAATTTATTTAAGTGATACAATGATCTCCCCCTTTACGAATACCGCTATAGTCTGCTCGTTTCGATGGATTCGAAGGTTCCTGTTCGTTTTTTTCCTTGTTTGCAGTGATCTGGTTTCTTCCTTTCTTCCCACGGCGATGATTTTGTTTCGGCGGTATGGTCGGTTCGGTCGTTGCGCATGTTTCGGTAATTCGTTTCGGTTGGTTACTTTTGTTGTTCGAGTCTTAGTGCTTATTATAATTCCATTAGATTACTAGCAACATAACTGAACCAACAGATGTTACTCACCTCTTCTGTAAAGATTCTTCTAAATTCGCTGATGTTTGCTCTCGCAATTTCTGCGGAACGAGCAGAGCAAAAATACTCTCTTCTGGGAAATTCCCTGGACATCACATGACATTTATTTTTGAATTATTTCACTGGCGCCCCACTGTGGGTGAATCCTAACGTCTTCCACCACTAGCTGGGCTCTAGCTACTGCTTTAAATTTGTCTTAGTTTTATCTAAAATTCAGGCTTTGATTAAATTTCCTTAAACTGGCTAATTTGATTTGTCATGTAAATTTTTCAGTTCGTTCAGGTCAATTTGCTGTTCGAGTTACCCGATTCTTGGAAACATAATCCTGCGATTTCATACTCTGTAATACTGAGTGTCAATAATGCGAAATTGATAGATGCTGAGAAATAAACTTCGGGTTATACACTATGAGGCTGCGCAAGCACATAGAAATAAGGGAGGTAAAATTCCTGCTATATCACTAAGAAGCAAAGCTAAGGTAGCTCAGCTGGATAAATATTCAAACCTTTGAGCCTCAAGTACATAGCCATCCGGAAAGATGTCGCATATTGACATGCGGTGTCACGGCGATGTAATGAAAGGTCATTACCTTTTTTTAATACTTCCGTTTCTTTGTGGTGCAATGATGGCGACATTAGATCAATCTTCAATCTTATCCTCTTGACTCAGAGCAGAGGAACTATAAATTTTCATTTATGGTTCTTTGAAAAGGCAAGAGTAGTCGGATACCTGATTGCAAAACAGAGAGCCTCTCGAAATATACCTATTTCATCAGCGTGCAAAAAAGGTAATAGGTACATTTCTTACCACCTAAGTTATTCTACATTGATTTACAAAACGGGAGCAATGAGATTTGTTTATCACGTGATACCAAGTGACTTTCCCGAGACCCTTTCCCGGTAAAGAGGTATTTCCGTCCCTGGTCGCAAGAAGGAAGTTAAATTTCTTCCATTTGAGAGGCGTCGTGTTTTAAGCGAAAGCTTTACCGATTGGATACAGAGAGTGTGGTGTGAAAAGGAAAACTGGGGATAATTTTGAGGTAGGAAAGAGCGCCATTTGATCCACACTAGCTTGATGTCGAATTGGATCTTTTTCATTGAATAATCCTCGATGTCAACTAACTCGGCAGCCGCAATGATTTCTTTTCTTTATGTCTCTTTCAAATAGGTAGAAAGAATTAAGTTGACCGACAGTATCACGCCAATTCAAATTTTTATAATCTGTAGACGCGGTGTGTGCGACTGGCTCAGTTTATCAGAACAACAAAACGTTTCGGCTGTCGGTGAAATACATTTTGTCAAACAAGCACATTGTCCGTGTTCATCATAATAATATTTCATTCCAGAATTTCCTTCTATATACAGTCCTGTGCAAAAGAAATGAAAGCGAATTTCGGCAAGAAAATGGCGAACTTTCGTTTCAGATAAAAAAGCGGCGAAATTTCAAGCGAAATTCCGTGCCTGCAGGACGAAACGAAATTTCGTTTCGTCGAGGCGAAATTCAGTCTGCGGAAACGAAATTTCGTCTTTCAAAAATTCTTAGCTGACTACAGAATACATCTGTAATCATCACCTCATTGCTAAAGTACATGTAAGGGTAACGTGATCAAAAATTCGAGTGATTTATAACAAAAAAGGATCGCAACGATTGCTACAATTGTTATGGAGGTCGAGAATTTGAGACAAAACGGTAGGTTTTAACTCACATAGTATTATTTCTTACTTAAGATGGCTTCCGCAACGACTTCCCGCTTGCTAATATTCCTGCAATTAGCTTGAAGGTGACTCAATATCGTTCTCTATTGCGTGCTGATACACTTTTTGATACTGTTAAAGTGGCTCCCTAGAGTAAATTGGCCGTCCGCAGCATGAGCACTAATATGGCGCGAGCTTTAAAATCCCCGCGACGTCCACGCAAAAATAAAACTCTCAGTTTCGCAATATTCCCCCAAAAGAACTTTATCAACTTTCTGCTGAAGCTCATTGTGCAAAACGACTGGTTAGTGTAGGTTAAAAATTTATGAGAGGAGACAATGTTGCACCGGTTACATGTCACTTATCTGAAACTATCGATCTCCACAAGAGTAAATTGTATGATAAAGGTCCATAAACAAAACAGAAATTTTCCAAAGAAATTAATTCTTTCGCTTCAAAAGTAGACAAACGTAAAGTAGTCGAAGTAAATGGTGAATGGAAACTATACAAAGAAAACAAAGAAGTAAGTACAGTAACCCTAAAGGAAGCAATGTTACTGTTTCTGGCCTTTGTTTCACAGTCAATGGAAAGATCTGAAAGACCGAGCCAAGTCCCGAACAAACTCTAAAAAAAGTCTTCACCGGCGGAGCTCTACGGTCACTTTATTTCTCTTACATTTGATTTGATTTAAGAAATTCTAGAAGTGGCTTTAAGGCAAGATTGCAGTCAGTGTAAGTTTTTTTGTTTTGCCGACTCCATCACATTGTTTAAAAAACTTATCAGGAAAAAAGTTTCCCACTTGCATCGTGAAGGAACCTTTCCGATTATTCTATCTTCATTTAGAATTACCAAGCGATTAGGACAACGGGATTGGCTTCGCAGTTGAGCGGTTGTGGTTTGTTGGGCATAGAGTAGAGTCGACGCCGTTCTCACACTTGGGAAAATCTTGGGCTCGTTTTCACAGTATCAGAGTAAAGAATACGCTCTTAAAATAGATGCAGTCTCACCCCTATTAAGCCGCACGTGCGACTAAAGTCGAAAGCGCAAGGACTGTGAACCAGAGAGTGGAATCAATTGGCCCTGCTGTGAGAACTATTTTATTTGTTATTCGGACTAATGTATTAGAGTATTTAGACTGAAAACGGGTAAAAATTTTATTTTTGACAGCCGAAGATATTAACTTGCCCAGTATATCAGTAAACATTACACTCTTGAAATAAATGCAAATTCTCACCTCTAAAGCCGCACGTCTAAGCCGTTCGTCTTCGCTTTCTTTGCCAGCGAAATTTTGCTTTGTCGAATATGGGAGTTTTCGTTCTGGTGAAATTTTGCCAGTGCGAATTTTCGCTCAGGCGAACAAAGGACGAAATTCGGCGATGCACACATGGAGGAAAGAAAGTCAAGAGAGACCTTTAACTGCGCCTCACCCGATCAATAATTTATACTTTTAAAAATCCTGTCGGAGTGCTGAGAGGCGATATTACAAGGGACGATTTGCAACGACGACTTTTAGCGGAGCGCAGCGTTGCAATGTTGGAACAATGTTGTAGCTATTCGAAACAATGTTGCAACAATGTTGCAACGTTGCGTTGTGCTAAAAATCGTCGTTACGAATCCGATTCCATCATCACCGTGAGGACAATATGCACAATATGACTTTTGTTCTTAAACTGATGCCCTTAAGAAAGCAAAAGGCAAATTCCCTTGAAGACATCATGTGGTCTAAATGGCGAAAACAAAATATTTGAAATTGTCTATTATTCGATTTTAACATGAAAAGCCCTTTTTAAAAAACTTGGGAGGATTACTTAATCGAAAATCTGAAGGCAGTAGGGTCAGCCAGTGCGTTCAGGTGACTCGTACAAGTTTCCCTGTTTTTTGACAGTCTTAGCGTTAAAAGGACAAAGCAAAAAAGTAATCCAAAGCCATGGCAGCGTAGAATTTTTCCATTTTTTCTCTGGCTTCTCCTTTTAACTGTGACAAAAATATTAAAGTAATAGAAATAGGAGGTTACCGGACTGTTTTCTTGTAAAATTCTTCGAGATTTTACAAATTCCCACGCGTGTTAATCTGAATCCTATAAGAACATGGGTTGTTCGTGGGCTGTGTTAACCACCGCTGACTGTTGCAGGCATTCATCGAGATTGTTTACAGCCTTCGCAGAGAAGAAAAAATACGTCTAACTGACGCATTGTCATTAGGTTTTCCCTCTCACTTGAACGTATGGTAACTTAAAACATCGTCTTCTGGACTTACTTTTCAACATTAAGAGACAAAGCGAAGTGGCAAAGAAAAAATTGTTTGCGGGAGACTGTCGGGAAAATCGACTTTAAAGTTTTCAATTTTCGTCTTCGATCTTGTAATGACGCTACATAATAGCTTTGGGGTAAACATGATCCAAGCGACGAAATGTAGCCGATAAGATAAAGTGTGGTTGATTGTGGTGGTATTCTAGTCTATTATTTTTGTTATTTTGCTAGTAATTAGAGAATCATTGCTCTTGTAATCCTTGTCACGATCGATCGCAGTGCACATGCAAGTATTGCCTTTGAAACTTTCGTCTTCAGCGGAGAAATTATCACCTTATTGAAAATATATAGTTAAAAAAAGATTTTACGGTATATACAGATTTTTTTAAACGCGAATTTTATTTAAAACAGGCCAAAAGTAACCTCGCACCAAGTATCAAAACTTGCACAAAATAGCCGCGCACCACCGTACTTGTTTTCGACTATACATCGCGCGTACAAAAGTGGATTGGAATACCGGAACGCGATGGACTCCCACGCGAGAGACCTAGTAAGATCCACCTTAGGGGTGACTGATGTACCCGAATTATATATTAAATTCCAATCTGACTCCGATCATTTCTGGTCATACTTCTATAAATTTTATTATGTGCTCAAGTCTCTTCTAGGAAATGCGAGACAAAGAAGTCTTGAAAAATTTTCAATTTTTTCCCTAAAGCCTCGGATCGGAGTCAAGTTAAAATTTTGTTATGTAGAACGTGGGCAATTTAAGACATGGTAAACGTTCAGCGTGCAACCATCGAGTTATGGATACACGAGGGAGGTTGCTAACCACGAAAGAAGCGTATCGCCTCTAGCTACTCTAGCTTCTTAAGTGGTTAGGAAACTTCCCAAGTGTATCCATAACTCGATGGTTGCACAGCTGCAACGTTTAAGATTTCTTTTATATCATAACTACAAAAATGTTATCGCAAATACGTTATTTTCAATGAGAATTACCGGAACAAGCCAAAGGGAAAAATACGATGAAAGAAAAAAAAAAAAAAAAACGAAAAAAATGCAAGTAGCCCCGTCAGGATGTGAACCCGCAGCCCAACTTCCTCCAGCTCATAAAGTGAGGTCTAGTACCACTGGGCGAGACGACGACACTACACAATTTAAACTGTAAAATGAATAGCCTTAAAGTTTTTTTCCCTGCCATTCACACTGTTTTAACCTTGTGGAGGTGTATTTATCATGAATTTAAAGATGCATTTCCGTGTTTATTCACTCTGGGGCTTTATAATGGCTGCTCGATGAACGCACTCGTCCTCTTCTTCGCTTCTCTCGCTGAAGTTCAGGTCGCTGTTGTTTCGGTGTTAAATCTTCCACGGCATGGATTTCCAGCCACTTGTCGAATCGGGCAATGTTGTGCTTGCAGCCCGCTGTTATTTGCCTAAGAAATACTTTGCGATTCGCCAACGTACAGTAAAAAGAGGATGAATAAAATCAGCCCTAGTCGGTGGCTAACCAGTTGTGTTGCCTGGAACCCAAAATGCACGATGACGTCATGCTGAATGGCTTCTTTTAGAAATAGTTTATGGTTTGTTGCCAGGCAACTGCGGATACCCAACCGATAGAAAGAGAGATTTATGACCAAAGCGAAATTGCACTCTGCTTGCGATCCTCACGCGACAAAATTATAAACACACTCCGCTTTTCTTAAAAAAAATTGCCTGAATGTAATATCAACTTGATTAAAACGTCAATAACACAAAGCTAATTGATGTATTTCCGTTTCACAACAGACTTTCTCTACCATAAAAACCCACAAAATGCACCATAAATTTCGGGCTTAAATCCTCAAAAAACTTTGCTCACTCGGCGTTTCTTCTGAGCTCCCACCCGCCAAAAAACAGTGGTGAAATTCTCTTTTTTCTTCAAAACAACAAAACTGAGTGTTTTCTTTAACTTTCTCTTTTCATTTGTATATTTCATCGGAGCATTTTAAACCGCACAGAAGAGGAGATTTGCTGAATTTACCTCAATTTTACTGCACAGCTTTTCTTGGCGTGCACCAACGGGCAAATGGTAGATGACTAACTGACCAATTAGAGCGCGCTTTACTTTTGCTATGTTATAATACCCTATTCGTTACGCGTTTGAATCTAAGCCTTTGTTCGCGCTATACCGGATAGCGAAAACCATACTGGTTAGGACTTCTGTTCACACATAAGAACGGTGATTTTTGGGCGATTTTTGTGACGGGGAGAATTTGAAGCTATCCGATCTCTAAACTAGAGAGTCTGTTCCTGCTATGCCGCATAACCTTTTTGTGTCGGCACACCGGAACAGCTATCCGGTATAGTTTAAACATAGCCTAAAAATGGGCAGGAATGTTAATGTGTATAATGCTAGACCGGTAAATCACGTACGTGGCAGGGAAAGCGGCATTGCGTTTGGTTGATACCAAACGGAATAAAAGGACTGCCTTCAAGTTACAGTAATAAGCGCAATAAAAGCGTTTGTTTTTCTTTGTAGCGCGTTAAGAGAAATTTGTCATCATATATTAAACTTTTTTGTGAAACTATACTGAACAAGCTAGAGTCGCTCTCCGCTATGCCAGGCTCTCGTCCTCCCCAAACTTCCCACGAGCACCCACAACGCACAGATAAAAGTGACTCAATTCTTAAGCTTTACTAGAGGATGAAGTCTGTTTTAGCAAAATGACAGTAAACTGCAAGAAAAGAAAGATATCGCTACCCTTTAGGTAGTGATCTAGAATTTAGTTTTCGAGGAAGTACAGTAGGTAGAGTAGGTTTTGAAATACACAGAACGCGTTCATTATTTCACTGTTCTTTTATCACAGGTCAAACCAGTGCATGGCCAGGCAGATGGTTACTTCATTTCTGCTCCATGTATTTTGAATTATTCTAGTGCCATGCTACCAGTAAAGTGGATAAGATGTGTCTTTTTTCCAGTGCTCCTGTTTAGTTCACATCAGTATCCAGGAACAGATTCCAGCGGGAACAGAAGTAAGACCGTATTTAAGAGTTGACGGCAATTAGCCTTTTTAAACATCTCTGGAAAAGCTAAAGGGGACATTGCGAAAGTTGGATAAAATGGAAAGTTGTCCTTTTATCATTTTGTGTGGCCTGGCAAAACAAACAACCTTAAGCTCCGTTCACTAGCCACCAATCCTGATATTGTTTATAACGCATATTTTTTGTTGGTTAAAGGTCCCTGTAACGATTCCCGACAAATGGCGCTTGGTATACGGGCTCAAACTCAACCGAAAAACTTTCATCAAACGCCATGATAATCAGCCAGCATGCTTTTACAGTATCCGACAATTCAAATCAAGCGCACATGTCTAGACTTCCAGTAGACTACAACTTTCAGTAGAAATATATTAAAACATTACATTTCTTTCTTCAAAAATGAACTATTTAGAGGAGGAAAATGTCAATAATAAATATTTCACTGAAAATACTGTTATGCATGCATTGAAAAATTACAAAGAAACTATTCAGTTCCGGTAAACCACTAGGTTTAAGCAAAATCTTACAGAGTTTAACGTAAGTCCGAAAGATTGATCAGAGTTCAATTGATAAAGCTCATAATCCATGTATTTCTCGGGCATTCCGACTGTCCTCCTAGGTCTTGAAGTGGCCACACTTTCCTCCGAATTACTTGAAACAGGTGCTGGGTTAACAGGCCCTTCATTCCCAGTTGTTGCTGATTCCTGCACGTTCTCCAGTTGAATGGGTATTCATCCTCGTAAAGATTGGCGTTAGCGCTTCCATCATCTTCTGAGAAGTGGTTGAACGAATAATGAGTACTTCAAAGAAACGGCTACAATAATCAGCTACTACAAGTAAGTTCTCTCCTGAAGGAAGAGGACCTAGGACATCAATTGCTACATCCTGCCATGGTATAGGAGGTGGTTCTACCCACTGCATATGATCAGGTGCACAAAATTCTCCTACTACTTGACATCCATGGTAGTTCTTGCAGACTTGTGCAGCAACATGGTCTATTTAGGGCCACCAAACTTTAGTTCGCAACCCATTTTTCATCTTCACAAAGCCTTGATTCCTGTGCTAAGCGCAGTACTTCACTTTTGAGGCTTTGAGGAACAACAATCCTGGTTCCACGCATCACTAACTTTCCCAAAGTTCATTTTTCACACACAGGTAATGAGACATTTTGCGCTGTGACCAATCACCACTCTGTATGTAGTGCCTGACACTACACAGTTCAGGGTCTTTCTCTGATTCTCTTTCTTTTTCCTTTGCAGTCATAGCTACTAGTGTACTTTCTTGTGCAAGTACTCTCACAAAGTCGGCTTCCTCGCCATTGTAATCTTTCTAATTTACAAAATTTAATCTTGAGAGAGCATCTGCGATGTTTGTCTTACCAGGACGATAGATCACTTTGAAGTAGTAATCCTGTAGGCGAAGAACCCATCGTTGTATTAGTGCAGATGGCTTTGGGAACTTGTTGAAGAAGTACTGTAAAAGCTTATGGTCAGTCCCCAGCTCGAACTCTCGACCAAAACCATACAGCTTGAATCTCTCACAATCCCATACCAAGGCAAGGCCTTCTCTTTCTGTCTCGAAATATCTCCTTTCCACAACAGTAAGATTTCTTGATGAATAGGAAATTACTCTCCACAGGCCATCTTGTAGCTGAGTGAGGACAGCTCCTATGCATGTGGGACCAGCATCAGCAACAATGTGTGTCCTGCGTTCATTCTTGAAGGAAGCAAGTGTTTCTGCTCGGGTTAGCAGATCTTTCAATTTCTGGAAGGATTTACGCTGGGCGTCTTCCCACATAAACTGTTGGTCTTTTCTCGTCCGCATTTTGAGCGGTTCGGCAACTGGGAAAAATCTGCAGTCGCAGACAAAAATAGTGGGGACACTTCCATCCAACGCTGTTTTTTTTTTTTTTTTCACTTCTGGCCCGTCTCCTCGTCCTCCCGATGTTGTTTATCGCAGTTAACTCACCAAATCTTGTACACCAACATTGGGTGGGCAAGACGACAGCAAAGTGTACCAACAATTTTGACTGTGAGACTTTCGGTAGAAATGTATTAAAACAATACAGTTTCGTCCACACGAACCCAGGTTAAAAAAGGGGGCCGGGGGAAGGTAACTCCGTTGTTTTCCAACTACGTTTCTTAGCACATTCCTCGTGTCAGTGTGATGTCACATAGTAACGGGCGAGAGCCTCGGGTCCCTGGTGCGAATTAGCAAGGGACACCACAGTCATGAGAACAAGAGAGGTCGGGAAAAAGATAAATAGCTAGCAAATATTGCTATATATCGCTAATTTGATCATAAGTGTGTGAGCTTTGTTGTTGCTTTTATCTGCTTGTGTAAACCGTCTTGGTATTTTGTTTCCGTAATTGTGTAATTTTGTTAATTTGCGTCGCGGACAATGTTGCGGGATAACCATTTTTTACTGGACCAGCAAGATCATCAAAAATTAGTTCTTTTTTTCTCTAAAATAAGCAACGTCTAGTCTCCAGAAAAGGAGGTTCGATTCAGTGATCACACACGTTTATATTCCAGATATTCTTTCGCTGATTAAGTCGACCGTACTTCATATCAATCCCTTCAAGTGTGGGCCTCGGTTAATTGATGTCTTTATTCTCCACCAAATTCAGTACAGCCAGTTTAATTAATTGGTTATCTACATCGATCGGCCCGTTGAACCCGAAATAATGCGAAATAGCTTTGAAATAAGCGCTTAAACTAATTTTGCTCAATTTATCTTTGAATGTGGGATAAATACAGCTCCACCAGCTTCAAATAGCGTCTATGGCAAAGAAAAATGGTTTTAATATAAGAAATTTAAATCACCAAAAATGAGTGGCACTGTGGTGCAATGATCGAGGGGTTACATGGACGTGCAGTGACGCTGCTCGGTGACGCTGTTTTCTGCTTTTTTATTGTACCGCTTTTTTCTGTTAAGTTTTTGTTTTTTAATCTAATTTTTTTCCTTTGGCCTTTTTCACTTTATTCTTACAGCTGACCCTTTACAGCTTTGGGAGGTTTTTGCGATCAGATAACGTATTTCTAGTAACTTGGTTTCTTGTGTGATTTACTTATGTGGCTCTTACCTGTTAAACTGGCATTTTGAAAACACTGATTGTGTGGTAGGTTTGATTTGTCTTTAACTGCTTATAAATTGTCGCTTGCCACTCCATCCTTCTAGGTAAATTGTTGCTGTGTTTTGTTGAAAATTGTGTCATTGTAAGAGGTTGCTGTGTTAAATTGTTGATGTTTTGCGATTGTCATCGTGTGGTGTTGCGCTTGCAAGCATTTTTTAAAATTGTTTGGTAGTTCCTTAAAAAACAGGGTGCCGTAGTTAATTGTAAAAAGTGTGCATGGTAATTTAAAGTTTGGTGCGTTAAGAGAACTTTGAAGGGATTGAAGATATGGGGATCCACTGGCTCAAGAGAGCTAAAAATACGCACACTTAAAGACTAGTATATCTTTTAATGAACCCCCTATTGCTGTGTCTAAATTCGTCAATGTCGCTGTGCACCGGCTCTTAAAAGTGTGACCTGTCGATATGAATGCTCGGATAATTTGCTGAACGATAGAAAGGAATCCTTCAAATTCAAAACACCACTGGACGTTTCATTCCAAAAAGGTACCAAAGTCTGTTTTTCTGCGACAATAAGGATCTTAACATCGCCAAATCCAAGAAATCGGAACAGTATATCCGTGAGAAATTCGAAACTTTATCCAACTCTTCGATGAACACTTTGCTCGCCATTTTGAAAGAGACGCGACGTCATACTTGGACGAGGACTGAACCACTGATTTCCTTGGAGACACTTTCCTCCGCCCCCTGAAAAAGGGTTTTCAAAAATGTGCGGATTCTTGTGAAAGTGGCTTTTTTTACCTTGTTGTCGTTTGCTCAGTTGACAAAAGTTTTACCCCCCCCCCCCCCCAACCCCTCCTCGCCGTTAACCCCTTAGTCATTTTCGTCCCTTTTTAATTCTATCCGTGTATTTTTATCCGTGTATTTTTATCCGTGTATCTCCATATTTGGTCTAAAGCAAAAATTTTGACGCTTCTTTTCCCCTGCAAGCTAATTACAGATGTTGGTGCTTTGATAAGAACGGAGCGGTGTACAACCTGGCTCCACTGCAAAGAGATGAAAGTGATGTTCCGAGGTTTGTAAGACATTAACGGCATTAAAGTAGGGTAGCATTCCAGTTCTTTTGAGGACAATGGCTAAAATTTGCAATGTAGCGAAAACGTAATCCAGCAATGGGCTACTTACAGTGGATAGGCCCTCTTAGCGTCCTGTCTGGCATTTTCCGATTAAATGTTCGAAACAAACTTCATTATTTCAATTACCCTCAGATCTAAATTTTTCTCTTATCTCATAATTTCAACTATACCCGTCACCTACTTTTCTTTCGTTAAAAAACGCTCTGAAAATATTTCACAATGTCTCAAATACTAACATTCTATAAAAGTACTTCCATATGGAATAAAACCCCAGCGAAGCGAATAAATCTGAATGTACAATTGGAAACGAATGAATTCGAATAAAAAGCCAGACTGAATATAAAGAGAAGAGAAAATAGTTTATATAGCTCCGATAAAAAGTACAGTTTATTCCCCACTCACACCAACTAAACATTTTTAATTGATATAAACCAGTTTTTTAAAATAAAAAACAGCAATGGAAAACTGGAACGCAGCCATTTACACAAGATTTAATTAACTCTAGCATGCTCTGTGATTTGCATATAATTTAAGCTTACGTCTAGTTCCTTTTTCCCCCGGCTCTCTACAATTTTATTAATGGACAGTGGAATATACGAACTATTCTGATTGGCTAGAACTCATTGGCATATGAAAAATTTACGACATAGCTTTTCAGTGAGTGTATCTCTGTATGTCCATGATAAATACAAAACCTATCTATTTATCTATCTATCTATTTATACACCAATGTTAAGAGAAACTGATTTGCTGATTTTAAAACAGATTTTTTACCGCAGAAGGCACGAAACATTGGGAGTACGGGTACAATCCTTGTCGTTCCTTCTCGAAGGGTGGTCCCTGTACAGGTGACAATGTGGCTGTAAGTATTTAAAAACTTCCTTTAAGAATGATGAGAATTCTTGACAGTGAGAAAAGGATGTGGTGAAAATGGTAAAAAGCTCTCTCTCCAATTATCGGTAAATAAAATTGTTAAGAGTGAATAACTCATTTTATGCTCTGAAAGGTAAAACCACAACTACGGACCAAAGAATTCAGGTAGATTTCAGATCTGGAACAAAAATATGCATGAAAAAGCAGCAATCTGCTCCTAAAGTCAAAACGGTAAAGAGAAATGGAGATTTTAACATGAAACAAATTCAATGTGCGCAAAAGTGTAGCGTGATTCACATATCAAAGGCCTTCGTGAGATTAATGAAGGCGTTTCATTGAGGTACAGAAAAATTTCCTTCTTGCCTTGAGTCAACTGAAATTTTGCCCGACCAAGGTACGCTTCTAGTCATCGACAAAGGTCCATGGCGTCATTGTAAAGATAAAGCGTTCATAAAAGCATCATCTCCGAATAGTCCTCAACGTTTTTAAAGTGTGTAAAGAGAACTAACGCAAAATTTGTAGACTGAGGTTTTTTTTGCATCACTCACCTCTTTGTGCGACCTCTATTCCTCTCAGGTTTGTCAGTGGTATAAAGATGGAGTAAGTCCCGGGGATTACAATCTCATAGGATGTCAAAGCAACTTTGTCTGTGGAACCGACACAAAATCTAACAAGCCGCAACTGGAATACACCGCCATTAAGTACGTAATATCTTTGTGTTTGAGCAATTACTGTCAAGCCCTCAGCCTGTTGAGCTCGCATTTCAGCATGTACATAGAAATAGAATAAAGCTTGGTCACATGACTGGATACTGGGAGGAAATCATAAGAGGCTTTCCGCAACGATTGACACTGGGATTACTAATTTGTTACTTATTAAGAGCGAATGTCTGTAAATATCGAGCAACCGGCGGCCACGGTCAAAAATTAAATTTCGCTCATATCTTGTCCATATATACTTATTAGTAAGTAACTAAACGTGGTGTAGTTTGTTTTTCAAAAGGCCGCTTGGATTTGGAGAAAATCGACAAAATCAATCTTCGTGGTCGGCGACTTGAAAACAACCAAAATTTGAGGCAAAATGAGGGGGTCTCAAAACTTCGCTCGCACGCAAAAAGGAAGAAAGCGTGGTAAAATATTCCCCGATAAATCAATTTATAAAGGGTTTTAGCCTTAGAATGGCGGTTAATTCTTAACTTAACGATAATGTGGAAGGTAAACAATTTTATTTTAGTTTTGGTTCTTTTTCAAGTCAACGAAGTTTAAATTTAGACCTAAAGTCGCGATTTAATTTTCAGGCATGTGCTACATCTTGGTTTTTCCTGAAACTCAAGCTATATTTTAGTTAAACATTGTACTAAAACATAAGTAAGAACTGGCTTGGGTAATTTAAATTGGGCTTCAGACGAACCTTCTGAACTTGAACAAATTTTGAGTGAAATATGACACATTTGCATAATTCACCAACGCCTTGCTGTTGCCAAAAGGGATCATTGGCATTTCCTGAGAAGAAACCTGATGTACTTCTATAGTACGATAATTAATTTGCTAACACGCAATAGAAATTAACTTACCTTTATAGTTTGGGCCCTTTTTTTACTTTTTCTACTCTCGAGCTATAAAACTCTGCTGGCGCTAACGCATTTGTAATTTGACCTCTAACGATAGGTCATTGGAGATGGGCCAGGTTATTAAAATGTCACTCAAACCGAATGAGCGTTATGATCTAAATTCTTAAGGTGGTTGAACAAAATATATCACGAGAAAAATATGTTTTTAAGACATTTTCGGCGATTTGAAAGATGTTTTTACCAATTCCTAGAATCAGTTACAACATACAGCGAAGAAGTGTGAGAAGACAAGGAGAGGTGTTGCGTGACAACGAACACCATCCTTCGAACTTAAGAATGAGCAGTCTAAAACAAAATTGTTTATACATTTCTTTGATGTTTCCAAAGTTATTTGTTCAATTATACAACAACTGAAAGCCTGCATAGTCTGGCTGCCACCAGCACTTGATTTAAAAGTGTAAAGTGGTGGTCAGTTTTTCGGACACCTGTGCATGTGAAAAAAGCATTGACTATTAAGGAATTTGGAAAACATCAAAATCATACACCCTGCCAGTACACACGAACACTGAGTGGGTTTTAAACTTTGGACAACCTCGATAAATGATCTCGGAAGCGTTTTTCATCTTGAGTGAAGAATCACAATAAAAAAAATCATGTTATTTCATATGCATATTTTGGGGAGGGGTGGCTCTGAATCTTACTTGGGTACTACCTAGTAAGACTCCAGCGGAAAGGTCGTTGAGGGGATAGAAGAATCCGTCGAAAGGGTTACGCTGTAACTCTTGGTCAAGGATGTTAGGTAAGTAATTGGCTCTAAACCCTGTCTCCCCTTTTTCAAATGCTTGCACAGGCTAACCAGCATTAAAAAACTTACATTAGCACACGCAACTAAGAAAATATCGCAAAGTGATTGGGGAAATGCAATCCAGGCAGGGCGGCCTTGTGGAGTGGTAGATGACGTAGCGCTATTTTAAAGTCTACAAACCTCTCCTTGAGTGTGAGGACTTAAGGCACGAGTTTCAGTTTCTAGTATCGAATATATACAAAGAAGGAAACCTGGGGTCTAGAACGCTGACCTGTTCCTCTCTCATTCCTTTACCAAAGGATACGTCAAAGTATATCAGACAATTCCCTCCTTACAGCATGCTCGGCTACTCAAACAAGCTTTAAAATCTGACACTAAAATGATATACCGCAGATACAGCAGGTTAGAAAGCTGGAATGAAACGTGTTTACCAGTGGGTTAGGCCCTGACGTCTTCAAATTCACGTTAAAAGGACACTGTTTAGGCAAAAGCATTAAGTTTACTTTTCCGGTAAATTCCGTCTTGCGGCCTTAGACAACGGACCAGGGGCCCGTTTGCCCAAAGTCCCTATAACTTTTCGGGCCCGAAATCAAATATTCAAATCGAAATAAAAGGATTAAGAGGAGCGCGGGTTGTGGCCGGCAAAATACCTCATTTTTTTCATTAACGGATATTTTTATCATGTTAGATGCAAAACTATTGAAATTTATATCTTGCATGTAAACAACAACAGCTTTAGGGGCCCGTTAGTTATCGGGACTTTCGAGAATTGAACGAGCCCAGAAGCGGATGCAGCCTCAATATCCGCTTCATTGATGACTGCCAGAGAAAGTTATGGTCGGAGACTTTCTTTTCAAGAGTTCTGACCATGAATTTCTGACGAGCCACCAAGTCTCAGTCTCAAGGCCGGTACCAAAGCGCACACTCAGAAAATGGCAAAATGGCCGAGAGTAAAACTGAAAAAAAAAACTATGTGGGTAAAGAAAGTAGTGGAAGCGTTAGGCGAAAGTTGACAGGGGCACCCAACGACAGTTTCCTCCTAAATACATTGGAAACCCTTTTAGGTTATCTAAATTACTAAGTTCTTTGCGGCGCCATATAATTATTATGAGGGCTTCAATGCTATTTTTTTCGACAATTTTGACATTTTTTCTGATTCCTTCTCTCTTACAATTTCGTATCTGAAAATTTTAATTCCCTTTATATGGAGAAAACCTGTCTCGTGTTGGAGAGTCACCCTCCCAGCCGAGAGGGGAAAAAACATTGACCCCAACCGGCCTTCGCGCATGCTCTAATTGTCCGTTCCTTTGCTATGCGAGCCCTTTACCGATACGGATTTGCCGGTCGGACCGAAATGTCCCCTTCCATTTTACAAAATTATCTTCCCCAGGACCACCGATCTGTATCCTGCTTACAAGCACGATAACCAAACTCGCGGTGGCTTTGGTTTGGTCTGTGCAACTGGAATGTACCTTCCACTGAGCAAGTGGTTTTTCGCAAATTTCAAACAGGAATTTTTTTGAATGGAAAGCGCGTAAAGTGCCTACAGAGAAACTTTGGCCCGGCTTGGAGGCTGACCCTACCATTACAAAAGGGTGACTGGACAAGGTGGGTCATCCTTCTAGCCGAGCCAACTTTTTGTAATTTCAACGGTTCGCCATGTTTTGTAAAGAAATGCGTGAAACGTTGCCTCTTCCAGGAAAGCTCGGGTAGGCGGGTGACCATTCTGCTGGAGACAAATTTTCTTCATCTAAGAGGGGCCTAAATTTTAGTTCTTTACATTAATTTCCATAGTCCAGCTGACGCACATTTTTTTGTTGTTGTTTTTTGTTCTACAATGTGGAAAACTGCAATTAAAAAATACAGTGGAACCCCGTTGGTGCGACCAACACTGGGCCATAAAAGCCAGGTCATAATAGCGAGGTGGACGCATTAAAGAGGTCTTCAAAATAATAAAATGACTCGGAGATTTTCACGTCTGGGTGGAAAGACTATGGGAGGTGAGCTGAGGCAAGAGGTGGTCGTATAAACGGGGTGGTCGCAAGGCAGGGTTCCTCTGTATACAAACAGAAGCAAGAATTTGACGATGGAATAACCATGCTCAGATTAGAAAAAATATATATACTGAAAGATAATTGCAGAATGTTTACAAAAACTGTTATCCAAAACAATGGAACTTGCATATGCGAGAGGAAAGACAGCCGCCTGATAGGTAATAACGCGGTGAAATAGCTAGAAATTGAAGCCTGAACTCAATCAAAGGCCCATACAAGGCGACGGAGGGAAGTTGACGTGAAAAACGATATTTTTGGACTTATTTAGTATTGTATGGAAGCACACTTTAAGAAAACTTAGGAAAAAAAGAAAATAAACATGATTTGGATTGTTAGTAGCATAATATGCTACTTTTGGCAAGAACATTAAAAAAAGGCGTCGCTCCAATGGTTAGATTAGGAAACCTGTGAATCCTGTCACGCAACACTTTTGACCACACTTTTATGACCAAAGAGGTATCGGCAGCCCGAAAGTTTCACTATCAAAATCGCAGTTTTTGTGAGACCTAGAATTTTTAAATGGCAATGGATGTAAAAGTTTGACTGCGGAAAAGAAAGGCCAGCAATGCCAAGAAATGTTCTGTTTCAGGTTATTTTCACGGACCACGTTTCCTCGAGTTTTTGGATCTTTGGTTGATTAGCTTGGGACAAGGCGCAATGCCAGTTAACCAGAACGGTAACAAAAATTATCGTTTCAGTACAAATGTCTTTAATACAAGTGCGATTGTGAGTTAAGTTTCTTTTGGAGAGCCCAGCCATCGTGACTTGTCGAGCAACAACCAACCGACGTTCTTGAAAAGTCTCATATTTCAAGCAAAATTTATTCAACTTCAGAAAGTTCGTGTGAAGTACAAATTTAATTACCCAGGCCAATTCTTACATATGTTTTAGCACAATGTTTAAATAACATATGACTTGAGTTTCAGGTAAAACCAAGGTGTAGCACATGCCTAAAATATAAAAGGCAACTTTCTGCCTAAATTTAAATTTCGTTTAGTTGAAAAAGAATCCAAACTGAAATAACATTGTTTATCTTCCCGATTATCGTTAAGATAAGAATTCATCACCAAACCAGAAGGGGAACCCTTTATAAATTGATTCATCGGGGAATATTTTACCCTGCTTTATTCCCGTGTGCGTGCGAGCGAAGTTTTGAGACCACCTCATTTTGACTCAAATTTTTGTTGTTTTTAAGTCGCCGACCACGAAAATTGATTTTGTCGATTTTCTCCAAATCCAAGCGGCCTTTTGAAAAACAAACTACACCACGTTTAGTTACTTACTTATGCCTATCTATGGACAAGATATGAGCGAAAATGATTTTTTGACTGTGGCCGCGAAATTTCGATTTTGCTCGATTTTTACAGACATTTGCTCTTAAGGCCGGTTTCCACCACCAAGTTCTGATTCCCCCGACTCCGTCATGCGAATGACTCTGCTTACGACTACGATTTTTTATTTTCAAAAGGTCATAAGCGCTGTTACGACTCCGCTTACGACTCCGACTCCGACTCCGTCGCTAGTGAAAACCATCCTTAAATGTATTTCAAAACGAAGTTTTCTCTGTGGACAGAGGAGTCAGCTTTCCACATTCTACTAGAGAAACAGATAAAGAAATACGCCACCAGCACATCTCCCATAATGCACCTTATTTGCCCCTTAAGATTTTGCATAAGCATTGTTTTCAGTTTCTCTTGGGATGGCTGTAATACCCAGGAGAGATGGAAAACAAAGGTTATGCAAAAATTGGGGAGGGGGGGGGGGGGGGCAATAAGGTGCCTTATGGGAAATGTGCAAGTGGCGTATGGAGGAAATACATACAGACGGGAAAAACCTCGGCAAAAGTGTTGAAATGAGAACTTTCTTAAAATAAACCTTTTCAATAACAAACTCTGACTGATTAAAAATTAGGTTAAAAAACGGGCTACAGGTTATGATAAAAGGGATAACATTAGAACCTTCTAGGTTTGTTGTTGTTGTTGTTGTTGTTTTGTTTTATTTCTTGTTGTTGTTGTTTTTGTTTTGTTTTGTTTTTTTTATGTTTTTTGTTTTTCATTTTTTTTATAAAAAAGTGAGCGAAAATTTCATTGACATCCCTAAGAATATATAAGTCTGCTGTCCTCCCCTACTTCTCATACTGCGGGTTAACATGGCACTTTTGTAGGAAGTCAGGCCGCAATAAACTAGAAAGGATTAACGAGAGGGGGCTAAAGGGAGTTTTTGATGATAGGAGCTCAACAGATAGGGTGTGTCCTTCATGCGTCAAGTATTATGGTGCAATTTATTTATGCTGTAAATTTACTTATTGAATAAGCCTTTTTCGAGTTGTCTCAAGTCTCCGTTTCAACGCGAGGCTAAGTGCGAAGCTATTGATATGAAATCAACTTTTTATTCTCATGCAAAAAAACTCATTTTGCTCTCAGCCTCGTTTCGAGAGTGAGAGTCTTTGGAACTCGTAGATGTCCTATTAGATTGCACTTTATATTATCTCACAACATATTTTACTAAAGTAGGAAGGTATAATTATTACACGTCTTGTGTCTAGGTTTTATGAACTATCTTTAATAGTTTTTAGTAAATACTATAACAGTGGATAGTGTTTTGCGCACTCTCATTGGCTACTTAAAGTCGGGACATCCAGTGCTATTCACTGATTCACCTCCGGCTCCTCCGAGCGAGCAACGCCAAACTCGCGTAAGTTACGAGAAAAATGGTTTCCCGTTTTGCCGCCGTAACGAACAAAGACATTTCACAAATAATTTAACAAGCTGTTCCCGAAATACAGGAAGGAGGTGACTAAATTCGGTTTGGAAGCTTTAACAGGTAAAGCTTTGTCTGTTTGATTTGAATTTATCGATGAAACTGGTGAAAAAGTTTTTTGTTTACAAATGTAAATAAAGTAGCGCGTTACTTTATTATATTGAGCTGACATGTTCATAAATAAGCTTAAAACTTTAATGAATCCACTACTAGCCACCTCCACTTCAGTGAATAATTATGTATTACTTGTAGATGGTTGCATATATCAGTATTATAAGTATTATTTTGGTTGGTTGATCCATTGATGGATAGACAGATTGATTGATTGATTGATTGATTGATTGATTGATTGATTGATCGATTGATTGATTGATTGACTGATTGGTTGATTGATTGATTGATTGATTGATTGATTAAATGCTTGCGTGATCAAAGATTGCATCCCCGTCATTTTGCGACCGCTTACGGAGATCATCAACTGTACGATTCTCTACTCACGTCTACCTGCCCTGCAGCATGGGAGAAAGCGGGTGATCATGAGGTGGCATTTAACAACCGCCCGTTTTCTCTCTTAGCCGTGGCTTCTAAGATTTGTGAAAATATCGAGCTAAATCAATTTGTCTCATACTTCACACATATCAACAATAACAACCGGCTGTCATCTCACAAAAGTGGAAATAGGAAGTTCCATTCTACTGAAACTCTCGATATTCATACCACGGATGCTATATTGGAAGGAATGGACAACAAAAAAAACACTGCTCTCGAAAGCTTTCGACTGGATCAATCATCGCAGATTACTTCGCAAATTGTCACAAATCGACGCGACAGCTTCCATAGTAAACGGCATGTGCTAAAACCTAGACGATGGATTCTAGACGATAGACGAGATACGACGGACGATAGATGATGGGCGATACCATTTTTACAGACATTTTTTACGAGGGTTATAGTTACTTCAAACTATGCGAGACCTGTGTACACGAGCGTTAATTAATTATTAATTCAAATTTGCCACGCAAGCGCGGGCAACTAATTTTTTGCGCGTTAAAAAAAGTGCAGTTTGTAAAATAGAATCCGTGAAAGACAAAAGCACAACAGTTAATAGAATTTAGATCCACACATTTGTTAAAGTGACATTTATTGTCATTACATCTTTTAGGGATAAAAGGAACAACAAAGGTGAAGTAATTAATCTACAGGCATTTCCTTGAATATCGTACATTGGCTATCGTCTATCGTCTATCGTCTGGGTTATAGCATTTGCCATAGTAAACTGGTTTCAAAGCTACTTGTCCGACCGCTCTAAGTTCATTCGCATAAATTCCACCTTATCAGACCCCCTGCCAGTCTCTCATGGGGTGCCCCAAGGGGCAATTCTCTCGCCTTTAATTTTCTGCATATATATGAATGACTTTTCCTTCACTTGATGGCTTCTTCATCGCTCAGCTGGGCAAAGCCATGTTCTCTCTGTTGCGGGTTTCTTGCTCTCGTGTTCTTCTTTATTGCCCGCGCTGAATTTCAGTTCGGCGTTCTGTTGTTGCTCTAGAGGAGTTCTCCCCGGCGAGGATTTGCATCCACTTTTTGAATCTTTCCTGGGTCATTTGCGTTGAAGGAAATTGCTCGTGATCAAGAGCCATAATGGGACAGAGAGGGAATCTTAGGGCGTTGGCTGGGATACGTGAATTTCACTCAAGTTATTTTTAGGGGTTGTAATTAGACGGAAGTCTAATTCCCGGGATGTCCGCTCATTTTAATCGATTGTTTGAAACATCATCAAGTCCACGCGTGACTGCCTCAAAACAAACAATGCAGAATATTGTAATGGAAACTGTTGAATATTGAACATGACCTTTTCGAGTGAGATTTGCAGGCGTCTAGAATTCGGCACAATATTTTAGATGAGCCCTATAGTATAAAAATTTGTTTCACAGACGATGAATAAAACAGCAAACCTTTAACTTGAATGAAACACAATAGTGCACCATGAACCGGAAAAACATACCTTATTACATAAAATTTTGGCGACACGTTAATTTCGCGATTTGCGAGATTTTGTATTTTGAATCACTTTAATTTCGCGATCCTTAGTAAGACGCTAATTAACTATCTTTTTTATCTTATCCTTGAAGAAAATAGAACAACTTCATTTACAATGACGTCAAATTTTATAACAAGAGATGCAGCGACAGGTCTACATGAAAACAGTAACAACAAAGTTCTCACAATTTTCTCAAGAATTTTACTTGACCATGATCTCCATAGTCGTTTGTGTAAATTCTGCTTACGGCATCCACTGCAGGCAGCACATCTTTTGAGCAGTCGTCAAATTGTCCATTTACTGGCTCTTTGTAGTGCCTTTCCACTAGTTCCTTGAACCTCTCAATGGCTTCTACATTGTTCGTGGATGCTTCCATTCTTACTGTCGCTTCTACTGGTATCTCCAAGCCTCCTTGTATATGTGGTGACCGTCGAACTGTGTGCTTCTTTTACAGTGACGAAGACATCAGCGCCTCTTGAAATCAGGAATCTTGAAAAGCAGTGTCGTTATCAGTCACGATTCCCGAGTTTTTAAAAATAAAGATTCGTGATTCTTAAAAGATTTTTAACTATGACTCATGATTCATGATTCCGCTTCCATCCTGAATCAAGAATATCTTTCCAACCACAGGTAGCCCAAGCTCGAAATATGAGCATCGGCGAGCATCGGCATTGTTGCGTAACATTCAAAATATAAGGATTTGTATGGGAAAAAAAACCTATCGTTTCCGTAACCTACGAAAATGAAAGGATTTCAATAAAAAACAGCTCACCTTACTTAAAATTTGTGTTACGTCTCTCCTGTGTGGTCCACGGGCCGATTTATGGCCGTTTTATGGGTTTTTATGTAAACGGCTTTCTCTCTATATAAAGAAAAATATACGGAAACGATAGGTTTTTTTCCCCATACAAATCCCCTGAAATCCTTATATTTTGAATGTTACGCAACAATGCCGATGCTCGCCGATGGTCATATTTCGAGCTTGGGCTACCTGTGTTCCAACAGACTGAGGACAGCGGACCAGCCTTTACACCACGAGTTGTAACAATGGGGTTTACAGTAATTTTTGTTTTGCAATAAACAGTTTAGAACACCGATAAGGTATGACACGTAGGGAAGCGTTACATTTGTAAACAAAATCCTTACTGAAAAAAATTTTCACTTACAATTTCATTACATTTACTTTACCAAAACCATCCCAAGTAAAATATAACATATGCGTGGCAGCCTTATACGGAAACACAGCTTTCTCTTTTAAGTAAAACATAATATTATTGCTGGCCTCCTATTTCGATCCTATTATTCGAAAGAAAATCTGTATTTTGGATCTCCTCAGATTATTAGTGTGTGACATGGTTGCCATGCCAGGAAAATTCATTCTTTTCCCTATGAGGGACAATTTAACAAGTCAGGGAATTTCCGTATGAGATAGGGAAAATTTGACTCTTTAAAATAAATCGGGGGGGGACATATTCACAGAAGTTAAACATGTTCCTTTGGCAGAATAATGTTCGGTTGGAAACCTAATACAATTCTAATATACATAATGATATGATTCTCTACTTAAAAAGCCAATTTAGAATAGTATTCAATTCCTATACTCTGTAAAACCTACGCAAAGACATGTCGATATAATTATCTCTACTAGAAGCCTATTTACAAAATTATTTAGGTTTTATACTCTCATTTTCTCTTATAAACCTACAAGAGACCATCATATTGTGGCTATCTCTACTAAAAACCTATTTAGAATAAAAACAAACTCGTATACTCTATAAAATCTGCGTAAAAACATCAGTAAAATACAGGTTTTGTGACACTTGTGTTTCTGGATTTCTGGAGAAAAAAAAGTGAAAGTCTGGTGTCCTTAGCGCCCTAACTAAGTATTTGTCTTAAATGTTCTGGCAATGTTCAAAGTTTAAGATGACCGACTTCTGCATTCGCGCAAGTACGCCCCGTGTTCTCCCTCCTAGTAGCTTCCACACCGACTTCTCTAGGTGTTTAGAGTAACCACCCAGTACGTCAATTATTACTTTGTATTGTTCTCCCAATATCTCTGGTCCAGCTCCCACATCATGGGGCCATACTTGAGTGTCTTTTCCTCATCTTTCTTAGCTCTACTGTGCAGACTTCTTTCCTCTCGTGGCTAACAGGTCGCGCGTGGATCCGTTTGCTCTAACTTCGTTGTGCTCTGTTTAGATGGGAATATCCCAAAACGCCTTACTCGTGGTGTTCTGGTAGGCTGGTTCTGGCATCACCGGTATGTACCATGCCCGCGATGGTGTATGCAACACAACCTTTTAACCATGCAAAGCAGCTTGTTATGCTTAGGCTGTCATCTTCCTATCTGATACGGAATAACTTTTCTAGTCACTTTTTGTCTTTAGAGATCTCCAAGAACTGCATCTCGTGAGATTTCTTCAACAGATTCCCAGCTCTTGCTGCAGTGACCACCTTTCGTATGTTATAACACACACGGGATTTAGGATATCTAGCTGAAGTGTGATGTTGAGTTCTTCAGCGTACACTGTAATTTTCAGGGAGTTATAATAACTCCTCTAGTGGGGCTAATTTAACTCCTTGCAGTGGAGTTATTTTTCGTGGAGTTACTTTAACTCCAAAAAGGAGTTTAAAGAACTCTTTTTCAGGAGTAAAAGTGACCCCAGATATTGAGGAGTTAAAATAACCCCAAAAAAGGAGTTATCCTGTACCTAAAATTTTTACTCCACTTTCAGAGTTAAATTAACTCCAAAAAGAGTAAAAACAACCCATGTAAGGAGTACAAATAACCCCATTTCGGAGTAATTTTAACTCCAGACTGGGAGTAAAAAGAACTCTTTTTCAGGAGTAAAAATGACCCCAAATTCGGAGTTAAATTAGGAGTTAAATAACCCCAAAAAAGGGGTTATCCTGTACCTAAAATTTTTACTCCATTTTTGGAGTTATAAGACCTCCCTAAAAATTACGGTGTACTTAGCTACTTCCTTTAAAAGCGACTGGTGGCCTGATTCCATGGCGTGTTCTTCAAATTCTCTGACTGCTTCCACAATCTGGTTTGAGCTTTTACTCGTGTCTACTGATCGCATGCCTCTACCCCCTTTCCCCCTCGGTAGATATAACAAAGAAGTTAGGCTAGCTGGGTGCTTACCATCATTCTCAACTATGATCTTCCGAGCTGCTATGTCCACATCTCTTAACTCTGATAGAGTCCTATGCTGTGTCCACATTAAGTACCGTAGCACCGGGAGCGCATACGGATTAGTTGCCTGTACACGGTTACAGTCAGACAGGGGGCTGAACCATATAATAGACATCCTCCGTAGATACTACTTAGCCGCACACGCTAGGACCAGTCATTCATCCTGTCGAACGTTCTCTAACACTCCCAGAAATTTGTGGTGTTTTCCTTCCCCAAGATCCATGATGGTGGTTGTCTCGTCCATCCTTATACCAGACTCGTATAGCACTTGGGCTCCCCTCTTTACGTTACCACTGAGCACTTTTTCTGATTCCAGTGTAGGCCGATATCCTGCATCGCTCCTCTAGTCTCCTTCAGCACTCGGTTTAGCTTGCTCTCGGAGGCAGGAAAAACCTTCAGGTCGTCGATAAACAGGAGATCGGTGACTTTGACTTCTATAGGCTTGGATAACCGGTATCCCTCCGTTGCCTGCAGGCGCCACGCTACTGGGTTCAGCCAGCGTAAATAATCTAGGACACAAAGAGTCCCCCTGGGGTAGTCCCTTCATGAACTTTATTTTTCTGGAAGTCTCTTGACCTTGCCTTGTTGTTGCTACTACCCCAGTACTCCGGCTCGCCCATTACCCAACCAGACGGGAAGCCTGTGTACGTCAGTCATCGCACATAGCCAATCATGGTCGCCAGAGTCGTAGGCTTTGCTCATGTCACTCCATGCCATGCTTAAATTCCGTTTGCCTCTCCGGCAATCCAGCATTACTGCTGTATCGATTAGAACGTTATCCATCGTACCGAAACACCCTGATTTCGCTCCTGTTTGCTGGTCTTCCATCCGGCCATAATCTTCAAGGTGTTGGTCCATGGATGCAGGGGGGCAAGATGTAAACCACTTACACAGGTTTTTCAGACAAGTAGTAGGTCTTTGATTTTCACTCATCGACGATTACTTCATAGCTTTAAAAGTCCAAAAGATGTTGAAGGAAGAGAGTTGATAAATTCGAATGCGATATTCATTGTTCTTGTAGCAACTTTAAACGTCCGAGCGATGCTTAGCGTTCCCGAAAGTTCAGCGTTCTGCATGTTATGAAGAACTCCGTTAGTCTTACTTCCGACCAATTCGTCCTCCTTGGCTCAATCCCCCTAGTACGTCCATTATGATATTATGTTGTTTTACTTCATATCCTTGGTACTTCGAATTCTGCTTCAATTCTCAACGGAGGGGTCCGTATTTCGTGCTTTTCTCCTCCTACTTTTTCTCCCGGTTTGTAACCCATGGGCAGCTCATCTCCAGCTTGATGACTCGCTTTGACTCGTGGTTGACAATCCGAGCATCTGCTCCGTTGGCTCTAACTTCCTGGTGCTCCGCAAATAGAGGGATGTACATACCAGAATGCTTGCGCATTGTTCGCCCCGTACACTGTCTTCGGTTTCAGTGGCGAGTACCAAGGTGGCACTGAGTCTGCAAGGCCTAGGTCTTGCAGAACCTCGAAGAAAAGTATCGTCAGGGCTGCGTTATATCGGGTAACGTACTTGTTCTGTGCAAGGGCAGTACAACCAGCCAGGACATTGGCGACACTTTCAGGGGCCTTAACACATAGCCTACACACCACCTCACCCGTCGTACCTGTGTGCGTTTTCTGGCAGGCATACAGCCTCGTCGGTAATAACTGTTGGTAGAGATCAAAAATCTCGGCCACTGTACGTGTTGGGCATTGTTTCAGGCCGCTTAGCCACCTGAGACAGCCCTCCAAGTTAAGGCTCTCGTCTTCGCTTCTCGCGGAGATTAGTTTCTCCTGTCAGTTCTGTTCATGCGCCGCTTCCCATGTCTTGTGTTCCAAACACCTTTTCAGCTCTGCCTTCAGTTTCTCTGCTGTTATCACCTCTCTAATATCACGCTTTATGTAGGTTGGATTTGGGTACTCTAGCTGCAACTGGAGGCCCATGTCCTGTGCATACCTCGCTGCCTCTTTAACTAACGAGATATGACCTAACACTTCCGCTCTCTCTTTAAACTCACGAACTATCGCCATCGCTAGGTCACCATTTCCATCTAACTTCACTGCCGCCTTTATCTTCGTCACTTTACACTCTCCTTGATCGAGCGCAGAACTCTATCTCCTTTCTCCCTTGACACGTATAGAATAGCAGTAGAACTATTATTATTGTTATTATTATTATTATCATTATAATTATTATTTAAAAATCTGTTTACAATTCCCTTCGATTAAAAGACCACTTAATTTTGCTTAGAAAAGGTTAATTTAATTAAGAAAAATTATTCGAATTAAAAACATTTCATTTCAATAAAAACTATCAGCCTCTAAAATAAGAACGTTTTATTATTATTATTATTATTGTTTTAGTTTTTACTGCAATGAAACTAATCATGGAGTTACGCCAAGTAAAAATAAGTTCTATGTCTATTTCCCTATTTAAGAAATCCAGACTGGAAGGTCATTATCAGGTTAGAGTGCAATCTTTCGTTGGATACAGTTTATGATGCTCAATTCAAAGTAGCTCGGGATAAAAAAATTCCTTGGGTAAGTATTTTAATTAAAAGACATATATATATATATATCATTTTTGATTTATGACTAGTGTAATGTCAAAGGCAAAAAACTGCTCTGTGGTTTAATCACCAGGGGCCCGTTTCTCGAAAGTCCCGGTAACTTTTCGGGCCCGAAATCAAATATTCAAATCGAAATATAAAGAATAAGAGTGCTGATCTTGGCTAGCAAACTACTCCATTTTGTTTCATCAACTGATAGTTTTATCATGTTGGATGCAAAACTATTGAAACCTGTATCTTACATGTAAAACAACAACAGCTTTACGGGCCCGCTAATTATCGAGACTTTCGAGAAACGGGCCCCTGCAGGACTCCGTCTTGAGACTTAATGAGATAAGAACTAAGCTAAATAGCTTTTGTTTTGCTTTATTTTTTAGGAATTCACTTTCATGCATAAGTGCGCGTGTCCAAATGCTTGTCTTGAAGGAATGCCAACTAGCGGTAAGTTACACGCTATGCTGACGGTTGTTGAAGGCACAAATGTAATAACTGGTCACAAATGTAATAAAGGTCACAAGTGTAATAACATTTGGTCACAAATGTAATAAAGTTCACAAGTGTAATAACATTTGGTCACAATTGTAATAAACATCTAAACTAAGCTAAAACAAAAATCACAACGAAATCTAAAATCCCACAGAGGACATTCTTTCCTACGCTTTTACATCACACTGTGCAGGAGTAAAAATTTTTAGAAATTTAAAAATTTTCAAAAGATATCACATCAAATCAAAGGTGGACTGAATAGCAAGCACTTAATACAAAAGGCCAAAAATTTCTAGAGGCAGCGGACGAAAGATTGGGGGGCCATAAGAAATTTAACTTCATCATACGAATATACTTTTATCTACTGTTTACATGTTTCATGGGTAAAACGTTAGCACCTGCTTTGTATAAAGAAAATATAATCGAAGCCAAGGAGCCACAGGAAAACGCATTTTTTTTTCCTCTGGTTTTGTTTTTTTATTGTTTTGTTGCTGCTGAACTTTTTTTTTTTTTTCTCAAATTTGTATGATTTTCAACCTTCCTATGTAAAGTAAAGTTGTTATAAAAAAGTACCATACAATTCTATGGCTGATGCAGGTTATTGGTTCAACTGTCGTCATTTCATTATTTGGACCTCTCAAAACAAACGGGTAGTTTTCTTACTGTTTTCTTGCCGCCAATCTTCGTGAGATCCACTAATGGCCAACGGTGAAACTTTCAATTTCCCCGTTGCCTAGCACGTGAGCTTAATTCTACTCCAAAGTAAGCGTGCAGATTGATGATTTCATTCACGACTGCTTTAATCTGTTTTCGAGCAAAGACACAATCATCTTCCTTTCTAGCTCTTTGTCAAGTGTGCAGTACTTTAAGGGATGTAAATAGAGAATTGCAGTCCCAAAAATGATTAATTCCGATTAGCTCAAAAAACTTGAAACTTGACCTTGTAAACAGCTCCCGTTGCCTAGCACGTGACAAAATTCTATCCAAAGTAAGTGTGCTGTTATTTTGATTTGCAGACCAGTATGATACGCAGCTCTTTTAACATGGCTTTGCGGAAACAGCGTCATTTCTATCTATTTGCAAAACGCGCCAGATTTTTGATAGTGGCAATAAAAAAAAGCAGACCTAAAAATTTATTTCCTCCGGTCAGTCTGTCCCGGGAGGAGAGAGTACTACCAGAGCCACACCACATCCCTCAGGGATCGACATAGACATAGATGTCACGGAGTTTTGTGTTACTTTTCGCGCGTGACATTTTTTGACCTTAGATGTAGCCGATCACGTTTCGAACACGTGATCATGTGACACTTTGAACGGAGTAGTTTTTCGATTTAGAGAATTGTTATTTTGTTGAAGGCACGTGTATCGGTTTAGAAGCCCGTTACTTTTGTGGAACCCTATCGTTTTTGGCAAGTGTATCGGAATAGAAGCCCGTTACTGTAGAGATCTATTGGTTTCGAATAAAATCTATCACATTGGGTCCCAAGAGCCGGATTTGGAGTCAGAACTAGCTGAATTATGCCTGGAAAACTAGCGAAGAACCTGAAAATACGTGCGGCGCATCGCTTACACGCAAGGAAAATTCTTTCATCAGTCGATGAACTTCTCATGGATTACGATGGGTCTGATACCACTAAAGACAAGATAAAACGGATAACTATTACGCTCAATGACAAATTAGCGACCTTAAAGACCTTGGACGAATCGATTTTGGCGGCAATCGACGAAGGAAATTTAGAACCGGAGATAGAGGAATCTGAAGAGTTTCGCGCGCGAATTCACGGCGCCCTTGTCAAGTTGCAGAAATGTGAAAATTCTCATGGCAAACAAGAATCGCCTCAAGGAAGTCAAGGTGGGTCTGTTCCATCCAGTTCTAGTAACGGTGCGAAGCTACCAAAACTACACATAAAAAGATTTGCTGGCGACCCAAAAAACTGGCAAACATTTTGGGATTTGTTCTCGCTTGCGGTGCATAAGAACGCTTCGCTAACTAATGTTGACAAGTTTAATTATCTGCGAAGTCTATTAGATGGCCCAGCTCTAAATTCTATCACTGGATTACCATTAACTGAGCTGAACTATAAGGAGGCTATTGAAATCTTAACCGATAGATTTGGAAACAAGCAGATAATTATTAGCTCTCACATGGAGGCCTTACTCAAATTACAGCCTGTGAATGCCATGTCTAACGTTAAGGGAATCCGAGCTGTTCTCGATAATTTGGAAATTCAGGTTAGAGGTTTACAAGCACTGGGAATTGATTCTGCACAGTATGGAGCTCTTTTGATTCCTATATTCATGGAGAAGTTGCCCGAAGAATTGCGATTGATTGTCAGCAGGGAACATAAGGATAACTGGGAGCTAACTTCTGTAATAAAAGCTGTCAAAAATGAAGTGGAGGCCCGTGAAAGGTGTGGTATGAATACATCTGTGGAGAAAAAATCCCCATTAAAGAAATCGTTTAACCCTGGCAACGAATCAACTGCGAGTGCATTGTTGAGCGGAAATCGTGGGGAGTTAAACTGTTTGTTTTGCAAAGGAAATCACCGAGCGTCTGAGTGCCAAGTTGTAACAAATATTGATGAAAGAAGAGAAATTTTGAAGAAACAAGGGAGGTGTTTCAATTGCCTGCGCCGTGGGGGGCACCTAGCCCGTAACTGTGACACCAAAATTCAGTGCTTCAAGTGTAGTGGTCGTCACCATTTGGCAGTTTGTAATAGTAGTATGGCAGACAGCAATAATATTCCTGCTGGGGCAACAGCCTCACCTGCATTGCATATTGGTTCTGGGATGCATGTTTTCTTACAAACTGCTCAAGTAAATGTCTCAATCCCGGGGAAGGAACTCTCTCATAGTCTCACTGTACGTGCAATTTTTGATACTGGAGCCCAGCGATCGTATATCAACCAAAAGGTAGTAAATACCTTGAAATTGAAAACTGTCAGGACAGAGAGACTGAAAATTGCAACATTTGGGGATCAGAACCAAGAGCTGGAAGCTGTCAACCTGGTCGAACTTTCTTTAACCAAATCAGGGACAGACTTTAAAACAACATTGAATGCATTTGCAGTCCCTCACATTTGTAATGATTTACAAGGTCAAGATTTGGAATGGGTTAAAGGAAGATATCCCAGCTTAAGAAACATTGAATTTGCTGATGTGTGCCCTGCCAGCAATACAATGCAGATTGATTTGTTGATTGGTTCAGATTATATCTGGGATTTCTTTGATGGCAAGTCAGTAAGGGGGGAGGAGTCAGGTCAGGGTGGACCTGTGGCTGTATCTACCAAGTTTGGATGGGTGTTGTCGGGTCCGGTGGAAAATCTCCCGAGGGAGAAACTTTCAAGTATTCAGTTTTCGTCGACTCACGTGTTGAGGACGGAGTCAAGGGTTGTTGATGATACGCTGCAAGGGGATTTGGATAGATTGTGGGATCTGGATTCTGTCGGCATTCGAGATAAGGATACTGTTCTTGAAGCCTTTGAGAAGAATTTGAGTTTTGAAGATGGCAAGTATCTGGTCCATCTACCTTGGAAGGAGCAACATGGACTGTTGCCAGATAATTTTGAGAACTGTGTGGCAAGATTGAGCTCGCAGCTTAAACGTCTTAGAAAGGATCCAGAGATCTTGAAAGAATATGACTCCATCATACAAGATCAGTTGCAGAGTGGTATAATTGAGCAAGTAGACTGTGCCAAGCGTCCTGATGTTGGAAGGGTGCATTATTTACCGCATCATGGGGTGGTACGCCGGGATGCCCTTACAACCAAACTTCGTGTTGTTTTTGATGCGTCGTCAAGGCCCAGCAGTGATAGTCCAAGTCTTAACGAATGTCTTTACTCAGGACCAGCCTTAACTCCAACAATCTTCAATGTTCTCCTCCGGTTTAGAGAGAAAAGAATTGCACTTGTAGGAGACATTGAAAAAGCCTTTCTCAGTGTGGGAGTTGCTGAAGAAGATCGTGATGTCCTGCGATTCCTCTGGGTGGACAGTTTGGAAGAAGAGAATCCCGGATTGATGTTATATAGGTTTTGTCGTGTGGTGTTTGGAGTCAATGCTAGCCCTTTTCTTTTGAATGCCACTTTGAAGTATCATATCAGTCAATATGAGGCTGACCCTGGTTTGGTTCAGAACTTGTTGAATTCATTTTATGTGGATGATTTGGTGACAGGAGAAAGGGGTGTCGAGGAGTGTTTGTCGCTTTATCAGAAGGTCTATGTTCTCCTGTTTACTTGCTGTTCTGTGAGAGCAGTACATTTGAAGCTTGCTACGGACCTGTCAGTTGATGTATTCATCCGTTGCCTGAGGAGATTCGCATCTAGAAGAGGTTTACCAGAACTGATTATCTCGGACAATGCCAAAACGTTTAAGGCTGCAGATAAAATTTTGAGCAAGTTATTTTCTTACCCAAGAGTCAAGAAATTCCCGGCCAGTAAAAGAATTGACTGGAGATTTAATGTGGACAGAGCGCCCTGGTGGGGTGGTTTTTTTGAGCGATTGATTCAGAATACAAAGAGATGTTTGCGGAAGACACTTAGGAACGCTAAGTTAAACTATGACGAATTGCACACTGTTCTCGTCGAGGTTGAGGGAACTCTCAACTCTAGACCCTTGACTTACGTATCGTCAGATGATCCTGAAGAACTATTGACACCAAGTCACTTGATGTATGGAAGACGAATATTATCACTGCCGGAGGTAACAGGAAATCGACAAGCCTCACTTGACCATACAATGTCCTCGGAAGATCTCCCAAGAAGACGGAAGTACTTGGGATTGTTACTGGAACACTTCTGGAGGCGCTGGAGCAGAGAATATGTTACAGAGTTAAGGAACCTGCATCGGCAGAAATCCAGGCCTAGATCCAGTATTGCTGTATCTGAGGGAGATGTTGTTACCGTTTTCGAAGACAATCTGCCCCGTAGTCAGTGGAAACTTGGACGAGTGGAGCAGTTGATCCATGGTGCGGACGATCGCGTTAGAGCAGCTGTAGTCAAGGTTATCAGTAAGAGTGGTAGACCTGTTACTATGAAGAGGCCAGTGCAAAGGCTGTTTCCCCTGGAGATACCTGTCGTGACTAATGATGAACAACCTCGGGAGGAGCAGATAATTGATGGCATCAGGCCTCCCAGGCGTCTTGCCGCTCGAAATGCTGATTATATTCGGAGACTAGTTGACCAGTGATTCGACTGGTCAAGGGGGGAGTGTGTCACGGAGTTTTGTGTTACTTTTCGCGCGTGACATTTTTTGACCTTAGATGTAGCCGATCACGTTTCGAACACGTGATCATGTGACACTTTGAACGGAGTAGTTTTTCGATTTAGAGAATTGTTATTTTGTTGAAGGCACGTGTATCGGTTTAGAAGCCCGTTACTTTTGTGGAACCCTATCGTTTTTGGCAAGTGTATCGGAATAGAAGCCCGTTACTGTAGAGATCTGTTGGTTTCGAATAAAATCTATCGCAATAGACACTTTATTTTATGTGGTACATATGCTTAGTCATACGGCCATCCTGTAGATATCCCACAAGTAAATTTAGGGTAAAAATTAAATAGTACATTTCACAAATTTTATTTACTAATTCCTAGGAGTTTTCCAGTTTTCTTTTTGCGAAGAGCACCTCCCTCACTTTTATATGGAGTTACCCCCGGGTCTGTCTGGATTTGGTGTTGTCTGCTATCAATTCTGGTCAGTGTCTTGACGCAACATTCCAGTAGTCTTTGCGAACAAGCGGGCACGTTGGTTAATTCAGATACAAGATGAGGACTGTATGTGCAATGCTTTTGGCTCTCTTTATCTGCTTGTTATTTCTCCGTAACTGCGCGGCTGTAAAACGAAACGAAAGAGGGAGAGGAGACAGAGCCAAATCAGCCATTGATGATGCGATTTATGATGTTCTGATCAGGATGATTGAAGGCGAACGTTTACCAGCCGTAAAGGATCGAACAAGAGCACAGCGATCAGCGGCGGTGCGCTACTGGAGAGCTCATGGAGATTTATCGGTAAAGGAAGAAGGAAGCTCCAAATTTATCTACTCTAAAGCTTCAGGGCGTCGGATACTAAGAGTTTCAGAAGTGCAAAACGTTATTTCCCATGAATATAAAAGGGTAAAAGGGTCGGGCGCTGCAAAATTAGTAGCATCTCTCAAGCAAAACTTCGCAGGTCTTAGTAGGATAAAAGTACAGGAATTCCTTAACACAGACAAACAGCATTACAAAAGAAAAGCAAAATTCTGTAACAAGGCAAGACTGAAGCCAATTCGAGCTAGAGACGTGCAGATAAGGCACCAGATTGACTTAATGGACATGGGACAGAAAGGGGCTGTCAAGTTCAATGGCTCGTCTTACAGATATGTTTTGTCAGTATTGGACGTTTTCAGTCGGTTTGTTTGGCTTCGTCCTATAAACAAGAAAATGAGTAAGAACGTTGCAGATGAGCTACGAAGCATATACCTGGAACATGGACCTCCCCGGGTCATTCAGTGTGGTTAAGGGGGTGAGTTCAAAGGAGCCGTCAAGGAGCTTTGCCGCCAGCTGGGAATAAAAATAATTTGTAGTAGTCCATACCACCCACAGTCTCAGGGAAAAAGTCGAACGTAGCCACAGGGCTTTACGATCCAAGATGGAATACGACATTATTCAAATGGGTTCGAAAGGTGTAAATTGGTTACAAAGGCTGCCAAACTACCAGCGTATCTTAAACGAAGACCCAAAAGAAGTTTTAGCCTACAAAACACCCTTTGAAGTGTACTTTGCACGTAAATTTAATTCGTATAACACAGCCATGACAGATGAAGAGGGGGTCGAAAATGCTGGCAAATGTAACGCATCAGAAGGCGAGCGAAGACGGCGCTCTAAACATGCCTCCCTAACCATGAAGAAGGCTGCAAAAGCATCCAAGAAATGCAGTGAGAAAATGGTGAGAGGACATTTGCGATCCCATCCACCCTCAAAATATAATGTTGGAGAAAAGGTATACATACGCCTGCCAAGGGAAGAAGGCATTAAAAGTGCACAAAAGAGGCACTGTGTTATTTAGGCTGTAATAATAAAGACAAACACTCGTCGCCATGTATACAAAGTTAGGTACACTTTCCCTCTTACTGGTAGGTACGTGGTGTAAGCATCATATAGTGGTTCCCCGTTAGCTACTAGAAGCAGTGTACATAATCCTACATAGCCCTACACAGCCCTACATGGCCCTACATAGCCCTACTGTATGGCTATGTATGGCTATGTATGGCTGTGTATGGCTATGTAGGGCTATGTAGGGCTATGTATGGCTATGTAGGGCTATGTAGGTCTGTGTATGGCTGTGTATGGCTATGTAGGGCTGTGTGTGTAGGGCTGTGTATGGCTATGTAGGGTTATGTATGGCTATGTAGGGCTATGTAGGGCTGTGTATGGCTATGTATGGCTATGTAGAGCTATGTAGGTCTGTGTATGGCTGTGTATGGCTATGTAGGGCTGTGTAGGGCTGTGTATGGCTATGTAGGGCTATGTATGGCTAGCTAGGGTTATGTATTGTTATGTAGGGCTATGTATGGCTATGTAGGGCTGTGTATGGCTATTTAGGGCTATGTAGGGCTATGTATGGCTTTGTAGGGCTATGTATGGCTATGAATGGCTATGTATGGCTGTGTATGGCTATGTAGGTCTATGTAGGGCTATGTAGGGCTATGTATGGCTATGTATGGATATGTAGGGCTATGTATGGCTATGTAGGGCTATGTAGGGCTATGTAGGGGTATGTATGGCTATGTATGGCTGTGTATGGCTATGCATGGCTATGTGTGGCTGTGTAGGGCTGTGTATGGCTATGTATGGCTATGTATGGCTATGTATTGCTATGTAGGGCTATGTAGGGCTATGTAGGGCTATGTAGGGCTATGTATGGCTATGTAGGGGTATGTATGGCTATGCAGGGCTATGTAGGGCTATGTAGGGCTGTGTAGGGCTGTGTATGGCTATGTATGGCTATGTAGGGGTATGTATGGCTATGCAGGGCTATGTAGGGCTATGTAGGACTGTGTATGGCTATGTATGGCTATGTATGGCTATGTAGGGCTATATAGGGCTATGTAGGGCTATGTATGGCTGTGTATGGCTATGTAGGGCTATGTAGGGCTATGTATTGCTATGTAGGGCTATGTAGGGCTATGTATGGCTATGTAGGGCTATGTAGGGCTATGTATGGCTATGTATGGCTATGTATGGCTATGTAGGGCTATATAGGGCTATGTAGGGCTATGTAGGGCTATGTAGGGCTGTGTAGGGCTGTGTATGGCTACGTATGGCTATGTATGGCTATGTATTGCTATGTAGGGCTATGTAGGGCTATGTATGGCTATGTAGGGCTATGTAGGGCTATGTAGGGCTATGTAGGACTATGTATGGCTATGTATGGCTGTGTATGGCTATGTAGGGCTATGTAGGGCTATGTAGGGCTTTGTAGGGCTATGTATGGCTATGTATGGCTATGTAGGGCTATGTAGGGCTGTGTAGGGCTGTGTATGGCTATGTATGGCTATGTATGGCTATGTATTGCTATGTAGGGCTATGTAGGGCTATGTAGGGCTATGTATGGCTATGTAGGGGTATGTATGGCTATGCAGGGCTATGTAGGGCTATGTAGGGCTGTGTACGGCTGTGTATGGCTATGTATGGCTATGTATGGCTATGTATTGCTATGTAGGGCTATGTAGGGCTATGTATGGCTATGTAGGGCTATGTAGGGCTATGTAGGGCTATGTAGGACTATGTATGGCTATGTATGGCTGTGTATGGCTATGTAGGGCTATGTAGGGCTATGTAGGGCTATGTAGGGCTTTGTAGGGCTATGTATGGCTATGTATGGCTATGTAGGGCTATGTAGGGCTGTGTAGGGCTGTGTATGGCTATGTATGGCTATGTATGGCTATGTATTGCTATGTAGGGCTATGTAGGGCTATGTAGGGCTATGTATGGCTATGTAGGGGTATGTATGGCTATGCAGGGCTATGTAGGGCTATGTAGGGCTGTGTACGGCTGTGTATGGCTATGTATGGCTATGTATGGCTATGTAGGGCTATATAGGGTTATGTAGGGCTATGTATGGCTATGTAGGGCTGTGAAGGGCTGTGTATGGCTATGTACGGCTGTGTTTGGCTATGTATGGCTATGTAGGGCTATGTAGGGCTATGTAGGGCTATGTATTGCTATGTAGGGCTGGTAGGGCTGTGTATGGCTATGTAGGGCTATGTAGGGCTATGTAGGGCTATGTAGGGCTATGTAGGGCTATGAAAGGGCTATGTAGGGCTATGTATGGCTATGTAGGGCTATGTAGGGCTATGTAGGGCTGTGTAGGGCTGTGTATGGCTATGTATGGCTATGTATGGTTATGTATTGCTATGTAGGGCTATGTAGGGCTATGTATGGCTATGTAGGGCTGTGTAGGGCTATGTAGGGCTATGAAGGGCTATGTAGGGCTATGTAGGGCTATGTATGGCTATGTAGGGCTATGTAGGGCTATGTATGGCTATGTAGGGCTATGTAGGGCTATGTAGGGCTGTGTAGGGCTGTGTATGGCTATGTAGGGCTATGTAGGGCTAGTAGGGCTATGTACGGCTATGTAGGGCTGTGTAGGGCTGTGTATGGCTATGTACGGCTGTGTATGGATATGTATGGCTATGTATGGCTATGTAGGGCTATGTAGGGCTATGTAATGCTATGTAGGGCTGTGTATGGCTATGTACGGCTATGTAGGGCTATGTAGGGCTATGTAGGGCTATGTATGACTGTGTAGGGCTGTGTAGGGCTATGTAGGGCTATGTAGGGCTATGTAGGGCTATGTATGGCTATGTAGGGCTGTGTAAAGTTATGCCATATATTAACTAACGGGGAACCACTATATGATGCTTACACCATGTACCTACCCTTTTACTAGCAAAAAAGAAGAGAAGTGGCTGCCGGTAGACGACGTCACAAGCCTTACTCTCGGAGAGGAGAAGAAGAAGCAAAGATTGGCAAAGGTGTCAAAGAAAAGGCAAAAAGCTCATCATAGTAGATATTACATTCCAATGGAAACAGACGATTACAAAAATAAATTGAGGATCAGGGTTTCGATATCGATTATAATCCGCCTGGGGATGGATCTTGCCAGTTTGCTGCAGTAGCGCATCAACTCCCGGCTTTGGGAATTTTCAGATCCCCTGAAACCATGCGTGAGGAAATAGTAGGTTATTTGGAGAACAATGCAGTCGATGACGAGGGTTTTCCGCTTTTGGAGTTTCTTCCAGAGTTTACGTCTCGGGAAGAATATTTACAATACATGTCCAGATGTAACACTTTTGGGGATCAAATAACTCTCTTCGCAGCAACAAATTTATATAACGTTAATATTCAAGTAAACTCTACGCTTGGACCTGGTGCACAGCATCTATTTGAACCCTCATCAAGCTCTCCACTAGCCACTGTTTACCTCGGACATTTCGCTCAGGGTGAGCATTACGTGAGTCTTATGCCATGGGTTTGTGATACTCAAAACAAGGGGCCTGAATGCGAAGACGGAAGTGGCTACGGCAGAGATGGTGATGACGGAAGTAGGTACTGCAGAAATGGTTATGGCGGAAGTAGTGAGTACAAAGGTGGAGATAGCCAAAATAGAAGGTATGCAGGTCGTGACAGCCGAAGTGACAGGGACATAGGTGATGGAACAAGTAGAAGGAACACAAGTGGTGTTGGAGGAATTGGTGGAAACACGGAAGGTTATAGCGGAAGTAGAGGAAACACAAGTGAGGTTGGTGCAAGCGGCGAAGACAGAAATGGTGATGACGAGTGCAGAGGGGAGACAGGTCGTGTTGTCGGCATCGGCGGAGACAAGGAAGGTGATAGCGGAAGTAGAATGGACACAAGTGATGTTGGTGCAAGTGGCGAAGACAGAAATGGTGATGACGGGTGCAGAGGGGGGACAGGTCGTGTTGGCGGAGACAAGGAAGGTGATGGTGGAAGTAGAAGGGACACAAGTGGTGTTGGCAATAATGGGTGTGACACAAGTGGTGATGGCAAAGGTAAAGAGGATGAAGTTTATGTTGTCAGAATTGACGGGGAAACGGAACAAGTTGGCAGAAGTAAGGGGGATACTGTAAGTGAAGGTATAAGTGGCGCGGACAAAAATGACGAGCTACAGAATGGAGTAGGATTAGGATAAACAGGGCAATTTTTAAAGAACGATGAACTAGAAAGTATCATTAAGATTACCTTAAAGACCTTTCCGTTTATGAGAACATCCCTACGAGGTGTAAATACCTTCTTCAGAGAAACAATAGACAAGATGCCTTGCCCTACGGTATACATTCCAGAACTTGCAGAAAAACAGTCGTCATAAGCATAAGGAAACTAGTAATGCTGAAGGGGAGATGCAGTAGTGCTGTTGAACGCCTTCGGGCAGTTATTAAATCTCCTAAATGGTATCATGCATGGGTGAGGTTAGTTCCTCTAGAATTTGGATGGTTTGCAATATCTGGCATTTTTTGGAAGAATGTTGCAAACACACGTAAACGGAAAAGCGTGCCAACCAAAGAAGAACATATGTTCCTCGTTTAACGCCAAATAAGGAAGCTTGTTTTTGGATTTGCCAAAGACTGATTAGTATATTGTTTCGCTCTAGGCTGATAAAACTGTGTTCTTCTCAGAGAAAATTCGTGCTTTGTGTATTAATTAATAGGACTGATGTTCGGTTCCCATACTTTTTTGTATGCACAACTACAGTTTCCCTGCCATGTATAGCAGGAAAGCAATTCGAAGTCCTAATTTGATAACCGCAAGCCTTTCTTTTTCAAGGTTGTAAGTTAATCTTCAAATTTAATGAGATTAAACCATTGTTTTGAAGTTATAGGTTGTCTTAAGTCCTTATTTCACTATATTGCAACAATGAAATTTCCGCCAGGACTGTGTGACGAACAGGTGACACTACAGTCGCCTGTTGAAACTGTTCAATCCCGTCATAAACAATTAGCAAGTTTACATGTATTTCGTATGAGGGTAACCCATCGTGCTTAACCAATTCTGGTCTCCTTCGCAGCCGTCCGTCTGATGCCATCAAGAAGAGCTATTTGAGGCATTTTCCGGCCTCTATCTCGCTTAAAATTAAAGGTTCCAAACTATCCGAAACTTTGCATACCCGTCGAGTATTACGCTGGTCGTGCTGTTCCCAAAGCTTAATAATAGCTTGCGAAGCTCGGACAAAAGACTTTCATCGTCCACTCAAGTTTTGCCTTTCGCTTTCCCCCTCCCTGCTTCTTTTGGTTCTCTTCAACTTCCCGTTCTTTACGTTTTTCTTAGGTCCTTTTGACTGAATTGCCCTTTTTTTGGATATGATTTGAAAGTCATCTTTGCCCTGCACAATTCAGTCTTCAAAGTTATATTACCTTTAACTAATGTCTCTGAGTGAGTTACTCTTTTTAAATTGTTAAGTTGGTAGTTATTACATTTCTGATCAAATGTTATTACATTTGTGACCTTTATTACATTTGTGACCAAATGTTATTACACTTTTTACCTTTATTACATTTGTGACCAGTTATTACATTTGTGCCTTCAACGTTCTTACATAGGTTTGAAATCACAATTACCCTTTCTTAAAGAAACAAACGCAAATGATATAGATTTAGCCAATCCTAAAAGCGAAGCTTCCGTTAATAAACTTAGCCTTGCTCTATTGTGTGGCCCTTGTCATCGTTTTTTGTTCCTTTTAGTTTCCTAATAAAATATTAACGAGCGGGATGCGAAATGAAAAGTTAAATAGATTTTTTATTTTTCAACATATTTTCTTTTCAAAGTCGGGCGACAAAAAATATTTTTAAACCTGCCTGGACATTATGCACCTCAATATTCGAGCATAACCTTTACTATAATGCACTGCTTGTTTGCTATGAAGACAGACCTAGGACCGTAAATAAAGTTTGTACCGCGACTAAGCCGACTCTGAAAATAATATGTGTGCGCTGCGTGCCTGCAGCAACCTATGTTTGTTGAATGAAACAGATACGGTAGAACAACACTGGGATAATTTAACACTCTTGCGCATCTTTATAAAAATGTCCTGCCGGTGTGTCAACAGTCAGTTTATTATTTTACGTCCAGAAAAGTCAGAGATGGAAAATAAGCCGGCTGTGTTAGCAGAAATTAAGAAAAAAGGGCCCAGAATGGACATTTACTTACTGAAAACAGAAAAAGAAAAGAAGAAAAGAATCTAATTCCAATTTCGTACAAGAAATTATGGGCGATGCCGGCTTTCGAACCAGGTACTTCTGCTCCGGAAGTTAAAATGTCTAAATTGTGTGCCACAAGGACATTCATTTCCAAGCGAGAAAATTTAAAGTATTTTATAGTTTGTTTCACTCGTTGTACCTTGTGTTAAAGGGAAAAAACACGTAAGGAAGGGCGAAAATAAAAGTGACTAGATCTCAAGACACGTCACATGCATTATTCAAATTATTCCAGCAAAGGTGGTTTTTCATCCGAAGCTTTCATAGTCGGTGGGAGGGCAAAATTTGAATAGTACATTTTCTTTGAGAGTCTTCTTTTTTTCTGTGCATAATTTTCGCAGCTTGCGGTAAGGACAGTGAAACTCAGGTTTAAACTTGGAACGGAGCCTGCTTACACAAACGCGAGAGCTCTATCTGACCACTGTGGTGTTCAAAATGAAGACCTTAGCGAGGGCTATTGAATTCAAATAGAAATTTGGCAGTTTTTAGAGATAAATATAAAAAATGCCGTTTTCCCAGTGTTTTTTTAAAGGTTCAATAGCTATAATGAGGGAGATAATCTATTGCTGGTCATTCAAAAACCAGCCAAAACTAGTTTTGCACTAGAGGGCACTCATTACAGGTAGGGTAAAACGGGCAACAAAAACATGCAACTTGTTTTGCAAAGCTGCTGCAAAACTAGTTGAAAAGCGTTGTTACGCGTTTAACAACACACGAATCAAGCCTGTCTTGCGATAAATCAAACTGTTGCAGGTTGCGAAAAGTTGTTGCAGAAGTAGAAGGAAGTTCTAGTTTTTGGGACAAAATCTGTGCATGCCGCTCGTTTTACCGGGCCAAAGGCAAACTTGTTTTTCGTGACGTCAATCTTTGTTTAGTATAACTCCCGCGTAATTTAATCAATCAAAAGTCAGTATTCACGCAACTTGCAACAAGCTGATTTGTTGCTAGACAGGTTTTATGTGGGTGGTAAAACTCGCAACATCGCTATTCAACTCGTTTTCCAGCAATGTTGCATAGTAGGTTGTCGCCCGTTTTTCCGTAACTTGAAGGAAATCAATTTTTTTACAGGTCCACCTCTAAGCACTCCTCCAAGCTCCTACAAGCACTCCAATTAGAACTGTAATTATTGGTGTTTTTGGAGGTCTTCTTGCAGTTACTCTGTGTGCGTTTGCCGTAGTATTCTGCAGACGTCGCCTAAGACAGAGTAATCTTGACATCCAAAGGCGACGTCTTATGGATCAAAATGGAGGCAACGGAGGGGAAAATCTCACCTATCAAAGCAACAACGAAAGTAAACATCTCGCTGATCGAGAAGAGAATGGTAGCCAACATCTTATCGACAGCTTTATTAAAAACCCAATCGGACGGAGGTCTCAGTCGAGATCTTGCAATATCAGAGAGCTTAAAAAAGATGATGTAAACAAATTAAACGCGCCCTTGTAAGATAGAGCGCAACAGGAGAGTGGGCGCGAGAATTATAATTTGGGAGGCTGTCTCAATTAACATTTTATTCGTGATCAGTTGATGTAATAACCTACTTCCCAGGATTATCTACAGTAATGTTTTCCCCTCGAGGAAGGAAGAGACAGCTGCCTAATAGTCTGGTGGATAATCCTCAATCTAATGTATGTTCTTTTGATCACAAAGTAAGTCTTATTCCGAATCAGATTAACATATCTCGAGTAGTTTGAAAATACCAAAATAAACCTACTAAGGAGGTCGCTCACTTGGCTTGATATATGGAGCTCTGAATACAGTACAACGCAAAGAGAGACCAGTTCATTGCACTTACATGTATTTCGTATTGCTTAGCGCAAAACTATCTGGTAAAGTAGATTTTTCTTTGAAAAGAAAACGAAAAGGTCTTTTGTTTTACGTCATCTGTGTCAGTATACGAAGTAAAAGCGGAAATTTAACTTAAAAGACTACTACGAAAATGTCATCTTCTCTGTTTATTCATACTCATATATATGTGTCTCCTGCTTTTTCAGGGTGTTTTCAGAAATGTATATTTTTGAATCAATAAAGAATAAAACGAATCACCAATGTGCGCAATTTGTCGTCGAAAATTCAGGTTGGGTGGTGCTTGTTGAAACTGTTTTGTAATCTTTAACTAATGTGAGAAATAAATACTAAATAAATAAAATATGAACTATTTTTAAAAACTGAATCATTGGATATTGCATTCTAGATTTTTTATTGGCCTTGCCATCTTGGTATACTCAGTTTACGCGTCAGTTCGAGACTCGTGCTAGTTGGATAGGAGATGGTTATAGCCAAATGATATTCAACCCGCGTTCGTGGAATAATTGCCAAATAAAACCCCAGACTGGACAAAAGAGGGTAAGATTTCCGCGCAATCCCATACCTTTATTATGCATTCAGCAATTTCTTACCATTTCTCACAAATAGTCCCACTAGTTGATATGAATAGAGTCAAAACATGCATGCATAATAAATTTATGGGGCTGTAGAGAAATCTTACCCAAATGAGGGTTAATATTTTCACTTCTATCCAAGACAAGCTGTTTGTACAGAACGCAAAGATGTGCCATTTTGAAAACGATATTACGAGCGAACCGCATGTGGCATGACCTTCTGAATCTAACTTCCAGACGAGGTCCGGATTATCTTGTTCACAGCTTCTGCTAGCTTGCAAAGAGGGTCCTGATTTCCTGTTTTCTGCTTTGGTCTTTGCTTTTAATTTGCATTTTCATCCCTCTTGTTCATTAACCCTAAGACTGATACCTTGATCGAAGGTCTGGCTTTGATCACTTGCCGGCCAGTTCAGTGAAACCCTTACTTATATCGTCGGGCTGATATCTTCATTTACATCGTTCCTTCCAGCAGGAATTATCACATGGTGTTAACTAGTATGAGACCCTGCCAGAGTAAATTCCAACTAGCGACATGGTCCAAACAGTAGCGACAGAGCTTAAAATGAAATGGCGACGAGAGACAATTTCCCCTGGTAAAATTGGGACAAAGCCGAGAATTAGCAAAAAAGAACGATGGCTTGGCCAATTTTGTCACCAATTTGAATCCAAATTGAGGTCAATTGTCTCAATTTTCTTGCTCTTCAGAGACTTGAAGGTCTCGCGTTACAATTCATTTACCAATTTACGCAACCCTATCCCCACAAGACTCCGGGAAGACCTGGGAACAATGTTATCTGTCACGTGTTTATATATGCACGCTTCAACTTTGTCGACCTCTGTCGGATATTAAATAGGGAGCTTAAGTAGCCACGACAGCAAGGGCAGCGGAAACATCACTAAGAAATCGAGTTCACGCTATTTTAATGTTGAGGAATTCTTCTGGAGTTGATTCTAAAGGAGTGTTTCTTAGTTCAGAAAAAAAAGGAAATTGTCTTGTGTTCACTTCGTCCATAAAACGTGAAACTGGGAGGTTTCACGTCGCAGTCGTGCAACGACGGCAAAGAATTGTACAAAAAAGCGTGATGCACGTGCAAAAGCTGTTTTTTTGCTAATCTAAACCAATTGCTTTTTTGCCGTTCTCGTTGCCGTCGCCGTCGTCTTTGCTTAAGCTCCCTATTGACGATACGGTTGAAATGGGAAAGACGGGAAATCGAAAACATAAGAGTCAAAAGAGTGATAAGACATCATAAAATAAACCACAAAGAAGGCAAGAGGTCCAGAAAGAAAAACAAGAGAGTAGACCTAGTAGGCTGATCAGGAACCCGAGTTCAGAAAAAAAGAAAAAAAACAAAGAGCATGGTGAGTGGAAATCGCTTTTCTATTATGTCTGTTTAAATTAGTGTCATAACTCAGGTTACAACTCTGACATGAAATTAGTGGTACAAAAATAAAGTATTGACTGTAGGTTATAATCAAATGCATACTGCACGATTTCTCAGGCTTCGTTCTATCTCTTCAAAAAACACACGAACAAACAGCAGGCTACGCAGGCTATGATGAACGCGGAATTGCGGATCAGTTGTTCCCATTTTGGTTACGCGAAATGATACTATAACTGAGTCCACTAAGAATGTAGAGCTGTAGTGGTTTATTTACAACGCACCTCTATCCATCTTTTCTAAAATTCTGACAAAGACAAAAGATTTTCGTTCAATTTCCGACAGCAAAGTGAAACATTGAGAAACACCGACACGCGACATTTTGAAGTTCAGACGAGCGGCATGGGATTCCCCTCATGGCAGGGCCTCTAGTGTTATGTAGCGCAGGAAAGAGCTTTCTTTAATGGTAGTTCTCTTGACGCCCTTTATACAAGTTTTTCTGATAGACTTAGACTTGAAAAGTTTTCGTTTTTCAATCGCTTTAATCATAGAATCGCCGATCAATAAGACATTCCTCTTGTCTCTGGGTTGTTAAGTACCTAAGCGTTCAATAGTTTGAGGAGAAGGAGTATGAGCTACTTCTTTATTTTTATCAGCTGAATCACATATTATGTTCGACCTCAGAGTGGAGGTTAATAGGGTGATAACTTATAAAGAATTGTCATTTTCTTCCACAGTTTGCGTCCATATTTTGCACCATACCCGGCCTTAATTTAGCAATTTGTTGCTTTACATCGTTTAGCTCGTTTGTTATCCAAAGGATGGCAGTAAACTGTTCATGGTCAATTCAGGGTCTTCCTCTTCCAGTGCGGTCAAAGCTGAAGCTTTGAGTTCATGGGAGAGATTTGACATTCGTTTTGGGTTGTTTGAGTGTGAGGTCGTTGGGCATAGCCAGACTGCTCCAGTAGCTACCTGAGATTGGTTTTAATTACCAAAGCATCGGATACTTGGATTTGAAGAGACTTCGTAGACTTATACAAAGTAATAGTTACTGATTTCGCGCGCCTTGAGTGAAGGAGACCGGTAGCCATTATCCAGCATTGTAAGCAGTTCAATGTCAACTAATATCTTGCCTACACAATTCTTTCAGTGCTTCTATATCACCGGACCAAGGGAATATTTGTTTCTTGTCATCAAAAGCCAGAAAAATCCTAGTAAGTAATTCAGCTTTCTCAGTAAGGATAAAACACTCGGATGCATATGCGGACGCCATATTGTCGTGGAGTTTCAGGAAGACATCTATGTAACAGACGTTTTTGATTACAAATGCCAGCAAGTATATCGTCCGCAAGAGAATATACGAATAAATGGATAGACAAGTATTTCCTACCTCAGAGTTGCTTTACATTCCTACAATGACGCGCTATTTTAAGGCAAATACTCCAAGTTGCTTAGTTGGACGATACAGAAACAGTGTTCAGTAATAATAAAATCGATGTTAACACGACGTACAGTACCTAGGACTTTGGTCCCAAAGAGTGTGTGTTTTTGCTTGTTCATGGAACCGATCGAAAGTGAAAGAGCACTCACTATAAAACTGTGTTAAGGCTCATAACGTCTGTCATCTGTGCAAAATAATTTCTAAAAAAATATGAAAGAGTGTGTTATTTCCGGATACCGCCCTGGCTGTGATAGTGTTAATAGGTCACAGTAGCCTCGTCGCCTTATAACCTTTGCATTAAAGAAATAATAATCACCTCATTTTTTTCGAACAGTGAAGTTTATACGTCATCAGGCCGCATACATTTTTATAGGACCTTTTTGAGAAGAACTGAAAACAGAAAAAAAAAATTGAAAACACCAAAAGTACATAGCTTAGGTTGAG
>OZ037992.1:33581084-33668584 GCA_964035705.1 Porites rus
TCATTTTGACAATTAAAAGATCGTTAAGGCATTAATAGCGGAGCTCCACGCGCGCGCTTCGCGCGCGCGTGGGCGGAGCCCCATTGCTAAGTAAATCTACCCATCCCAGAAAATTTGGTAATCACGTGACCGTACACCGACCGCCGACCGACCGTCCGTCCGCACCACAGGAAAACCAATGTTTACTCTCACATTTTAGCTAGTTTGGGAGCCCAAGAGAAAACTAATTTCATATCAATGTTGTGACCAATTGACAGCTGTCAAAACAGGGCATCCGCTGACCAGTATCACCTGACCGTAGCGCGGGCTCAAGTGTCCACCCATCGAGGTCGAGTATTTTTTGAAGTTATCCGCTGACAAATTACTAGTTTGAAATGATCGCAGGCTCAAGTTTATTTTTTCCAAGGATTCATATCAAATATGTTGTGTTTTTGTCACTATGGCCCCGCACTATTAGAATTTTGATTTCAAACTGACTTCGGAAGCGAAAATTCAGCCAGTTTTTTTAAAAGTACAGGCGGGGAAGAACTTATCTTACCATGGTCACGCGTCGGTCACGCTCTACGTCCAATTTTTATACTCTGATTGGTCAAAATTTGACAGGTGAGTTCATGCGAAAAAATTATGCAGCATCTTGAAAATTGTTTACTTTGACAGCTGAAGCTGAAGAGTTTTGTGTCAACTTGTGATGTTTTTAACTGTCTTTTTCTTCTGGATGTACAAAATGAAATACAGCTGCTATCAAGAGTCTTCTGTTATTCATGGCTGGTTTGTTTACTGGGTTTTTGGTTGAGGAACGCGTCGCTTGTCAAAATTTGGTAATTCGATTTCGGATGGCATCGTTTTCGTTTTTCACCTTGCCTAATGCTTAAGAGGGTTTAAAAGTCTCAAGCAACTGTGGCCTTCCTTGATAGCTTTCAGTATTTGATGTTTGTTTTTGTTATATCTAATTTCATGAAGTCTTGCACATTCACGCTGACAGTTGATGCGGCAAGTTTATGCACGTTTGTAGCCGTAGTTTGGGTCAATGATCTGACCTAGTATCAGGTTTGAACGGTTTGATATAAGCTTACAGAACTTTAAAAAGCCTTCAGATATATTTGCTCACCACAGATAGAAAACGTTCCGAAGAATACTTAGTTATAAATTTGGCTGTAGAAAGAAAACTTTGAGCGATTTTCTTGCTTCGAGGAGTTCACCTTGGAAAACAGTAAACACCCGCGCCGGGAAGCCGGCTTATAAAGCTTCACGCCGAGACTCAGGATTTTTAGAGACACTTTAATACTTGTCTTCATGAATGAAAATTGTTATCTCTGTAAATGTTTCACCGAATTGTATTTCTTTTTTTGATTGTTAGTAGTCTCTCTTGCAATTTTAATCGCTTGTCTGTGCCGTTTGTTTTCATCGTTCATGAACATCGCTTGCAGGAGTACTCAAAAATGTCGCGCGTATCAAACGCTTTATAAGATTACACATCGTTATAACTGAAACCATTAAATAACAAAAAAAAAAAATAAATAAATTCGCTATTATGTTGAACTGTAACGCTATTAAAGTTCATTCAAACACTCGACCACACTGACATCTCGCACTATAGAAACGAGAACCGGCTAGCCATATGGGTGATTTTGGAAATTTTTGAACGGTTTCGCTTTACGATTGATCGTCCTGAATATTGACTGAGTGCAATTTGTCTTGAAAAATTGTGAAATACTGCATTCTGTCCGAGGTCTGTGTGATAAATAGTACTGTTTCACTTCAAATGTGATGTATAAAAATTATAAAAGGTTGGTTTAAACACCCCCAGGTTTGTTGGCAAGAATTTGTAAAGTAAACCTCTCGAACGCAAAAAAATTCGGCGTGATTTGTTTTCCAAGAATTTGTTTTCGAGGCCTAATCTACTGTGATCTTGAATGTGATCGAAGATGTTTGCTATTTTTTGGGTGTACATATAAGGTTGTCAATTCGATGTAAGATGTTTCACTCTAAAATAACTTAGCCTTTCCCTCAAAAGTCACATGAATGTGCCCTTAAGTTAAATGATTTGTGGATTAAAAGTTTATTTTTTAATTTAAATTATAAATTTATTAATTGGAGCTTCGCTTTTAGCCCTGGCTAAATCTATATATTATTTAGAACAGAGGTCATACTAATTAATGGGGAAGTCAGCTTTAATCACGAGGTCAATTACGCAACTGGCTAGGTAGTCACAAGACGACAGGAGACTTTCCCGTCTACGAGTAAATATTTCTTGTGTTTGGTTTGCCAGCCGGAAGATAGTTGTCTTTCGTTTGCAAAGTGTTGCTTTTAAAGAATAATAACTTGATTGGTAATTGCAGGAAGAGCAGTGATCAGCAAATTTAATTGAGGTAGGAAAGTAACAGTTTTTCCAGACTAACTAGTCAAACTTGATGTGCTATGCATGTTTCCTTTTTGTGACGTTCAAACACGTACGTCGACAATTCAATTGCATGCGCAGTTAATGTAAAGTATCGACGCTCTTCTACAACGTTCGAGTGGATTGAATTAATCGCTAGCAAACGAGACGATTGAGCAAAACAAAAGCTCACGAAACTGTCGACATTCCATCACCACTGATCTAACGATCAGGCCAAATCCTCTCAATGAATCATGCTGTTTCTGTTTCGATAGTCGGATATTTCATAGGTCATAGACCGTCGGCCCAATTTAGTAGCATCAAACAGCAGTAACGCGATTTCCGATAATATAATCGATGATAATATGATTTGTTAATTAAAGCTTCACTCCCAAGGATTCTACTGAAAAAAAAAATTGAGGGCGTTACATGCGCTGGAAGACCTAGAACCACTTTTTAAAATTTTCTATACATTTGTCTGTAAGAAAGTCTCGCGAAAAATCGCTGACAAACATATGCAAAATCTAAAGCAAGCCCCTGGAGAAGTTTAAGCACAGGTACGCCCCCAAAATTTTTTCTTAGAATCCTTTGTTTTGTAGCTTTAGTTTACAAGTCATATTTTTTTCAGAACAGCCTTTTTACGGAAATTATTCGGCATTAGATTCTCACATAGACACTGTAATTTCTCACACGTTTGCCTACTCGTCAAGATGGCGTTTAAAACCGTGACAAGGTCTATTTACACCAGTGATTGTGTATCTATATTTACAAATTACAAGTGATTAGATGCCTGTATTGTGGATATTTGATTGCGCCACAGGGAGCCTGAACGCTGTATGAGCTAATAGAAAAAATTAGATGTATTTACGCTGCATTAGCTAATAAAATAATAAGATGCATTTGTCCCTGTGTCTTTATGAGTCGTTTTGGAAGGGATTTGAATCCGATCAGAGACGGTTAACATTGCTGGTTATCAAATGCGTTTGCTTGTCTGGCGCGTCGTAAATAAGACGCTCAAGTTTCGTCTCAAGTTTCTAATATCGTCATGTTAACTATTAACTCTCGATCTCTTTGGGAGATGATCTCCGGTTTCAATTTAACGGTCACGAGAAGAGAAAAGAGACAAGGTATGAAACTCAGCCTGCGTAGCTGGCGGTATTGTGTACTAGTCGAGTGAGATTTGGCAGCGCCCGACACGAGCGGCGAAGCCGCGAGATATACTGCCTGCCAGAGAACCATCATTTTTCGAATGGCGCCCACTTTTATCGCCTCAACTAATCCCAATTAAATCAGCCAATCAGGGTGAAACCTGTAATTCGAAACTTCCGATTATTTTCGCGCGAAAAGTCTCGCTCTGTTAGTGATTTACTGCGCGCATGGCGACCTCTCATGGGGAATGCTTAAAATCGAGGGGGGATACTCCTACAAAGCCAGTTAAAGGAAGAAAAGCCAAAGAGGAGAGCGTTGATGACTTTTGTAGATTGTGTGGTGTCAATTTCAAGGTAAAATTTGGTAACTTTCAGAAGAGTACAAGATATATTTCCACGGAGAATTTGTTTAAACTTCTGGCCGCGCGAAGCGAGGCAGCAAAACATTAGCAGAAATTTGCTCCGAAATTGACCTGAACATTGTGGAGTCTAGTCTTGTATCGAGTAGAGTTTGTCAATCTTGTGGCAGGAAAATATTCAACGCTGCTGAACTTTTCCATTTCATTTGCTCCGGGATAGAAAGAAATGTGGAGGTGCCGGTCAGTTCTACGCCGCACAAAAAAGATTCGCAAGCAAGGATTAAACGCCTTCTGCCTTCACCCGTATCCTCGCTGGACAGAATTCCTCAACCGAGAAAGGGTATTTTTCGCAATAGTCTACCATCCGCTCTTTTGGGAAATATGAGTAAGATCATGCGAAGGATCATCTACTAATATATAGATTTAGCCAGGGCTAAAAGCGAAGCTCTGGTTAATGATACGTGTAAACAAAAAAAATTAAATCGTGTAATGCTAAACGCGGACGACAATGAATATGGCTTCAAGACTAATAGATGTAATTAGAAAAAAAAATTGCACATGCAGCACACTTTTTCTTCTAATTAGCAAAGAAAAAAATTTGCACGTGCAGCACGCTTTTTTTGTCTTTCCCTTGTTGTTATTTTGCACGTTAATGTAAACATAGAAAATAACGCCGAAAAAGACACGACTATGTTGTTGTTTTTTCTTCTAAATAAAACCTTGAGTCGCATTTGGGTTGCCATACCTGTTGATTGAGTTATTTTACATTGGTATGCCGGTGGTGCGGACGGACGGTCGCTCGGTGTATGGTCACGTGCTTACCAAATTTTCTTGGCTGGGTAGTTTACCACATTTACTTACCCATGGTGCTCCGTTGCGCGCTTCGTGCGCGAGAGCTCCGCTATGATTGACATATGTATAGCCCTTGACCAATCCGTTTCCCCTCACACTGGTGTGCGAGCTATTCAAAATACCGGGGTTTTCTGGCAGGCGGTATTTCAAACGTCTCGTCCCCACTCCCTTTTTTGGATCGCGGCTCCGCTGCCAAAACTTTCATCACACAATACCGCCAGCTGCGCAGGCTATATGAAACTCTGTAGCGGTCTTCGTACAATCTGTGACTCCACTTGACCTGACCAGTCTCACGCGTGGAAATGCGCCAGGAAACTCGATCCGACGGCCGGCAGCCTTTGTCTACAATTTCTGCCACACGCGACGTGAATGACTCTCCTGTTCGTGGTAATTTCAGTGTTGTTTACTGGTGAGTCGAATTATGTTTTTCCTCAGTTGCTTCCCAGATACAAAAGAATAGAAATTATTATTAAAATCAAAGCAAATTTTTACAAAGAGATTGCACAGTTTACGATTCTTGTTGCTATTATTGGAAATAAAATCAGTAAATATTTTTCCCTTACTAGCCTTTCGCAAATACTCTATATTTCTACACGACAAACATACACGAGCGGTAAATTTAACTCGCGCGATTCAGCGTGGTATGATCTGTTTTCTTTATCCGTCACATCAAGCAGTCAATTAATAACAAGAACAATAGAACCATCTTGACAAAACACATGTCTGATCTGGCGAACTTACTTCCGATCAGGTCAAGTGTAGTCATAAGGGATTTTAAGATACGAGGACGCGGTGGTTTCTAGAACGTCGTGACCGAGGAAAGCCTGGGCCGAGAGCGGCGTTGTAAGCGCGGGAAAAATGAAGTTAAGAGCTGTAATGCGACGAAGAACAACACAACTTGAGACACAGCAGGTTTCGTCCAAACTAAACACCATGACCTCGTTTAAAGCAGTTCAAGAAATTCTGCTTTTCTATTTAGAAGAGGAAATTATCGATGATGAAGAACTTGCGGTACTCTATGAGGAATATAAGTCACAAAATCTTCCATTTCCTCACTGTCAATATGACACGTTTTCCCTGCTGAACAAGGATCCTGCAGAGTGTAAAGCGGATTTTCGAGTGGAAAAGGCAGATATTCCATTGCTCATTGATGCTTTAAGAATGCCTCCAGAATTTGTGTGCGGGAATAGCACAGTTTGCGATGCAACAGAGGGCCTGTATATACTGCTGAAGCGGTTTGCATATCCATGTCGTTATTCGGATATGATACCAAGTTTTGGTAGATCAGTTCCAGAGTTAAGTATCATTAGTAATGAAATCACCGACTGGCTATATACCAACCATGGCCACAGAGTTACTCACTGGAATCATGATATTTTGAGCCCGGCAATGCTCGATGTCTACGCCACAGCAATTTACAATAAAGGAGCCGCCCTTGAAAATTGCTTCGGGTTTATAGACGGAACAGTGCGCCCCATCAGCCGACCTATCATGAACCAGAGAGCTGTGTATAATGGGCACAAAGGCGTTCATGCACTTTAATTCCAGTCTGTGGCACTTCCCAATGGTTTAATTGGTCATCTTTATGGTGCTGTGGGTAAGCAAAATTCATGTTACTATTTTTTCCAGTTCTCAAACGTTCCGATTCTTATTTTTCTACAATTTGTTTTTATATTCAGAAGGAAGAATGCACGAAGCTAGAATGCTGGCCTTATCAAATCTCTACGATGAACTGGAGAACTTTGCCTTTTCCCCGACCGGAGCAGAAATGTGTCTTTATGGCGATCCTGCTTATCCGCTAAGAGTTCATCTCCAAGCACCATTTCCCATTGGAATTTTTACCAGAGATATGCAGATTTTTAATGATTCAATGAGTACAGTCCATGCTTCTGTGGAATGGTTATTTGCTGATATCAATAATTATTTCAAATTCCTGGACTTCAAGAAGGACTTAAAGATAGGACTAAGCCAGGTTTGCAAGATGTACATTGTTTGCGCACTACTTGGAAACGCCCTAACCTGCCTAGATTCCAACTCTACAGCTGAATACTTTGGCCTTGTACCCCCCCCCCCCCCCCCAACGTTGGATCAGTATTTCAGTTAGGTTTCTGCTAAGGACAAAGGGAGTGTCCCTTACTTATGGAAAGGGAGGCATCTGGGAAAATAGAGGCGCTGTATACAGTTTCATACCCTCTTCTGTGATGGTAGGGTCCAAAATGGTTAGAATGTTCCTGAAGAACAGGGGTTAGAGAAATTTGACCAGGATGGGAAGTAAAGTTGTAACTAAGTTCTCCCATTCACTGCCTCCCTCCCATGAATAACAAATGCTCTACAGAAAAACAGTTTTGCAAACTATGATGTCTAATACAACCGCAACAACAACAAACTTTATTAGAAAATTCTGCACTTGAAGAGACCAGGAAAAAGGGGGAAAACGCCCCAGTTGCTATTTCAGAAAAAGTCAATTTGTAACATCATCTCCATAAACAGGGAAGAAAGTAATAAATTTAGTAGCTGAGTACAGTAAGTTATCACCTCACCCGCCCCACTTCATAAATAGTGAAATCACTTAAGAAGAATAATTTTCAATCTAGGAGATCAACTGTAATACAACAACAACAGGGGTTAAATGCTACGTAATGGTTTTAAGTCTTAAGTCCAAGTCTAATTGACTTGGAAGAAGAAAGACATGGGAAAAAGGTATTGTTACATCATCGCCAAAAACAGGGAGTAATGTGATAAATTAGGTGGATCAGGGTACAGTAATTTACCACTCAACCCAGGGTAACTGAAACGACTTAACTTAATATGAAAACAAACTTTGCAAAGTTGGTAACAGCTATAGTCATAACAAAAGGTTTCTGCCTGCCTAATTTCAGGAGTTCAAAATCTGAAACAGAGCAGCAGAAAAATACTAACGGTAATAAAAAATACTGCCTTCCATGGAAACACAAGAGAACTTAAGAATGCATTAAACAATAGAAGGGCAGGGGTGCACAGAAAAAAATCCCTAAGGTGACTTAAAAGAAAATTTGAGATGTAAGCAGCAGTATTTTTACCCCCTCACCCCTCGTACATTGGATTTGGGTTATTTTCTAAGCAAAACTGCAATGGCATAGGAATATGCTTGAATGAACATAAAATTACTTTCCAGATCTCAATCAAAATGCAATTCAAAACCTTGTCAGAAAATCAACTAAAAGTCACTAAGCGATTTATTTTGCACATTGTTGATAAGCAGTTATTTATTTACGATACGCTCCATAATGTCCAATAATGCCTTTGTTTGCTGCTGCTGCTGCTGTTGCATCATGAGCAGTGTTTGTTGGCTCTGTTGTTGCTGTCGCTGCGACACTAACTTTAGAAGCTGACTCTGCAGCTTTTGGAACTGCTTCTGTGCATTTGCAGAAACTTCCATTTCTTTCTTCTCAAACTCTTGTCGATCTCTCTTCAGCTTCAACTCCTCCTGTTTAAGCTCGTAGTTAATGTCAGCTCTTTGTGACAGATAAGAAATTGCACTGCTGCCACTGCGTCGTGGTCGCTTACTTTGATTGTCCTCCATCCCATCTGATTGCCTTTTTTGAGTGTCTTTCAATTTTTCCATTGCTTTTAACCTGATATCTTCAGCTTTTGCTCTATCACTCTCTATTTTGCGGTTCTTCTCCTGACCAATTTCCTGTTGCTCTGCCCCTGCACTTTCTTCCAGGGCAATTATTTGCTCTAACGGGTTTTCCAACTCTGTCGGCTCATCAGGTACAATACCAGTTGCCTTTTCTTCAGCTCTCAATTTCTTTTTATGCCTGTTTTGTAATATTCCAACATGATCTCTAACAGATCGCTTGTCAACATTAAATGCCAGACAGGAACAATTATTCAGTGTTGTAGCCACTTTATCCCAAATTGTACTTCGTTGTGTTGAGCCTTTTTTTGTGGTGAATGGATTAAGATTAAGAACTTCACGGCATAGTATCAAATCGTGATCTTTGGTCCAAAACATTACTGAACTAAAATAAAAAATGTGAATAAGTGAAGGTATACACAGACTGATGTGTCTGTTCACTGTGCATCTGACAGTATACATGTACATCAAATCTTGAATTTCAAGTTTACAAGTTTACAGTGTCCCCATTTAGGGCTTGTATATATCTGTATGTATCTGTACTGATTCAACATGGCCAGTAGAGAGTTGAGAGTTGGCAATAACTAGAACTTAGCTCAGGGGACTGATCCAAGGCCTGCTCATACCTGCTCATACCTGAAAGCGAGCCAGCCTATCAAAGAGCTTGAGGCTGCAGCATAACTGGGCTGCCAAGAGTCTAAAGGGAGACCCTACACTGGGGAAAACAAGTCTTAAAATTTCTCATTGGAGAGCCATGCTTTGTTAAATCTGCACAGATATACTTATTAATAATATTGGGTTTTGTACCACACTAAAACAAAGGTATCCCGGGGTGGATCAGGTGGCTAACCAATCCTCCAAGATCTATCAAAACAAGGTTAACTCAATCTCTGATAAAATATTTTTACTTAATTAAAGGTGACTTCTGTGTGTTTTCTGGGAAGCTTACAGACGTGTTTTATTTCAAAGCACATTTGCAAAACTCCAGTATGCATGTGCAGGGGAAATAAAGTAAGATTATGTTTATTGCAAAATGGATGGAGAAGCCAAACCCCGACTGTGTAATTCCAACCATCTCTAAAATGTTAAAATTTTATCTGCAGAATAATCTTAAAATTACGGCTCTTCAACCAGAACTTAAATCAATTTCAAAAGCTATTTAGAGACATCGGATCCTAAATTTCGCAACAAATTTGCCCAAACCTATCCCTATCATTATTAATTTTTACGCAGTCATTTTCACAGACAGCAAAAAAAAAACACTAAAAAGAGAAGATCCCACTGACACGTGAGGCAATTAGGCCAAACTAAAGCTTACCTCGGAGGTTTGCTTGAACTTGAACATGGCTCTGCCATTTTCAGGCGAGTGTGCAACCTGAATAAAAACGTCACGAGCGTTAAATCAGCATGATTTTCCACGCTTATCTTTCCTTGAAAAGCATAAATATAGTTCTAGGTGCTATATCTAAAAGTTAGATGGCTAATATATCAATTTCTTTGAAGAAATATAAAGCTGACTACTCACGTTTTCTCCACAACGCCAAAAATGCTCAGGTTGACGTTTCCAACGCCAGCGCAACGCAATGACAATCCAACATGAGCACGCGCAGAATCCTCGTCTCCGAAAAAATTACTTCCCGCCGCGTATTGTAGACATCGCGTCCTCTATCTTAAAGGACCTTAAAGTGCCTATAAATCGGACGAAAAGTAGCCTCTAAAAACAACGCAAACCTGAGCAGAAGAAAGGGCATCAAAACAAACGAAACCGACAACCCCCTCTAATTGAACCTTTAATCAATCTAGGTGGCGGGTACTAGCTGATTTTGTTCATTAACAAGACAATTACGCCTCAAAATTAAATTACCCTCATTAAAGTTTCATCCCTTGTCTCTTTTCTCTGCTCGTGGCCGTTAGAGGAAAGTTAATAGTTAACAATACTAGAATCATGAGACGAAACTTGAGCGTCTTATTTACGACGCGCCAGACAATCAAATGCATTTGATAACCAGCAATGTTAACTGTCTCTGATGGGATTCAAATCCCTTCCAAAACGACTCATAAAGACACAGGAACAAAGGAAAATACATATTAATATTTTATTAGCTAATACGGCGTAAATGCATCTAATTTTTTCTATTAGCTAATACAGCGTTCGGGCTCCCTGTGATTGCGCTGAAAAAAAGTATTGACGCTTGTTTGCTTAACTATATCATCAGATTTTCCCACTCACTTGATTGGCTAAAAGGAAAAAGCAATAAGTTGTCTGAGAGCTTCATTACAGAAACGCGCCGATACATAAACGTCGCCCGTGAAAATGTGGTACCCATTAGGCTTTGCGAACAAATAAAACGAGTTTTCAAAGGCTACCGTCGTTTTCGGTCTCTTTTGAATTTTATTGTCTCTAACAATTCTCATACTTTTAAGAGACAATGCCGAAACAATGGGAGTATGTTGCCATTGTTTTAAGTGTTGGAATGTCTTTGTCATTGCTACAGAGAAGAAAATGTTCATGCAAAGAGGCTCCTCAACATAAGTGGGGAGCTCACAAGCTTACCTTATTTTATAAAACATAGAAAATCTTCTTCCGTTTAGTAGCCACGTGACATGACCTACGACCGAGCCAACATAAGAACTAAGGTGCGCCCATTCATAATTCTTTGGTGAAAATATAAGACTATTAACTCGATGCAACATTTTTTTGTTCCAACTCTGTTTGTAGAACATATTTTTTTCTGAAATCACCCAGCCCTCCCTTAAAAGTGAAATGGTACGCCCCTTAAGTTACGAATCTATATGTGGATTTCTTTGCAGTTGTTCAAAGTTTATTGTTTTAACTAAATAATAAGTATATTAACGGCAGGTTCGCTTTTAGGCTTGGCTTAATCTAAATATTTTAGGAGAACAGAAAAGTGAAGTACCCGAAAGAAAACCTCCGGTAGACTGGTTTCAGCCAGTGTGCTCCACTTGAAAGAAGTGCCCTTTTTCAGGCTTGAAATTGTGCAAGGATAGGAATATATAGAGTATATTACATGACCGTGCGAGATACGAAATTTCTCTTCAATTGTTCAACACGAGAAGAGAAATTTTGTATCTCCAAGATGGCATGTAATGTTCTATATATGCATCTCAGTGAAATATCAGAGGAAGCACAAATGTAGGAAAGAGGCCAAATTCACAGTTTTTAGCTCTTTAAAGTGAGTTCAAATGTAATTAAGGAAGCGGATAGCTAACATCCAAAAATAGCACAGCACAACGAATGTATAGTTTTAAAATATCAAAGAAACATGACAAATTATTATGATAAAAAGTAGTCACGTGGATCTGGGCAGGCGACCGAGAGGTTGTCAACACGCTCTGTGTTGGTTTAACCAGAGTACTTGTCGTAGTTGTTAACGCGGCTTTTGATTTCGAAATCTTCCTCTTTCTTCTGTGTCTTCTCTCTCGTGGAAAATATTAATATTAAAATTCGGTAATTCATCGGAAATGTCAACCTCCATGTCTTCTAATCCTGTCATTTTAACTCAGAAAGAACGACCACTTGGCCACTTGCGACGAGGGCTCAGAGCACATGAAGAGAAAAATCTATGATGAGTGACTGATTTAACGGTAACTTGATGGCGACATCACTATTTTCACACGTGAAAGATAAAAATGATATATTCACTGATGGCGGTGAAAAGATCAAATTTTAGAAGTTTAAAAAATAGCAAGGGCTCCACTTGAGAAAAAAGTAACTTTCAAAGGTCTCTCAGTTTAAAAGGATAATATCTCCGAGGAAAGGTATATCCAAGAGGTAGAACTACCCTTTCTGGTCAAAAGAGTACGAATTAAATAGTTGGAGGTAAGGGCTTAAACGGCGAGGCAGTGCAACACCACTCCTCTCCAAATATTTTAAAAGAAGGATAGGTCCTCCAAGTGCTTAGTTTCAAGATATTTTTGGCTTCTGTAAGAAAACGCTTAAGACCCACACTAGTATTTTGTTTTTTGTTGTTGTTGTTGTTGTTGTTGTTGTGTTGTGTTGTGTTTTTTTTTTTTTTTTTTCAAAAGAGTATGAGTTAAAAAGCTGGAGGTAAGGGCTTAAACTGCGAATGTGTAAGGGATTTGGAACACTTCAATACAATTAACTTGATATGTTCGTTATCATCAGGTATTGATTACAGCACCAAGGTTCCAAGGTCAGCTGGATGAAACAGTTTATATATTTATCCTTGGTGTGTTCATTCTTCGAATACACAGAAACCAGTCAAACGAAAGGAAAATGTATTTGTTATGATGAACACGGGGCTGTTTACAACCTGACATCACTGCAAAATACGAATAACACTTCCAGGTTTGCAAATCACTATATGATGTCCTGAACTTGTAAAAGTTACAGCAACCTTTTCGCAACTCGTTTCAATATTATAAAAGAGAGTTGCTTTTTTTTTCTACAACTTTAACTAGAGTTTCCAATACCAAGTGTTTGCGAGATAATGTATTTAGCCATTTAACGATACCACCACTTACAGCAAGGGGCCCAAAAGTGTGACCGCTTTTAATTTATTCACATTCTTTGGTGGCGATTAAATCCAATCAGAAGCCACAACCAGTTACAAAAATGTTGATACACTCCCACGAAAAAACAACCTTTCATGCTTCAAATCGCTGCTAGTCCCCGGTCTGTGAGATATAACACTGACCTCCCTCCTCCCTCCCATTCAAAGTTGTTCCTCCAAGTTTTGAGCATGATCTTCTATTGCTAGCAACTTTGACAAGGGGTGGAGGGAGGATCACAAACACAAGATCATGGACAGGCCATTTATGCCAAAATACGGTACAGTGTCTTAAGTACTTTTACGACTGGTTGCAGCTGGAAACTGTCCTCGACTTCTGATTGGTTAATGCCTTCATGAAAGAATGTGAATTAATTAAAAAGGGGCACACTTTTGGGTTCCTTGCTGTAAAAAAAAAAATTCACATGCTAAGCTTGTCTTCTATGAACCTATTGCTAACCAAGAGGATTGACATGTGTGCTGCAATTAAACTCCAGTTGAACCCGAATGGCCTTAAAAACATCCTTCCTTTTGATTTGCGTGTCACTCTGCTTGATGCGACATTGCTTTTGTTATTCAAACAGATTTAAGATACGAGGCAGTGGGTCTATGACTGGTTATATGTATGCCTACAATCCCTGTAGCTCTTTTATACTACCAGCACCAAAAGGAAGTGATAATGGCTGTTTAGTTGATGTAGCGGTGAGTTTTTGCATTGAGCGTACAAAATATAACAAGACAGGGAATCAAAGCGAAATCTTTTTACGCTTAAATGCAAGTTTCGACGCTTTTAATACATCATAATATGCCTCGTGATTCTCTTCAAACGTTGTGACGGTGGACACCAATAATAAGTGTAAATAGAGGACAATAAACGGGGAGGTAGCGCCAGTACGCACATGCGAACCTTAAAAAATAAAATAGAAAAACAAAGCAAAAAAAGTGAAAAAAAAATGGTGAAAGTGTCCACCTTTACCAGACAATTTGTCAAAGCCAAAAACAGTTTTTTCCCCAATTTTGCCACACACGAAAGGCTGCTGCCCGATAGTCTGCTACACAGCCGTTTTTAGTGTCGTCACGCAATGCTCCTCCGCACTAGTGTGGAGGAGCATTGCGTGACGACACTAAAAACTGCTGTGTAGCAGACTAGCTGCCCGACGGCTAAGATAGATGATAACCTCACCATACTGACAAGAAAATGGAAATTTCATCAAGTCACCCACATGGAAACTACTTGGTAGAGAGGTTAGGGTTGATTTCACAAACTACTTGAACCCCTGGAACTATCCTAGCTATGCCCTGATAAATAATGTTTATTTACCCTCGTCAGTACTTTTATAGCGGAGCTCTTGTGCGCCAAACGCGCACATCGGAGCACCATGGGTAATAAAATTTGGTTTTCTGTGCATCCGAGAAATTTTGGTGGTAACGTGACGGTAGGTCCGTCCGTCTGACATTGTCTGACTGCATGTGGAAAGAAAAAGTGCTAAAGAATACTTAGTTATTGTAAAGGGTTACAAAAAGAAAGTCCTGCTTCAACTTAATCTAGAAATAACGTGCAATAAAGAGCCGACGCAAATTGTTGTGTAATGACAGCTCTGAATGATCTTGTTAAATGTTATAATTCTACATTATCTGCGGCTCTTGATCGTCATGCTCCACTTGTCACTAAGTTTATCACAGTGAGGCCTTTGGTACCTTGGTTTAGTGAAGATATTAGGGATTCAAGGAGGGAAAGACGGAGAGCTGAAAGAAAATGGCGTCGATCTCGAAGTGTCAATGATTTGCTTGAATTTAAAAAGAAGAGGAACTTTACAACCTACCTGATGAATGAAGCCCGTCGTAAGTTTTACTCAGACTTTATTGCTGAAAATAACTCCAATCAAAGGAACCTATTCTCGGCAACAAAGAGGTTGCTAAATCAAGGTCATGAAGTACGTTTTCCACCAACTGGTGACAAACTGGTTTTAGCCAATGAAATGGGTAGCTTCTTTGTTGAAAAGATTGACGCCATCCATGTCAAACTGGACAGACTAGCCGATTGTTTGCAAGATTCTCATTTTGACTATGTGAAAACGCTACCAACTAGAACACTGGACAGCTTTATCCCTTTAACTGAAAGTGCTGTTAGTAAGTTGATTGGCTGCTCTCCGAAGAAAAGCTGTATGTTTGATCCGATGTCAACATCTATGGTAATCAGCTGTGCTGATGTGCTATTACCAGTCATTACTAAAATGATCAACTTGTCTCTTAATTCTGGAGAATTTGCGGATGATTGGAAATGTGGGCTTATTAATCCTATCTTGAAGAAACCTGGATTGGATTTGCTGTACAAAAATTACAGACCAGTTAGTAACTTACAATACGTATCCAAGTTGACTGAAAAGTCGTTTTTAATCAAGTTTACGATCACATGGTTTCAAATGCTATTTTTCCTGCGCTTCAATCTTCTTACAGGCAATTCCATAGCACTGAAACTGTACTTATCAAGGTGATGAACGATATTTTGTTAAAGATGAACTCTCAACATGTCACTATGTTAATTTTATTGGATCTCAGTGCTGCCTTTGACACTGTTGATCATCGAATACTTTTAGAGAGGCTATCTGACGAGGTTGGCATACGTGGGACTGCTCTGAATTGGTTTAGATCGTACTTGTCTGATAGAAGTCAGCGCGTTTCTGTACATGGAGTTCTTTCTCGTCCTTTTGACTTGAACTGCGGGGTACCCCAAGGCTCATGTTTAGGGCCTTTGCTATTCATAATATATGCGTCCAAGCTGTTTAAGATCGTGGAACATTATCTTCCTGACGCTCACTGTTTCGCTGATGATACGCAGCTGTATCTGAGTTTTAAACCACTCGGCAACACTGCTCAAGCTGATGCTATACAAGCTATGGAAAAGTGCATTGACGCGGTGAGGAAATGGATGATTCAAGATCGGTTGATGATCAATGATGATAAAACGGAGTTTTTGTTAGTCGGCACACGACAACAGCTTGATAAATTAGATTCGTGTTCCATAACTGTGGGCAATAATCGTATCAGTCCAAGCCCATGTGTTAGAAACCTTGGATCGTGGTTTGACAGCAACTTAAGCATGACTGATCATATAAACAAGGCTTGTAATGCGGCATTTTATCATTTACATAACTTGAGACGTATTAAGAAATACCTGTCGAGAGATTCTTTAATTACTTTAGTTCATGCTTTTATAACCAGCCGTCTTGACTATTGTAATGGTTTATTGTTTGGCTTACCAAATGTGCAGATCGCTAAATTACAGCGTGTACAAAATGCAGCAGCGAGACTTATTCTTGGCATTGGAAAGTTTTCTCACATTACACCGGCGCTTTATGAGCTGCACTGGCTGCCAGTTTCTTTGCATATTGACTATAAGATTTTACTTTTGACTTTCAAATGTATTTATGGCCTAGCGCCAACTTATCTTAGCGATCTTATTAGTATAAAATCGAATTCATTATATAATCTTAGGTCTACTGGTAAGCTCTTATTGGACCATCCCAAGGGAAAGATGCTTACAACATTGGGAGCAAGATCATTCTCAGCAGCAGCTCCGAAACTCTGGAATGAGCTACCTTTGGAGCTTCGTCAAGCAACGTCACTTAACAGTTTTAAATCTCGACTTAAAACCTATCTTTTTACGAAGTATTTTTATAGTTTGTAACTTAGTTTATTTTATTCTCACGGTAATGTATTTTCGTTTTCTTTTAAACATATGATTGTAAAGCGCTATTGATCAGCACATGTAAATACGCGCTATATAAATTGGTAAATTATTATTATTATTATTATTATTATTATTAAAAAGGAGCAATTTGAAGTGAACTCTGAACGTTAACGGTAACCAACGTAGGTCGATAAGTGTGGGTGTAGACCAAATCAAGTCCAGGCTTTTTCAACAGAGGGATAGCAACAGCGGTTCTCCAACTTTCTGGAGCGCGACCACTGAGAAGAGAGAGAGATTAACCATCTCTGTGATAGAGGGCGCTAGTACATCAAGACAGGACTTAAACAGCCATATAGGAACAGGATCCAACCGACAAATGGCACTTGAGGATTCTTGAACAATCTTACACACTTCTTCTATGGAGAGAAACTATCCAGATTCTCCTTAGGAGTAACAAGAACAAGTCAAGGTTCTTGAACTTGAATCATGTCAAGATTTTGCTAATGATTTCAATTTTTTTTGTGGAAGAGGGTGCCAAATTCGTTTGCTACCGTTGTAGCGTCATCGTGCTCTGGAAGAGCCGTCTCAAATGGTACCCTGGACAAATGATCAACCACACTGCAGCTTTTTGCCCCATTTGGTTCCAGTTGTTAACTTGCGGGGTTTATAGGTGGTTATCTTAGTTGTCAATTCGAGCAAGCTGATGAGAATTGAGTGATTTTTTTAAACTTAAAGTTATTGTCAGTGTACATAACCAGATTTATTACAAATTACTATTCCAGATATGTTGGTGGCCAAAAAGTACTCGTTCAAGTTATTCAAAAATTGGTAATCAAAGCACTGCAAAATGTGGTTATACAGGGAGAGAGCTAATATATAAGACTGAGTAAGTAGTGCGATTATGTGATCCGTTATCATCGTTTTCGCTACGCATGCGCTCTGTAACCTCACCTTAAAATTCTCTACTTCAGCAATCATTATTATTATTATTATCTCTCTCTCTCTCTCTCTCTCTCTCTCTCTCTCTCTCTCTCTCTCTATTCTATAGTGTTTAATAATGAATTATAACTCAAGATAAAAACAAGAGTTGTTGTTTAACTTAAATTATTTCACAAGTTCAATAAATTGTGATGTAACAGTTGACATTAGTGGAACCAATTTGTAGGATGTAACGATACTATAAGCCCTTTCTTAAGAAGTATATGATTTTAGTTAGTTTTAAGAAAGGTCGTCGGCAGACAAAAAAGCAAGGCATCGCTCCTGATCATGGTTTGGATGCAACATGTTGATTTTGGAATTAACAAGCATACGTATAGGGCATTAAAGTCGCAATATCACTGATTCTTGTTACCTATTTTGGCAGCTTTCATTCGGAAACAGTAACTTTAAAATGTAACTGGACAATGAAAAAGCCAAAGTTTGAACAAGACCCAAGCGATCCATGCGTAAGTGAAAGTAAAACCAAAAGATAAAAAGCTCATTAATTTTTAACGTCAATTTGAAATAAAACAGCATTTTTCCGCCGAATAGCCCATCACTGATGAAGCAGCGGAAGGGATCTAAAGCTAATAGATGTATCACGATTATAACTACGTTTGTACTGATTGGTGAAAATCCTACTGTTTATTTATAAGGGTAAACTAGTAAAAGTTTACCAGTCACGGGAACGCACCGCTGTTTTCAGAACGCGGAATCTTCCGTATACCCGGCTAAGCAAAAACTAGTCAATGTGGCAGCTTACTCTATATTCAATAAATTCTTGATTGCTTTACTGGGGAGAGAAAAACATTGTAAGACGAATTTTCCAACATCCCTCCAGATTGAATTTCACAATTTAATCAATTAAAAGCTCGGTCTATTTATTAAAATGCTAAACCAGTGAAAAGTGCTTTTCACGCATCTTGTTCTTTGCTGTACAACTCCGCAAATGCCCTGCTATTCAACGCTGCTTACCTTTCAGTGCTTTAACGCATACAAACCACCATCAGACACTTTTCTAATACTCACTCATAAAATTGTTTCAAAAATCCCATGAAAAAGGGCGTTATTGCCTTAGTGAAATAAGGTAGCATTACCTCAATCATGCATAATTTAACTACAGAATAAGGAATACCGTCTTCCAGAGACGCATGCACAACGGCAAAAATTCCTTAACAAGGAATACTTGCTCGTGTTGATGAGCACGTTTTCCTTGCCAGGAAAACTTGCTCTTGTACATGCTGCGTAATTTCCGCCTCGTTAGCTCAGTTGAAATTGAGCTGGTCTGCTGAGCGGGATGTCGCTGGTTCGAACCCTGGGTGCAGGGTCTTTAAAAAACTGGTACGATCTTGCTGACTGTGTCTTAAGACTTTGTCTCAGTTCAGATGCTTGCTTGTTTGGCGGGTGATATTAAGGATTTCGCCAGTTGCTCCCTCATCCTTTCTTATCAGGGAAGGAAAACGACAAGATTCCTTTCAATAGACCCGTTACAGCTAGCCAGTCACGTGTCAAAAAACGTACTCAGTTTTTTTGTTTGTTTGTCTTGTCCCAGCGCTCAACGTTTTTCTATCACGAGGCTGGCCAGCTGTAAAGAGCGCATTGGCTTCACGCTGCTGCGATCGCCCTGCCAGCAAATAACAAAACCAGTTAACATACGATCGTATTATACGTGACATGGAATCTATACACTGTACCCTCAAGGAAAATCCTTACGGTCATAAAATAGGAACATTTTTGTTTTCTTTCATTCTAGACATTTATTCTAACCCACAAATGTGCGTGTCCAGATGCCTGTCGAAATCCCGCGACAACTACAATTACACCTACTACACGTAAGTTACTTTAAAAGAACTACGTATATCGAAAGGGGACAGACTAAAGACCATTTTGTTTGTAACCTTTCTTCAGTTGGTTGCCTTTAGTAGGTGCAATTCTACAACTGGTTTCGGCTCCATTGATCAACGCTATTCCAAGTCTGATGCATTCTAAAAACGACCTCTTATATCTGTGAACTTTGGATGCAACAGATGAACGTCGATGCAATCCTCGCATTTATCAGATGAAAAGCAACAACATATTTTAGGCTTTTAGTTACGTAAGGTTTTTTACCCAATAGTTGAGAAAAAATGGTTTCCAGATAGATAGAAACCTCTATTTCAATAGGGTAGTTCTTTTAGTCCTTGTACAAAGTAAAAACTGCCATCAATAGAGGCCGTATAAGATAACAGAAATAATAATGATTATTATTATATGGCTGAGTCTGTTTTCGCCATGCGATTGGTCAATTTGCGGTCCGTAACTTGCTATACGGACCAAAATTTCAAAGAAAAAGCTCATTTCGGAGCTCTAAATCTCTCTACCTCGGAAAAAAAGGTTAAAATTAAGTTACAAGACGTCTATCAACCTTGAGGACTTAGATTTTGACTTTGTCCTTCAACATTTTAAACTGTGTCTATTTGTGAACGAAGGCGATGAAGAAACTAATTCGTAATTAATCTTATCGAAGAGGATTCTAGTCAGTGTTTCAAAATTTTATCGTAGAGCACAGTTAAGAAGACGAAAATCGACTGGCAGAGATTCGAGATGTTTTGCCTAAGAAAAAATGAGTAATTCTTTCGACAAATATGCCAACAAACATGCCTGTATGTTTGACGAGCTTCTTTCTCATTTGCAGTGTTTTTCCAAAGACTAACGAAAGAAAGATAGAAGTGACTCCGAGCCAGACACAATGTCCAGTTTTCAAAAGACTCCAGCGTCACATTGGCGAGTGAATACTTACAGTGCTCTTAGTTTTGACCGAATATACTCAAAAATATGTCTGTAAACCCTGAGGACTAGGATGTTGACTTTGCCTTTCCAGATTATAACCTAGCTTTGTTTGAATGAGAACGAAGCTGATGTAGAAACTGAATCGTAACCTTTCCGTGGAAGAAAATATGGTCCGTGCTTGAAAATTTTAACGCAGATCATGCTTGAAGACGGGAATGAACTGGCAGAAATTCGAGAGGTTTTCCAAAAAAAATTAACGAGCGAATCCTTCGACAATGACAACAAACTTACCTTGAAAAGCTTCTTTGCCTTTTGCAGTGTTTTTTTTTTACAAAGACCAACGGAGGAAAGATGGAAACGACTTCGAGAAAGATACACTGCCCGCTTTCCAAAATACTCCAGCGTTACATTAAAGAGCTAAAACTTACACCGCTCTTAGTTTTGACCAAATGAACTTTTTCAACATGGTGAATTTGTTCTCACTTTCTCGGAAACTCTTTGTTATCTGCTATTGTTTTCGTGAGCCAATAAAAACTTTCTTTCTTGACGCCTGTCAAATGATTGGCAAATCGCGCGTCCTGCACTAGTTTCTGGTCGCCCAAACTGGAAGAAGCCATATAATAAACATCTCATTAGCCTCGTTTTTCCGGTCCGTACTGTTTACAGTAAGGACCGAAAACTCGGCTAATAAGAGGTATGTATGTACAAATAAAAATAGCTACAAAATGTTTTATAAAAGGCTAAAAGACAATTGATTAATGATAAGAATCTAGAAATCTAGTCAACACAGAACGTGGACGGTCGTACTTTGCATTTAACTTCAGGTGGATCCTTCGTCCAGTTTAGTTTTTGTATGCAATAAACAAATTCCTGATCACTGAGACTTAAACTTAGCACCCCGGACTCCCTGATGTTCTGAGGAGCATTCGTGGTGTGATGATATCCAAGAGTGTCTTAGAATCCTGAGTACTTCGTTTTGGCTGATGCATGAGCTGAGTTAGATTTTCAGATCTCCGTACCCCCTCAAGTTGTTCACATTCGTTTGGACAACAAATCACAGCTCAAGCCACAGCTCAATTCCTTACCCCTAGCTGCAGCTTGTTGTAGATCATTTTCAAATGTTGGTGACTTCCACTTCGCTCACACTAACCGCAGCTTGGCACAAAATTTATCCGACCCATGCCCTATCCCGAAATCAGCACCCTCTTGGAAGAGTAATCTAGTGTAGTCGACAGAGCTGAATAACGTCTGCGCATTTGCTAAGCATGGAAATATCTGAAGGCTGGATAATATTTATTAACTACCTTAAGGATTTCGAAACAAATGTTTGCTTTAAGGCTCTTTTAGGTACTTTCCGGATATTTAAAGTTGCTATTCATCGTAAAGGTAAGTCTTTTTAAGTTTTCTTTAGTTCTAGCTTCTACCTACGCAACTTTCGTTCTACTTTGTACTTTAAAGATTAAGAGAACGCAGAAATGAAGGTGTGAAAACATTTAAGCTTCTAATCAGTTTAGTATCAACATTTTATCACCGATTGAAAACGTTACAGGTATTTTCTTTTTTAGCGGAGCTCCACTCGCGGCGCGAAGCCCCATAGCTAGAGAAATCTATCCATCCCAGAAAATTTGGTAATCACGTGACCGTACACCGAACGAACGACCGTCCGTCCGCACCACAGGGAAACCAATGTTTACTCTGACACTTTCAAGCTAGTTTGGGAGCCCAGGAGAAAACTAATTGCACATCAACGTTGTGATCAATTGACAGCTGTCAAAACAGGGTATCCGCTGACCAGTATCACCTGACCTTACCGCGGGCTCAAGTGTCGACCCATCGAGGTCGAGTATTTTTCCGAAGTTATCCGCTGACAAATTACCAGTTTCTAATGATGACAGGCTCATTTTTACTTTTTCCAATGATTCATATGAAAATGTTGTGTTTATGTCATTATGGCCCCGCACTATCAAGATTTTGATTTCAAACTGACCTCGGACGCGAAAATTCAGCCATTTTTTTAAAAATACAGGCGGGGAAGACCTCTTCATACCATGGTCACGCGTTGGTCACGCTCTACGTCCAATTTTTTATGCTCTGATTGGTCAAAATTTGACAGGTGAGTTCATACGGAAAATGTATGCAGCAGCTTGAAAGATGTTTACTTTGACAGCTGAAGCTGACAGAGTTTTGTGTCAACTTGTGATGCTTTTAACTGTCTTTTTCCACTGGATGTACAAAATGAAATACAGCTGCTATCAAGAGTCTCCTTTTATTCATGGCTGGTTTGTTTATTGGGTTTTTGATTGAGAAATGCGTCGCTTGTCAAAACTCGGTAATCTGATATCGGATGGCATCGTTTTCGTTTTTCACCTTGCTTAATGCGTAAGAGGGTTTAAAAGTCTCAAGCAACTGTGGCCTTCCTTGATAGCTTTCAGTAACTGAATCTCGAATGGTAAGCCGAGTAATTTTTGTATTTGATGTTTGTTTTTGTTATAGTCGAGCACAGTTTCTGTGGCAAGCTTATGCACGTTTGTAAGATTTGAGTCAATGATCTGACCTAGTGTCAGGTTTGACATAAGCTTACAGAACTTTAAAAAGCCTTCAGATATATTTTCTCAACGCAAATAGAAAGAAAACGTTCCGAAGAATATTTAGTTATACATTTGGCTGTCGAAAGAAACCTTTAAGCGATTTTCTTGCTTCGAGGAGTTCATCTTTGAAAAAAGCAAACACCGGGAGGCCGGCTTAAAGTAAAACGTCATTAAATTAAGTTTTAGCTTTAAGCTTAAAGACTCAGGAGTCTTAGAGACACTTTAATACCTGTCTTCGTGAATAAAAATTGTTGTCTCTGTAAATGTTTCACCGAATTATATTTCTTTTATTGATTGTTAGTAGTCTCTCTTGCAATTTTGATCGCTTGTACGTGCCGTTTGTTTTCATCGTTCATGAACATCGCTTGCAGGAGTACTCAAAAATGTCGCCCGTATCAAACGCTTTATAAGATTACACATCGTTATAACTGAAACCATTAAATAACAAAAATGATAATAAATTCGTTATTATGTTGAAGCGTAACTCTATTAACGTTCATTCAAACACTCGACCACACTGACAGCTCGCACTAGAAATGGGAACCGGCTGGCTGTATGGGTGATTTTGGAAATGTTTTGAACGATTTTGCTAAAAACCCAAGAGTGATCGTCCTGAATATTTACTAAGTGCAATTTGTGTTGAAAAAATGTGAAATACTGCATTCTGTATGATAAATAGTACTGTTTCACCTCAGATGTGATGTAAAATAAACCTGTCGAACGCAAAAAAATTCGGCCTGATTTGCTTTCCAAGAATTTGTTTTCGAGGCCTAATCTACTGTGATCAAGAGCCATAATGGCTCTTGAATGTGATCGAAGATGTTTGCTATTGTTGGGGTGTACATATAAGGCTAGCAACTCGATGTAAGATGTTTCACTCTAAAATAACTTAGCCTTTCCCTCAAAAGTCACATGAATGTGCCTTTAACTTAACTGATTTGTGGATTACAAGTTTATTGTTTGATTTAAATTATAAATTTATCAATGGGAGCTTCGCTTTTAGCCCTGGCTAAATCGATATATTAAGTTTTATGTTTTGTTACGACTGGTTCGACTCGTCTGAATTTATCGTTCCTCTTGCAAGAAGCTTCGAAATACGAGGTTTTACTTTAACAACTGTAAGGACGCTAAATTATAAATTATGAAATGAGTCCAGTTTAAAAATTAGAATTATCGAATTGTTCATTATGCGGTAATTACGGCAGACATGAAAAATTAGCAAACTTGATCAAGGATAGATCGTTGAGACCAGTAGGGTGTAGATCGTTATATATATAACCCTTAGTTTAAGAGGGTGAAACCAATTACAATGAAAAGTATTCTCCCTAGTGGCCCTCTAAAAACAAAATCGTTCAAGAAAATATTAAAGAGTTATGAGCCACTAAAGCTGTCTTGTGTTGTCCTTTATTGGCTTCCCTCCATTCAAAGACTATTCCGTTGCTTAATAGCCGTTACTTCCGATCAGATGGGAAACTTACATATCAGTTTGCCGAATGAATGAATGACTTGTTAATTGACACCTTTTGCAGCTAAGAGCTGAATTGCAGGTACAAGTCAGTTACATAAACAATAAATAATAGGCCATTTCCGAGTTCTCCCGGGCCTCGGTATCAAAACGAGGTTAAGTGCTCAGCACTTTGATATGGAAATGATTGTTCATCCTATGCAAATAAAACTCATTTTCACAAGAAAGGTTGCGCACTTGGCCTCATTTTGAATGTGAGGGTTTTTGGAACTAGGAAGTGGCCTATTAAACACTAAGTGGTAGCATATTTTACGGTTACAAAATTAGCAAAACGATCAGCATCAGATGGCAGGGTGGTAAATGATCAATTTGAGCGTGTATAATAAGCCGAAGATGAGTGAACAATTCTGCTCTGAATTGAAGAAAAGATTGGGTAGTCAGGACTGATTCCTTTTACAAAATTTACAGAAGCATCTTCGCCACGCTGTTTTAAGCTCACGATCTCTGCACTTAGCCCTTGCAAAAGAGATAGATAATAGAGAGGGCACACTTCTAGATTTTCTCCATGCTATTGGCGACATAATAGTTAGGAATATTAGCAAAAGCAGCGGCTGCATATTCAAGTACAGATCTGATGAGTGAACAGTAGACAATAACAATATCATCCGGATGAACTCCACTTTTCTAAGACTTCTCAGGGTGTTTTGTTACGTGACAGTTTCTGAGGAAGTGACGTTCATTAACCTTTTTAAAGATTTTACTAATGTAATAGGATCAGTTTTTTCTTACAGACCTATTAGTACGGTATAATTGCAGACTTCTAGGTTTTATTTGTTCTATCGGTTTTATGGACCTGTTGACGCTGGAATCCTGGCACGAAGTATTTACTACGTGGTTGATGCAATTATTTACGTTTCGATAGCTAATCTTTTTAATAGAGTGTTTTAGATCGTTTTGAAAAGTTGTTTTCAATTTCCGTTTTGTACATGTTGTAACCTTTTAATTTTCAGATCGAATAATAAAGAGATATCTGGTTAGATTTATACGATTATGGGAAACCATGGTGATGTTTGGGTTTCACTCCGACGGACCACTTTACATTCGATTACAGACAACTGACCTGGCGTCCGGTTGCGAGTGTTTTGACTGCCATAAGGAGGCGCATAACTTCTAAGGCGACACTTAAAAGGCTCAGTAAAGCGCTGAAAGTGAAAAGGTATGAGGCAAGGCCAGCGTGTTTCAAACTGGAAATCCAACAGCTGGTGATTCAGGGGCTGCCTTATGGTTTTAAATAGAGAAACCCAAGATGCCCCGGTTTAGCGGCGACGTAAGAGACTATGCAATATTCAGAGCAGATTTCAAACATATCTGGATTCGGTTTATGGCGACCCCAGAATTATTGCAGACTCGATCATCCAAGACCTTCATACCGCTAAGGGATGGAGACGATTCGCGTTTCTGTGATCTTGTCCACCTCGTGATGAGAAGTCTCAATACTTTGAAAGAAGTAGGACGTCCCCACGACGTGGAAAACAACCATATGTTAGCATTGATTGAGCAGAGGATGTGCCTCGATGATCGAAAAATTTAGGCCCGACATTTAGAAGCTGTTAAAGAACAAGCTAGTTTAACAGCGCTGAGAGAATGGATGAATACTGAAATGAAGTCCCGGGTAAAGGGAAACAGCAGCCTTGCGAGACGCAAATCAAGTCCTGAGGCCTATTGTCAATCAATTATCCGCTCAAGACGGCAATTTGTGGACAGGTTCATGCCCCAAGATTTTGGATGTTTAAGAATTCAAGCCACTGGGTTAATCAGAGTCGAAAGTTCATGTTAATCAGAGTGCAAGGACGGATTAAGGCTGTTAAAGAGAACCACGTCTTTTTTTGGTTGTTTGAACAGAGCAGGAAGGGAGCACAGGTCCGCAACATGTTCAGGGAGATAACGGTACTCTGAAACTTCAGTTCGAACTCAGTGCAAGTACTGTCATCAACCATTTTACGTGAGGCACTGCAAGCCACCGTTGTAACTATTGCCTCCGTTGTGAATAGAATTTAAACTTAAGGGCAAGAGAATTCCAGTAACGATCACTAAGATGGGTGGCCAGGATGAAGAACTGAACACTAAGATGTACCAAGTTCGACTGCGATCAGTTGAAAACTACAGAGCGCTCACAATGCAGGCTATAGAAATACCATCATTAAGCGAGGACGTCTAAAAGGAGAGAATGAACGAAATAGCAAGACAGATTGACTTCGGTAAAGGGCAGTCCTGTCGAGAGTTTGGAACAGCAGACTTAATCAAGCAAAGTTTCATACTGGACAAACGGAGGAGGCCGGAGACATGGTCGCACGTCACTCGCCTCTTGGATGGGTAGAGTTTGGATCTACACCTTGGCCGCAGTTTAACACATGCAAAGTGCATAAGATCCAGATGGAAACACCGATAGACCTAGCAGATCTTTGGACGACAGAGAGTATGGGTGTCTCCATAAACCCTTGCAGTTGCAACGCTGAGAAGCTCAGCCAGATTGAACAAAAAGAGTCAAAGTTCATAGACGATTCTTGTCAGAAAGTGGATAATCAATGCCTGGTTCGCTATCCACGGAAACTCGATCCAAGCAGCTTGCCAGATAACAAGGAGCAAGTAGCTAAAAAATTAGAGGCAACAGAACGTCAACTGGCAAAAAAATCCTGGACACGCTAAAGCGTATGATCTACAAATGATTGAGATAAACCAGAGGTCCAGTCCTTTATATCTTTCACCTTGAAGTCTTAAGGCCGGAGAACAAGAGCGCACCCGTACGTTTTGTGTTTAACTTGTCAGTGGTTTACAAGGGGCACAGACTGAACGACTAGTGGATCCAAGGACCAGACCTGCATAACAGTTTGTTTGGAATAGTGCTGAGGTTCGGAGGAAACGGGGTTGCATTAAATGGAGATATCTCAAAATGTACCACACAATTAGCATCCCCCAAGTAGACCAACACGTGCACAGGCTCCAGTGGAGTAACCTGGAGACGCACCGAGAACCTCACATATACGTGAAGACCGTTTTGAGGGACAAATCAGCGCCAGCGATGTCCCAAATAACCCTTCGGAAAACTGCAGATGAAGAAAAAGAATCCTTTCCAATAGCAGCACAGGTGATAAGGAGCAACTCCTACATTGATGACCAATGTGACTCTGTACGCTCCCAGAAGAGGCGCAATAGCTTACAAAAGATATCGACACTGTCGTCGAAAATGAAGACTACAAAGCTACCTAACGCATATCCAGAAAGAGAACATGAAACAACCCCATCGCCGGGACACACTGAAGAGAAAGTATTGGGAGTGGTGTGGAACAGTATCAAAGACACCTTCACGTTCCGAGTACAGGCTGTTGACCTTGACCACCCAATACAGATTTCCAAAAGAAGAATCCTCGGCTAGGTAGCGCGTATCTACGACGCAACTGGATTTGTTGCTGCATTCCTTGGTCAGAGCCAAAATAGCTCTACAGGATCTGTGGAAAAGAGGCATCACCTGGGATTAATTAAGAACTTAAAGAAATGGCCCATCTTAACGGGATAAGCTTTAACCGATATCTGACACCACCCAGTGCGACGAAAAGGTTTATCCTCTGCATTTTTGCTTATGCCTCCGAGGAAACGTTGGGTGCTTATGCGTATGTAAGGAGGCAGGTCGACAACGGAGAATTTGACGTGCATTTCATAGCAGCGAAATCAAGCGTGAGGCTCCTCTTAAACAATTGTCCATCTTACGCCTGGAGCTACAGGCAGCTTTCGTAGGTTCCCGACTCTTCGAGACTATCGTTGAAGAATCCCGATTCCTATTCAAAGAAACAGTATTCTTCTCGGAGAGTAGGATGACATTGCCCTGGATTTGCAGCGACGCTAGACAGTACAAATCACTTGTCTCGATCAGAGAGATCCAGGAGAATTCCAAGCCTATCCGGTGGGGGCTTGTTCCTGGGAAACTGAATGTGGCAGACGACGTTTCACGGGGTCTCAATGTTGAAAGCCTAAACGATAGATGGCAGAAAGGGCTTTAGTTCCTTCCTGATTGGCCACAAGAATCGTCGTCACCCGACCCAGCAGAAGTGAAAATTGGGAAGTTGAACGTACACGTTGTCTGTGAGAATAAGAAGCTCCAAAATCGGGTTGACTACAAAAGGCTCTCAAGCTTTAGAAGCCTAATTAGAGTAACAGTATACGTTCCACGATTTCTGAAGAATCCGCGTGCGTACGTTTACAGTAGTTCAGAAGAATAAAGTGACCTGGAAAGGAGTGACGATGGACTGCTCAGACCCAATAAATTGCAGGAGGCCGAGAACCGTTGGATAAAAGAGTATCAAGGGAGCTTACCGACCGCTTATGCAAAGGAAAATTTAGCCCATAAAAAGATCAGGAAGGAATCATCAGACTGGGTGGTAGCGCTGTTAAAGCCCAAGTATGAAGCCAAGCATCCTTCTTTACTTCAGAGAAGGCATTGGATATCAAGCCTCATAGTAAGCCATGTTAATAAATGTGGTCATTCAGGAGTTGCAACCACCGTGCCAGAGATAAAGAACAGGCATTGGATAGTTAGAGCCCAAGACCTGCCTAAGTGAATTAAGTACCCATGTGTCTTTTCGTGAGATGGAAGGAAAAACCGGGTCACAAGTATGGCAGACCCGCTGGCCCAACCCTCTCATGCCTTTTACTCAACCGTTCCATTACGTCACTGCAAGCACTATGGTGTTATTTTCGCATGCTTAAATCAAGGGCAGTTCACTTAGGCCTTGCAACTGATTGTTCGACAATGGAATTCATCCATGTACTGTGGAGATTTTCGCGATAAGGGGAGCGCCGTCTCAAATGATCAGCGACAATGGCACCCAGTTTGTTGGAGCTGAGTGACAGCTAAGAGAAATGATCTAAGGATGGGACAAAACAAGCTACGAGAATTCCAAGTACAGCAAGGGATGGAGTGGCAGTTCACCACTGCGGGATTACACATCAAAACAGATGTGCTTAGGCGTTAGGCAGGAGTTGTAAAATTGCACTCAAGAAAGGTATTGGGGAACAGGTGCTGACCCCTTTTGAGCTACAAACCTGCCTACTGTAGATCACCAACCTCGTTAATCAGCGTCCCAATAGCCGTATACCGAATGATTCCGACGATGGCTCGTATATTTGTCCGAATGAATTGCTGCTGTGGCGAACGTCATCCCATGTTCCACAAGGCCCTTTCAGACAGCAAGAATCCCCGACACAGTGTGGCGTTTGTCCAAAGGGTAGTGCATTCATTTTGGAACCGTTGGACGCGTGATGCGGAAAGACGTAACTTTCGCGTCGATGACTTTGTGATTGTTCAGACCCCTGGTGCCGTGCGTGGAAAGTAGAGCGTGGGTCGAGTCGTCAACAGGTACCCAGGATGTGATGGCAAAGTACGAAATGTAAAAGTCAAGACCAGCACCGGAGAATACAAGAGACCCAACACAAGGATTTCCGTTATTTATCCTGCTGAAGGATACGAGGAAACCCAAGGATGAGGACTACGCCCTTATCGGGGCAGAGAGTGTTTTGTTGCGAGACAGGTTCTAAGTGAACTTAATTAGCCTTTATGATTTTACTGATGTAATAGAATCGGGTTTTTCTTACGGACACGTTTAGTACGGTATGATAGCAGATTTCTAGGTTTTATTGGTTTTATTGGTCTGTTGAGACTGGAATCCTGACATAAAGTAAGTTGATTTTGGTTCAGTGAAACTGATGCTTTTTTAGTTGCATTTGTATAGGTAATAGCATGATGTGTAGTGATATTTGGCAAAAATACCACGAGTGATATTTCGAAATTGTTATACGTAATTTGAAACTTGAGACAATTTTGAAATATCGCGGGTGGTATTTATACCAAATATTACGTACAAATCATGCTATTATTTGCTTATATTACTACCCGCAAAAGGTTTGTAATTTTCACATGTAGATATTTCAAATTCTGCTGAAATACCACTGCTCTAAGCCAATCAAATTGCAGAAATTTCTCATGTAGTAGTATAAATTAAGAAATCTGAATTGATTTACTTCGTAGTTGATGCAATTATTTACCCTTCGATAGCTTATCTTTGCAATTGACAAAATTAAAGATCGTTTTGAAACGAGGGCTAATTGCAGGATGTATACGAGAGCCTGTTCAGCCACTGCAAACTGTTTACTTTCCTTGTGAACAAGAATTGAAGGGAGAATTCTGGATGATGTGAAACACTCCATGACTGGCAATTTGACAAGTCCACGAAATAGGTCTTCAAACGTTCTCGATACTGGTTAGTGGCTTCTGTCTAGAGAGGGGAATGATGACTGCCTTTTTCTATAACAGGGAGGGGTAGCCTTTGCGGAGAGAAGCGTTATAGATATCGGCGATGACAGAGGCTAGGTCAAACGCAAATTCCTTTAGAACTGTGTTATTAACTCCATCATGTCCGGCGCTTTCTTTACCTTAATTGACTTTAAGGTAATGAAGACTTCATAGGATGACACAAGAAGCTCCCAAGGGATTTCATGAACCGCAATATCACTAAGGTCGTCGTGTGTAAGTGGAATAAAGCAGGACGTAAGGCTAGTAAAAAACAGATTTAGTCTTCCACGTGAAGAAAGAATTGATTGAATATTACATCCATCCGTAAGCTGATGAAACCATTCATTCTCATTGCATGTAATACCGGACAGATCCTTCACCTCTTTCCACCATCTACTAACGTTAGTGTCTTTTAATTTAAAACTTTAAAACTTAGTGGGCTGTTCTCTAATGTCTCAGCTAATTATTATAAACGGACTTTACCAAAGGCCTTTCAAACGCCCATTGTAACTGAGAAGTCATGTTGCTCTATCGCGTCTGTCATCTAATGCACCAAATAAACTATGTTGTATAATGAGTAGAAAATGTAGTAGAGCATTTGTACAGCTGCCTCCCGAGCGGTAAGCGGATTGATGATCTGGACATAGATAATTCGGTATATCTTCTTCGCAAAACGTTCTATAGATTATCCTTTCAAATGCACATGCGTATGGCGTTATTCAACTCTGTCAATATTGTCCATCCATTTAAACATACACTGAAGACAAAACATTTCTTTTTCTAGCTGTCGCAGATGATGACCGAACTTGGAAACAACTTCTTATTGCTATCGGGAGTGTCCTATTTGTGGTGATTATAATTCTCACCATCTGCCCCTTGGTTAAAAATTCATACACTAGAAACGACCCTGGCGAGAGAGTGCATCTCATTATTGATGAAGACAGTGGAATCGACGAGACAAGAAACAGTTTCCCTGATTCCAATCTAATCAGGAAGATTACAAATCTTCTAAATAATGCACTACCAACGTCCAAAAAGAATAGCTCGTGTAGTGATATAACGGTGCCAAAAGATTTCCTCAAGAAAACTTAAGGTTTGAATATCATTGTTTGAAAAGACTATCGTTAGGTCACTTTAGACCACTAACAAGCATGTGAGAGAAAAATTAAAAAAAAAAAGATTTTAATTTTAAAGCAGGAGTGAGTTTATTAAGAAATACTCTAGCAATAAAAGGATGAGTTGTTGGAGGCTTGCAAAATGTTTCACAAAAAAGCTCACAATGGCTAAATTATTAAAACACTGACGAACTGTGTAAAAATAGTTTATGTGTAATGTGTAATCTGTTTAAGAATAAGATTTTTGTTAATATAGCAAATGTTTGTCAAAACGTGTCGAAAGTCGCTTCAGACGAAGACCACTTTCATCAGTAATTGGTAACTGTTGATTTACATAAGAAAAAATAACCCTTAACTATTTAACTTCACTAATAACTTGTGACAATTCACATTTCTCTTCCTATTTTGAATTAAACGAATTTTTGTGGAGGTTTTTAGTCTTGATTTGTTTACACAATTCATAACATTGGAAATCTTGTGCATAATTTTTAACCATTAAACTTGTTGTTGTGCTAGAACGACTTGCTACAAAGTATATTCACATCAGCTGGAGAAACTGAAAAGAGTAGAAATATTGCATCCCCTCAAATCATACATGCCATACTTTCATGTTTTCTGAGGCTTCCCAAAAGGGTACGACGCGAACCTTTTTAAGTTCCAGCCAGAATTTCCGGTTTTTCGATGCAAATGATAAATACCCGTTATCTGCTGTGTAGGAGGTGCAATTTTGGTACGGCTGTGCCAAGGAAAAAAATTGGTTTTGGAAAAGAGACTGTGGGTTTAAGTTTGAGCCAGGACCGGCTGAAGGGTCGGGGACAATTTGCTTTGTGATTCCTGAAGCTTCTTGTTGAACAGCGAGTTGTGGCTGAAACGTGTCATTTAAGATCTTTGAACACTCTCGTTTTATGCTTTTGTTGTCTCGCTTATGTTGAGGGAAAGGCTCCGTTCATTTTTGTACTTTGTGATTGCACAGATTTCCCTTGCGTCCACACCGCGCAGCAACCAAGAAGAGACAGCCGATGCACGAATGCATTCGTGTACCGCTCCGATAACTCTGCTTTGATGGAAATCCTTCCCATCATCTTGCTGACGATATTTTTTCCCAGAGGCTCATTTCTGTACGAGTGTCGGGCGCTTGCAAAGTTTATATTCTTGGAGGTAGCTTTGTTTGGAGTCTGAAACAGTGCTTTGTAGTCGGGATGAGTCTTGCTGAGGTAAAACTCAAACGCAGCCACTGTATCAAGTGCAGTTGAAGTTTCGTCCATACAAACATCCGAGTATGACTGCTCAGACTGTTTAGCGCCTCCTTGGTGGTTTTTAGCTTGTTCAGTAAGTTTTTAGGTAACGTAACGGGCTACAGTGTCATCAGTTATAATTTGAAATGACTGCCTTGTTAGCTCCCGTCATCCCTCTCTACCGCGGCGAGCAAATTGAAAACACAAAGAAAACCAAATAAACTCAACTAACTTTTCCGCATCTCTCCAAAAGCCGTCCGTGTTCTGCCCTTCCATGAAGTATTCATTGAATTTCTGCTTGTCTCCTGACCGAATACATGATTTGTGTTTTGCTTTAGCATTGTTTTTTTAGCTTGGCCTTCGCTTCAAACATTTTTTTGGTAGATATGAATTCACCGTCTTGCAAAATGTGTGGAACACAGGGAAGGTTAGATGGCAGTGAATAGCCGCTCTAATTCCAGGCAATGCTCTTGGAGTTAATGCCGGGCCTTTCTCTGTTTTCACTTCAGCGAAGAACTTTCGCAGAACTTCACTCAAGTCCGTTGGACTTACTGTTTTGAGATCCACTGTAACTTTTCTTTATCAGATTATTTCTCGAACTTTTTTACTGTCCACTCAGTTGTTCTCTTGGTGTTTTTCGCTCTTTCGCTTGGTGTTTTTGCTCAATTTCATCCAGCTGTTCGTTGTCCGAGTTTTGACTAGAAAAAGGTGAAAATTTGGGACTTCTTCCATTTTAAAATAAAATCTCCAAACGTTCACTACAACAACAACCGTTTATTCAATTATAAAATAATTTAAGGCTATGTTACCCACAATTAGCGAGCTATTCTAGGTGGGCAACAATACAATAATTGTCTCCTTATTGCCTAATTTCAAACCGAGCGGAGGTCTGGCACTACCGGATTTTGCCGGACTTTTTTATCAACTCAAATTTCATGATGGGGGCGAACTGCACGAAGGTTGCGCTTCGTACATGTTGGCACTGGTCTTGTGCTAGTACCTTCTGCAAAAACTCGTGTAAAACTCCAAATGTCCAGCAAATGTCGAGTACTATACATTAACTAAAGTTGGTTCAGCACCAAAAACGGTACAGGATGCTTATTTGAAAGTCCTAGGAAAGCGGAAAGAAGATGTAAATTTCAAGAAGTAGGTCATCTGCTCAATTCACTGGTCGTGTGGCCAGAGATTAAATTTAGAGGACTTGCCAAGCGTCAAATTTACTGAGTTAGGCAACCAAGAGTTCCGGAAAGTCAAGCAAGAGCACTGGAATTGCACTGCTACGCTCTGCACTAATTCCTGGCGCACTAAAAACAAACAGTTTAAGTATTACAGATTGAAAGAAACGGCGTGAGTACAGTAAAATTCTGAAAAACAAAGGAACTGACTTCGATCATGGTTTCATTTGCTCCCCTCATTGGAGTAAAGGAGAAGGTGGTCAAAACCTTGAAAATACAAAATGAAACGTATCAGTCTCAGCTGCAAAAATTTGTTTAAACGACTGAAAAAAATACGTTTTGCTACAAATGCTTTAAAGGAATCCTAAGCAGTTTTTTTAACCTGACTGGACTATGTGTTGAAGACTTTCTTTGATTGTCTGTTTGCTTGTGTTGACCCCTACATTTCTGCTATAATTTATCCTAATTGTAAAACTCATCAACAGAGAAAGTTGACAAAAAGAACTGAGTTGATGTGCTTTATGACAATAAGTAGACATACACTTCACCTAGGTATTACTGGGTACATGACAGGCACCAGTGCATCAACTCAATCTAGAATCTTTACAGCATGGGCTGTTTTTCTCTCAACCCTGTTTGATGAATAAGACCAGAGTCCCTGCCCCGGAGAGGTTCTTTCTCTTTTACCTCTGGAATTTTATGCATCTGGCTTCCAGGACACAGTGTTGCTTGGAGACTGCACAGAGAACTGGATTGCTTCACCGGAAAACTTTGACATCAGCAATGCAACATTCAGTTTATACAAAAACCATGACACTGGCAAAACTGGAATTTGGATAACACCATATGGCAGTCTTGTCATGAGCACTGACACTTATGCTGGGTCAATTTCTGATAACGATTTAACAGCTGACTGTGGGGTACTTGATATGATACAAGATAAGGGGGTTACAGTGCTGACAGATAAGGGGTTTGGAATTGAAGACTTGTGTCATGCCAAAGGCCTTTCACATACTCGTCCGCCAATGAAATTTGAGGCGCAGTACGAGGAGACAGACGTAGCAAAAAACTTTGATGTGGCCACCCTACGGGATCTACATTGAAAACTACATTGGACGCATTCGGGATTGGTCAATTTTGAATGCTTGCTGGCCCAAGAACAGGATTCACATTCTAGGATGTGTATACAAAGTGCTAGCTAATGTTGTAAACATCTTATTTGACCCTATCTGTGCTAAAGAGGCAACTACCCAATCAAAGTCAAGGGAATTGTCTCATGATGCAACAGCACCACTTTAATTTTTGATATAACAGTTCCAAAAGCAACCATTTCATTGACAGTGAACTTGATACAAAGGGCTATAATCTGTCAAGTAACTTATAACCTGTCAATTTTCTTCTATATTTACTTTAGAGAGCTAAGGTACGATGCATGTGTAATTTTTTATTGGGTTAATTCAACAAAATGTCTTTGCTCTACATATGGAAAACATTTTTCAACCTTTCCCCAATGGTCTAGTCTACCTACACTATTCCTTGGGAAGTACAGTAGATGAAACACACTAATAATTAGTGTAAGTTTTTAAACAATTATTGTTTTAAAAACTTACAGGCCTAGTTAATTTTTCATGTGAGTTTACCCAGAACGACCGGATTTTGCCGGACTTTTCAAAATAACAAACACTCAGACGAAGCATGTTTCTTTCGAACAAATATTTATTTATATCCAATCGGAGAATCTAGATAAACTAAGCAAAGAAAGGTTACAGTATTATTGCAATGCCCTAAAACTAAAAGTATTTGGTGACAAGAAAGAACTTACACAAAGGTTAGAGCCACTAGCCAAGTGTAAGAAGTTGTTTACAAAAAAGATCGCAAGAATAACTGAGCATATCGTACTTGAAACATTGCACGGAAACACTTACAATGAGCAAATATCCCAAGGAGCAGGTATCAGCTGAGGATTTCACCAGGAACAGCAACACGTTCGTCAGGAGCCTAAGACCTCCACAGCAGATGATGAGATACACAATAACAGAGAACAAAACAAAGAATCAGTCTCTAAATTGATTGCAATTAGTCGACTAACAGTTAAGGGCACAAAAACGTATTATACACAAACTGAATGTAGCTAGTGTATCTGTCAGGTGGGGATGCTGAAATGTAGTAACCCAGTCCATATACAAAAAAAATTAACATCTTAATCGTCAAACGCGATGCATACTCATGGTTGTTAATCGTAAGCTTCTAAAAAATAATTGCATAATTTAAGGTTTCAACCCGTATTGAAATAGTGACAATAATACGTTGAATAAGGAATGAAGATGGGAATGAAATATACAACAACATACAGATGTAACAAGCTAATCACAAGCCTAGTCTTTCCAGGTACAGGTCAGAATCCAGTGAGAATGGTAACTTGCCTATTTTTCAGGGCGTACCCAGAAAGAGGTCTTCACTCCTCTCCACAGGCAACAGTCCCCTGAAAGAAGTCCTTGGTAGATTCAGAGGAGTCGCATTCCTCCACTCCACTCCTTCTCTGGAATAACAATCCCCTGGGAGAGCTCCTCAGTCCCTAGGCAGTTTTAAATCAAAGAACAAAATAAATAAAAGGCTCAGAGTGTAATTTGATTACAAGTACCAAGTAACAGTTATGAAATGAAAAATACACAGTGACTTGAAGCAAAATGGTGTACCTATCAAATGAGCATGCTGGATGGTATGATCATCCAATCCAAATGTGGGAATCCTTTCAAAATTACGCTATTTCTTACCTTCAAACACCCCAAACAAATATATTATTCACTTATCTACCCCTTCCCTTACACCGGTATTGAATTAGGGAACACACACCCAAGCAGATTAACTTAAGTCCAAACAAAACAAAATAAATGCTTACATTTTGCCATAATAGGGAACGTAGTGCACCCTACTACAAACGTCTAGACACACTCGACATAGACAACATGTTAAAACTTATCATCTCCTTGCTAGCCCACAAAATCTCATGTAATAAAACCAATATCCCGGAAGTATTTTTTAAAAGCACCTCATAAAGGTGTCTGATATTTACTCACACAATACCAGATATGCTTCAAATCTTAGTTTTTATGTACCACATTTGAGGTCAAATTACGGCAAACATATTTAAGTATTCCGTAACCAAAATCTGGGAAGAGAATCTGCTCAACTCTCAAAGGTATAGCGATGTGAAATGGCTGTTCCATATACATTAACTCTCAATAGCTGCCGTGGCACCTAGCGCACATAAACTTATAAGTATGTCCATTCATGTGGTCAATACGGACGCTTTCTTCACCTCCGGGACGGAGTCTTGAAGGCAAGGTAGCTCCACGTTTTCTGGTTTACACGGTCCGCTTCTCTTCAAGAATTCTGTACCAGGTAACCAAAGAGATCCTTTAAAAAGCCGCTTTGCGGTGTGTCCTCTTGATGCTTCGTCTGCGGGATTGTTGTGTCCACGTAAGACCACGCGTTTGGATCAGTCAAGTCCCGGATTTGCTGCACCTTGTTAGCAACATAAAAGTGAAACCTCATGACTTCATTTTTAATGTATCCGAGAACCACTAGGCTGTCTCTCCAGAAGAATTCTTTTATCTCCGGGTACTAAAACTCATTTTTCACGAATTCACTCATTCTTGCAGAGGTGGTAGCAGCAGCTAACTCCAGCCTTGGAACAGTCTTTTAAGGGGTAAGGGGGTTACCAGTGCTTTTCCGACAATGAAGGAACAATGAACTTGATAGATTTCGTTAATCAATCTTAGATAACAGCATTGTCCATAAACTTCCACCGAAGCGTCTAATAGTGGATCTCCACTGCTTTCACCTGGCCAAAGTTGTCTGGCTTGAACATCGCCCTATCGCTGTATCTATTTCTCCAGCTGTACGATTTCTCACCGCCGCTTTTCCCACTGTGGGTGTAGGTACTCTGGAACAGAGCTATCCCAATCCAACTTGTTTTTGTACACCTGCTGAAGAAGAGTGTAACAGAGGCCAGGTCCCAGTGGGATCATAGATGGAGCCAATAGTGGACAATACACCTCTTCGAGTTAAAGGGCGATCATGAAGTTCTATGCAGAACCGGAAACTGCCACTTTTAGCGCACCACATCGCGCCTGGAGCTCTTCCAATAGGTAATGGATCTACAGCTAAGTTTAGTCCTTTGATTTCCTTTGAGTGGTCATCAACTGGAAAGGCTTCAAGAACTTCTTTCTTGTTGGAGACAATCTTAGACAAGCCTTGCTACAAATTGCTTGACAGACCTTGATTCACTGGATGGCTTCGCGTACCGTTGATACAGAGTTTAGTCCATTATCTACGTAGAATTCCCGTACAGCATCTGTACCGACCTCTTCTTCGCCATCGTCAGCTGCTTGCCTAAGCCCAAAGCTGGCTCAACCTGGGGAACTGCTGGCACTGAACAGGTGAACTTTCACACGATAATTGATGACTTCCTTTGATGGATCCCCATCAAACCACCAAAGAAAACGTAACAGGTCTCTCTGTTCTTCGGCAACCACGAACGATCACGAACTGATGGAACATGCTCTTGATGTCCGTCATAAATGCAACGCTTTCCTTGCGAAAACAACCCAAGATACCCAACAGGTCATTAATAAAGTCAGCAAGTAGTTATTGAGGCTGACTCCGTTAAACTACGCCGAACAGTCGAACACCACTATTATCTGCCCTTCTCATTCTCTGGTTTTGGCTTCGGTTTTCTGTTAAATCTGGGACTGGTGGGCGTAAAGAGTCCTTCTAACTCTGGGATGTTTGCCTTTTCTGCAGTTTCTCTGATGAAATCCGCAAACTTAAGAAAGTAAGAGTAACTGGCTTCACCATGGATTTGTCTCCATTATTTAATTGAGTGCATCTCTCCACTTGTTTTCAAGGTAGTAGGGTAATTTGGATGGTAACTTTACATTCCCCTTTGCATAGTCCAGTACAGATAGTCCTGGGATGTTGTTCTTGGCTGCCAAGACCTTATCTAACAAATCGGAGAACTCCCTAAAGGCACTGGTATCCTTGGGTCCTATCTTAGGCCACTTCTCCAACTTGTTAATAAATGCTGCGATCCAAACATTACAGTTTCCATACCTTTCCTGTAATACAGACCTGGCTTTCTGATAAGCATATTCTGTCCCAATCAGATGATAATGTTCCATGACTTGCTTTGGCTTTCCAGTTACATACTGATACAACATATTAACTTGATGTCCGCTGCCAGTAGTCAGAGTCTACTAGAGCATTAAAAGCACTCTTACACACAGAATATTTCAAAGGTCACCTTCAAATACTGAAATGGTCAGTTTTGGGAGTTGTCCGGAAACAAACAGTTCTTTGCTCACAGCACTTTGTTTTAAGTTTGCTTCTGTTAACTTGTTCATACACCTTTGAAATGACGAATCAACTTTTTCCCACCCTTCGCAGGAGGAGTTAACTTGACCTTGAGTATGAACAAACTGGTAGCTTGAAGGGGTTTTTTATAACTGTTGACATAATTGGGGTTGGACCACTATTGGGGTTCGTTACAACAGGGTCAGTTTCTGCCGGTGTGAAAGCTGGTGTGTTAGCTGCTTCTGTTTGAATAGGAAGGCCAAGTTCAGGGTCAAAATGACGAACGGTAATTACTGACTGTGTTACAGTTCCCGAAGAGAATGATGGAGAAGAAGCACGCAAACTACATGTAGTAGTCTTACGTGTGGATGATGTGGTCAAAACAGGTGTTGGGGATACGTGTACTTTGGACTGAACTGACGTATTAGTCTCACTGGTACGGGTAGTTACTGCCAGAGATCGCAAGAATCTTTTCACTTCTTCGCCTTTACTCTCACATAGAAGATTGACTAGATCTTCTTCAAGGAAAGGTGTTTGCTCATTCTACTAAGTCAAGTTCCTTCTTAAGTTTGAATTCTTCCAGTTTTTGCTCCTGTTTTAACCTTTCTATTTCCAGGGCCTTTTCTTGTTCCACATAGGCTGGCTTCACATTCAAGGACACTGTCTGCACTTGCTTTTGACTTGACACTTTAGGCTGTTTTACTCCTATTTGATCCCTTACAAATGTCAGAATTAGACTCCGAAACTGTTTGTTCCAAATACCTTATTACTTTTGTGTATCCATAATCTTCAACTCTTCAGATAACATCTTCGCCTACCTTACACGATGCGGGTGAGCGAAGGATTACATGGATTGTAAACCTAAATCACACATGTGGTAGACAAGAACATGGCGGCAACCAGCAAAAGTCCTGAGTAAAATGGTAATAACTGCTGACCATAAGTACCGACAACTCCGTACTACGACACTGCTGTAGTAACATAAACAATTAACTTATTATTACTCTTGCCTGCATTTCTTGGTCTCAAGGTATTTTCGTTTCAGTGGTGTCTTTAAAAGCCTTTTACAACCTCATTCCCAGGGAGTTTCCCTCAGAAATTGATGAAGGAAAAACCCTGACAACAGAGTTGTTGGTTTTACTGGAGTATGATGAAGCAGCTCCAGACTTTGCTCTACCGGTGAAATTAATTTTATCACAATACCAATATAAGCGCTAGCTTTTTAAAAAAACTTGTCCCTGCTCTAATGGTTCAAACTTTGTGAAATACCTTAAATAATCTACAAAGCCGCCTTTCTCAATTAAGTCCCGGGGGAGAAGGAAGTTATTAAACTCCTCTTTTTTAAACCCTCCCTCTCCTCCTCCCTCATCCTTAAAGAATAGACTGTATTAATCAATCACTAGTGGCATGTGTACTGATCCAGTATAGTTTATTCACGTGCTGGAAGTTAAAATTTGTTCTTCATGTAAGCGACCACCCAAAATGCAAAGGCTCGGTGGTCGCTTACGGGAGGTGGTCGCTTACAAGAGTCGGACCGCAAGGGCGAAATTTTTAAGTCAAACTAGAATGGAGTAGTATACTTATTCTAAAAAAGAAATGAAAGTTTACTTCCCCATGCCAATTACTGGCAGTTTTATTGAAAAAATCGTTATTTATTTTATGTGACAGTTCATTTACGGAAGTGCTCTTAAAATTAGATAAAATTTAGATAAATTTTTGACATGTACGACGTCTTGTACAGAAATGTCCCTAAAACGTCTGAAGAACAAAAGCTTAACTTCTTAAACTGAAACTTGAAAATCTGAGTCTTTTTCTCACGGATAATGGTTAATATTGTAGTTATAGATTGAACAAATAACACACTGTAATAGATGTGTAGACAATAATGATAGCCAAAAAATAGATTCATTTTTGTCCACTTTTACAATGTACTTCACTGTTTAGTAAGACCATGTGTCAGGTGGTCGCTTACCTGAGGTTGAAAACAATATAAAATTCTAAAACCTTCTGCCGAAAAAGTGGTCGCGGTCGCTTACGGGAGGTAGTCGTTTATGAGAGGTTCCCGTATAAGGCTTTGACTGAGAACATTTTTGGTGTTTTGGGAAGTTGCTCGCTTATGGGAGGTGATCGTCTACGGCAGGTGGTCGCTCGTGGAGGTTCGACTGTACTTATGAAGCATTGATACCACCCTTCCCTGTATTAATTAAGCCCTGTCCCCCCTCCCCCCCCCCCCCAAACATGCTTTCAATAAATAAGTCCACAGCGGGGGAAACTTGTTTTTATTATAGCAAATTAGATAATTTGCTATCCAGCCTTATCAAATGCCCTTCTTCCTCAGTCCGATATGCTCCGCTTCACCTTTGTCAACACACACCAGGAAAGGGCAATCCACTCAGATGTTCCATGTTCTTAAATGACTTGTTACAGAGTAGACATAATAACTAGGGCTTCATTGTTCCTTTCAGGGGTTGGTAGGGTATTTGCCACCTCCAATCTAAATTGGCTCCCTCACACTTTCAAATGGAGCCAATACGATGTTGCCATACAACGCCCGGCTTCCACTTCTCTGTCTCTTAAAAAAATATATGCTCTCTCTCTCTCTTCCAACGTAGACTGTAGAGAAGATATCTTTAACAGCTTTTTACAATAATTTTAACCTGTTTCACGAAGGTATTTACATCAGTAGGGAAGGGCCAGCCCAAGAGAAGTGAGCAGGATAAAACAGGTGAGGGGGGGTCTAAGTATCAGGTGTAAACAAGTACATCCAAAACAATGATTCACATATTGTCTCTAGTGGACATGTTTGTTGGGTAAAAATAGCAAGGGTACCTTAATGTCTGTCTTCAGGTGTAGCAAAAAAATAATGTCAATATAACAGAACAAAACAATTCAATAACAGAAACTGGCTTTTTTGACAAAGCAATATAAAAGGTCAAAAGCACATGAAAAACATTGCTGTATGACAGCATTTTAATAATTCAATAGTAATTATAGCCATGTAGGTTAGTAACATTTTATGATAAACAAGTCTCTAAGACTAGTTTACATGATGGGTGGAAGTATAAGGGACTTAAGGCTGCCTGCCTCGGGTTGAACTTCATTCAAAACTAAGACAAAATAAGAGCTTTATAAAGTGGGAATCAATAGGTGAAATCAAGCACAAGAAAAATTAAAGCCAGCAATGTTTGTGTTTTTGTAAACTAAGGATAAACATCAACAATTGGGCGGAGAATCCCTGTCAATGACAGTTTTGATGAAAGGCTGGAACTACCAAAACGATTCCCTCAAAAGCATTTTGTCCAGCATGTACCTTTGAGTCAGCTGTTTGTGCCTAAAAGAGGACGTCAGTCGATATGTTCCCACAGTCGCAGTCATCGAAAATGCCCGCTTTTTACACGAAATTACACGTCACAAATACCCTGGTTTTTCACCTTGCTCGTTGTCCGCGATCTGCATTCTTTCTTCGCTTCATTGAAAGCCATCTTGATCAAAAGGACAGCATTAATTTATTACATTTCTCGGCGAGAGTATAAACATTTTGAATCACCGCGCACAGAAAATTGGACAAAAATCATGAACCAAAGGGCCCAGAGACACTCAAATCATCGCTTGGGCTAGCTGGAAAGAAGTGAATATAAATTATCATTGAAAAAATCGTGCTCCTTTTGATCGTGTGTACAACTGAAAGAAACAAGGTTAGGCTTCTCGAGGCCTGTCATTTTCACTTCCTTTTTGAATTGACGCATGCGCACTAAGACCGGATCACCAAGTTTTTTACGGTAATGCAAATTCCATTTTCCCATAGTCTTTGCTGGCGTTGCCCCGCTGACCAAAAAGCCAGAAGACTCTGAGTACGAGATTGGCCGAATTCGCAACCGAAGTACATCACCTTACTCGCTTCTTTGAGAAAGTGGACTCTTAGCTACCGTCATGATTAATGATGCTCACCAGGCGCCACTAAAAATGAAAAATGGCTCTAAACTTACCAAAAATCGCATACAAACCAAACTCGAGCCGTTATTATAAATGACTACGTCAGAATGACGTTTCCAGAAAACTCGAGCCTTCAGTGTCTTAGAACAGCACCACTTTTCATGTTAACTCCAAGCACGGAGTCACGAAATCCTATGAATTGTTTTTATGTAGAAAATCACTCGAACCTGAAAAAAGTCTCGGGCGTCAATGGGTTAAACCAAGAAAGGATAAAGGTGACAGAGAAGGCATCCCCCATACACACCCTATTCCATAGGTAATTCGTCTCGAGTTATTTTTAGAATCGGGATAAAGTTACCTCGCGCGCTGCGTGGATGTTTCGTGGAGGTTTTGAATGACTAAACGCCGTGCAAAACGTGTCGGGCGAAAGCCAATGAAAGCATAAAGAGATCGAGAGCATTTCTGAATATTGAATCGAAATGAGTCGGCGCTCACCTGGGAAAAGGGAATCGCTGGACTCTTTGACAACCCGTGAAATCAGTTTAACTAGAAGTTTTCGTAACCTCAGTGCTTTAATAAAATGAGAAATTTCGCCGGTCTATTGAAACCGGTCGTTTGTACAATAAAACAAGCAGGACGCCAAGTGTTATTTTTGTTGAATAATAAAAGACTAATCAAAGAATAAATATCAAACCAGAAATTGCTCTCTTCAAACTGTAAATTATAAATGATCCTGAGAGAATATTCAGTGTGTTAAGGATTTCCCTGCTGTACTGTTAGCTCTATACAAGAGAGGAGGTACGATTCCTTTTTTAATTTCCGTTTCGTTGACACAGCTCTCTTTAGTCGTTTTCGTCGACAAAACGAATGGCAATATCGCTCTCCGCGTCTTCCGCCATTTTTTTCTGCGTCAATACGTGAAGGACGCGTAGCTCTAAGCGTGGTTCATCCACGCGGAACACATTCGCGCTATGTGATTGGCTGTTGTCCAATCCCCCTTGGGAACTGTGTTCTTAAAAATAACTCGAGACCAATTACCTATAGAATAGGGTGTGTATGGGGGATGCCTTCTCTGTCCCCTTTATCCTCTCTTGGTTAAACTGAATCACTGGATATTGTAATTGTAAATGTTTGATCGGCTTAGCCATCATGGTATGTTCAGTTTACGCGTCAGTTCAAGATTCTGTCGTGCTAGTTGGCTATGAGATAATTACAGCTAACTCATATCCAGCTCACACTCGAGGAATAATTGCTCAAAAGCACCCCAGACTGAACAAAAGAGGGTAAGATTTCCGTACAGTCCCACACATTTACTTTCAAAAGGTTATCAACGCCTCGGCCTTTCAATTTTACACATCGCTCTTTTATCGTTTGGCACTGATCGCACTACATTTCTCCGAAAAAAGGCATCTTAGGAATTTATAAATTGCATGCAGCAATTTCGTACTATTTTCCACAAAATTGCTGATCTGAATAGAGTCAAAACACGCATGCATAATAAATATATGGGGCTTTACACAAATCTTGTACTCAAATGAAGGTAGATATTGTAACTTCTATCAAAGGCAAGATACTTGCGCACAGAACGCAAAGATCTGCAATTTTGAAAAGAATTTGATCAAGGGAAGCTAAACAGCAATTACTGAAGACTGGATTGTGATCACTTCCCGTGGTAAGGAAGTGTAGTTTATGATTAGCTCCATTTCGCAAAAAATTACCAGGGTATGTAATTAAAGCGGAAGTCTAAACAGAGTCGTTTTCTTGTTAGATACTCTTCATACCTTGTTCTTCAATTCAATTCAACATATAATTTTGTTCTTCTTGTGTTAACTGTCTCGGTTTGTGAAACCTTTTATTAAGTAAAATGGGAATGAAAACGTAGCGTGATTTTGTGACGTTCACTGAATCGACTCGAGCATGTCAAAGCGATGACCCTTGAGTTGTGAATAATATCCACGACAGAGTAAATAAAATCAATCAATTCGTCATTTTGGCTGTTGCGCACCAGTTACTTGAATTATTACAAATAAATAAGGAAAGGAGCATGCACGTACATGTTAATCAACTACTATAGTCGGGACACTTATAAATTCCAAAGATGTTTTTTTTCGGAGAAATGTAGTGAGATCAGAGCCAAACGATAAAAGAGCGATGTGTAAAATTGAGAGACTGAGGCGTTGATAACCTTTAGATCAAATGGCCGAGGAGAAAACCAGAGGTTGTATTGTCAGAAGCCGAGCTCGATGGTGTGAATCAGGAGAAAAATGTAATAAATATTTTCTCAACCTTTCGAAAAGAAGTTACAACAAAAGACACATAAAAAAATTGAAATCCTCGACATGGTCTACGATAGAAGACTCTAAAACTATCTTGAATGAAATGAAGTATTACTACCAACAATTATATACTTCCCAAGGCCAAACCTCCCCTGACCATGCTATCAGACTTTCTTAATTCTGGACCTTTACCAAGACTGGACGATGTCTCACAAAACCTTTGTGAAGGTTCGATTACTGAAGCAGAATGCTTATCTGCCATTAAAGCTTTTCAACGCAACAAGACCCCCGGGACAGACGGAATTCTATCTCTGTTTTTGGAAGGAGATTTCTTGCCCTTTGATTGACTGTCTTAATCACGGGGCTCTACAAGGAGAACTTTCCATCTCTCAGAGACAAGGAATTATTTCGCTAATCCCAAAAAAGGATAAGGACCTATTTTCTCTTAAAAATTGGCGTCCCATTTCGCTTTTAAATACAGATTACAAAATTGCTACTAAATGCATTGCTAAACGGCTGGAGGAAGTAATCAAACAGGATACATTAAGGGCAGATTCATTGGCGAAAACATCCGTCTTATTTCTGATATTATCGCACAACATGAAAATGACCAAGGAATGATTTTCTTTCTGGATTTTGAAAAAGCGTTTGACTCGTTAGAATGGGACCACCTCTTCCGGGTGTTAAAGGAAATGAACTTTGGCCCAAGTTTTCGTAACTGGGTCCACACATTTTATCAGAATATCTCTAGCTGCATTGTAAACAATGGACACGCTTCGGAATTCATCCCCCTAAAAAGGGGAGTGAGACAAGGGTGCCCGCTTTCCGGGATGCTTTTTATTCTTGCCGTAGAGCCTCTTGCTATTCAGATCAGAACTTGCAAATCGATCAAAGGTCTTAAGAACGGAAACAAAGAATCTAAAGTCAGCTTATATGCCGATGATAATACTACTTTTATTCACGACGACTCGTCTGCAGTAGCCCTTTTCGCTTTACTTGATCGATTCAGTACGCTCTCCGGTCTGAGAATAAATAAGTCGAAAACTGAAGGGTTGTGGCTAGGGTTGTGGAAAAAAAGATTAGGTAAAGACGAGCCTTTTGGAGTCTCTTGGCCGAAGCAATACGTCTCCGCCCTCGGCGTAGTTTTCGCATATGAAACGCACGTTGGAGAGAAATCAACTTTGATGAACGGCTTGTTAAAATGAAAAAGGTGTTAAATTTTTGGTCAGGTCGGCGCTTGTCAATCCTGGGGCGAATTGCTATTGTCAAAACATTAGCACTGTCTAAACTTCTTTATAATTGCTCTGTACTTGACACTCCGACCGATTTTGCTAAAGAAGTTAATAAGGTCATTTTCCCTTTCATATGGAACTTTAAGAGGCTGTCCGCGTAAGAACCGATAAGGCAAATTTCGGTCTATCACAGATTGCCCTGGTTTTCCCAGTGGAAGATAACTATCCTATCCCATGAAGAAATATCACATTTATTTGGACCAACTCAATTTTTTCTCTATATCACAAGAAGATTTTCTCGGTCACCTAAAACTGGCCAGTTTGCCTTCGGAATTGGTGCGATTTTGGTGAAACTTTAGGGCTCTGTCAAACCTACCTTACAAAGCCGAATAAGCTGATTATTTTACCCACAAAAGTTTTAACTCTGGTTAATAGTTTCAAGGTTTAATGGTTGCATTCTGTGAAAAGTTGGCTGAGATATGATTTTTTTAAAATGACCTTTAATTTGCTCAGAAGGAAAAGTAATTTGCATAACTAGAGTTGAACGGTAGTTTCGCAAAAGTGGCACCTGACCCAAGACCAGTCTACTTCTTAATGCAATAAAATTTGTGGGCACTCTTTTTGACAGCAAAGCTGGAATTGTAACGGTCTGCATCTGGTCGACTAATTTCCACAGCTTTAACGTTTGTAGTTATCACCAAATGTCATTAGACCCTTTAAATGCCTTGAACTTTCGAAAACATGTAAAGAAAACTTGGTAATCGCTTTTTCTTCGTTTTTTTTCTTGTCGACGATGAACTTGACTTCATTCTCCGTATGCAAATTAGCCTTAGATGCGTCGTTTCAACAAACTGACAGGAAATATAATACTTGTATTTTGTATTTTTAAGGGAAAAGTATTTCTTCTTCTCACGGAAAAACACGAGCGATATATGACTTAAATTCCCTTAGGTCTGTTTCTTTTACGAGGAAGAAGCAGCAGAAGAAGATATGTTTACGCGAATTAAAATAATTTAATTACTTTTGCCCGTCACGCATTCCCCCAGAGTGACCGTATATCGATCAGTTCTTTTATCTTATTATATCTTTTTTGAAGTGATAGTTATTGATAATCATACAATTTAATCACTGTTAATTCCGATTCTTTACTGGGTGCTAGGTTTTTTGTAACGGGGGGCATTATCGCGAGTGCCGAAGGCACGAGCCTTGTAGGTGAGTCTGGGGTTATCCTCCCCCAAAAAATTTTCAAATTTGGAGGCTCCGAAATGCTATTTTCAGCACTTGTCATGAGATATGTCTCCGAAAAATAGACCTCGAAGATGAAAATGCAAACGATTGCAAATCGCTATAATAAAAATAACTGAGTCTAAAGAAAACAAATCCATCTACCACGTTGAACTGACTAGATTGATCTTCCTTTGACATACACATAGGTTGAAAACTTCTGATTGAGGGTGTTGTTATCTCAATTAGTCTTCAGCGATTCCTGCAACAAGATTTTGCCTTTCGAACACCTTGTCTTCTTGCAGCAGATCTTTATGGTCAAGTTCAATTTATATTCAAGTTCATTACATTGGTTATTCCGTCCATTGCCTGTAATTACACTTAGAACTATGTTTAGGTGTTGACTCAAACGGGCCTAGAATCCAACAAGGGCTGGCAATAGGTGAGCACGGAATTGGAACGGTGGTGGGGGGAACTCTCTATGATGGCCTATACGGGGAGGCTCCGTCCGAAAGGGGTATCTTTTTCAGGCTTCAGGTATATGAAAGGGTAGGTATTTCACTAGATGAAGTATATGAAAGGGCGAGTGCGCTTCTATTGCAGCCTTAGCAGCATCTTTGGCGGTTCTTAAAGAAAAAGGAACAAAGTTTAAGAATTTAAGGAAAAAGTAGAAGGACGTAATTTTTCAGCAATTAATATACACAGGAGAAATTTCACCCCTTTAAGTATAAATGCTTGTAAAAGTACAAGTGGAACCGGGGGGAGAGAGGGTGGATGGTAAAGTAGGTTAAAAATGGAGAGATGGGAGGGGCACTTTGACGGAGCACATTGTTCAAGAGGGTATAAATACAAAAAAACCCAGCAATCTGGACGCATTTTTGAAGACTTAATAAAAACGTTATCAAAACAAGAAAAACAGAAAAACCTTGTCCAATAAACCTCTCCGGCAAAGGTGTGGACATGGTTGCTGACTGCTCAATCGTACTCTACTCGACCCTTTGGCGTCAAGTTTTTTCACTTTTCTTGCGACAGGAGGAGCAAATCGGCTATATAAAGTTGAACTGAACATTCTGGTACTTTTAACTCTCACTAACTGTTACAAAACCAGAGACATGTTTTAAACACTGTTTATTAGGCCATCCCAATAAAATGTTTCGTTTCCCATCGCCCTCCCTCTCGTGAAGGTTGGTCGGTCGGTCGGGCAAAAAAAAAAGAATGAACACATGATTGCATATTAAATCTCACGTTTAGTCTGCAAGATAAAATCAGATGGTAAAAGATGTATATTAACAGGACTATCAAATGTCTAAAAAGGCTACAAAAAAGAAGTATCGATGACAATTTCAGATCATTGGTGTTAATAAGACAAGATCGTGCGCTTGTACATTAAAGTACTTGCTTCTTTACAAGTGATCCTGGAATTTGTTTTTTTTTTTTACTTTTCCAAACAAATGAGTCGGTCGGGCGATGGGAAACGAAGCATTAAATTGGGATGGCCTTCAGTTAAAAAAAAATTTTCTTGCAAGAATGAAATACTTTTTATACACGTCCCCAGGACATTCCTCTTAGAAAATGGCAAGGGCGGGAAAGCCCTGAGGATGAGGTTGAATCCTGACTCCGTGTAGAAAGTTCTTTCTTTTTTTCCCATTTATAATGCTGTTCAAACAATTACCAGAAAACTATCTTTTAAAACACACGATTAACCTTTATGTAGAGTATTTTAAAGGTAAGAATTGATTAGGGCAAGATACACGGCTGTCAAAAAATAGAAATAAATAAACTATCTTTGCAAGCTCAAATAAACTGGAAACGAACATCAGAAAACATCGCAAGATAAAATGTTAAATAGAGAAATTAGAATATCTCTGTACGTTTGGAAATTTTTTGCATGAAGAAGTAAAAAGAATGATACTTACATGATGCAGCAAAACTTTGAATTATTTCGCTCAGTAGTTATTATTTCCACAGTAGTTTATTTCGCCAGTATGATCCAGAGTGTGACCGGGGTATTGACAAGACCTTAGGCTCGATTTCCGCCGTCTCCAGGTCCCTTGGGGGCTCATTTGCCAGCACAGCGGCCTACAATTGAGCCTAACAAGACCTTGGCGCTCGCAAAAAACCTGCCAAGTAGGTGTCTGTGCCTTGGGCAGATTGTCATTTTAGTGTTAGCCTGTGTACACACCGCCCCCCACCCCTTCGGAGAAGGGGCCCCTTCTCCGATTTTTCCTAAGGGGAGGGGGGGTCTGTACAATTTCAGTTCCGAATACCTACCAAACCTCTACTCTCGCTAAAATGAATTCATTCAGTCTTTGACTTTGCTACACTTAGACAAGTGAATTATTTTAAGCCACGCAAACATATATCGATCATGATATATAATTCAGCTGCTTCTTCCTTGTTAAAAAAAAAAAAACAGACCTTAAGGGGATTCTAAGTGATGGTTCGTGTTTTTCTGTGGAAAGGAGAGTTATTTTTCTCCTTAGAAATGTGAAATGTAAGGATTATGTTTCATGTCAAGTTGTTGAAAGGACGCATCTAAGGCTAATTTGTGACGGAAAGTGAAATCACGTTCATCGTCGACAAGAAAAAAACCCAAGAAAAAGCGATTACTAAGTTTTCTCCACATGTTTTCGAAAGTCTAACATTTAAAGGGTCTAATGACAGTTAGTGATAACTAGAAACGTTAAAGCTGTGGAAATTAGTCGACCAGATGCAGACCGTTACAATTTCAGCTTTTCTGTCAAAATGGCGAATTTTGGAACATTAACGGAACTTTGTACAGCACGCAAAGAAGAGGGCCCACAAATTTTATTGCATTAAGAAGTAGACTGGTCTTAGTACTTCTGCTTTATAATAGACTTGAGTCTGGGTCAGGTGCCACTTTTGCGAAATTACCGTTCAGCTCTAGTTCTGCAAATTAATTTTCCTGATAAGCAAATTAAAGGTCATTTTAAAAAAATCATATCTCAGCTAAATTGTCTTGTTTCCAACGTTACTGTTTAGCTCCCAACAGTATCCAGGAGCAGATGCCAGCGGAAGCAGTAGTAAGACAATATTTAAGTGTTAATGGTATTTAACGTTTTACCTCAGCGAAAGGGGAACCCAATTAACGTTGGATAAAATGTGAAATAGTCCTTTTCATCATTTTTTGTATGTTTTGTTTTCTCATTTCAGTCCACCAGAGAAACGTTTCTTTCAAAAGCCGTTCTATCTACGGACATACGTCTTGGGAAAAAGATGGCCTGAATTGGGAAATCAAAACAAACAAGCTTAGGCCCCGTTCACACGAATCCTGATATTTTTGAAACAGCATAGTTTTTATTAGTTTAAGGTCCCGTCCACACGAACACAGGTTTAAAAAGGTATTTTCACAAATGTTTGAAATACATACTGAATAACATTTCTCATAATTTCTGTAAAAAAGAAGATGGTAAGACGAGTTTTAATACCATATGAATATTAATTTCATTTACTTATCTGAATTTCTGAAAAGAGGGCTTTATGCTATTATGTAATTTCTCCCTCTCCGTCTAGGCTTGTCGATTATTGTTATTACTTTTTTGACGTAGTTTAGGATTTGCTTGAAATTCTCATTTGCCAGACGTTTCACCACCACAACTCCTCCTCACCGTCAACCCCTTGGTCATTTTCGGTTTTTTTGCTTCTACCCCTGTCCTTTTTATTTTTCGATATTTTGTCTAAAACTAAAAAAACGACCTGATTTTTTTCCCCCGCAAGCTAATTACAGATGTTGTTGCATTTTTGAAGACAAAGTGTACAACCTGGCTCCTCTGCAAAGAGATGGTCCGAGGTTTGTAAAGCACTAACGGCAATAACGTTAGGTAGAATTCCAATTGTTCTGAAAAAACCGAGTCAAATCTGCACTGAAACGTAAAGATAATCCAGCAATAGGCTACTTACAGGGGATAGGCCCCCTTAGCGTCGTGGCCCGGGTTGCTCGAAGCATGGTTAGTGCTAACCAGCGTTAAATACCATGGAAACCTATACATTTTGATACCTCTTAACCAACGGTAAGCGCTAATCAGGCTTCGAGCAACCGGTCCCTATCTGGTATTTTCCGATTAAATATTCAAAAAAAAATTTAGATTTCAATTACCCTCAGATCTTGATATTCCCCTTATCTCATAGTTGTGAATATGCCTGTCACCCCTGCCGGTCACCTATTTGCCTTCTATTACAAAAACCCTCTGAGAATATTTCCCAATGTTTGCTTTTGTTTTCTAGTGTCAAATACTAATACTAAAAAAGTATTCCCATATGGAATGAATCCCCCAGCAAGGTGAAAATGTCTGAAAACAAGGCATTTTAGCGAAGTTATATGTTGATCAAACACAGCTCAAGCAGAATAAGGGGTCAATTTAATAACACTTTTAAGAGCGGCCGTCCGTAAATATTATCTGGGGGTGTGAAAAATGAAAAAATCGAAAATCCCCAAACTTTGTCAGAACATAGGTCTAGGTAAACTATTTCTAGAAAAATAACTTTTAGTTCGATTGGATTATTATTTTACGCGTACGGCGATTAAGTCGGTTCGGAGGCTCTCTGATCAGTTTTCACGGGCTCAAGACCATATATTACTTAAAAATCGTTTAAAAATTAAAGAAGGAACAAACTCTGCCTCTGAAAATCTTAATAGAAAGAGTACAACTTAACCAATAGTTTCGATGTGAAATTTTTCTTTTCGACAGCAAATCTAATATTTTTCGGATTTTTAATCATTTTACTTATTTTACCGATTTTTGACAGACATAAAATTGGCAAATTTCAGACACAAAAATCACTACTTGGTATACGGCTTTGAGCCATAACTTGCCTACCGATAGAAAGAGCAAGGTGTCTTCCTCAAATAAATGCAATAAAATTTTTGGGCAATCATGCAGAGAAAATTTTTGAACGCCAAACAAAAGCGACGACCCTTGAGGTCAAAACACGCCATTTTGTCACGACATTCGAAGGGCAAAAAACAACGATACTCCCGGTTAACAAGATACTTATGCGTTTTTCCGCATGGAACTCTTTCCATTTACCGAGACAATTTGTTCTTAAGCAGCTATATGCCTTGTTCTGCGCATTTTGTTGGGAACCGTTTGCTAACAAATGACATTTTGCGTCTTGCAATATCTATACTCTTCGTAAGTTGTCGCGGTCGAAAGCCCATGGAAACGTCATAGCTTTTTAGAACTCAAAATAATTAACGCAATTCAACGTGGAATTGTAACTTTCTTAATATGATACTAAGAAACCCTATTTATACACCTACCATTTTTTAAAGCCTATCAAAGATATGCAACAGCATAATGTCTTCCCATCCTGTGCCAAATACTAAGTATATCACAGAGCGGGAATGTCACGTTTGCGTGACACAGAACAGGAAGTGCAATGCACTTCAAACCGGAAGTAAGTAGGCCTAGACGGTCGCTGACTGTTCGTAAGTCTTTCACGTTGATTTGTACTACTGGGGTTTAATGCCATTTTATTTTTGTTTTCTTTCTTTCGTTTTTCTGTCACTCTTCCTGCCGTAAGGATACTGTTTTAATTTTAAAATTTGGTCAGTACTGAACTTGTTACTGATCCATGTAGATACTTCATGTATGGGGACATATATTGTACCGATTTTACCTACTTAACTTATACCTTCACTCTTGCTGCTTGGTTCCTTGTTGCCTTGTAGCTCTGTTCTCTGTTTCCTTGTTTCCTTGTTGCTCTGTTACTCTGTTTCCTTGTTACCTTGTTGCTCTGTTACCTTGTTACTCTGTTTCCTTGTTACCTTGTTACTCTGTTTCCTTTTTACCTTGTTACTGTGTTACCTTGTTACCTTGTTACCCTGTTACCTTGTTACCTTGTTGCTCTGTTACCGTGTTACTCTGTTACCTTGTTACTCTGTTTCCTTGTTACCCTGTTACCTTGTTACTCTGTTACCTTGTTACTTGGTTACTCTGTTACCTTGTACCGTGTTGCTCTGTTACCTTGTTACCCTGTTACCTTGGTACTCTGTTACTCTGTGACCTTGTTACCCTGTTATCTTGTTACCTTGTTACCCTGTTACTCTGTTACCTTGTTACCTTGTTACCTTGTTACCTTGTAACTCTGTCAACTTGTTACCTTGTTACTCTGTTAGCTTGTTACCTTGTCACTCTGTTACCTTGTTACCTTGTTACCTTGTAACTCTGTTACCTTGTTACTCTGTTATCTTGTTACCTTGTTACTCCGTTACCTTGTTACCTTGTTACTCTGTTTCCTTGTTACCTTGTTACCCTGTTACCTTGTTACCTTGTTGCTCTGTTACCTTGTTACTCTGTTACCCTGTTACCTTGTTACCGTGTTACTCTGTTACCTTGTTACTCTGTTTCCTTGTTACCCTGTTACCTTGTTACTCTGTTACCTTGTTACTTGGTTACTCTGTTACCTTGTACCGTGTTACTCTGTTACCTTGTTACCCTGTTACCTTGGTACTCTGTTACTCTGTTACCTTGTTACTCTGTTATCTTGTTACCTTGTTACTCCGTTACCTTGTTACCCTGTTACCTTGTTACCCTGTTACCTTGTTACCTTGTTACTCTGTTACCTTGTTACCTTGTTACCTTGTTACTCTGTTACCTTGTTACCTTGTAACTCTGTCAACTTGTTACCTTGTTACTCTGTTACCTTGTTACCTTGTCACTCTGTTACCTTGTCACCTTGTTACTCTGTTACCTTGTTACCTTGTAACTCTGTTACCTTGTTACTCTGTTATCTTGTTACCTTGTTACTCCGTTACCTTGTTACCTTGTAACTCTGTTACCAAGTTACCTTGTTACTCTGTTACCTTGTTACCTTGTAACTCTGTCACCTTGTTACTCTGTTATCTTGTTACCGTGTTACTCCGTTACCTTGTTACCCTGTTACCTTGTTACCTTGTTATTCTGTTACCTTGTTACCTTGTTACTCTGTTACCTTGTAACCTTGTAACTCTGTTACCTTGTTACTCTGTTATCTTGTTACCTTGTTACTCCGTTACCTTGTTACCCTGTTACCCTGTTACCTTGTTACCTTCTTACTCTCTTACCTTGTTACCTTCTTACTCTGTTACCTTGTTACCTTGTAACTCGGTTACCTTGTTACCTTTATACTCTGTTACCTTGTTACCTTGTTACCTTGTTACTCTGTTACCTTGTTACCTTGTAACTCTGTTACCTTGTTACTCTGTTATCTTGTTACCGTGTTACTCCGTTAACTTGTTACCCTGTTACCTTGTTACTCTGTTACCTTGTTACCTTGTTACCTTGTTACTCTGTTACCTTGTTACCTTGTAACTCTGTTACCTTGTTTCTCTGTTATCTTGTTACCTTGTTACTCCTTTACCTTGTTACCCTGTTCCATTGTTACTCTGTTACCTTGTTACCTTGTTACTCTGTTACCTTGTTACCTTGTTACTTTGTTACCTTGTTACTCTGTTACCTTGTTACCTTGTAACTCTATTGCCTTGTTACCTTGTTACTCTGTTTCCTTGTTACTCTTTTACCTTGTTACTCTGTTACCCTGTTACCTTGTTACTCTGTTACCCTGTTGTCTAAATTTTAGTTTATGTTTGCATGACAAGTCGCAATTTTTTCCCAATTGGACGCGTTTTTGGGAGTATGGTCGTGGTTGAATGGTTTGCATTACAATTCGTTTTTCGTTTATGGTAATTAGCAGCAATCAGCTTTATTTGGTAAATTTTTTCTCTTTGACGGAAATCGAGCACAAGATTCCGTTTTTGAGAACAGCGCTTGGACCATGACGAAGACTCTTTCTCTCAATGCTATGGCACCTGAAGCGTTTTATAGTTTCTTTTGGCTTTTATACTCTTATCATGATTTTCCAAACAATGTAAGCTAAATTTCTCGGCAATATTTTTACGATTAGATATTTTGCATAAAACGCTGAGTCTTAAGGCGCCATTGTAAAATGACTTAACAACGCGGCAGGGTCCTACAACAGGTATAACGTTTGGATACTTTTAGTCAATACCACACAAGTGAGGCTGAAGTTTTATTGCATTCGTTTTTTAATCATACGTTATCTGTTATCGAGACAATCATTGAAAATCGCACAACACGAGGAAATATGTTTCACAATGTTGACAGGCCATACACGACTCCCTTTAGCCAAGTAGTTGTATATCTTTGACCTTTAAGCTTCATAGTTTGTGTTGTTCATAATGTTGACAAGCTATTCACGTCTCTCTTTGGCTCAGTTGCTGTTGCTTTGACTTTACCTTCATAGTTTAGCTCTTACGAGTGTATGTTGTAGTGACTTTCCTCTTTTGTAAGATATTATGGAAGGGTCTTTAAAGATTCTCTAAGCAACGGTTGGTTTTCTATAAGATACCATTTGTGCATGATCATTTTTTTTAGGTTCGGTACTATGGGCGATATTCTGTCACGAATGGTAGTATTTTCTTGTGCGTTTTTGGTTTGTTTTGCAAAGCCGACATTCTTTCGTGATGCTTGACTTCTGATAGGTGTTTATCTATCACTTTATCTCTATAACCTCTCATACGGAGTCTTCGCTTGAAATTAGTCATGTTCTTTTTGAACGCTTTCTCAGAAGAGTTTGTTCTAAGTAATCTTAAGGTCTCGCCTTTTATGAATCCTTTCTTAACCCCCAAGGGGGTGACATGAAGAGAAATACGTGTATTGGAAAGTTTCTGTCGGTTTGAGGTGTGTACGCACATCTAGGATTGATTCCTTCTTAATCTTTCTCCTTTGTAAATACATGTATCCAGAAAGGCGGTTTCTGTTTCTGAAACTTCAGCAGTAAATTTTATGGTCGGGTGGTGGTTATTTGCTAGTTCGATGAATGAGTATATTTCTTCTTTGTCTACATTCCACAATGAGAATATGTCATCGATAAATGTCTTCCACACTAGTGGTTTGTGCGGACTTTTGATAATAATTTCTGTCTCTATTGCAGACATAAAAATGTTACCAAATGCAACTGCCATTTTTGTTCCCATAGCTGTACCTTGTCCTTAGAGGTAGTTTTTTCCAACAAATTGGAAACAATTCTCCCTTAGCTAGGATTAGTCTGAGCATATCTGCGAGGTATTGGCTCGGTATACGAGGTTTGTTTTGATAGAGTGTTACGTATGCCAGGTTTTCTTCGATGTTTGTACGAAATAGATGGGAAATTTATACCTCCTCCCCTCTAAACCAGGATGGGAAATGGTGCATTTTGGCTTTTGCGCGGTTTCATACATGATTTCGGGGGAGGGGTAGGTTTGCTGTTTCATTTTTCATGATTCTGTCCAAGATTGTGGCTCCATGGGATCTTCCGACAATCTAATGATCTTTTGGCTTGAAATAAGCATGCCAGGATCAGCACACGAGATATCCCAAAATAATAGCTAACGCGTGTGGCATAATTTTTTTGTTTCTCAAAAGTTTCGTACTTAGTTCGTCGTACTTCCAACCAGCCAACTGACATACCTTTTTTACTTTTAGATTTTAGTTTTATTAAGGATTTAGTGCATTATGCAGCACAAATCTTACTTTTTCCTGTTACTACAGAGCTTTTTAGACACAGTGCTTCTGACATTGCCCCCCCCGTCCCGCTGGAGCATCACCCTACCCTAGGACAAAAGTGAGTAACGCACTCTCCTTCCCGCTCCGAACAAGTACGGTGATGTGAGGAGACCGCAATAACCGGCTATACAATTCCAAAACATCTTCACTTCCTAAAAGATAAGTATTATATTTAGTCTTTATACATCGTTATGTAAGCCAACGTCGGTAAATTTGCTCTTTTATGGGCATGAATCCAACTGGTAGTAAGTTTCGAAACATGCTTATAATTTGGCTTTCGACTGCCAACGCGTGCATTCTAAGGGAAATAATTAGGCAGGAGAAATGTAAATAAGTCGAATCTAATCACTATTGCTTAATTGCAAAGAGCTTTGGGGGAATCTGGGCAATAGAGCATTTTTATTGTTTTAACCGCCTTCCAATGTTGTGACAAAATGGCGTGTTTTGACCTCAAGGGTCGCTTTTGTTTAGCGTTCAAAAATTTTCTCTGCATGATTGCCCAAAAATTTTATTGCATTTATTTGAGGAAGACACCTTGCTCTTTCTATCGGTAGGCAAGTTATGGTTCAAAGCCGTATACCAAGTAGTGATTTTTGTGTCTGAAATTTGCCAATTTTATGTCTGTCAAAAATCGGTAAAATAAGTAAAATAATTAAAACTCCGAAAAATATAAGATTTGCTGTCGAATAGGAAAATTGTACATCGAAACTATTGGTTAAGTTGTGTTCTTTCTATTAAGAATGTCAGAGACAGAGTTTGTTACTTCTTTAATTTTTAAACGATTCTTAAGTAATATATGGTCTTGACCCCGTGAAAACTGATCAGAGAGCCTCCTAACCAACTCGGTCGCCGTGCGCGTAGTATAAAAATCAATCGAACTAAAAGTTATTTTTCTACAAATAGTTTACCTAGACCTATATTCTGACAAAGCTTAAGGTGTGACTCGACCCAGTTTTTTTGGGGAGGTGCCATCCTACTTTGAAGCTCTCTGGTATCCCCACCTTTACTTTTATCGTAAGTCTAACACATAGAATGGATAATATATAGATCAATCTACAATATAACATAAAATTTTTGGCGATCGGAGTAAATGTCACGTGGTTATAATGCCACGCCCCTTTGAGGTCTGAGTCGAAAATCTGCTGTTGCCCGCATTTTTTCGAGAAAATCTCTCGGCTACACATAGCGCGTATTAGTGCCTTGCGCTGAACAGAGTTTCACCGAGATCGCAAAGACCCAATTCGAGAAATTCAGCGGTTTCCAAATTTAGGTTATAATTTATGCGAAAATGATAAGCAAACTTTACACGGATTATATCTAATAAACTATGAAATTCATCTCTGTATTTTGGGCATCGTTATAATAGATGGGTCCCTGCAAGTCAGCAAAACAATTTAGAGCCTTGTAAATGCGCGCGATTTCGAGGAAAGCAAACATATAGAAATTATAGTTTTCGCTATTTGTTGACGTTTGTCTTGCGATCTTGGTGAAACTCTGTTCAGCGCAAGGCACTAATGCGCACTATGTGTAGCCGAGAGATTTTCACGAAAAAATGCCGGCAACAGCAGATTTTCGACGCAGACCTCAAAGGGGCGTGGCATTATAACCACGTGACATTTACTCCGATCGCCAAAACTTTTATGTTATACTGTAGATTGATCTATAGGTTATCCATTCTATGTGTTAGACTTACGATAAAAGTAAAGGTGGGGATACCAGAGAGCTTCAAAGTAGGATGGTACCGCCCCAAAAAAACTGGGTCGAGTCACCTTAAGAATTTTGATTTTTTCATTTTGCACGTCACACCCCCAGGATATATTTACGGACGGCCGCTTTTAAACACGTGTAACTGACAAGTGTAGCTATTGTTCTCAGACTCTAAAACACTGGCTACACTTGTAAATTACACATGTAAAAGTTTTACTAAATTGACCCCAGATACAAAATTTATGCAAGAGGAAAAAGGTCCGCCTTTCACTAAAAAAAAACAACAAATGTATAAATAAATTTGACGAAAAATACCGGTTTGAATATAAAAAGTAGACAAAATAGTATACATAGCTCCGATAAGAAGTATAACGTAAGCTTACTTCTCGTTATTTATTTTTTTTTTTTTTTTGGTTTTTCCCCTTTCCTCTGTTTCTACTGGCTCTTTTCTTCATCTACCGTGAAATATACGAAACTATTCCACACCAACTGTCCTAGATGTTTTTCACTTTTCCACGAAAAAACGCTGCGAGGAAACTTTTTAATGTCGACGAAGCAACTCGATTCCAAAGCAAGGACGCTGTAAGCTGCAAGGGCATATATATGAAAGGCAGGAATTTTCGCCCGAAACTCAAACACCTGATTAGTGGACGTATGATTTTTTTCATCCCTCGCTCCACTGACTGATTGGCTTAAACTCATTTGCGTCAGGAGCCTATAGGCTCCTGTTTTCGTATTAAAATTTACGACATAGCTTTTCGGTGATTATGTCTAAGTAAGTGCAAAAATCAAAAAAAAAAAAAACAGGAACTAGTTTTTTTATACACGAAAGGTGAGAGAACCTGATTTACTGATTTTTAAACAGATTTTTTGAAGCGGTTGGCACGCTAGATTGGGAGTACGCGTACAGTCCTTGTCGCTCCTTCTCGAAGGGTCATCCGTGTCCAGCTGGCGATGTGGCTGTAAGTATTTAAAAGCTGCTTTTAATAATGATCAGAACTGTTGACAGTGATAAAAGGACGTAATTAATTAAAATGGTAAAAAGGTCTCTCTTCAGTTATCGCTAAATAAACTTGTTGAGAGTAAATTAATCATTTTATGATCTGAACGGTAAAACGACAACTACTTACGAACCAAAGAAATTAGCCGAATTTAAGAGGGACTGATCTGGAGCAAAAACATACATGACAAAGCAGCAATCTGATCATTAAGGTAAAAAAGAGAAAAGCTAAGGGGATGTTAAGATAAAAGAAATTCGATGCGGGCAAAGGCGTTGAGTGATCCACAGTATCAAAGGCTTTTTACGATTAACGAAGATCTTTCATTGAGATGCTGTAAAATGTTCTTTGAACTAACAGATCATAACTTAAAAGCCCCTTTTAAAGTTTTTCTTTTAACAAAAGTTTCAGTTTTAGTGAAAGTTTTGGTGATCTAACACGCGTACCATTCCTTCTTGACTTGAGTCAACTGAAATGTTGCCCGACTGGGGTACGGTTCTAGTCACCGACAAAGGACCATTGTTTCTTTTTATAGATACAACCTCAATTAAAGCACTATCTCCGAATAGTCCTAAAATTTATTAAAAGATATAAAGAAAGCTCACTCAAAATTTACAGACTGAGGAATTTTTTGCATCACTCATTACTTTGAGCGACCTCTATTCCTCTCAGGTTTGTAGATGGGATAAAAACGACCCAGCTGAAAGTGATCGCGAGATCATAGGATGTCAAAGTACTTTTTCCTGTGGTAAAGACAAGCCGCAGCTGGAATACACTGCCATTAAGTAAGTAATAGCGGGCTCTCACAGAAGAGAAACATTGGTAAGAAAATTTGGTTATCTATCTATCCAATAAACTTTGGTAGTCACATGCCGTCCCTCCGACCGTCTGCAACACAGGGAAACCAATGTGAAACGTCACATTTTCTAGCTATTATGGGAGCGTGTAACCTGTGTTTCACTTGATAATGGACGTCTATATTGTGGTTACTTGACAACTCTCGAAACAGGGCATAAGCTAACCAAAGTCACATGACCAAATCGCGGGCTTAGGTACCAATTCATGGAGGTCACATGTTTTTCTTAGGTTTTCTGGTGACCACTTATTAGCTTTTCATTGATCGAAGGCGCAGGTCAATGTTCTTTAGCCTGTCCTCAAAAGTTATATGGTCCTCCTCGAAAGTTAATTAAAATCCCCCTCACAATACAAACGTCTGTAAAATTCTGCCACTTTGCTCTATCTTCGTTAGTTCTCAATAAATGACTTTCAAACTTCGCCACTTAACTGTTTTTATGGTCTGTCAACGCATCTGAAAACCTGGCATTTTCGCTTTACTATTGATCGCCACTTGACCGTCTCTAGGCTTTAGTCAGCTGCTTTCTGGAATGCAACATCACGGAATGGAGTTTTGATTCTCCAGCGTAAGGTCCTACCGATCGAGTGAAAACCGTTACGAATACACAGCTGCTGTCCTTCCCTACCTCACATACTGCTGGTCAACCTGGCACTTTGAGGAAGTCGGTGGTGGTTTCCAAGGAGGATTATACCCTTTCTTGAGGAGCAAAAAGTGGGGAGTAAAAATTAACAAACGGCTCATAAATATAATGCGCGGGAAACGTCTTAATTTATGTGGATTAACCAAGACACGCTGAAATAACTAGTGGGTCGTAATAACGACAAGTCTTTCGAAAGAAGGCTAGAGTAGAAAGCGCATCGTTACACAAGCTCATCAATAAAATAATGCATTTTGTACTATTGCTGAACATGTTCAGGCAGGTACTAGTAATGAAAGATATTTCAGTTTATGCAGGACTTGTCTTCAGTTTATGCAGAATAATTCATTAAGCAATGCTGAGATAACAGACACCGTAAATGGGAGGGGAACCAAAGAAAAAGCAAACAATAAAGAGAGAAAGAATGTACTAATTTGATAGATAGATTTAGGCGAACCTAAAAGCGGCGCTGACCCATTATAAAATAAGTTAAATTAGGCTACTAAAATAAAATATTGTGGGAGAGAGAGGGAGAGAAAGGCAGTCATGCATATTAAATTAATGCATATAAAATTATAAAATTATTGTGGACACATTAAGCTTTAGTTTTGCTATAAAGTGCGCTGCGAATTAAATGGAATTTAGGTACGCCTTTCGGCTTTCGAAAGAAACAAGTGATAATAAAATATAAAGGAAAATTGATATTTTTGAACACTTTTATGCGAATGCTTCATCTTTAAACCCTTTCACTCCTAAGAGTGCATGGCCGAAGTAAAAATGTACGCAAAAAAAAGGTTTCTTTTATAAAATCCTATTAAGAAATGATAATATAGTACTTTGCAAGTTAGTTCTTCCAAAGGTTACATTTGAATTGTAACAACATAGAATTCTGTCCAAAGATTTAAAAGTTAGAGTGGCAAATCATCTGATCATAACTCGGTCTAGCAGTGAAAGGATTTATTGATTAAATAGTGGCCAAAGTAAAAAAAATACTTAACAAATGCGAATTCTTTTTTGAAAAAAATTCCTATCAAGAAATAAATAGCATTATTCAAAAGTTCTGCCAAGGAGGTTTTATTTAGATGGTAACACCACAGGACTTCATCCAAAGGTTGAATAGTTAGAATCCTATAGAATGACAAGTCATCTCATCGTTTATTTGCTCACCGTAGTAAATGAATGAATAATAACTTTATTTATACACGGTTAAAAACATCAGTCTAACTTAGAAAATTCATTAAAAATTCTCAAAAACTGTTTTACAATATTTGCCGTGTGGGAGTACTGATCAGAAAACCATCTAAGGGAACTTCTCTTAAAGAACTTAAGGAATTTTATGTACTTATTTCCTCAGGAAGATTGTTCCATAGGAGAGCGCCACTGTAACTAAAGCTACGCTTCAGGTAATCAGTTCTTGGTTTTGGGAGCATAAATTTTTTTCTTACCGTTGCGAAAATTGTAATTCAGTGTTCTAGGGATAAACAAATTACAGAGGTAGGCTGGGGCGAGATTATTAATGCACTTGTACATTAAATTAGCCTTTTGTTTAGCCCTTCCAACCGATAAATTGTCCCAACCAAACGAGTTAAGAAGATATCTGGAACTCACATCATAGCTAGATTTAGTGATAACTCCGATCTGATAGCACGATTTTCAAGTTTTGGAAGTTTCTCACCAAGCTGTTGGGTCAAGCCATCCCTACAGCACTGCAATAATCCAAGAGTGGCTCGATACGACCTTTCTATATTTTAATTGCAGTGTGCATTGAAACAATTCGCTTGAGCCGCTTAAGAGCACCGATACTAGAGGATACTTTTTTAGAGATTTCATGAATGTGGGCCTTCCACGGGAAATTTCCATCAATGATAAGCCCGAGAGGTTTGCTTTGATTGCTTTGGTTTATTGGGACGTCGTCTATATGAACGTTCATTGTGTAGTCATTTAAGGACTGTAGTTTCTGCCTCGAGCTAATAACCATGAACTCTATTTTGGCGACATTGAGAATTAACGATCAGCGATCAATATATCTCAGCTCACTATTAATTTGGGACTCAAGATCAGGTGTAGTAGCTGCAGACAATTTTACAATAGTTTCGTAGGCATACATTCTAGGAGAGCCCGCATTCAAACAATTTGGTAGATCATTTATATAGATCAACAAAAGAAGAGGACCGATTATTGACCCTTGAGGTACGCCACAATTTAGAGGGCTCGCCCTAGATAGATGATTGTTTACATTACACCTTTGCATACGGTTAGTTAGGTAACATTTAAACAATTGCAGGGTGTCTTGATCAACGCCGTACATAGTAAGTTTTTTTTTAGAATTATCTCGTGGTCAATAGTGTCAAAGGCCTTCTTCAAATCAGTGAAGATCACGCGATTAAGAAGACCTCTATCAATATTGACAAACCAGCTATCGTTTGTCTCCAACAAGGCAGTAAGAGTGCTATGCAGCGAGAGGAAACCAGACTGGCCTCTGTGATATAGTGATATAGTTGGTCATAGATAATTATTTCGAAGATTTTGGCTACGGTAGGAATAACAGATATAGGTCGATAGTTGTTTAGGTCAGACTTAGAACCATTATTAAAAATTGGTGACACTTTAATCAGTTTCCAGTCAGAGGGGAAAATGCCAGTTACTAACGATTGATTAAAGATGCCCGTTAAAGAAGGCGCGACAACATCGTTAGCAATCTTCAAAAGCCTGTTTGGAATAGTGTTAAGACCGGTTGCCTTACCTACATCAATAGCCTTAGGTAATTTGATGACTTTTTTAACATTGATCCGTTGCAAAGTAATACTCCGTCAACAGGATTAACAAAAGCAAGTGGGGCAATTTCTAAACTAGGAATGTCTTGGGCTATAAGTTGGCCAATGTTTGTAAAATGATTATTAAATGCTTCAGCGATATCACCAGGTGAGGTGAAAACTTAGTTTCCTGTTCTGACTTAAGACACTGGTTGATTTGCCTTGCCGAGGTTGGAGCTCATTAATTAATCGCCAGGTTTTAAGAGAATCGCTTTTGTTTCCATCAACGTTTTCAGGAAAGTATTTACGTTTGGCTTTATTAGCCTTATTTCTTGCATCTTTAAACTGTTCCAAAAAAGGGGGTCATTTGTAGATGCAGCTTTCTTTTTAGAAAATCTCTTTTATGTATTTCACGCAACAGTTCATTAGAAATCCAGGGAGAGCGTGTGTTTTTAACCTTTTTTGTTCTGAATGGTGCATGCTTATCAATAACACTCGCTAACAGGTGTTTTCAAAAGTCCAACATTTTATTTGGGTTCCAGTCAATGGTGCGAACATCTCGCAAAAATTCAGCTTCATTGAAATTCTTGAGCTGTCTGACTTCAATATTAGAGCATATTGTATTCAACATAGTAGAGCGAAGATGAGTAACTTTGCGAGTAAGAAAAAAAGCAGAGTGATCACTTATACCAATATTAATAACACCTGATTTTGATATCTTATCTGGGGAATTTGTTAGGCATATATTGATCAGGGTACTTGAATATTGCGTGACTCGAGTTGGTTCTGTAATAAGTTGAGTCAGACCATAAATATCGACGATATTTAAGAGGTGAGAAGAGTTGTTTCTGATAACCTCCTGTAATTAATTACAATTTAAGTCACCCATAAGATATTGCTCCAAGTTTTCAGCGTCAATTTTATCAATAATTCTCTCAAAGGTTGAAAAGAGGTCAGGAGATGATTGTGGTGGTCTGTACCAGGTAGACACGAGGGAAGGCATTGTGTGGCATTTACGCTCGACAAACCAGAAAAAGGATAGGCTTAACTATTCAAGCACACCCGAGATGCACCCGAAAGCCATCCAGTGGTGTTACAATCTTTACAGGCTTTTTCTGTGCTGTTAGAAACTTGATTCTTCAAGGAACCTCCAAGTTATTAAGAAGAGAGACGGGGGGTGACATCCCTAACAAGGGCTGTTTCGGGAAAAAAACAAATTTATTCCGGGTATCTGGAGATTTTGCCGGGAATCGGGAAACCTGGGAAATTTTCCGGGAAATTTGAGATATTATCGGGACATGTTTCAACCCATTCCTTAAGTTAAGATTTGATATTAGTGTTATCAAACACTCAGACGAGATCAGGATGCCCTCCCTCGGCTGTGGAGAACCCTTCGGAAGGTACTAAACAGCATGGCATGAAATCGAAGAGAGCCGCGTTTTCGTTGATATTCGTAAAAAGAATTTCATTTCTGAAACAAATATAACTAATCGCAACTGAGGTTATCCAAGTCCTTCAAGCGCTAGAAAGAGGTCACTTTGCCACAATCTCCTTATCTGGGAAAGTTTACGAAATGAAAAATTTTTGCCTTGTCAAGGGGAAGGGTTTCCCAACTTGTAGACAAGGAAAGAGGAGGACCGTTCAAGCACCTCTTGTCTTTCAGCGTAACCAAGTTGCCTCAGTAATGATAGAACACGTCTAATTTATGTAGCAAGCCTTGATGGCCTTAGAAATGAAATTTTTCACACATCAGCCACAAGCAAACTAGTATGAAAGCGACACTGGATAACCGTGGACATGTTAGTAGAATCTGATGAATTAATAACAGATCGCTGGCCATTGCCCACAACCCCAGTGACGAGGATGGAACAGCCTTGCCCGTGTCAGTACCACCCTTGAGGTACCATATAATAGTAATAGGAGATAGTATAGTATAGTAGTATAGTTAACAATTATTCCTCGAGCCCGAATGGGCTCTGAGTCAATAGCCCATGAGGCCGAAGGCCGAAGACTCAGAGGCCATGAGGGCGAAAGGAATGATTGTTTTAGTAAAATCCAACTAGTTGGTCAAAAATATCGAGAATAAAAAGAGTAGTAGAGTAGAGTATAGTATAGTATAGTGGTATAGTAATAGGAGACCATGCGTCATCGTTGATGCTGGCATCTACAGAGCTCGAACACTAGATCACGGTTCTTAGAAATTTATATGAAGCTTGTGGTGAGGCAGAGAAGAGGTTTGGCTAAAAGCACATCATGAGTTATCACAACCAAGTTTACAATAATAATAATAACAATCTTTTAATAGGATGCTCCATCACAAGAGTGGTTTACATAGAGGTCCTAATTACGAGATGTATATTATATAATACAATTAAAATATAAAAAGGTTTAAGCTAAAATCGATATATATGATACAAAAAAAAAAAATAAAAAAAAAATAAAAAAATAATAATAATAATTCAAGCTAAAATTGAGTTACAGAAATAATTAAAAACATACATACTACAAGTACTCAATTATAAAAAGCAGAAAAAAGACACTTCTTAAAAATTGGAAAACTTGCTGAGTTTCTTACAGTTCTCTCTAATTCATTAAAGTCTTTGAAACAGTGGTACCGCGAACGTTGTTTTCCCCAATTATATTTAATTTTGGGGAGCTTGATAGTATCGTTATTGCGCGTATTGTAGGAATGTATATCACTCTTTCTTACAATGTCCAAAGAATGATTAAGTTGGCCATTAATACACTTGTATGCATATATACATCGATGACATTTCCTACGTTCTTCAAGATTCAGCCATCTCAAGACAATCAATGCATCGGTGGATGAGGAGTGAGGTGATCTATCTAATATCAACTTAGCTGCTTTGTTTTGGAGAATTTGCAATTCCTTCATAAGTGTGACATTGTCCTTGTCACCCCAGACTAAATCAGCATAATCAAAAATAGGTAGCACTAAGCTATTATAAAAAAGTAACCGGGCATCATAAGGTAAATAATACTTAATCCTACGAAATTAGCCGAATTTAAGAGGGACTGATCTGGAGCAAAAACATACATGACAAAGCAGCAATCTGATCATTAAGGTAAAAAAGAGAAAAGCTAAGGGGATGTTAAGATAAAAGAAATTCGATGCGGGCAAAGGCGTTGAGTGATCCACAGTATCAAAGGCTTTTTACGATTAACGAAGATCTTTCATTGAGATGCTGTAAAATGTTCTTTGAACTAACAGATCATAACTTAAAAGCCCCTTTTAAAGTTTTTCTTTTAACAAAAGTTTCAGTTTTAGTGAAAGTTTTGGTGATCTAACACGCGTACCATTCCTTCTTGACTTGAGTCAACTGAAATGTTGCCCGACTGGGGTACGGTTCTAGTCACCGACAAAGGACCATTGTTTCTTTTTATAGATACAACCTCAATTAAAGCACTATCTCCGAATAGTCCTAAAATTTATTAAAAGATATAAAGAAAGCTCACTCAAAATTTACAGACTGAGGAATTTTTTGCATCACTCATTACTTTGAGCGACCTCTATTCCTCTCAGGTTTGTAGATGGGATAAAAACGACCCAGCTGAAAGTGATCGCGAGATCATAGGATGTCAAAGTACTTTTTCCTGTGGTAAAGACAAGCCGCAGCTGGAATACACTGCCATTAAGTAAGTAATAGCGGGCTCTCACAGAAGAGAAACATTGGTAAGAAAATTTGGTTATCTATCTATCCAATAAACTTTGGTAGTCACATGCCGTCCCTCCGACCGTCTGCAACACAGGGAAACCAATGTGAAACGTCACATTTTCTAGCTATTATGGGAGCGTGTAACCTGTGTTTCACTTGATAATGGACGTCTATATTGTGGTTACTTGACAACTCTCGAAACAGGGCATAAGCTAACCAAAGTCACATGACCAAATCGCGGGCTTAGGTGCCAATTCATGGAGGTCACATGTTTTTCTTAGGTTTTCTGGTGACCACTTATTAGCTTTTCATTGATCGAAGGCGCAGGTCAATGTTCTTTAGCCTGTCCTCAAAAGTTATATGGTCCTCCTCGAAAGTTAATTAAAATCCCCCTCACAATACAAACGTCTGTAAAATTCTGCCACTTTGCTCTATCTTCGTTAGTTCTCAATAAATGACTTTCAAACTTCGCCACTTAACTGTTTTTATGGTCTGTCAACGCATCTGAAAACCTGGCATTTTCGCTTTACTATTGATCGCCACTTGACCGTCTCTAGGCTTTAGTCAGCTGCTTTCTGGAATGCAACATCACGGAATGGAGTTTTGATTCTCCAGCGTAAGGTCCTACCGATCGAGTGAAAACCGTTACGAATACACAGCTGCTGTCCTTCCCTACCTCACATACTGCTGGTCAACCTGGCACTTTGAGGAAGTCGGTGGTGGTTTCCAAGGAGGATTATACCCTTTCTTGAGGAGCAAAAAGTGGGGAGTAAAAATTAACAAACGGCTCATAAATATAATGCGCGGGAAACGTCTTAATTTATGTGGATTAACCAAGACACGCTGAAATAACTAGTGGGTCGTAATAACGACAAGTCTTTCGAAAGAAGGCTAGAGTAGAAAGCGCATCGTTACACAAGCTCATCAATAAAATAATGCATTTTGTACTATTGCTGAACATGTTCAGGCAGGTACTAGTAATGAAAGATATTTCAGTTTATGCAGGACTTGTCTTCAGTTTATGCAGAATAATTCATTAAGCAATGCTGAGATAACAGACACCGTAAATGGGAGGGGAACCAAAGAAAAAGCAAACAATAAAGAGAGAAAGAATGTACTAATTTGATAGATAGATTTAGGCGAACCTAAAAGCGGCGCTGACCCATTATAAAATAAGTTAAATTAGGCTACTAAAATAAAATATTGTGGGAGAGAGAGGGAGAGAAAGGCAGTCATGCATATTAAATTAATGCATATAAAATTATAAAATTATTGTGGACACATTAAGCTTTAGTTTTGCTATAAAGTGCGCTGCGAATTAAATGGAATTTAGGTACGCCTTTCGGCTTTCGAAAGAAACAAGTGATAATAAAATATAAAGGAAAATTGATATTTTTGAACACTTTTATGCGAATGCTTCATCTTTAAACCCTTTCACTCCTAAGAGTGCATGGCCGAAGTAAAAATGTACGCAAAAAAAAGGTTTCTTTTATAAAATCCTATTAAGAAATGATAATATAGTACTTTGCAAGTTAGTTCTTCCAAAGGTTACATTTGAATTGTAACAACATAGAATTCTGTCCAAAGATTTAAAAGTTAGAGTGGCAAATCATCTGATCATAACTCGGTCTAGCAGTGAAAGGATTTATTGATTAAATAGTGGCCAAAGTAAAAAAAATACTTAACAAATGCGAATTCTTTTTTGAAAAAAATTCCTATCAAGAAATAAATAGCATTATTCAAAAGTTCTGCCAAGGAGGTTTTATTTAGATGGTAACACCACAGGACTTCATCCAAAGGTTGAATAGTTAGAATCCTATAGAATGACAAGTCATCTCATCGTTTATTTGCTCACCGTAGTAAATGAATGAATAATAACTTTATTTATACACGGTTAAAAACATCAGTCTAACTTAGAAAATTCATTAAAAATTCTCAAAAACTGTTTTACAATATTTGCCGTGTGGGAGTACTGATCAGAAAACCATCTAAGGGAACTTCTCTTAAAGAACTTAAGGAATTTTATGTACTTATTTCCTCAGGAAGATTGTTCCATAGGAGAGCGCCACTGTAACTAAAGCTACGCTTCAGGTAATCAGTTCTTGGTTTTGGGAGCATAAATTTTTTTCTTACCGTTGCGAAAATTGTAATTCAGTGTTCTAGGGATAAACAAATTACAGAGGTAGGCTGGGGCGAGATTATTAATGCACTTGTACATTAAATTAGCCTTTTGTTTAGCCCTTCCAACCGATAAATTGTCCCAACCAAACGAGTTAAGAAGATATCTGGAACTCACATCATAGCTAGATTTAGTGATAACTCCGATCTGATAGCACGATTTTCAAGTTTTGGAAGTTTCTCACCAAGCTGTTGGGTCAAGCCATCCCTACAGCACTGCAATAATCCAAGAGTGGCTCGATACGACCTTTCTATATTTTAATTGCAGTGTGCATTGAAACAATTCGCTTGAGCCGCTTAAGAGCACCGATACTAGAGGATACTTTTTTAGAGATTTCATGAATGTGGGCCTTCCACGGGAAATTTCCATCAATGATAAGCCCGAGAGGTTTGCTTTGATTGCTTTGGTTTATTGGGACGTCGTCTATATGAACGTTCATTGTGTAGTCATTTAAGGACTGTAGTTTCTGCCTCGAGCTAATAACCATGAACTCTATTTTGGCGACATTGAGAATTAACGATCAGCGATCAATATATCTCAGCTCACTATTAATTTGGGACTCAAGATCAGGTGTAGTAGCTGCAGACAATTTTACAATAGTTTCGTAGGCATACATTCTAGGAGAGCCCGCATTCAAACAATTTGGTAGATCATTTATATAGATCAACAAAAGAAGAGGACCGATTATTGACCCTTGAGGTACGCCACAATTTAGAGGGCTCGCCCTAGATAGATGATTGTTTACATTACACCTTTGCATACGGTTAGTTAGGTAACATTTAAACAATTGCAGGGTGTCTTGATCAACGCCGTACATAGTAAGTTTTTTTTTAGAATTATCTCGTGGTCAATAGTGTCAAAGGCCTTCTTCAAATCAGTGAAGATCACGCGATTAAGAAGACCTCTATCAATATTGACAAACCAGCTATCGTTTGTCTCCAACAAGGCAGTAAGAGTGCTATGCAGCGAGAGGAAACCAGACTGGCCTCTGTGATATAGTGATATAGTTGGTCATAGATAATTATTTCGAAGATTTTGGCTACGGTAGGAATAACAGATATAGGTCGATAGTTGTTTAGGTCAGACTTAGAACCATTATTAAAAATTGGTGACACTTTAATCAGTTTCCAGTCAGAGGGGAAAATGCCAGTTACTAACGATTGATTAAAGATGCCCGTTAAAGAAGGCGCGACAACATCGTTAGCAATCTTCAAAAGCCTGTTTGGAATAGTGTTAAGACCGGTTGCCTTACCTACATCAATAGCCTTAGGTAATTTGATGACTTTTTTAACATTGATCCGTTGCAAAGTAATACTCCGTCAACAGGATTAACAAAAGCAAGTGGGGCAATTTCTAAACTAGGAATGTCTTGGGCTATAAGTTGGCCAATGTTTGTAAAATGATTATTAAATGCTTCAGCGATATCACCAGGTGAGGTGAAAACTTAGTTTCCTGTTCTGACTTAAGACACTGGTTGATTTGCCTTGCCGAGGTTGGAGCTCATTAATTAATCGCCAGGTTTTAAGAGAATCGCTTTTGTTTCCATCAACGTTTTCAGGAAAGTATTTACGTTTGGCTTTATTAGCCTTATTTCTTGCATCTTTAAACTGTTCCAAAAAAGGGGGTCATTTGTAGATGCAGCTTTCTTTTTAGAAAATCTCTTTTATGTATTTCACGCAACAGTTCATTAGAAATCCAGGGAGAGCGTGTGTTTTTAACCTTTTTTGTTCTGAATGGTGCATGCTTATCAATAACACTCGCTAACAGGTGTTTTCAAAAGTCCAACATTTTATTTGGGTTCCAGTCAATGGTGCGAACATCTCGCAAAAATTCAGCTTCATTGAAATTCTTGAGCTGTCTGACTTCAATATTAGAGCATATTGTATTCAACATAGTAGAGCGAAGATGAGTAACTTTGCGAGTAAGAAAAAAAGCAGAGTGATCACTTATACCAATATTAATAACACCTGATTTTGATATCTTATCTGGGGAATTTGTTAGGCATATATTGATCAGGGTACTTGAATATTGCGTGACTCGAGTTGGTTCTGTAATAAGTTGAGTCAGACCATAAATATCGACGATATTTAAGAGGTGAGAAGAGTTGTTTCTGATAACCTCCTGTAATTAATTACAATTTAAGTCACCCATAAGATATTGCTCCAAGTTTTCAGCGTCAATTTTATCAATAATTCTCTCAAAGGTTGAAAAGAGGTCAGGAGATGATTGTGGTGGTCTGTACCAGGTAGACACGAGGGAAGGCATTGTGTGGCATTTACGCTCGACAAACCAGAAAAAGGATAGGCTTAACTATTCAAGCACACCCGAGATGCACCCGAAAGCCATCCAGTGGTGTTACAATCTTTACAGGCTTTTTCTGTGCTGTTAGAAACTTGATTCTTCAAGGAACCTCCAAGTTATTAAGAAGAGAGACGGGGGGTGACATCCCTAACAAGGGCTGTTTCGGGAAAAAAACAAATTTATTCCGGGTATCTGGAGATTTTGCCGGGAATCGGGAAACCTGGGAAATTTTCCGGGAAATTTGAGATATTATCGGGACATGTTTCAACCCATTCCTTAAGTTAAGATTTGATATTAGTGTTATCAAACACTCAGACGAGATCAGGATGCCCTCCCTCGGCTGTGGAGAACCCTTCGGAAGGTACTAAACAGCATGGCATGAAATCGAAGAGAGCCGCGTTTTCGTTGATATTCGTAAAAAGAATTTCATTTCTGAAACAAATATAACTAATCGCAACTGAGGTTATCCAAGTCCTTCAAGCGCTAGAAAGAGGTCACTTTGCCACAATCTCCTTATCTGGGAAAGTTTACGAAATGAAAAATTTTTGCCTTGTCAAGGGGAAGGGTTTCCCAACTTGTAGACAAGGAAAGAGGAGGACCGTTCAAGCACCTCTTGTCTTTCAGCGTAACCAAGTTGCCTCAGTAATGATAGAACACGTCTAATTTATGTAGCAAGCCTTGATGGCCTTAGAAATGAAATTTTTCACACATCAGCCACAAGCAAACTAGTATGAAAGCGACACTGGATAACCGTGGACATGTTAGTAGAATCTGATGAATTAATAACAGATCGCTGGCCATTGCCCACAACCCCAGTGACGAGGATGGAACAGCCTTGCCCGTGTCAGTACCACCCTTGAGGTACCATATAATAGTAATAGGAGATAGTATAGTATAGTAGTATAGTTAACAATTATTCCTCGAGCCCGAATGGGCTCTGAGTCAATAGCCCATGAGGCCGAAGGCCGAAGACTCAGAGGCCATGAGGGCGAAAGGAATGATTGTTTTAGTAAAATCCAACTAGTTGGTCAAAAATATCGAGAATAAAAAGAGTAGTAGAGTAGAGTATAGTATAGTATAGTGGTATAGTAATAGGAGACCATGCGTCATCGTTGATGCTGGCATCTACAGAGCTCGAACACTAGATCACGGTTCTTAGAAATTTATATGAAGCTTGTGGTGAGGCAGAGAAGAGGTTTGGCTAAAAGCACATCATGAGTTATCACAACCAAGTTTACAATAATAATAATAACAATCTTTTAATAGGATGCTCCATCACAAGAGTGGTTTACATAGAGGTCCTAATTACGAGATGTATATTATATAATACAATTAAAATATAAAAAGGTTTAAGCTAAAATCGATATATATGATACAAAAAAAAAAAATAAAAAAAAAATAAAAAAATAATAATAATAATTCAAGCTAAAATTGAGTTACAGAAATAATTAAAAACATACATACTACAAGTACTCAATTATAAAAAGCAGAAAAAAGACACTTCTTAAAAATTGGAAAACTTGCTGAGTTTCTTACAGTTCTCTCTAATTCATTAAAGTCTTTGAAACAGTGGTACCGCGAACGTTGTTTTCCCCAATTATATTTAATTTTGGGGAGCTTGATAGTATCGTTATTGCGCGTATTGTAGGAATGTATATCACTCTTTCTTACAATGTCCAAAGAATGATTAAGTTGGCCATTAATACACTTGTATGCATATATACATCGATGACATTTCCTACGTTCTTCAAGATTCAGCCATCTCAAGACAATCAATGCATCGGTGGATGAGGAGTGAGGTGATCTATCTAATATCAACTTAGCTGCTTTGTTTTGGAGAATTTGCAATTCCTTCATAAGTGTGACATTGTCCTTGTCACCCCAGACTAAATCAGCATAATCAAAAATAGGTAGCACTAAGCTATTATAAAAAAGTAACCGGGCATCATAAGGTAAATAATACTTAATCCTACGTAGAAGACCAAGGTTTTTATTAACCTTACATGAAATATACTCAATATGGTCGGACCATGTGAAAGTTGAAGACAACATAACTCCCAAATATTTAAAACTACTTACAGAATTTATATCAGTGTCAAAAATAGATAACGTGAAAGAGGAAATACCAACAAGTTTCCTATTACTGCCTATAATCATGGATTTCGTCTTAGTAAGATTTAAAGTTAACTTATTTCCATGTAACCACTGGGCAGCTTTCAAGAGATCATCATTCAGTACGAAGGGTACCACTGGGCAACTTTCAAGAGATCATCATTCAGTACGAAGGGTACAGCGTTGTTTGTTTTTATTTCGATCTCTTGAAGCATAACCAACAGCAATTTTAAAAAAAACAGTTGAAAACTTGAAAGTAGTAAGTGAGAAACAACAACGAAACACATTTAACCTTGTCAAGCGTAAACAGGTAAACGAGGCAATAAAAAGTAGTATGTCGGTGAAAACTGTCTAAACATCCTGATCTCTTTTGGATTCATTCGATTTTGCTTGAAATCCCGATTCTCAAGCAATATGAGATCGGGATAGAAGAAATCCCGATTTTGACATCTGTTTTGAAATTTTCAAATGAATTCTTATGATACTCATAAAATGACACCAAACAGAGTATACTTAACTGAAAGTGATTTATCTAGAAAACTTTCGAAACCACACGAAATATAAAATGAAATTGAGTACTGTTACGCAAAGTCACGCAAATGAAATTAAGCATAAAAATGACAATCGATTTCGTTAACATTTTAACCAGATTTTTGCCTCTCAAAACACTAGAAATGGCGTTTCAGGGCATCAAGATTTCAAAATTTTCTGGGGGAGCATGCATGCCCAAGACCCCCCTAGTGGCTCGCCCCTACAGGCCTCGCCTGATTCGTCGGTGATTAAACAAAATACGCATTTATATACTTAAGAAGTTGGACAGTCTTTCTTTCTGTGTTAACATGGTACCGTCAAGAAACCTTGATTACATATTTTACTCAGCGTTCGACTCCTCTAAAGGAAAAAATAGGTTACATAATGGACAAGACGCAACAAATCTCGAAATTACCATTTTAGGGAAATTAAACATTTCGAAAAATTCGGGAGGGTCTTCCAAATTTTCGGGAGGACTTAACGTTATTCATACGACTACCCAAACCCAAACCCTAACCCTAACCCTACTTTGTGTACGAATCATTAATGTGTCAACGTCAGTTTGGCGGATGGAATTAAGTGTAGGCCCACATGATCACGGTCTAGACTACGAGCAGACTCCCTTTTGTTCCAAAATTTGTAAGCGAGTGCGATATGTCAGTATTTTGAGCAGCGAAGCCGCGCGAGTTGCAAGGGCGCGAGTACGAGCTAAAGGTAGAGACTGCACTGGTTTCATATAGCATTTTGGACGCCCGGTGACAGTTTGACAGCTCGCATCCTTAACGCCCATTTTCTAATGTTCTTATGTTTAAAACAGTTTATGGAAAGCTGTCTTTTAGGGGCACTATCAGATGAGCCACGGGAGACAGACCTGGAAGACATCGTAAAAAGTAAATATTATCTCTCATCGAAGGGGAGAAGAAAGGTCTTCTCTGAACTCTATTTTTGAACGGCTTGAATTTTGAGTGTTCCGAAGTGACTCGCCTTTACTATCGTTTATGTACAAAATGTGCAACCGAAGTCAGAAAAGCGGGCCTGAAAGCTGAAACTTCATCGGGAATAAATTTGGCGCACCAAATATGCAAATCTCAACACTTTGGAGTTGAACTTAATGAGAACTTGTACAGTTTTGAATTTTTTTTTTGTTTTTTTTTTGAGAATATATGAAACATCTCATTATTTTTAGGTTTTGAAGGTAATGGCTAGCCGTTGTTTTGATTTCCTCGAGTACAAAAATATTTGGTAACCGAAGCTTCGGCGCCTTGCGTGACAGGTCCGCCAGACGTTGATTTATTTAAAGCGCGGGGTCTCCAAGTGATGCACAGGGTCCAGAGGAGTTTCGTGTGAATAAATGAATTACTCATTTAACGTCTCACCATGAAAAATGTCTATACTTGTCGCTTAGCACGATTAATTAGCCCAATGGGATCTTTATAAATCTACTGCAAACGATTTCTTCGCCTCCTATCTGACCCAGATCGACTTTTGAAAATCAATAACCGCAAGCCATATCCTCGCTGGCGCACGGCACGTCGCCCGAAGGGCGACCGAGGCACGAATTGCCAAGTAAAAGAGAGGACAAGGGAAGAAACTTGTACCACGTGACTTCGTTCGCTGTGAACCGCATCACTCGGTGACGGAAGTGACTGAGACCCGAAACGCAAAAGCAACAGACCGCTGCTAATTCGAGAATCAAAACATCAGCTGCAGAGATAGTTTTAAAGATCTCAGAGATCTAATTGAAGTTTTAATTGAAGTGAAGATCTTTCAAGACTGGACATTTGTTGTACGTGTCAACAGTCTTCAATGTCTTAAGTAGGTTTTGCTTGTACGAAGGCTTCCCAGTAATCGCAAAACGCACAGCCAAAGACGCAAGAGGTAATATAGTTGGGACCACCGAAGAATGGCACAGTCGTGATGATATTACATTTGCCTTGTACGTCCGCTCTACTCAGTGTCACTTTTTCTTGCAAGAGTACACACCACCTGTAAATCTCTATCCGTAATAATTTAACATTCTACAAACAAAACTATCCAGCTGGGCCCAGCGTGATACAGCATTGCAGAAAAACATTACATTCACGGACTAAAGACAATCGCTTAGTTATTCAGATCCAGAAGGCTCTTTGGAGAAAATTGGAACCCTTATTCAGCCGTAATAAGAAGCTTTACGCTTCCAAAGAGGTCAAAGAAAATGCGCTTGCATCAGAGGGCAAATCCTGCCGACCAGAAACAATAACCACAGTAAATCGATATGTGTCATGACCTCTCGATGTGAAACCGTATGCGGCTAAGATCCCCACTAAAATCACATTTGCTCAGTGAAAATGTAGAACCTTCCAAAGCATAATCTACCCAGCAGAGGAAAAAAACTTTATTGGAACGAGCAGCATTTTGGCATGAGGCAAAAGTCGTGTAGGCTTCCCTTTCATTGCTCCGATCTTGAGCACATTTACTTTACTACGTCATTTCCGTCACCATCTGTTGCGGTGCACAGGGAACGAAAGCGCTATCTCGAAGCCGTAAATTTCGGTAGCCGAAAATGAATTTGAACGCTTTTTTATGCCGTTTTCCTACAGTATTTGGCAAATACATAAGAATTCTAGATCAGGTTAGTAAAATCAGGCGATTTCATTCAATTTCATTTGAGTTTCAGGGATTCGAAAATCGGCCCCAAATTTGTTTCCTCCCTTTCCGTATTTTATACTGTAAGCCGATCTTGCGAGCCCTCAGTCTCTTGGTTTGCGATCTATAGAATGTGTAACGAAACTGTAACGCGATCAAAATAACCCATTTTTTCAGAGGTTTTCGACGGTTTTTAATGCTCTAACTACAAACACATCTCCTCTGGACCCTGTAGTAATGTTGACGAGCTGTTGATGACAGGCGTCAATCAATCAATCAATGAATCAATCAATAAACTTTATTTACCCTCGAATTTACAGTGTAGCACTCAAGTGCTAATATCTTCGAGCCAACTACATTAATAAATAATTATAATAAAAAGTTAATTCTATTTAGCAAAAAAGATAACTAACTACCTAGGCAACTAACTTGCAAATTATCATGATGTAGAAAGGTTTGCAGTTCCTGCCCTTTTAAGTAAATTATTGTTCCCAGTAGATATCAGTCGTCGAAAAGAAGTAAAATCAGAAATAGTGCGGTAATGGTCAGGGAGAGAATTCCAAGATGTTGCTGCCAAGTAACTAAAGGAATTGATACCATAAGAAGTGGTCAATGGTTTGGGCAAACAGAGCATATTATGTCCTCTTAAAAAATAGGTGCTAGAGCGTAAACGAAACATATCTTTTAAATATCTTGGATAATCAGAAAAATGAAGACATTTAAAAATAGTGAGAATCATGTTTTGTAAACGCTTTTTCATGTTTTGTAAACGCTTTTGTAAGCGTCATCCAGACCGGTCACTGGTCCGTCACCAGAGGCACGGGCGTGACCAACGCGTGACTATGGTGAGAAAAGTGAAAAGCATCTGTCTTCCCCGCTTGTATTTTTAAATAACTGGCTAAATTTTCGCGTCCGAGGTCAGTTTGAAATCAAAATGTTAATACCGCCGGGCCATAGTGACATAAACACAGCATATTTCATATGAATTAAAAAATAATAAACTTGACAGGAGCGGGCTCCTGACTTGAGCGTGCGATCATTTGAAAACTAGTAACTTGTAAGCGGATAACTTCAAAAAAATGCTCGTCCTGGATGGGTCGACACCTGAGCCCGCGATACGGTCAGCTGATACTGGTCAGCAGATACCTTGTTTTGACAGTTGTCAATTTATCACAACATTGATTTCTCCTGGGTTCCCTGGGCTCCCAAAGTAGCTAGAAAGTGTGAGAGTAAACATTGGTATACCTGTGGTGCGGACGGTCGGTCGGGCGTGCGCTCACGTGATTACCAGAATTTCTCGGATGGGTAGGTTACTAAGTTTTATTAATCATGGTGCTCCGCTTCGCGCGTGGAGTTATGCTAATATGGATGTTCAGTGATGTTGAGTTTCATGGATGTAAGGAGAAATGTTAAGACAGTCCTAGGCTGAATACCCGAGACTCACTTCCCTTCCTTTTCATAGTCTCCCTTCCCCCACCCCGAAAAACTGTGGGCACGTACGTACGTGCGTTCGGTCAATCACGTGACAACCAAACGAAAATAGGTTGACCATATTCTAAAGTAAAGTATAGCGCCGCTATAAATTAACTTAGCGCCAAAGTGTTTTTAAGACGCTCATTAAAATAGTTTGTGCTTTTTTGATCTTACATTGTAAGCTAAAAAACTGTTAAATACTTTTAAAATAATGTTATTTATTTATTTCAAATTATTTATTACGGAGCAAGAGTTGCCTTCATTGCTCCAAAATGGCTAGTTGGAGAACCGGCGCGCTGAAAGTAAAGGAAAAAGGGCTTCAATTGCAGTATCTTGAATGTTTCCTTTTGCCCTGAAAGGCCTTGATATGTCCTTACAATCCGCATGGCTAAGCGGTTGTGCCTTGATTGCCCAATTCCGAATCGTGGAGCTAAATATCTTGTGAAACTACCTAATCACCTGGCAGATGTCCATCACTTGGATTGCATTCAGCAAAGAACGTGGTTACAAGAAGCGAAACTACAACCTGGAAATCTCGACGACAGAGAAGGAAGCGACCTCTTCCAAGAAAGTAAACTCTCTCACGAAACGGATTCTTCTCAAGAAGAGACAGAAGAGATTGAACACTTAGATCCTTGTCCCAGCATTCAAGAAGAAGTTCAGAAACGACACCAGATGCAGCTCAACTCTTTGGTTAACTAGTACGAAGAGAACGGAGATTCAAAAAACGTGGCTCGCGTTAAAGCCGAGAATCCTCTTCTTTCCGTCTACAGGAAAGAGCTCAGGAAGGTACTCCAGGTACTCTTAGGTTATATGCAGTGGAAGCGAGCTATGAAGAAAGACTCTACCCTCCGCAAAGTACAACAACCAAAAACAACAACTTTATGAACAGCAATGACATACATAAAACGAACACACTACCTACATTCATTAAAAGCTATTAGAGGTAGGCAGTGTGGGGACGCTACATAAATAAACTGCTACATTTTAAGACATTTTACAAGGAAAATAAAAGAGATTCACAACATCGAGGACAAGAGGTAACTACAATACTAATAGGAATGAATAAATATGTAAAGAAAGAAAGAAACGTTACAGTACATTAGATTAACATGACCCTTTTTTAATGTAATTAATAAGCGTCCGTATATCAGCAAAACTATCCTGTCTCTGAAGATCGAGAAGTAGTAAATTGTTTATTTGTTTCTTAAAAGCGTGCTTTGAGAGTTTTTCAAATTTTCAGGGATACTGTTACAAATTTCAGCCCCAACGCTAGCAAATGACCTTTTATCATGATTTAGTCGAGAGTGTTTCCTCTAAAAATTACCAGCGGAAGGGAATGGCTGTTGAAATTGTGAACTTGACTTGAGAGAGTAAACATTCTATTCATGCTAAGCAGTGCAGAGTCATCAGAGACATAATGCATTAGGACAGTGGAAAACTTGCAGTATAGCGTGGATATTGACATCATATTAGAGGAAATAAAGTACGGAATCGCACGAGTTCGGAATTGGGCAAAGTCCATCAGAACTTCTCCTTTTAGGAGCACTAAATTTTTTTCTAGATGTGATCGAGCGATTAGACCTTGGACGACAAGACCATACGACAGATATGGATAAATAAGGACCGTTAAACATGTTCAAAAGTTGAGAATGGCGTAAAATGCCTTTTAGTCTGCTTATCGTGGCTGACATGATAACTTCCAGGTGAGGTGCCCAGCTGCAGCTCCCCGGCTCCTTAGACTCCGGCTGTTGGCGATAATCCCAGGCCGACGGCTGATGGAGTAAGATGGTTTCTCTGGTGTTCTACTTCCCGCTCGTATGTTCTTAACCACAACAGATTAGTACAGTCTAGAAGATTTAACTCTCTTGTTCTCTTTGTTTGCTCTCAACATCGGATCGTGCAGTAACTATTTTAGTTCTTGAATCTTTATATTAAACAAGCACCGTTTTATTAATTTCCTCAAGCCTTTTTTCGTCGCTCGTTTGTCTATAAGATTGGAATATTTTCATTTCTGCCAGAATAGCCACGACGCATGTGCTTTTCTTCGTGAAGTGAGTTGTTATTATATTTTTGGAAGCCACCAACGCTTACGTTGTTAAGGGTTCGTCTAGCGTTTCTGCCCCGCGAAGGATAGGGAGGATTGCGTGAAGATCCAAAAGAACGTTTGCTTGGGAGGCCGCCCGGTTAGCTCAGTTGGAAGAGCGCCGGTCTGCTGAGCGGGAGGTCGTGAGTTCAAAGCCCGGCCGGACCATCAACCGAGGTCTTTAAAAAACTGGTGAGATCATGCTAGCTGTGAAACCCCTTTCTCAGTTCAGATGATCGCGTCATTCGGCGGTGACGTTAAGCCGTTGGCCTTGTCTCCTTCATCCTTGCACTTCAGTTGGAAGGGGAAGTGAAACAACCCATGACATTGTTCGAAAAGAGTAGAAAACGTAGGCCCCGATGTCATGGTTTATCTGACTTGTGCCGTCATCGGTCTGGGTGGGCGAGGTGTGATCAAAACATGGACTGAAGTGACTGCAAGAGTGCGCCTTTACATGCTGACGTCCGATCTAACCTCTCTGTTTCCTCCGCAATTCAGCCATTGGCTGCAAGTGAGGAACGTTGGCACCGTTTATTTATTTATTTACTTATTTATTTATATTTTCGGCTCTTCATTCCTGCTATCAGTTTGGTTGATCTGGGACAGGTCTTCTCAAACAATACCCGATAATCTGTCGGTGACGGGTCCCTGAATGGGCCTGGTTTATGGGCCCCCCTTTTTCCCTTACCTGTTTGTCTATTGTTTCTAATTTTTTCGCTCATTTTTGGCTTTGTTTCACCCTCAGTCAAAACTGCCCAAGAATCTGTTAAGTCTACTATTGTTTGGTGTCACTGGAAAGGGGTGGTCCACCTACTGTGCCGATCCACCCCCGTGTTTTGAAATGACAGCATCTGGGAGGGTCCATGAGTGCCACACACTATATAACACATGGCTATACACATGGCGAATCGTACGCTTTTCAGCTTGTATATGAACGATCTGCCCGAAGTCATCGTTTTAATTAGTAACCTCGAATCTTACGTTGATGACACTAAGATATATTTCTCGTTTGCGTCAAAAGACACTGATTTATGTCTACGCCAAGTTGCTGAGGATCTCAAACATGTTGCAGAGTGGTGTTGCGCCAACCACCTTTTGATAAATCCTAACAAAACCAAGTTTGTCCTGTTTTGGTAAGACAACTTATATCCAAGTTGCCCAGTACCATCACCGTACCTTTCCTTGGTCAAGATCTAGCACCTGTAACTTTCGACAAGGACCTCGGAGTCACACTTGACTCGAACCTGACCTTCAATGACCATATCGCTTCACTTTGACCTCCTCTCTTTTGTCAACATTGGTCCAAATAAATGGGGTACGACACTTGTTCTCTACAGATGTTCTGTATACAATCCTAAATTCCCTAGTATTTAGTAAACTGTTCTATTGTTCCACCGTATGGTCTGGCACTTCTAAAGAAAACATCCATAAACTACAACTTACGAAAAACTTTACCGGCCGTATACTTACTAACACAAAAAGGCTTGATGATATTACGCCAGTTCTATTGAAGAGCTACTACGCTTACGTGATGTAACTATGATCTTTAAATGTCTCAATGGTCTTGTGCCCAGTTACTTAAGTTCAAAGCTTATAAAACGCTCAGAAACTCACTCGTATTGCACTGGACAGAGCAATCAACTTAACCACCCTCAGTGCCGAACCTCCGCTGCACAGCGTGCGTTCCCCTTCAGGGCTTCTAAAATAAAATATTGGAACAGTCTTTCAAATGACATAAGAAACTCTGCCTCTGTTGAGGTTTTTAAAACGAGTGCCAGGCTTGAGATAATGATAATGCGGAAGTAGAGCATTTACCCGTAGACTGTTGATCTATTTTAATTAATTGTTTATTAGCTTTCAATTTCACAATTGTAGTTCGAGCATTCAAATTCAGCTGTAAATTATAAATGTAGTTTTTAGCTATTTCGTACATTACTTAGCCTAATGAGTCTAATTAATTCTGAGAAACCCAATTGAGAAAATTTATAAAATGTATTGTATTGTATTGCATTGCCTAGCAGGCTCTTCTCCTTCTATATAAAATCATGTTTATTGATTAGGTAATGTTTTAGGCATTGGGCAGACTTAACATTCATGTTTACACTCATTCATTCATTTATGCTTTAGCCAGACTTGACTTTCTCAAGTCCCAAGGCTCTGGTATAGGGGAGGACCGTATTTCTCGATCAGAATCACAGGTGGTCGAATTCCGTGCGCGTCATTATCTTGATGTGTTATCCCGCGGTTTTTCTTGATCTTCCGTAGGATTGAGCATCTGAGATTGGGAGGAATATGGCGTTTTCCAGGGTTTGCTGGCTTAATCGCGGCATTTCGCGCCCAGCTAGAAATCATTATTGCCCATATCCATCTCGTGTTCCATTGGGGTGCAGTATAGCAACGAAAATTGTTTTACTGTTTTAGTTTTGATTGTAGTGACAATAACCATAGAGTTGAGCCAAGTAAAAATGAGACCGTTTTCTATTTAAGAAATCCAGACTGGAAGGCCATAATCAGGTTAGAGTGCAATCCTTCGCTGGATAAACCTGATGATGCTAAATTCGAAGTACTTCAGGATAATACTACTACTTACGTAAGTATTTCAAAATAATTTTTTTATTAATAATTAGTGTCCTATAAAGGTCGAAAAAAATGCTCTGTGGTTTAACCATCAGGACTTAAATAGCATTTGTTTCGCTTTATTTTTCAGGAATTCACTTTAAGCCATAAGTGCGCTTGTCCAAATGGTTGTCCAGAGGAAATACCAACTAGCAGTAAGTTAATTGCTCTGCTAACGTTCTTACTTTTGTTTAGGTTTGAAAGAAAATGATCCTTTCTTAAAGACACGAATGTAAATATATAGATTTAGCCAAGCCTAAAAGCGAAGCTTCCGTTTAAGTTAATAAACTTAGCCTTGCTCTTTTGTGTGGCCCTTGTCATCGTTTTCTGTTCCATTTAGTTTGAATTCGTAATAAAATATTAATGAGCGAGGTTCGAAATGGTAAGCTAAATAGGTTTTTCATTTTTCTACATATCTTCTTTTCAAAGTGGGACGACAAACCTTATCTGTAAACCGGTCTCTACATTATGCATCACAATATCCGAGCGTATACGTCACCATATAATGCACTGTTTGTTTGCTATAAAGACAGACCTAGGACGGTAGATATCTACAATCAGGGACAAAAGTAGTTGACACACTTGTTTAAAACGGGTGCTTTTAACAAGCATTTAATTCATTTATTATTTCATTCTTTTTAAACGCCGTAAATCCCCTCACCCCCCGAATCAATGTTGTGTGAAGCAAAAAGAAGACTTGAGGGTCCAAACTTCAACATTAATTTTGGGGGGAAGGGGTTGGGGTAGACAGGGGAAGGGGATAAGTATATACACTATGCAAAAAAGGGGCATTTTATGGAAGTGTGTCAACACTTTTGTCCCTCATTGTCTGAATGCAAAATTGTGCTACTGCACACAAGTTGAGCAAAAATCTAGCCGGAAAACGCAGATACATATTTCAGACAATCGGGGACAAAAGTAGTTGACACACTTGTTTAAAACGGGTGCTTTTAACAAACATTTAATTCATTTATTATATCATTCTTTTTAAACGCCGTAAATCCCCTCACCCCCCGAATCAGTGTTGTCTGAAGTAAAAAAAAAAACTTCAGGGTCCAAAATTCAACATTGATTTTGGGGGGAAGGGGTTGGGGTAAACAAGGGAAGGGGATAAGTATATCCACTATGCAAAAAGGAGCCATTTTATGGAAGTGTGTCAACACTTTTGTCCCTCATTGTAGATATACCACGACCAAGCCGACTCTGAAAATAGAATGTGTACGCTGCGTGCCTGCGGCAACCTGTGTTTGTCAAATAAAACAGATACGGCGAACAATATTGGGATATTTACCACTCTTGGTACTCTTGCCACAGATTTTTATAAAAAAATGTTCTGCCTGTGTGACAACAATCAGTTTATCATTCTACGTCCAGAAAAGTCGGGGTTGGAAAAGATCCCCTGTATATTAACAGTATATTAACAAATTGTCCCCAGAGAGGACATGTACTTACTGAAAAGAGAAAAAAAAAGACAAGAATCTAATATTAACTTCATGGAAGAAATTACCGTCGATGCTGGGTAAATCCAACCAGTCGAAGAATCAGGTACCTCTCTGTTAAAGCTGTGTACCAGAAGGACTTTCCAAGCGAGAGAATTTTAATTATTTTATAGTTTGTTTCACTCGGTGTACCTTGTTCTTAAAGGGAAAAACACGCAAGGACCTGTAAAAGTAAAAGTAACCAGATCTTAAGAAACGTCACATGCATTGTGAATTAGAATTCAAATTATTCCAGCCATAGGAAATAATTCATATGAAGCTTTCCTAATCGGGGGGAGGGCAAAATTGGAATTCTTCATCACAGTTTCTTTGGGAGTCTTCTTTTTCTCCGTGCATACGTTTTGCAACTTGAAGTAAGGACAGCGAGACTTGAGTTTAACTTAGAACGGAGCCTACTTTTCAAACGCGAGAGCTCAATCTGACCACTTTAGTGTGCGAAATTTAGACCTTAGCAAAGGCTAATAATTTCAAAAAGAAATTTAGCAGTTTTTAGAGATAAATATAAGAAACGCAATTTTCCCTGTGTTTCTTTAAAATTTCAATAGCCATAATGAGGAAGATCGTCTATTGCTGGTCATTCCAAAACCAGCCCAAACTTTTGCAATAGGAGCCACTTCTTAAAGGTAGGGTAAAACGGGAAACAAAAACATGTAACTTTTTTGCAACATTACGGCAAGACGAATTGAAAAACTATGTTGCGCGTTTAACCACACGAATCAAACCTTTTTGGAACATATCAGACTGTTGCAAATTGCGAAAAGTTGGTGCAGAAAGTAGTAAGAAGTTCTACTTTTTGGAACAAAATCTGAATATGTCGCGTGCTTTACCGGTCAAAAGCAAACTTGGTCCTTTATTTAAAGACTCGAATGTTATAAAGCTGTCTGATATCATTACCCTCCAACTTGCAGTGTTTCATTTTTAGTATTTTTTTCAATCCTACTAGGAACATACATAGATATAAAACTAGGTTGTCCCCCAGGATGATTTATGCCATCCCAAAAGCTAAAGCAAATTATGGAACTTTTAACATAGGGTTCCAGGGTGCTAAAGTTTGGAATGATATAAGTGATGACATCAAGTTCCTCTCTCTCAAATGTTTTAAGAAAAAGCTAAAGTCAATTCTTATTGATAAATATTAATTGCAGATTTATCAACTCTATATGTTTTTCTGACTTTCCGTTGTTTAATACTGGCATACTTAGCTTTCTTTTGCTCTCTTTCTCTTTCTACTGTGTTTTGTGTAGCTGTTTGTGGTGTGTGGTACCTGACCCTTTAATTTAAACTTCTATTTATAACCTAATTAAGGCTGCCCTATCTTCTTTAGCCCTCAATGGTTATTTTGGGAAGCCTGTACTCTCTCCATATTATATCTATTTTTTATTCTTTGTATTATGTAAATTATTGTAGGGTACAAATAAATTTGTTGATGTTTTTTTTTTTTTCAAGTTGCACTTTTTCGCTACCCGTTTTTCCATAGCTTAGAGGAAATCACTTTCTTTGGACAGGTCCATCTCAAAGCACTCCTCCTAGCAATCCAGTGGCAACTATAACACCTATAACACGAAGGGACAAGAATCTCTCGATAGCACTAATTTCTGGAGGTACTCTTGTAATTACT
>OZ037992.1:33673584-33688584 GCA_964035705.1 Porites rus
TGTTTTCATCGTTCATGAACATCGCTTGCAGGAGTACTCAAAAATGTCGCGCGTATCAAACGCTTTATAAGATTACACATCGTTATAACTGAAACCATTAAATAACAAAAAAATAATAATAATAAATTCGCTATTATGTTGAAGCTTAACTCTATTAAAGCTGGCCATATGGGTGATTTTGGAAATTTTTGAACGGTTTCGCTTTACAATTGATCGTCCTGAATATTGACTGAGTGCAATTTGTCTTGAAAAATTGTGAAATACTGCATTCTGTCCAAGGTCTGTATAATAAATAGTACTGTTTCACCTCAAATGTGATGTATAAAAATTATAAAAGGTTGGTTTAAACACCCCCAGATTTGTTGGCAAGAATTTGTAAAGTAAACCTGTCGAATGCAAAAAAATTCGGCGTGATTTGTTTTCCAAGAATTTGTTTTCGAGGCCTAATCTACTGTGATCTTGAATGTGGTCGAAGATGTTTGCTATTTTTTGGGTGTACATATAAGGTTATCAATTCGATGTAAGATGTTTCACTCTAAAATAACTTAGCCTTTCCCTCAGAAGTCACATGAATGTGCCCTTAAGTTAAATGATTTGTGGATTAAAAGTTTATTTTTTGATTTAAATTATAAATTTATTAATTGGAGCTTCGCTTTTAGCCCTGGCTAAATCTATATATTATCCTACTCAGCCTCATTCATTAATTGCTAAATAAATAACTTTTGCTGGTGACACGGTAGTGAATCCAACCGTCGTCGCAGTGTGTGTTACATTACACGTCTGCTTCCCGAATGTTATTCGTACTATGATTAAAAACTGAATCATTGGATATTGCAACTCTAGATTTTTGATTGGTTTAGGTATATTCAGTTTACGCGTCAGTTCAAGACTCGAGCTAGTTGGATATGAGAAGAATATAACCAACTCGTATCTAACCGGCGCTAGTGGAATAATTACTAAATAGTACCCCATACTGGACAAAAGAGGGTGAGATTTCCGCACAGTTCATACTATTTCACACAAATAGTTGATATGAATAGAGTCCAAACATGCATACATAATAAATGAATTGGGGCTGTACAGAAAACTTACCCAAATGAGGTTTGATACTGCCACTTCTATCAAAGGCAAGCTACTTATACGGGCAGAAACAAAGATTTCAAATTTTGGAAAGAATCTGATCAAGAGACGTTAAAGAGCAGTTACTGAAGACTGGATTGTGATCACTTTCTGTAGTAAGGAACTGTAGTTTACAATCATCCCTGTTGGTAGCACAAACGTACAAAGGTATGAAATTAAAGCGGAAGTCTAAACTTATCAGTGGTTTTCTTATCATATCTTGTACCAAAGTACACAGAACAGGCCTTTGCATTCTTAACTAAAGCGGTTTACTAGGGGGCCGAAATGATAAGTTCTACTCAACAGGAAGCGATATCAAATGGTTCTTGCCTGGTCGTTATGACTCTTGCTTTTCAATCATCAGATTCGATATCTCATTTTGTTCTTCTTGAGGTAACTGTCTAGGTTTTGAAAAACTTAATAAGTAGTAAAATTGAAATGAAAATATAGTTTCATTTTGTGACGTTTACTCTATGAAGCTTTTAAAGTCAATGACCTTTGTCAGTTTTATCCACGACAGAGTAAATAAGATTGATCAATTAGCATTTTGGCTCTTGTGCACTAGTTATTGATTTTAGCAGAACGAAGTTCCCAGAATCGAGTAAAACACCCTCAGTTACCGTGCTTGTGTACTAGGCGGTCGAAAAACTTTGCTTTTATATTAACTCTGACCTCGTTTCAGCATTTGCGGCTTTGAGGACAGAGCGATTGTTGTCCCTAAAAGGTTAAGAGGCTGTCCGCGTAAGAACCGATAAGGCAAATTTTGGTCTATCACGGATTGCCCTGATTTTTTCAGTGGAAGATAACTATCCTATCCCATGAAGAAATATCACATTTATTTGGACCAACTCAATTTCTTCTCTATTTTACAGAAAGATTTTCTAGGTCACCTAAAACTAGCCAGTTTGCCGTCGGAAGTGGTGCGATTTTGGTGAAACTTTAAGACTCTTGCAAACCTACCTTACAGAGCCGAATAAGCTGATTATTTTACACACAAAAGTTTTAACTCTGATTAATAGTTTCAAGGTTTAATGGTTGCATTCTGTGGAAAGTTGGCTGAGATATGATTTTTTAAAATGACCTTTAATTTGCTTATCGGGAAAATTAATTTGCATAACTAGAGCTGAACGGTAATTTCGAAAAAGTGGCACCTGACCCAGACTCAAGTCTATGATAAAACAGAAATACTAAGACCAGTCTACTTCTTAATGCAATAAAATGTGTGGGCACTCTTCTTTGCGTGCTGTACAAAGTTCCGTTAATGTTCCAAACTTCGCCATTTTGACAGCAAAGCTGGAATTGTAACGGTCTGCATCGGATCGACTAATTTCCACAGCTTTAACGTTTCTAGTTATCACTAACTGTCATTAGACCCTTTAAATGTTGGACTTTCGAAAACATGTGGAGAAAACTTAGTAATCGTTTTTTCTTGGGTTTTTTCTTGTCGACGATGAACGTGACTTCATTCTCCGTATGCAAATTAGCCTTAGATGCGTCGTTTCAACAACTTGACGTGAAACATAATCCTTACATTTCACATTTCTAAGGGGAAAAATAACTCTCTTTTCCACAGAAAAGCACTAACCATCACTTAGAATCCCCTTAAGGTCTTTTTCGTTTTTTTTTTTTTTGACGAGGAAGAGTCAGCTGAATAATATATCATGATATATGTTTGCCTGGCTTAAAATAATTCAATTACTGTGACTTGTCACGCATTCCTAAAGAGGGGCGCTCGATTAGAAAACAACAGCAATTTTACTTGTATCGATCAATTTTATTATATTACCATATTTTTTTAAATGATAGTTTTTGATAATAATAAAAAATAAGAGTTAACCTGCAAGGTAAGTCCTCTTGTCAGCACAATAAAATTTGTGGGCACTCTTTTTTGCTTATCAGATCTTTGTACACGGCACTATGATAAAAAAAAAATGCCCCACACTTTTTCTATCTTAAAAAGCCGAAGAGATCAATTGTGAAAAATGGCTTACTCGGCTATTTCATCAAGCTGTTCTTTCCGCGAGATCGTCAAGACCTTGTGGTCACATTAGGGGTGTGGAGGGAAATGTGTTGGTCGCAGAGTGCATGAATGATATTACGTCGCACTTAGCCAGCTGTCACTTGTCTAAGTGTAGCAAAGTCAGTGACTGAATAAACTCATTTTAGCGAGAGTAGAGGTTTGGTAGGTATTCGGAACTGAAATGACAATCTGCCCAATGCACAGACAGTAAATAGCCTGTGTACAGACCCCCTTCCCCTAAGGAAAAATCGGAGAAGGGGCCCCTTCTCCGAAGGGGTGGGGGTGGTGTGTACACAGGCTAACACTAAAATGACAATCTGCCCAAGGCACAGACACCTCCTTGGCAGGTTTTTGCGAGCGCCAAGGTCTTGTTAGGCTCGATTGTAAGCCACTGTGCTGGAAAATGAGCCCCCAAGGGACCGGGAGACCACGGAAATCGAGCCTAAGGTCTTGTCAATACCCCGGTCACACTCTGGATCATACTGGCAAAATAACTACTGTGGCAGGAAAACATGTCGTGAATTTCCAGATAGCCAGCGAAATAAGTCAAAGTTTTGCTCCATCATGTAAGTATCATTCTTTTTTTCTTCTTCATGCAAAAATTTCTAAACATTTTACCCTGCGATGTTTTCTGATGTTCGTTTCCAGTTTATTTGAGCTTGCAAAGATAGTTTATTTATTTCTATTTTTTTGATAGCCGTGTATCTTGCCCTAATAAATTCTTACCTTTAAAATACTATACATAAAGGTTAATCCGTGTGTTATAAAAGATGGTTTTCTGATGATTGTTTGAAGAGCATTATAGATGGGAAAAAAAAGAAAGAACTTTCTACACGGAGTCAGGATTCAACCTCGTCCCCAGGGCTTTCCCCCCCTGCCATTTTCTAAGAGGAATGTCCTGGGGACGTGTATGAAAAGTATTTCATTCTTGCAATAAAAATAATTTTTTTTGAACTTAAACAGTGTTTAAAACATGTCTCTGGTTTTGTAAAAATTAGTGACACTTAAAAGTACCAGAATGTTCAGTTCAACTTTATATAGCCGATTTGCTCCTCCTGTCCCAAAAAACCTGAAAAAACTTGACGCCAAAGGGTCGAGAAGAGTACGATTGAGCAGTCAGCAACCAGAGAGGTTTATTGGACAAGATTTCTCTGTTTTTCTTGTTTTGATAACGTTTACATTAAGTCTTCAAAAATGCCTCCAGATTGCAGTTTTTTTTTTGTATTTATACCCTCTTGAACAATGTGCTCCATCAAAGTGCTCCTCTCATCTCTCTATTTTTAACCTACTTTACCATCCATCCTCTCTTCCCCCCGGTTCCACCTCTACTTTTACAAGCATTTATACTCAAAGGGGTGAAATTTCTCCTGTGTATATTAATTTCTGAAAAATTAAGTCCTTCTACTTTTTCCTTAAATTCTTAAACTTAGTTCTTTTTTCTTTAAGAACCTCCAAAGATGCTGCTAAGGCTGCAATACGCGCACTCGCCCTTTCATATACTTCATCTAGTGAAATGCCTACCCTTTCATATACCTGAAGCCTGAAAAAGATACCCCTTTCGGGCAGAGCCTCACTGTATAGGCCATCATAGGGAGTTCCCCGACCCCCGTTCCAATTTTGTGCTCACGTATTGCCAGTTAAGAAATGGTAAACGTGCAGCGTGCAACCATGGAGTTATGGATGCACGCGGGAGGTTGCTAAGCACGAAAGAAGCGTAAGAGTCGCACGAGGCGATAGCCGAGTGCGACTCTAGCTTCTTGAGTGCTTAGCAAACCTCCCAAGTGCATCCATAACTCCATGGTTGCACAGCTGCAACGTTTACCATTTCTTTTATAACATAATCAAAAGAGAAAAACATTATTTTCCATTTGCCTTCGGTTGAGTCATCGGTCCGAGTTCATGTATGCTGCCATCTCCCCGCGCGTAAACAAATCATGTTCTATGTTTTTCAAAAACTTGCCTTTGAGTTTTTCTTTCGCTGAATCAACCGTTCTCCGTCTTCAGGTAAATTGCAAAATGTTTTTTGTTGTTATTCTGAATGGCATCTGTCTACTTGCTATTAATATTATAAGGGTAAAAACTTTGAGGGAAAACTATAGCTGCACGCTATAAACACCAACTAAAATAAGCTAAAACTAAATAAATGAAATAATTATCAAGCTTATTTATGTGACAATTTTTGAAATAAACATAAAGTGGAAATGAGAAAATTTGACTGTAATTCCTTTAGAATAACAGGTAACACTAATTTTAAAAAGAAATTAACTAGCTTTGTATCGAAATCTGTCTGGGGAAATCCAGCTATGAAAGTCAAAGTTGTAACTGAAATTCGCCGACACAGCCGGCGCTGAAGCTGTTTTTTTTCGACCGGTCTCTGAACGACTGTTATGAATGAACACTGAGGAACAAAATAATACACACAGAAGTTACTTTTTGAAAAATTTATTTGAAAACCTAAATGTTTCTGTACTCAAATGAAATTCGCTTATTCCAGCGTAATGTACCCGTTTAAACTCAACTAAAATTTTTAATCGATGCGATGAAAACTTCACAACAAAGCTGTCTCTAATTTGAGCGTGTTTCCTAAAATATTTACTTGAATTTAGTATCAGCTTGACCAAAAAGTCAATAACACAATGCTAATTGATAAATTTACATTTCAAACAGACTTTCTCTTCTATAAAAAACACACAAAATGTACCTTAAATCTTCGCTCGCTCGATTTTTCTTCAGCCGATTCTAGCCGCGAGGAAAAGCGTGATTAATTCATCCAGGGCAAATTTGTCGCTTGATCTTTTGTCTTTTTCCCTTCAAAACGACAACTTAGTATTTCCTTCAACTTCCACTTTTCATCTGTGCATTTCATCGGTGTATTTTACCGTCAGGAGAGGAGATTTGTTGAATTTGCCTAAATTTTACCGCGCTAGCTGGCGTGCACCCACGGGCAAATGGTAGTGGCTAACTGACCAATCAGAGCGCGCGATTTAGTTTTGTTATGTTATGATCCATGTTGGACTCTAGGCCCGTTTGAGTCAACACCTAAACATAGTCCTAAGTGTAATTACAATAAGGTAATGGACGAAATGACCGATGTAATGAACTTGAATATAAATTGAACTTGGCCATAGCGATCTGCTGCAAGAAGACGAGGTGTTCGAAAGGCAAAATCTTGTTGCAGGAATCGCTGAAGAGTAATTGAGACCACAACACCCTCAATCAGAAGCTTTCAACCTATGTGTATGTCAAAGGAAGATCAGCCTAGTCAGCTCAACGCGGTAACAGAGCCGTAGGGCAGCTGCCCCCCGGACTTCTTGAGCCAGACAAATCAAGTCTGTGGATGGATTTGTTTCCTTGAGACTCAGTTATTTTGATTATAGTGATTTGCAATTGTTTGCCATTTTCATCTTCGAAGTCTATTTTTCGGAGACACATCTCGTGACAAGTGCTTAAAATAGCATTTTGGAGCCTCCTAATTTGAAAATTTTCTGGAGGAGGATAACCTCAGACCCCCCTACAAGGCTCGTGCCTTCGGCACTCGCGATAATACCCCCCGTTACAAAAAACTTAGCTACAGCCCTGGGTGATGCTAAAAAAATCTTGTGTCACTTTTGAAATACCATTCAAACCCAGGGAAAGAAAAGGAGACCTAATTTACAAACTTTCATCTTTCATACAAGAGTGCACGTGCTTTTCTCCATCAGTTCAGTAGTAAACATAGACAACATAGGGATCCTTAATTTAGTGTGACTAACAGCCGGCAAAAAGTTTTGGGATTTAACAGGAGACGGATCGTAAACAAAAAACTATGCCTTTTTCTGCATGCAATGCCTAGTTTTTACTGAAATGTTGTTATTTAGCGATAAACACAATGCTCTGTTAATACTACCGTAAAGTTTGTAGGCTAGGCTATTAGCTAGTCATCTAGGAAATGTGCATGCTGCTGAAAGGACTTTGTAGGAGTGGTCCTGTGGTGTCGCACGGGATTTCTGAAGCTGTTTGCGAGTGATTTCCCAAAGATTAATTGGCATTCTGTGATTTAAAATATTGTGCCAGTGCTCGTGAATAAGAGTGGCCGTGTCCAAGTGACTTTGTAGCTAATTGTCGTGTATTACACCATATGGGGGCCATATTAAACCCTATCCTAGTGGCGCCCGGGGATACAGTTAAAACGGTCGTAGAATGAATAAATACAACAGCACGGTATTTCCCACCCAGTAAAGAATCGGAATTAACAGGGATTAAATTGTATGATTATCAATAACTATCACTTCAAAAAAGATATAATAAGATAAAAGAACTGATCAATACACGTTCACTCTGGGGGAATGCGTGACCGGCCACAGTAATTAAATAGCGTAAACATACCTCCTTCTGATGCTTCTTCCTCGTAAAAGAAACAGACCTAAGGGGATTTTAAGTCATACAGTATATGGTTCGTGTTTTTGCGTGGAAAGAAGAGATATTTTTCCCTTAAAAAATATGAAATACAAGTATCATATTTCCTGTCAATTTGTTGAAACGACGCATCTAAGGCTAATTTGCATACAGAGAATGCAGTCATGTTCATCGTCGGCAAGAAAAAACCCAAGAAAAAGCAATTACTAAGTTTTCTTCACATGTTTTCGAAAGTCCAACATTTAAAGGGTCTAATGACATTTGGTGATAACTAGAAACGTTAAAGCTGTGGAAATTAGTCGATCCGATGCAGACCGTTACAATTCCAGTTTTGCTGTCAAAATGGCGAAGTTTGGAGCATTAACGGAACTTTGTACAGCACGCAAAGAAGAGTGCCCACACATTTTATTGCATTAAGAAGTAGACTGGTCTTAGTATTTCTGTTTTATCATAGACTTGAGTCTGGGTCAGGTGCCACTTTTTCGAAATTACCGTTCAGCTCTAGTTATGCAAATTAATTTCCCGATCAGCAAATTAAAGGTCATTTTAAAAAAATCATATCTCAGCCAACTTTTCACAGAATGCAACCATTAAACCTTGAAACTATTAATCAGAGTTAAAACTTTTGTGTCTAAAATAATCAGCTTATTCGGCTCTGAAAGGCAGGTTTGACAGAGCCCTAAAGTTTCACCAAAATCGCACCACTTCCGACGGCAAACTGGCCAGTTTTAGGTGACCGAGAAAATCTTCTTGTAATATAGAGAAAAAATTGGGTTGGTCCAAATAAATGTGATATTTCTTCATGGGATAGGATAGTTATCTTCCACTGGGAAAACCAGGGCAATCTGTGATAGACCGAAATTTGACTTATCGGTTCTTACGCGGACAGCCTCTTAAATGTTCTGACAGGTCAGCAGTCTCTTATCGGAGCTCTCAAGATGCTGCTGTACGTCTGCTTTCGAGTCTGTTTCGGCGAGCAAGCTTAATCCTTTTGTCTATCACGCTTGTTTTAATCTGAGCCCGCGAATGTCACCGCGGTTTCCAGAGAAGCGACGTGATTCATTTGAATCTCGATTGATGTATTAAAAGAAAAGGCGGGAAAATAGCTCGCAGATGGCAAGCGGGACGCAAAATTTTTTGGGGTGAGGATAACTTTCTTGGGGAGCTTGGCCGCTAAGCTTAGAATAGTAACGGAGCCTTCCCATTTAGTTTCCAATCCTTCCTGAACCGTTTGTATGCGAGTCCTACTCACACCGTTCTACATTTTTTTTCCTTAAAAATTGAAGATACTTAGACTCTGTACTTAGAAATTTCATGTAGGAAAGAGAAATGTCTCAGAATGTCTTGTGAGAGGGAAGTGTCAGTTTGGAGTATATAGATGAGTGCTCCCCAAGAAAGTGATCCTAAAAAAATTTCGCAAGCGGGACGCTATAAGGCATGAACGCGTTGTAAGAGGCCTATCTTGGCAATGACCACAAGGTGGGGCACGATTTAATGGGTCATCATAAGGTGCTTCTGTCGGTTAAAAACAATGCGGGAAAAAATAACATTTTTCTGCGAAAATGCGACTAAAATTTTCGAATAACGCTAAGTACTTTTGCCTCACTGAAAAGCCCGAAAATATGCTAGCATAATTTTTAAAAAGCCTAGCTTACAACGTACCCTCAAATTTAATCACGGCGCAGAATTTGGACATGGAGCGTGGGCGTTGGTGTCAGGATTTGGGGATTTTGTGCTACGCCCTGGTTTGAAAACAGTGCCTCTCTAAGAAACACAAATCCTCCCTCTAAAACAAACGCCGTTCCCACCAGGAAGAAAGGCTCACCGTACCGACAAAGCAGAAAATCGTAACTGAAATACCTTGTAGATACGGCGACACAAAGCTCCAGTTAACAATAATCTTAAAAATAATAATTTTCATTCAAGCTAATATCCGTACCATGCGACAAAGACAAGAGACAGTTCGATTTCACAAAATATGCAGCGTTATCGTCCCCTATTCAGATGGTCCAAAAGGGCTCACGTTTTGAAAACTGATAAAAACTCCGGGTAAAAACTACGTGAAAAGGAAACCGTAAAAAATGTTACCGACCAAACACCGTTTTAACATTATAACATTATACTTATCTGGAACACGAGAACTCGAGAAGGAGTTCTTGAGCACCTATATGAGTGAGGGTAAAAAATTAACACTTACATTTTTTTGTTTAAGAGTGTGTCCATGCGGAAACCACGCACAACCAGGCAGGGGTGATAATGCTCAAATCACCGATTTCGCTCAAACTCGGCACAAATGTTAGGTATCAGGAGTTAACTTATGTGACAGAATGTCAGGTCAAAATAATAAATTCCCCACGAGATCCAGGCTCCCCCTGTAAAAATTGCCTTGTTTGTCCGTTTTATGCATAATTAGTTAGGTAACTTTACGATGCCAGTGCAACAAACAGAAAAGCCACCTGGAACTTTAATGCACTGAGAGATAATCTGAGTTCATAAGACTTTAAACACAATAAACTGTTTAAAGTCGCCGATTCGATTCCTCCCCCTCCCCCCCCCCCCCCTAGCCTCCTTAAGTTGGGTCATCATTTCCAAGTTTTAAGTAAGTCGTAGTAAAATTTGGGTATTTTATTCCTTAATACCTCTGATGAGCAACAGCTTCTCTTTATAACTTTTGCATGAGTAGTTAAAGCCACCACTTACGTTGAGAGAAAGATCGTAAAGAGTTTGGGCAATTCACTTTCTTCCATTTGTTGACATAAACTGTTCATGTGACTGAACGACTTTAGCATATTTCATCAAAATTCAGGCCCTCACAATATTCGTGTGTTTGCCTTTGAATGAGGTATTTTATTCCTTAATACCTCTGATGAGCAACAGCTTCTCTTTATAACTTTTGCGTGAGTAGTTAAAGCCACCACTTACGTTGAGAGAAAGATCGTAAAAAGTTTGGGCCATTCACTTTCTTCCATGTGTTGACATAAACTGTTCGTGTGATTGACCGACTTTAGCATATTTCATCAAAATTCAGGCCCCTTACAATATTCATGTGTTTGCCTTTGAATGAGGAGAAATCGAACAAAAAATTCATCAGACAATGATTTAACATTAATAAGGGTAAAATCGTTGAAATTGTTGTTGAAGAAACTCTAACGAGGATTTTTGATAGCTTACATACGCGATCTTTTCAAGTAAAAACAACATACAAAGATTTAATTCACAGTTTTAATTAGTATAGTAATTTCGCCCTAAAAACAATATAAACGGTCAATAAAATCCAAATGCTTATCTCTTAGATGACTCAACTACTAGTTTGTGCCCGCTTTGATTTGTTCCCCATGCCACCTTTGATGTCCAGTTCAGCGTCGTGACTCGCTGTACGACTAAAATTCCTTAGCCATCAGTTTACGCACCAAAATTCAAATCAAGTTGTTTTAGCGGAGCTCCAGCCGCGTGCTAAACGCGCGCGTGGACGGAGCCCCATAGCTAAGGAAATGAGGTAATCTACCCATCAGAGAAAACTTGGTAATCACGTGACCGTACGCCCGACCGTCCGTCCGCACCACAGGGAAACCAATGTTTACTCTCACACTTTCTAACTGTTTTGGGAACCCAAGAGAAAACTAATTGCACATCAATGTTGTGATCAATTGACAGCTGTCAAAACAGGGTATCCGCTGACCAGTATCACCTGACCGTACCGCGGTCTCAAGTCTCCGCCATATCAGTATTTTTGAAGTTGTCCGCTGACAAATTTTCAGTTTCAAATGATCGCAGGCTCAAGTTTATTTTTTCCAATGATTCATATGAAATATGTTGTGTCTATGTCACTATGTCCCCGCACTGATAAGATTTTGATTCCAAACTGACCTCGGACGCGAAAATTCAGCCAGTTTTTTAAAAATACGGGCGGACAAGACCTTTGCTTATTATGTCACGCTTTGGTCATGCTCCACGTCCAATTTTTATAGTCTGATTGGTCAAAATTTGACAGGTGAGTTTATGCGGAAAATTTATGCAGCATCTTGAAAGTTGTTTACTTTGACAGCTGAAGCTGACAGAGTTTTGTGTCAACTTGTGATGTTTTTAACAGTCTTTTTCCACTGGATGTACAAAATGAAATGCAACTGCTATCGAGAGTCTTCTGTTATTCATGGCTGGTTTGTTTATTGGGTTTTTGGTTGAGAAATGCGTCGTTTGTCAAAATTCGGTAATCCGATTTCGGATTGCATCGTTTTCGTTTTTCACCTTGCTTAATGCGTAAGAGGGTTTAAAAGTCTCAAGCAACTGTGGCCGCCCTTGATATCTTTCAGGAACTGAATCTCGAATGGTAAGCCTGAGTAATTATTGCGCTTGATGTTTGTTTTTGTTATATCTAATTTCATGAAGTCTAGCACAGTTTATACGGCAAGTTTATGCACGTTTGTAAGATTTGAGTCAATGATCTAACCTAGTATCATGTTTGATATAAGCTTACAGATTTTTAAAAGGCCTTCAGATATATTTTCTCACCGCAAATAGAAAGAAAACGTTCCGAAGAATATTTAGTCATAAATTTGGCTGTAAAAAGAAAACTTTGAGCGATTTTCTTGCTTGCTACAAGAATGAATTTCATATGCACTATAGTTATTAAAGTGTAATTCAGCCATTTTAAAAGAGGTGTAAAGATTAGATGGCCGCTTACGGAAGCTTCTCCCAGCAACAAATTAACACTGGGAATTCAAAAAACTGTTTTTAGTGTATAGCTATGCTGTTGTTCTGGTCTTGTTGTAATTTAGGTAAAAGCATAAAATTCAGTTTGTATTTTCAAGTTTAACCGGACGTGTATGTGAAAAAACGATAACTCTGAAACGGATATATAAGAATGATTCATAACAGTGACAAACAGCGATAAGACTGTGGACATGATATGAAAAAAAAACACAACATGCAGAGGCGGATAAGATTTTCTTTCGGGTGTCTGCTTACGAGAGCTTTAAAACAAAGCTAACATCTAATTCGCCGGTAAACCCTTAGAGTGTCCGCGGCCGCCTACGGGAATGTAAAAATCCAGGGTTTGTGTGAGTTGAAACAGGGGTTTGTGATGGCGGTCGTAAGTAGAGCTATTCGCTATATACGAGAGTGTCCGTTAAGGAAACGTCTACTGTATGAATCCGCAAATGACAGCTTAAATGAGAAGTGAATATTTAACAATTATTCCTCGAGCCCGAATGGGCTCTGAGTCAATAGCTCATTCGGCCTTCTGCCTTATGGGCTATTGACTAAGAGGCCATGAGGGCAAGAGGAATAATTGTTTTAGTAAAATCCAACTAGTTGGTCAAAAATATCGAGGCAAAACAACTGTTAATTAGCTAGTTAAAAGTAGACTTTTAATCCCTTTTGCCGCTAAAAAGCCGGCGCTTTTCGCTACTAGTGGGCTATAACATATAGCCTAGTAGTAGCTCAACCAATCAGAACGCAGCATTGATAATAGACCTTCGAAAATTCTGCAATCAGCGTCAGTGGCACTTCATACGCCACGATGACATTCACTCTACGGACCTAAATAGAGGAGGACTTCATCTTGGTGAGACAGGTATTGCCAAAATGTATAACAACTTCGCGAATAAATTAGATGAATGTAATTGACCTATTCGCCGTTCGTTTAATTCAGAGCGTAATCGCGACCTTGGAAATCTAATCGTTTCTCATGAACTTCTCCCGTCTAAACGAGGCTTTAAATTAGCCTCGCTAAATATTAATAGCGGAACTCCACGCGCGCGCGAAGCGCGCGCGTGGGCGGAGCCCCATAGCTTTGAAAATCTACCCATCCCAGAAAATTTGGTAATCACGTGACCGTACACCGACCGCCGACCGTCCGTCCGCACCACAGGGCAACCAATGTTTACTCTCACACTTTTAGCTAGTTTGGGAGCCCAAGAGAAAACTAATTGCACATCAATGTTGTGATCAATTGACAGCTGTCAAAACAGGGCATCCGCTGACTAGTATCACCTAACCGTAGCGCGGGCTCAAGTGTCGATCCATCGAGGTCGAGTATTTTTTTGAAGTTATCCGCTGACAAATTACCAGTTTGAAATGATCGCAGGCTCAAGTTTATTTTTCCCAAGGATTCATATCAAATATGTTGTGTTTATGTCACTATGGCCCCGTACTATTAGGATTTTGATTCAAACTGACTTCGGAAGCGAAAATTCAGCCAGTTTTTTTAAAAGTACATGCGGGGAAGACCTTATCTTACCATGGTCACGCGTTGGTCACGCTCTACGTCCAATTTTTATACTCTGATTGGTCAAAATTTGACATGTGAGTTCATGCGAAAAAATTATGCAGCATCTTGAAAATTGTTTACTTTGACAGCTGAAGCTGAAGAGTTTTGTGTCAACTTGTGATGTTTTTAACTGTCTTTTTCTTCTGGATGTACAAAATGAAATACAGCTGCTATCAAGAGTCTTTTGTTATTCATGGCTGGTTTGTTTACTGGGTTTTTGGTTGAGAAACGCGTCGCTTTTCAAAATTTGGTAATTCGATTTCGGATGGCATCGTTTTCGTTTTTCACCTTGCTTAATGCGTAAGAGGGTTTAAAAGTCTCAAGCAACTGTGGCCTTCCTTGATAGCTTTCAGGAACTGAATCTCGAATGGTAAGCCTGAGTAACTATTGTATTTGATGTTTGTTTTTGTTATATCTAATTTCATGAAGTCTTGCACAGTTCACGCTGACAGTTTATGCGGCAAGTTTATGCACGTTTGTAACCGTAGTTTGAGTCAATGGTCTGACCTAGTATCATGTTTGAACGGTTTGATATAAGCTTACAGAACTTTAAAAAGCCTTCAGATATATTTGCTCACCACAGATAGAAAGAAAACGTTCCGAAGAATATTTAGTTATAAATTTGGCTGTAGAAAGAAAACTTTGAGCGATTTTCTTGCTTCGAGGAGTTCACCTTGGAAAACAGTAAACACCCGCGCCGGGAAGCCGGCTTAATTCACGCCGAGACTCAGGATTTTTAGAGACACTTTAATACTTGTCTTCATGAATGAAAATCGTTATCTCTGTAAATGTTTCACCGAATTATATTTCTTTTTTTGATTGTTAGTAGTCTCTCTTGCAGTTTTAATCGCTTGTCTGTGCCGTTTGTTTTCATCATTCATGAACATCGCTTGCAGGAGTACTCAAAAATGTCGCGCGTATCAAACGCTTTATAAGATTACACATCGTTATAACTAAAACCATTAAATAACAAAAAAAATAATAATAAATTCGCTATTATGTTGAAGTGTAACTCTATTAAAGTTCATTCAAACACTCGACCACACTGACAGCTCGCACTATAGAAACGAGAACCGGCTGGCCATATGGGTGATTTTGGAAATTTTTGAACGGTTTCGCTTTACGATTGATCGTCCTGAATATTGACTGAGTGCAATTTGTCTTGAAAAATTGTGAAATACTGCATTATGTCCGAGGT